>OY744515.1:104297074-104477074 GCA_963556195.1 Sepiola atlantica | reverse complement strand
AACTCAAATCCCGACGTCTAAAACCACAAGGCCAACGCTGAACAGCGAATAAACAGTGATAATGTTAACACTTTATCCGGCGGCTTGACGTCATAAGAGCGTTCGCGTTAATGAAAGGAACGATGCATTTATAGCTAGCGACGTCATACTGTGTTAATACTACACTAACAGTGCCCATCTAGACGGGGTTTCTAGGATATATATATATATATATATATATATATATATATATATATATATATATATATATATATATATATATATATATATATATATATATATATATATATATATATTTGTGTTATAATCAAATAAATCGAGGAGGAAATCCGGGTATGAGAGCTCGATGTGATAAACAGAGAAAGAATAAAATATAATAACACGAAATTACATAATCATCGATGCAATAATTTATTTCAACCTTGTGGTTTTTTCAAGCATCCGATCCAGACGATTACATTCTTGAAACTGAAAAAAGAATTAAATTCACACTCGACAATTCAAATATAATTGGAGAGAGATGGGGGGGGGGGGTAACAATTTAGAGAGAGGGGGGAATTTTAAGCATATCTAATCCTTAAGTATAAATTGAGAAGGGGAAACTGCATAATCAACTACAGACAGTGAGGGGGACGCTGCTTGTCTATTTATAAATTGTAAAATTGGGCATAGATTGTGATGGAAGAGGGGGGGGGGTCCTGTTTTTAAAAGAATCGGGGCGTGTCAAAAATTAACAGTATTAATCCTCCTCTCATTGTTAGAAGACACCTACTGTCTAGCGATCAATTTATATAGTGAGTGGAAGGGGGTGGGGGAACGAAAAGAAAATAAAAGAAAGGTAATCTGAAAGTATATGCCGACTGAATTCTGAAACACACACATATACGGGCATGCATAAACACGTACACATCATATATACATACATACCCACATGCATACCCTTATACAGACACATACATATATATATATATATATATATATATATATATATATATATATATATATATATATATATATATATATATATATATATATATATATATAGTAATCCAGGTAGGGTAAACATCCGCAGGGTAGAAATCCAAAGGGAATCAAACCGGGCTTATAAAAGAGTGCTCAATAAAAATATAGAGCTGTATTGTGAATGCTTTTATTCAAACATGTACAAGGTCTGCTACACTGGCATGTCGATGTTATCGATCTACAGCTATCAAGAGCTGATGTCTCATCAGGCAGAAAGTTTTTTATGATCCAACCCGGTCGCTGAATTCCAGGAAGAATTCCTGGAATTCCAGGAAGAATTCCTGGAATTCAGCGACCGGGTTAGATCATAAAAAACTTTCTGCCTGATGAGACCTCAGATCTTGATAGCTGTAGATCGATAACATCGACATGCCAGTGTAGCAGACCTTGTACATGTTTGAATAAAAGCATTCACTATATATATATATATATATATATATATATATATATATATATATATATGTGTGTGTGTGTGTGTGTGTGTGTGTGTGTGTCAAATACACACATAGTTTGTACGACCGACCAGTTTTAAACTCGTTCAGCTAATACTAAATTATCAAGCCAGTTGAAAAGCGAAAAAAAGAAAGAGAGAATAAGGGAAAGATATAAGAAAGAAGAATCACAGGTACGGCCAAAAACTTCACCGTCTGTACGCGTGTCAAAATCCTCAGTTAATCTCACAGCAAGGGGGGGGAGAAATCTTATTAT
Organism: Sepiola atlantica; assembly: GCA_963556195.1. Taxonomy (NCBI): domain Eukaryota; kingdom Metazoa; phylum Mollusca; class Cephalopoda; order Sepiida; family Sepiolidae; genus Sepiola; species Sepiola atlantica. Next base: position 104,475,343 of record OY744515.1, on the reverse strand, counting down.
ATTGTGATCTCAGACTTAACTATTATGTTAGATGGGTTCAAATCTAATATATATATATATATCCCGAAGACTCACCCTACATCTCTCCGACACTAGCTCTATATGCCAACACCTAAAAAAACATAATTGCACCCCCTCCCAATATAGAAACATCCTTGTTAACAATACCAAAATAATACACCATGATACCAATATCAAAAAATTAAAAATACTCGAAGCCCTCTACATAAAAACTAAACATCCCACAATTAATAATGTCAATTATGAAACTAGTCGCAACATTTTAAAGTGTCTAGCATAATAATTAACATTACCAAATTCTTAGCCATTAGGTAGTTATGCGTTTGAATTGTATGCACTTTATTTAACGTCATCAATTTCTTAACGGTTTAAACAGTCAAACTTTAAATCTCTCGTATGTGTAGAACGCCATCACGCTCTCATGTACATTTCAACTTTACAGACGCGTTTTCAAATATAAACTACTTGTCGTTATAATTCAAAAATGAGCACAACAGTAAAGACACTAAAACTTATACCGCCTGAAGATGATTTGACGATTCAAATCGAAAGTACTTGCAAAAAAGAAAAAAGAATGGAACAAGAAAGCCATGGATCATATTTATATCAATTTGACCGACACATCAGATGGACAATTCGGAAAATTGAAAAAATAAAAAAAAAGTCGCATCAAACAAAACCACCCCGTGTTATTTAATAATGTTTGCCTAAATGAAAATATGCTGCCTAAATACACACAATATATATATATATATATATATATATATATTAGATTTGAACCCATCTAACACAAAGCAGAAATCATTGGCATTCTGTGTTCTTGCCTTGTTTTCTTTCTATACTCTGCATATTATGTTTCCTTATTTATAGCGCTTTTTCCAATGTGAAACCTCCATTTTTTTCTTTCGTTGATAACGGCTGCTAATTCTCTCCCACACACAACCATCTCTGAGGCTTTACAGCTATTGTTACATTTAGGTGAAAGGTATGCATTCTCAACTTCTTCCCGTCATTTTGTTGACGAGTGTATGTGATATAGGAAGTGACGTCAGGAGCGGAAAGCGCGTGACCTCTCTCTCTCTCTCTCTCTCTCTCTCTCTCGCTCTCTCTCGCTCTCTCTCTCTCTCTCTATCTCTCTATATATTTCTCTCTCGCTCGCTCGCTCTCTCTCTCTCTCTCTCGCTCTCTCGCTCTCTCTATATATCTTTCTCTCTCTCTCTCGCGCTCTCTCTCTGTCTCTCGCTCTCTCACACTCTCTCTCTCTCGCTCTCTCTCTATCTCTCTATATATTTCTCTCTCTCTCGCTCTCTCTATATATCTTTCTCTCTATCTCTCTCGCTCTCTCTCTCGCTCTCTCTCTATCTCTCTATATCTTTCTCTCTCCTGCTCTCTCTCTCTCTTTCTCGTTCTCTCTCTCTATGTCTCTATATCTTTCTCTGAACGATGTTGCCACGGTTAGACCTGCTTCTACAGTCCAAAAGCACCGCCCCTTTCACTAATCCACTGCGGAGAAAGTTTTGAATTGAATGACTCCATAGCAATTACCGTCCACTTTCTATTTCGGGGGATATGAAATAAAATCGTTGGAACCAAAAATTCTGTTGTGTTTGTTTGTTAAAATCTTGTGCCCAAATACACGTGCCTGAACAGGATTCAAAATGGCGCTAGGCGACAAGCTTGAGAAAACCACGAGATAATGAAACGACCATTAATCGGTCGCCGCTACCAGGTTGTTCTAGCATGGAACATCTTAGGGTTATCAATGTAACATAGGTGAGTACGACGCGAAGTAGGATCACATCGTAAGAAGTTGACACTAAAAGAGACGGAAGAAGGAAAAAGACACGCAAACATTTTACTGAAAAAAGAGAAGAAAAACGAAAACTAAAAATGGAAAAGACGAACATACACATTGAATAAGCACAAAACCAAGTTACTACAAAAGACGAAAAAGGAAAAAAGGTAGAATGGCACATACACAATTAACCTGCGTGCGCATACATTTATGTAAGAAAAAAATTAAACTTTGAATTTTCTCTGCGAAAACGTGGTATGATTGGAATAAAGTGACAACAAAACCCAATTACATCTCTTTACAAGTTGGGAGGTGACGGTGGTTAAGTAGATATCGACACGGACTGAAGTTCGAATCCAGTCGTTTCCACAGTACAACTTTCACTTAGGGATGTTGGCAACCTTCTCGTGGTCCTTCCCGTAAGTACCCGATGTCTTTCCAGAAAGATTTCTAACTAGAAAAATATCGGGGAAACTAATGCCAACACCAGAATCGTCTGATTCACACGAAAGAAGAAGATAAGTATATTGTTACGCCTTCTTTACTAGGGGGCATCATTAAATTAAGTATTTTCGTCTTAGTTAGGTGTCTAGCCATATATAGAGGCGTGAATATATATATATATATATATATATATATATATATATATATATATATATATCTTACATAAAATCAGAACAACATCGGTACTGTCGGTTACAAATCCAAACAAAGGGGACCTATAATTGTTCTCAATTACCAGGCTCTCTTCAGCTTCTGTTTATGTCTGACTTCCCGCAAAATGGCGGCTCGCGTGTTGTGTGACTTTTTTACAATATTTCGATTTTCTGCTTTATTTTCAATTTTTCATTATTTTTATGAATTCGCCATTTCCACCCGCCATTTTTCGGCGAGGCAGACATAAACAGTGGCTGAAGAGAGTCTGGTGAAGGAGACAAATAATAGGTACTCTTTGTTTGGACTTGAAACCGACGGTACCGATGTTGTTCGAATCTTCTGTAATACATAAAAAATAAATAAATATTACGCGCTTAATTTTTATTTTTCTTAATAATTGAGTACTCTGCTGGGGCTCTCTCCCACGAACCTTATATTATTCACACATGGCATTGTGTGTATAAATGTATACGGTCAACATTTACCCAATCGTGACCAATTCTTGTGCTTGTCATTAATTCAGTTTTCATCCAGATTTGATGCGGGTTTTTGCACTAAGAATTGACTCGTTCCAAGTACATAAAGAAATTAAAATTTGGTCAAGTAGAAAAAAAATATTCAAAATATGTGTGGTCATCAATGTGTAGGATAACGCCCCCCCCTCATTGACGTTGGATAACCATAAGTTTTTATTTAAAACAAATATTTATTTTGTTTATACCAAAAATTTAGCAAAACGCACAAGGAATCTAAAAATATAGATATCTCGAAAAGAGTTTAAGATATGAAAGGATTGAGCAGCTTAAATTAACAAAAATGCCAATTGAGTAACGCTCCTCATGCCTTTTAACTCGACATAACTTTTTAAATTATAAATATATTTAATGATGGAAAATTCGAAAGATAGAACTCGATGAACTGATTAGAAATATGTTCATATTAAAAGAATTGGCGCCATAGAAACCGAGCTGTGTGACTTTTAGTAGAACAATATTAAAAAAGTGATAATTGACTTTTGAAGCCAAATTTTTCAGGAAAAACGGCCTAAAAAGGCCAAATTGAAAACTGAAGACACACTTTTAGAAGGAAGAAAGCCAAAAAATGCCAAATTAAAAATTCTCTTTATTAATAAAGAAAAGTAAGAAAAATTGGCTATATTCAAGAAATTCACTCTTGGACATATGTTGAACATGTTAACTTTCGATTCTTTTGTACACCAGAAGCGCGTCCGTAAACTTTCGATTCATTTGTACAATAGAGGTGCGTCCTTGAACGTTCGATTATTTTGTACACGAAGGGCGCGTTCATAAACTTTATATTATGTGTGCATCAGATGTGCGTCCGTAAACCTTTGACTATTTTTACACCAGGGGGACGTCAAAGAAACTTCGATTCTTTTGTACACTAGAGGCGCCTCCGTAATATTTCGATTCTTTTGTACACTAAAAGCGCGTCTATAAATTTTGACTCTTTTTGTACACAAAGTCGTGTTCGTAACTTTTCTATTCTTTTGTACACCAGAGGCGCGTTTGTAAACTTTCGATTCTTTTGTACACCAAAGGCGCGTCCGTAAACTTTTTATACTTTTGTACAACAGAAGCTGCGTCTCTGAACTTTCGATTCTTTTGTACACCAGAGGTGCGTCTCTAAACTTTTCGATTCTTTTGTACACTAGAGGCGCGTCGGTAAATTGGCGATGCTTTTGTACACCTGAGGCGCTGTTGTAGACTTTCGATTCTTTTGTACACCAAAGGCATGTACTTAAACTTTGTATTTATGTGTACACCATCAGCGTGTCCGGAAACTTTCGATTCTTTTTTATACCAGAGGCGCGTAAACTTTCGTATCTTTTGTACACTAGAAGCGCGTCCATAAACTTTCGATTCTTTTGTACAACAGAAGCACGTCTCTTAACTTTTGATTCTTTTGTACAACAGAGGCGCGTCCGTGGACCTTCTTTTCTTCTGTACACCAGAGGCGCGTCCGTAACCTTTCAATTTTTTTGCAGACTAGAGGCACGTACTTAAACCTTCGATTCTTTTGTACGCTTTTGAAATAAAAGAATATTATATATTCAATCTTATTAGTTGCACACAACAATTTAAATATTTACTTTTAACAACAGCTACTTTGATTAAATATTGTGATACTTGTTCAGAAAATACTAAGCATTAGTTAACTTCAAGAATTGAATTCAGTAATGATTTCAAATATCTAGTCATCTCAATTAATAGATTTTTGATTAATAATGAAGAAGAACAAAGAATTTATTGTGATATTATGAACTTCGGTGTTAAAAAGCAGTAAATATATAGAACTAATTTTACATTAAACGCTGCCATTCTTCATGAGAGAGCATCATTTATGGCAGGTTATTATACTTGTCTAGTCAAGAATGGCACTGAAAATTGGGACGAAATTAGTGACAACATTATCAAGAAACACACAGTAAATTTCCTCCGAAATTACCTAATGTGATTCATGGAAAAAATATAAACTTGAAATTAAAAATATATTTTTAAATTTATTCTGAAAATTATTTTTATACTTAAGTCCATCATGATATAATTTTACTGTAATAAAAATATTCGAATTTATTATAAAATTTTAAGAATGATTTTTTAAATATAGAATTTATTCTTATTTTAATAAAAACTCTGAAAATTAAATTTTATTTTGAAATAAATAATTGATTTTGAAATAATTAACTTATTATTTGGAAACTTATTTTGAATTTTTCTAAAATAATTTACAATTTTTTTAACACAGAAATTTAAATGTATTCTTATAGTTTTGGACTTATTCGTGCACTTATTCTGAAAATATTCTGCAAATCAAAGTTTTCTGAATTCATTAAATATTTCAAATTCAAATATTCAACATCATTTTATATTGTTTTACTTTATTCCGAAAATTACAATTCTGAAATTGATGGCAATACTAAATGACTTACGATATTTAAATTGATTCTGAAATAAATTTTTTTTAATTTTTGACCTTTTTTGAAACTCAAAAATTGAAATTTATTCTTATTATTCTGAAACTTATGCTGACCTTATTCTGAAAATCAGAGATTTTCTGAATTTATTACTATTTGAATTAGAAATATTAAACATATTTTTTGTCTTATTTTACTTTATTCTGAAATTAGAATTCATACTGAAGTCAATTATAATTGATTTATGATATTTCTATTTGAACTTATTTGAAACTCAGAAATTGAAATTTATTCTTATTACTCTGAAACTTATTATAATTACAAGTCTTCAAATCAAAGTTATTCTGAATTTATTAATATTAAAATTTAAAATATTCAACCTATTTTTTATTTTGTTTACTTTAATCTAAAAAATTATAATTCTGAAATTTTTTTAAATTTTGAAAATCATTTAATTTGAATTGGAATATAGAATTATCATTTTAAAAAGAAAAAAAACTGATTTTTTAAATATAACTAATAAAGAAAAAATATTTTTTAAATATAATGTTTAAATAAAAAATATTATTATTTTTCATGATTCTTAACTTATTAATAATTGAATTTTTAATAATTGACAATATAAAGAAGAAATTTAAAAAAACAAGCAAAAGAATCACGAAAAGAACAATTAAATTTTGTTAAATGTTAGAGGGTTAAAAGGGAGAGTATAAGTTCTAAGCAACCCCATTACATTATTTATTTTGCTTGTTAACATATTTTAATAACTTCACTTATTTAAGTAAAACTCTTAATTTATTAATAGAACTAGCAAATATATGCTCCCTCCGGTCGCATATTTTTGCTACGCTGCCGCATCAGAAATGAAGGCTCACGCGTAAGCCAATGGAGCCCCAGTCATATTTCTGTGGTGGTTAGACATTGATCTGTGTTTATGACCAAGAATATTTTTAGTTGAAAATAAAGAAAAAAAAATTCGACCCTATCCCGATTTTTGTTGTACCCTCGCCCATAAATAGAAAGACCTGTAGTTTAAAAAGAAAGAATTTTTTTTGTACCCCCCTCAATTTTTTTATATTACCAGTCATTGAAATATTTTTTAGTTAAGAAAAAAATAAAACATTTTTTTGACCGCCTTCCCCCAATTTTTTTATCCCCCCCCCCTATACATGTAAATATTTTTAATTAAAAAGGAAAAAAAACAAACCTAACCCTAACTGTAACGACGGGGTCAAAGTTAGGGTGGGTCCTAAAATGAAAAAGCACAAAAAAATCAAATACAGTGAACACAGTGTGTGTGCGTGTGTGTGTGCGTGTGCGTGTGCGTGTGTGTGTGGGGGGTGTTTAATGACCCTTTTTTAATTAAACAATTTGATTCTACAATCAGTTGTATAGTTTTCCAGTACAATGTGTTAGTTTATTTTGTTGACATTAAAGAAAAAAAAATCACATCTTTTTTTTTAATAAATAAAACATGGAATCATAAATTCTGATGAGGTCGTGAAAAAATGATAATATTGGATATAAAAGTATTAAGAAATCAAATACAGTAAACACGAAAAGTTTTTTAATTCTCGGAAAGAAAAAGTTTACCTGAACTGTGTGTGTGGGGGTGTGTGCGTGCGCGCGCGCGTTTTTATATAGTAATTTTTAAATCAATTATTATTTTAATTAAACAATTTGATTTAATAAATTCGTGTTTTAAAACATAATGGCTAAGAATAAACAAACTTAGGACGGTTTTTAAAATGAAAAACTGAGCACGGTGAATACCAGCGTTGTTGTTTACATATTTAACGTGCCATATTAACATCGGCTGCTTAATCAGATCGCCATATTTAATTACCGGAGGGAGGGAGGACACCACTGATTAAACAGCCAATCGGCTGCTTAATCAGATCGCCATATTTAATTACCGGAGGGAGGGAGGACACCACTGATTAAACAGCCAATGACTTTGCAATTTTAACAGTACTCGCGTTGAAATGGTTTAGAAAACACGCCGGTTATGATTAAAATGGCTTTAATTAATTGTATGAATAATGTTTATTAATATAACCTTATCGGAAAATATTGTAAATACATATGTAAATTTGATAATAGCAGTTATAAGTGTATATTTGTAAATATGAATTTAATTGAAGGTTTAAAGGAATGACTTATGTTAATGGCAACACCCATCTGGTGTCTGAACGACTTTTGATGACAGTATATAAAGAATTTCAAATAGATTAGTTTCAGTAAAATAGTCATACTGGAGTTTCGGCTTCAGACAGACAGACAGACAGACAGACAGATACATAAACTCCATTATTAATAGATATCATCTTTTGTATAAAATCATGTAGTAGGGTAACCCAAAAAAGACTGATGTCCTTGTTGATAATATTCTAAAATATTTTAATACATTATATAAGTAAAGATATTTTATTGTATTTCTATTTATTATCTTGACATAACTTCATTTTTAAACTTAATCTCTAAACTTATTACTACAGTATAATGAATTCTGGTTTTGCCTCTATGGGCAGTACTGAATCATGTAGTAGGGCAGTCAAGAAAAAGCAAATGTCTTTATTGAATATATTCTAATTATGTACTTTTATTTTTATAAACTAAAAAAGTTAAATTATTTTCAATTGCAAGCTTTATTAAGAAATTTATAATAACTTCATTTGTAAAATTTAAATATTCAATGATTTAGATATAGTTATGTGTGCTTTGTCTGTATTGGCAGTACTAAATAATGTAGTAGGGTTGTCGAGAAATGTCAAATGCTTTATGTGATTGTATTCTATTTACAACATTTTTGTTTCAAAATATACAAGTGAAGTTATTATTGTTGCTAACTTCATATTTGAAGTTAAATTAAAATTATTACAGTATAATTTGTTGTGACGTTGTCTCTATGGGCAGTAGTAAATAATGTAGTAAGGCTGTCCAAAACAGGCAGATGTTTTAAATAAGTATACTAAATATACTTATTTTTAACTAAATTACTAAAATCAAGTTAGTTAAAATTTCTTAGTATTGCTTTTAGGCAGATAACAAAGATAAGTTTTAATTTTTTCAGCGGATAAAAAGTAATAAATTCAAGACTAGTCTACAAGCGAATAAGATGCTTTTATTATTGTGATGTTATAATTATTATTAATTACTAATATTTTCTACAAACTCAGAGTCTAGGTGAATCAAGGTGAACCTGGTCATTGATGCTTTGGGGTTTTGTATTTTGTTCCTTTTTAAAATTATAATAGAAAAATGAATTTGGCATTCTCAAACTGCAATACCGTAAAAACGTAGACAAGACTGAAAAATGCGGACGGATGTGTATTAATATTCTTAAATATGAACCTGGAAAAGTACAGAATAAAATATTCAAACTGGAATTGAGATTTGAAGAACTAAATGTAGAGTAAAATTAGCAATGTAAAGACAATAATAAACAATAATTAATTACCTAATTCATTAAATAAAGTATAATGTTCTTAATTTGAACTTATTTGAACAAAACAGATTGAAATTTATTATTCTGGAACTTAATTTTTTCTGAATATATTAATATTTGAAGTTAAAATATTCAACATATTTTATCTTATTTTACTTTAATCTAAAAATTAAAATTCTTTAAATTATATTTGATAATTCTGAACTATTTAGTAATTGAATCTATAATAATTGAAAAGAAAAAATACATTTCATATAAAAGTAGAACAAAAGAACCACAAAAAGAAGAATTAAATAATAAGAAGAAAATTTGGATACAGTTTAGAGAGTTAAATGTAAAGGATAAGTTTTAAGCCACCCCCTTATTCATTTTGCTTGTAAACTTATTTTTTATGACTTCACTTATTTAAGTAAATCTCTAAATAGATTAATAGAATATTGTCATTTGTGACTTTGTCACTGTGGGCAGTACTGAATCATGTAGACGGGTTGTCCAGAATAGTTTGATGTCTTTTTTATAATATTCTAAAAATATTCTTTTTAATAAATTACATAAGTCAATATATTTTTATTGTTTTTCTATTTATTATTTCCATATAACTTAATTTTTAAACTTAATATCTAAATTTATTACTAAAGTATAGTCAATTGTAGTTTTGTCGCTATGGGTAGTACGTAATCATATAATAGGGATGTACAGAAAAGAAAATGTTTTAATTGACTATATTCTAATTATGTACTTTGTGTTTTTATAAACTAAAAAAGTGAAGTTATTTTTAATTGCAAACTTCATTAAGACATTTATAATAACTACATTTGTAGGTATTGAATGGTTAATGCTTTGTGTGCTGTCTTTATTGGCAGTACAAATTCATGTAGTAGAAATAGCAAATGTGTCATTTGATATATTCTATAAACAATTGTTTTAGTTTCAAAATATACACGTGAAATGATTGTTGTTGCTAACGTCATGTTTAACGTTTAATTAAAATTTATTTCAACATAATTTGTTGTCACTTTGTCTTTTGGGCATTACTGAATAATGTTGTAAGGCTGTTTAAAAAAGTTCAATTTTTTTAATAATTATACTAAATGAACGTATAATAATCAACATTAATGAATTAGGTTATTCATTAAATAAAGTTAAATGTGCTTAAATCATCATTCAAAATGTGAAGAATCCATGAGCGATTGCTCTTTACCACATTACCTCGAGTGGAGTGGATTCTGTGGCTGACTCTTCTCGGCTATGGAATCTGCCTGTATTTAACAATGTATCCATACTGCACAGTAGCAGTAAATGGGTACCTGACTAAAACTCAGGGAAGGTTCAAGGCAGCGGAAGGAGAGGGATGGGCTCCGCCTTCCATATGCTGTGCCCTAGACACGGTGATTCTTAACAAATCACCGCCGCTACGGCCATGGACAGTGTGCGATGTCGGCAACGACACTCGTGCGCGTCCAGGCTATGCGACCTTTACCTTTACCTTTTACCATACTGCACAGGTCAGGACATTTTTTTCGTGTTACATGCAAAGCACATATGTTTTTTAATTTTAATTAAAAAGACATTGGACCAAACCTTGCATAATTGATTTACATTCAACGCTTGCTAATAGGTAACTCTCTCTAATTGTCAGCACAATTTTCCTCGAACTTCTATTTTTTAACTTTTCCTAATTGTATTAATGTTTGCATTTCTTTCCAGTAATAAATAGACTTAAAAACAATTTCAACATTTTCAAAAAGATTTTCCAACTTTATTTCAAAAACAAAATTTTTAAAATTAGGTGACAAAATTTTAGTGAGTAAGTCACTAAATCTTTGAGTCACTAAATCTTTGAGTCACGCAATAAAGTCACTAAATCTTTGAGTCACTAAATAAAGTAACAAATCAGTAAACCTTACTTGTTAATTTGCCTAAGTCAGTTTACTTGAGGTGAATACTTAGACGAAATCTACTGTACAATTAAAGAAAAAAATATTTGGGGTTTTTATGTCGTTCTTGTGTTAATAAAAATACCAATATCCAAGAAAAAGCTAAGGAAAACCATTGCATATATCTGCCATTTTGGTAACCTTGTGATTAAGTGTCATTTTATCATGAAAAATTTAATTCTTCAAATCTCAATTTCAGTTTCAATATTTTAAAAATTTATTCCACTGTACATTTCCACGTTTATATTTAAGAATATTAATACACATGCGTCTGCATTTTCCCCTCTAGTATATATATATATATATATATATATATATATATATATATATATATATATATATATATATATATATATATATGGTTAATATGTTTATATATTAAAGTGTTTTTGTACCTACAGCGATATCGTTTCGGTTTTTTTAACCTCATCAGTGCAGGAGTGGCGGTTGCAGGTGGTTACATTATCCTATATTTCTACAAAGCCACCATCCGCCCATGCATGGAGTATTGCTGCCACATCTGGGCTGGTGCATCATCTACTAGTCTCTCCCTCCTTGACAAGGTCCAAAATAAAGTCGCCAACTTAATAGCTCCCTCACTATCCACCAAACATCAGCCCCTATCCCACCGTCGCAATGTTGCTTTCTTGTGCCTGTTTTACAAGTACTTCAATGGATTGTGCTCTGATGAGCTTGATTCTCTGGTGCCCCCACGACGCAAATTCATTAGACCAACCGGACAATCCGCCAAATCCCATCCGTTCACTGTGGAGGTCCCCAGATGCCGAAGAGACTTCTACTCCACAAGCTTATTTCCCCGTGCTGCTGGACTCTGGAAATCCCTCCCCGCTCCCCGTTTTCCTGACGGTACTGACATGCAGAAATTTAAAACTAATGTAATCAGATATCTCGCTGCACAGCTCCCAATTTAAGTTGACCCCCCCCCCTAAAAAAGAAGAAAAAACTCTCACCCTTTTTATCAGTAGTCTCTTACGTCTACAGTGGCGTACTGCCTTGTTTGGGGTGAACTATGTTAAAAAATAAAATAAAATATAGATTGTCATAAAGTTTTAAAAAATCTGTCATATTTATATTTTTCTTCTTAGTTCATAGGAAAGTATGGCAACCTTCCCCCAAAACAGATATAGTTTTTTTTTTCTCCCGTAATTTTGTGATTGATACTTTTCTACCACAAAAATAAGTTTTGTTAGTTATTTATTGGTCCGTGATTTTTAAAAATAAAAAAGTTTTTTTCTATCGATAAATTTTTATATTGAACCCTTGTCAATATTTTATCGTTTTGATTAGTCATAAATAAAGGTGGGCGGATTGGTTTGTACCCTCACAGTCAGAAGTCCTCGTACCGTTACCCAAACCACCAATAACAAGTAATTGGCTGATCTTCACCAGTAGAAAAGAGTGAAAAGAAAGTCTCGATTCATCCTTTACGCTTTTTTTTTTCTTTCGTTGCCTTTGGATCACAGGGGTAAAACAAAGAGAAAGGAAGACCGAAAGGATAGCACCTGTTCCGGTTTTAAAGGAGGAAGTCTTGATTTTGCACCTTTCGCGTTCTTTCTCTTTCGTTACTTTTGACTGGCAGAGTGGAGGAAAAAGAAAGTAAAATTAGAGTGAGAAGGAACTTGGAAAGAATACCGCCTGTTCTGATTTTAACCAACATTCAAGTCTGAGAGAGGGAATTGATTTGCTGGTTCAATCAGTTAGCACGCTGTATTTAGCGGCAAGGCTGATAAGTTCGAATCTCAGCATGTTTGCACCGTTTCAAAAACTTTCCGTGTTCCGTGAGTAGTTATATTGAGCAACGATTTGTCTAATTTACATATTAGTAGACAAATCTTTAGTAAAAAAGTAAGAATAGTGAGTCGTGGCAGCGAAGGATGTTAAGCTGATTTGCTGTATTCGTCACGAAGGGGGGGGGGGTCGTTTTCGGTGCGCATTCAAAACATCGATGTGAGAGAAACGGTTATTTTGTCGCATCGAAAAGAATTCGCTAGTATTTCCCGAATAGGAAATAAACAGTGTTCAATTCGATTAGAACCTGAGCCTCGCATAATGGTAATATATAATGTTAATTTCACTTGTGAAACGTAACGGCGAACAACTGAAGGACCAATATATTGAATATAATGCGATTCGAACAGGCATATGTGAATCTTATTTCTGAAACACTCGAATGAATAACTTTAGGGGTAAGGGGAATATAAAAAGAATAAGAACTTGTTTGGTAGGGAGAGAAAATGGAAAAAAGCCTTACGGTGTGCGGGGCGGGTCAACTATTGGTGGTGATATCTGTTGTGCCATCTTTTCCTTCGGTGCTTCATCGAGTTCTATTTGCGTCACCCCAACTAACTCCAGTGAAATATCACGTCGTCATTTTTTAGCTTCAAAAGGACTTAACTGCGTTTTTCTTTTTTATCTCCCTCTTACCGCGGGAAGATGTGACACAAGGTCGGAATGGTTGGGATTAAAAAGCCAGCGCCTAAGAGTTTGAGCATTCTGGCTTACAAAAAATGTCTAGGCGGCCCCGTCGCGATTGTTCGGTAGGGGTGCCTCAGAATATTCGCAATAAACAAACCCCTTTCCCAAAGCGCGAGAAAGTAAAACCTGGGAGGGGGACTTCCTAGGACTGCACAGAACCATACCTAATTCTGATAAAGCAGAATCAGAAGATGTCACAACGGCCAATTTTAGCTGAGTCAGGTACACCATATGAGGGATATTTTTTAGAAAAGCCCCGCCAAAAAATATACCCCCGCCACCCCCAAAAATAAAAATATGGATTTCAGTCCAAAAGATATGTTATTACTTACTTGCCATTGAGTACTTGCATAAAAATATCGTTTCCCCTATATTTCTGTCTCCATCTAAACTCACACAGATATCTGTCCAACTTTCCACAGTGACGTTTATTCTTCATTTTGTACAGCCTTACCCAAACCCGTACTTACGCATGCCTAGTCCGACCTTTAAAAACGTAGGTAAATGACGTGTGAGCGCACTGCGCATGACTAGCGAAACCATTCTCTCTATGAGTGGCTGGACTCTTCTACAAAATATATCAGTTCAAAATAGGAAGAGTGATCGACCCCTGTATCAACGGGAAACATTTGTCTGGTAAATTTAAACGCGCGTAACGTTGTCTAGCCAGGCTGATGAGTCGTAAGACGACGAAACACGTGTCTTTAGATATTTATATTTTATAAATATATACTCTTCCATATGGGAGCATCACATTGGTAAAGGGAACAATTATTCCCACTTAGCATTTAAGTAAATGCTTTTTCGTACAAATAGTTGAATGCCTTCAATTTATCAGTATCGAAAATAAAATAAAAATATAAATAAATAAAAAAAAATTTTTTTATTTATCCACATATATGTTTTGTCTTAATAAGACTCGTCGGCGTGGCTATCCCACCGGTGCCTAGGTTAGAACACCGGACTAAAGTCCCCCTTGACTTCCATCCAATGTACTTGCCCCTTCGGCCACTGATAAAAAACCTAATCACATCGAAAGAAAACATATATCCATTTAACATTTTATAGCGTGTTTCTTTTAGTTAGACGCTTTTTATATTTTCATACAGAGTGGTCTACCTATGAAGGAAGCAATTAAATATTTTATAAGAAATATTGTTTTTATTTATCTACATGGATATATGTTTCGTCTTTATACGACTCATCAGTGTGGCTAGGTATGGTTCTACCACCGGTCGCTGTGTTCGAACACCGGACTAAAGTCATCTTTGACTTTTTTTCAATATTTTTGCCTTTTTGGTCACTGACATAACCTTAAGACATGAAAGGGACAAAAATATACTTATTTAGGATTCTATAGTGTTTAAACTTCCTGGTAAAGGGAGATAACTTCGCCAGATTGCTTTTAGTTTATGCCCTCTTTCAAAAATGGAAAAACAAAATATTCTTCGCCGGTGATTTTCGCTTTTTTTATCAGCACTATGCTAAGTGTTAACTGAGACACGCTTCCATGTGAATCGTAGAACATTTAGCGTGTGAGCCATTAACAGATGTTCATCGGCACAAAAAGTGTTTCTTTCGAGAGACTAACGTGTATCTTTGTTTTTGCAGTCAAACTACGCAGATCACAGATCGAACCATTGTAGGTATATACGACCTCCGCCAAATTCATCAGTGCCCCTCTGAGAACAAAGGTGAAGAATAGATTGAACGGCATCATTACAAGGGCACAGCACCCGGCCCTCGGCCCCCGGCTTCCGGTCCCCGGTTTCACGTCGTTGTAAATCATGACGCTGTGTGACGAGTCGCCGTCAGGGAAAACATGTCGTCTTGGAGAATCTGATGTTCTAGATTCACTTCTGTGTGTAGTCGTGGCAGACGATAATTGACCGGAGGGGCTTTGCTGTTAACAATAGCAAAGGTCGTAGCCAGGTCGATAAATATAAAGTTCGAGATCATGGTTCTGCTCCAGGCATTTCTATTGAACCTGCCTCACTGTGAGAATCATATTTACTGGGATGTGTCCCAAATAATATTGACACTTAGCCTCTGGCAAGTGATGAGACTGTTTAAGACATTATATATATATATATATATATATATATATATATATATATATATATATATATATATATATATATTAAATTATACATAATTATATTTAAATTATATATATACATAAATATTAAATTATATTTAATTATATTTAAATTATATATATATATTAAATTATACATTATTATATTTAAATTATATATATATAAACCTATTGTGAAGAGTATACAGCTCAATATCCAGGATAGAGCAGGTAGATATGAAGAAGAATGGAAAGGAATTAGAGAAGCAAAAGCAAAATCAAATTTCAATTCAATTGCTCAGAGCAATTTATTCAAGTTAAATTTTCCTTAAGCAATGCTTTTCAAAGATTAAAATCTTATCATCAGAGGAAGTCGCTGGGATAGATAAGTTGGCAAAGGCTAAGATTTAAAATTTGAAAAAATAAAAATAAAAGTTGTAGGGAAAGAAACACAGGGCAAAACTCTGCCCGAATGCAAGCAAATGTCCGAATGCTAAAAAGTCCGGTGTCGAAAAGTCCAGCGGAGAGAATTGGATGTAGATAGGTAGGTCGTTAAAAGGCACGAGAGGTTGTGAGAGAGGATTCAAAGTTAAATTCCAAGAATCCACAACTTCAGGTGCGGCGAAAATAGAAAAGTCGGGTGAATCGTCGCGGATAAGCTGATTTAATCTCTTTCTTATTTCTCAATAGCGAAAGAAAGCGGTCGTATTTTGGCTAGCAGTCCCTCCTCTTATGGGGGATCTGTTGGGGGAAACCAACGGAGTATTACGTAATGTTATGCTCTCGTTGTTAACATTTTTTACAACCGCTGATATAAAAAAGAAGACGACGGATGCTAAGACCAACAGGATAGACTACAGACGGTTGCAACAAAACGAAAGCGAAAAAGAAAGCGATCAACGGCATCGACAAATTACCACTACTGCTACGAATCATCAACACAACACGTCTTCAGCAGTTGCGAGACGAAGCATCGTCGCCCGACTATGTGCTATGCTACATTTCGATTTACCAACAATTGTGAAGGGGTAGTGTGAATCCAACGTCAAACGAATTATCCAACGGCGGGAAAATATGGAAGCTCCCCAAACGCGGGAAAATATTGAAGCTCCCTAAACGCGGGAAAATATGGAAGCTCCCTAAAAGATACGAAACTATGTTCTTGTTTGTAATAAATTGAATTGAAAAAACAAAAACAATGAAATGATTGGTTTCAATTTTTTTCGTTCACAACACAGATGATAGAAAATGTTAGTGTGTGTATCACCTGTGTTGATGCTCTGGGGTCAAAAAGTTAAGAAAAGGGGTAAGTATTTTACCATCAACTGAAAATAGAATTCTTCTCATGCCGGGATGAAGAGAGAATCATAAAGTTGTAAATACCTATATATATATATATATATATATATATATATATATATATATATATATATATATATATATATATATATCATATGTATACATATATATATAACATTTTTGTCGTACATGAAAGATAGTACTATGTATATATATATATATATATATATATATATATATATATATATATATATATATATATATATATATATATATATGTATGCATATATATTTTTCCTTTCATTCAATAACGCTACCCAAGAGTCAAACGTTCAGACTCCTGGCCTAACCTTCACAGGTAACATGAATTGGAACAAATACATTAGAAGACATTGCCAAGGCTGGTGCAAAGAAAGTGAGCTCCCTCTACCGTGCTAGAATACTTCTCACACCTGACATTATCCTATCTCTCTACAAAGCCACCATCCGCCCAGGCATGGAGTATTGTTGCCATATCTGGGCTGGTGCATCATCTATTAGTCTCTCCCTCGTTGACAAGGTCCAAAAATAAGTCGCTAACTTTATAGGTCCCTCACTGTCAACCAAGCTCAAGCTCCTATCCCATCGCCGTAATGTTGCATCCTTGTGCTTGTGTTACAAATACTTCAATGAATTATGCTCCTATGAGCTTGCTGCTCTGGTACCCCCTCGACGTAAATTCACTAGACCAACATGACAATCAGGTAAATCCCATCCATTCACTGTGGAGGTCACCAGATGCCGGATAGCCTTCTACTCCAATAGCCTCTTTCCACGTGCAGCTGGCATCTGGAACTCCCTCCTTGCCCACGATCTCCCCGAAAGTACCGACATGCAGAGGTTTAAAACTAATGTAAACAGACTTCTCGCTGCACAACTCCAAACTTAGAATGACACCCTAAACCTACTCCCTAATTCTCAGTAGCCGCTTACGTCTACAGTGGTTTCCTGACTTGTTTGGGGTAAAATATCATTAAATAAAAATTTAAAAAATTTAAAATAAAAGTCATGAGTTTCCGGCAGAAAACTTAATTTGGCAAAATGGAAAGAACCAAAAATGTCGGTCAAAAGAAATCACACTTTCATGAAATTGATCTCTTCCAAAGTCGCAGAATATATTCTAAAGAACACAGAGGCAATTTCCGAAAACAGATGAACCGTCACAAACCTTGTTTACTACCAAAAATAAAGATTCCTCAGACGAGCGAAGCAACTTTCACTTATAAATAAAAACCGCGAACCGAAAACAAAATTGCGGAAACACGGTAGACGGAAAATTAGGTACTTATTTGGAATCTTTTGTAGAAGTGCCACATCAACAAATACCCGTGCCAGTTATGCGCAGTGCGCTAATATAACCTTGATCTTTCTCTCTCGCTTTCTGACTCTCTCTCTCTCTCTCTCTCTCTCTCTCTCTCTATATATATATATATATATATATATATATATATATATATATATATATATATATATATATATATGTTACATGGTAAACAGCTGATGATCCCCGTGTTAATATTAGACGTTTTTGTTTCACTGTTAGATACTTAACCCCTCTTTTTATTTTATTTACTTATTATTTTTATTTATTAATTTTCCAACGAATGTTAAGTCTGCAATATCTTGGATTTAGTTAGTTTCTCTGGGAATTTAAACTGCATTTTCCTTTTTTTTCTTTTGTTCAAAATGACTCAAAGCTTCTTTAGACTATATATATATATATATATATATATATATATATATATATATATATATATATATATATATATATATATATATATAATTATTTTTCACATTAGAAGGCATCTTTTAAAATAAAATACAAGTTTGTTTACGAAATCAATAAGATGCTAAGATTTTTTTATACATAATAAATCAAATATTTCGGACGGATATCCGTCCTTTTTTTAAGGCAAATAAGAATCCGACATTGTTATATAAATATATATATTTTTTTTAGTATTTCTCTACGACGACCGTTTGGGAGCGAACTCCCAACGGCGACGCTCTCTGTAATGTAATGTGGATTTTAAAAGATGCGTTCTAATGTGAAAGAACATTTTATCATAACCTATCAACGTATCGATGCTTATTTTCACTACTGCTATTTGTACTACCATCACACGATCTCGACACTACACTGTCTCCATATTACACTAAGGAGAGCGTCACAGTTGGGAGTTTGCTCCCAAACGGTCAGCGTGTAGAAATGCTAAAAGAAAATTATATAACAATGTCGGGTTCTTTTTTTATTGGAAAAGGACGGATGTCCGTCTGAAATATTTGATTTATTGTATTTTAAAAATCTTGGCATCTTGATTTCTTAAACAAAATTTTATTTTATATATATATATATATATATATATATATATATATATATATATATATATATATATATATATATGAGGATTAAATGCACGATATATCTTAAAATAAAATGCCGTGAAAGACAAGATGTGTGAAAAAGACAAACGAAAATTAAAAAATTTAAATACAGGAAAAAATTATTTTTTAAAAAAGGAGATATTTTACCCGTTTTCTTTGGATCAACGAACATCTTAAGAAAAACTGAAGATTTATTCGATAACGGTAAAAACAGGAAAAAGAAGAACGCACAAAGAGACGTCATTGGCACGTGTTTACCTATTTGAAAAAAAGAAAAGAATTATAAAACGCGTGCGAAGAGACGTTAAAAGTGGAAAGGGGGTGAGAAAAAGGAGAAAAAGGAAAAGAAATGGAAAAATATGGATGAAGTGTATTACAATAGAAAAGTTACTTTAACCGGGATCGCAGTAGTACGATGTATTGCATTGTTTCAGTGCGGTTTTTACCAGATGATTTCTTAAGGAATAAGATCCTAGTCTGAGGTTTACGTTAGATTGTGATGAGAGAAGTATTATAGCGCTTTCGATGCACTTGCGACGGGGGAGAGAGTATTCAGTCTTGAGGAAAGGTGTAGTTTGTATAATCAACATTGTGAGTAAAAATGTTTATGTGTATGACTAGTGAGTTTGGGGAATTGTTGCGTTTTAGGTCCTGTTTGTGTTTGTAAATGCAGGATTTTTTATTTCTGGCCGTATTAAGCAATATAAAACATCGGACATTCGGCACATTTTATTTTATGAATGCTGGCTAGGAAAGAGGTGTCCTTATGAGGTAGATGGGGACGGGGTTTGATTTTAGTAAATTCTTAATTGTTATGATATCTACCTCTAAAACAATTAATGATTTACTCAACACCAAACTCTGTTTTTAACTACATCCTAAGGACACATCCGGATAATCCGCTGGGATGAAAGAATTGGTTCCTGTAATGCTACAGGTACTTTCAATTGCCCCTTGACATATGGATAGACAGACAGACAGACAGAGACGCTACAGATATAGCATAGATTATATATACACCATTTTAAAACGAGTTTAAAACACCCACAGTAACCTGCTTAATAAGTTAATTGGAAATTACGGTTAATTAAGAACAAATAAAATGCATTTTATTTTCAAGCATATCTCAATTCAAAAACTGAGAAATATTTTGGGACGCATTTTGTGTGATTGAAATATATGAGAAAAAGCCTTATGGTTAGGGTTGGGGTTATGGAAACAACTTTTTACTCGGCTTTAGTATAATACCAGAATGAAATTGTGAACCGTTGGGTCACCTATTGAGCTCGGGTTAGGTTGTTTGAATCAGGAAAACTGTGAGAGAGAGAGAGGGGGCGGTTGTGCTTCCATTCTCCTATTAGTAGTGGGTTGGGAATATTGTGCATCTATACTGGAAAGGAAAACAACATAAAAAGTAAGAGGAGAGTAAACAAACTGCTGCTACATGTTAACTACGCAACGAGACTCTAGCGACTTTCGTGATGAGCCGCCGTCTGTTGGGATCAAAGAAGTGTTCCCTATAGTGCTACAATTCAAAGAAAGATTATTTTATTTTATTTTATATTATGTTATTTTATCTGCAAGAGAGTAAGTGAAATCTTCAAATGTTACACAATTAGCAATGTATTATAAGCTGGTGGAAGTTAACGATTACAGTTGCCAGAGTGTTCAATCAAAAAAAGAGGGACATATTTTTGTCATCCACAGAAAAAAGAAGTTGGCTGTGTCATAGATTTTAAATATGACTAAAAAAGAAAGTGGACGAAAATCGGCGCTTCTAACCACTTCAGAAATAATTCGGCACTTGCTGAGAGTAAACAATATCTCAATGTAAACACTCAGTGTTGCCTCAGAGCTTCATTTGGTCACACAAATAGCAAAACCTATATATATATATATATATATATATATATATATATATAGTTTTATTATTGTTTTTACTGGCGGTAGAACAGTTGTGTTGTTTATTATTTTTACACTTCCTAAGCGGTTAAAAATATGCAGAATATTGCATTCAGTCGGACGTGTCATTATTTTTATTTTATTTTATATATATATATATATATATATATATATATATATATATATATATATATATATATATATATATATATATATATTAATTTATTTACGGACATTTCTTTTATGTAGATTAATTCATTAATTAATATATATATATATATATATATATATATATATATATATATATATATATATATATATATATATGAGACTAAAAGTATACTTTTAAAGAATAGAACCTATAGTGAAATGATATAACCTCAATATACGAGATAGAGCAATTATAATGATAAATGAAAGAAGAGAGATAAATATGTGCGAATGACAAATCTATTTCATCTTGGATTGTTCAGTGCAAGGTGTACTTGATAAAAACATATTCATTTTTCTTTCCTTAAGCCAGGCTTTTCAAATGTTAAAATCTTATCATCAGAGGAATTACATAGATTGATTAGTTAGCATTGGAATAGCCAAAATTCAAAATTTGAAAGAATTAAAGAAACAATATAAAGTAATGGAAAGTAAAAGTGTGTGCATAAAATGGTTATCAAAATATAGAGTCTGTCCACTTGGGTAAATGTCCGTTGACAAGGTGTCCGTGACAAAAGATTTAAAAATGGAAAAAGAGATTTCGTGGAAACTGCGTTAGAAATGGTCAAAATGTAATAAATGCAACTGAATGATGTTTAGTTCAACCGTAGATAAAAAGCACTTATAAGGATGTAATAAGTTCGATCGGAGTAACTAACACATCTCACTGGTAATTCGCACTGCTTAAAATATATACAATATTTTAAACCCAATTCCTTAAAAACTATCATCATTCGTTGCCCTAATACGCCAACTTACATTTTGGCTATTCCCCTGCCAACTTGTTACTCTATGTAGTTCCTCTGATGATAAGATGTTAATCTTTGAAAATACTGGCTTAGAGAAATAAAAATAAACATGTTTTTATCGCGTACACCTTGTATTGAACAATCGAAGATGAAATAGATTTGTCATTCGCACATCTTTATCTCTCTTCCTTCATTTTTATATATATATATATATATATATATATATATATATATATATATATGATGCACGATATACCATAAAATGAAATGCCGTGAAAGACTAGATGTGAGAAATAGACAAACAAACAAAAAATTAAATACAGAAAAATATCATCAGAAAACAAGAGTTTTTCCGGTTTTGTTCAGATCAACGTACTTTTGACTTTCTGAAGCCGTTCGTTTATCCGAACGAAACCGGCAAAATCCCTCGTTTCTTGATGATTTTTTCCTGCATTTAATTTTTTTCCGTTTGTCTTTTACACACATACACACACACACACACACACACACACACACATATATATATATATATATATATATATATATATATATATATATATATATATATATATATATATATATATATATATGAAGAAGAATGGAAAGGAATTAGAGAAGCAAAAGCTAAATCAAAATTCAATTCAATTGCTCAGAGCAAGGTATATTCCGCAAAAAGGCAATTTATTCAAGTTAAATTTTCCTTAAGCCAGGCTTTTCAAAGATCAAAATCTTATCATCAGAGGAAGTCGCTGGGATAGATAAGTTGGCAAAGGCCAAGATTTAAAATTTGAAAAAATAAAATAAAAGTTGTAGGGAAAGAAACACAGGGCAAAACTCTGCCCGAATGCAAGCAAATGTCCGATTGCTAAATTTTGTTTATTCGGACTAGATTTCTTATCTTGTGTGTTATCATCACAACGTTTCGGCCGCTGTAACTTCCGGTCTTCTTCAGGTGTATCTCTTCGAACTCGGGATTGCGAAGAATTGCGAATTACTGAAGACTTCTCCTAATCATGGCTGACATAACAGGAGCATGCTAACCCTCGTGGATTAAATAAAGGGTTTCGTTCAAAATTCCGTTCAGATTCCCAAGTTCGACAGAAATATTCCCGAGTTCGAAGAGATACACCTGAAGAAGGCCGGAGGTAACAGCGGCCGAACCGTTGTGATGATAACACTCAAAATGAGAAATGTAGTCCGAATAACCAAAATTATACAAATTATCAATCCTCATTTCAAAAGTTCAGAAAAATATATATATAACTTTTTTGTAATATAGTAGGAAAGATTCCAGCAGAGTGCTCGATTAATTAAGAATCAAAATTAAGAGCGTAATTTTTTTTTTTTTTCTGGTACATAAAAAATAGTACACCATCAGTACCGTCGGTTTCAAGCTCAGAATGACTTAACCATCCGTCTCTCTTCAGCTTATGTTGTCACCTGTTTCAGAAATGTGAATTCACATGTCACTCTCGTTTGGATGAATTCACATTTCTGAAACAGGTGACAACATAAGCTGAATAGAGCCGGATGGTTAAGTCCTTCTGAGCTTGAAACCGACGGTACTAATGTTGTACTAATTTTTCTGTATCAGAAAATAAATATATATATATATATATATATATATATATATATATATGAATTATTTAAAATAATAATGAGAAATTAGAACGTCATACAATGCATTTTAGTTTTATTAACTTTTCTTTTAATTTAATTTTCGAAGATATACTTCCTCGTTAGAATTTCAAACAAAGATATATTTAAATACCTTTTATTTTTATTTTCTACATCTTGTTTTTATTTGGCGTGTTATCAATTGTTGAAACGAATTTGGGATGAGAGTCTCTTTAGTCAAGAACGGAAATTGAATAAGAAATGTAGTTATATATATATATATATATATATATATATATATATATATATATATATATATATATATATATATATATATATATATAAAACTAGACGTGTGCATTTAGGAAATACGGTGAGTAACATGGGAACATTATTATTTTTGTAAATGTTAACATTTACGAGGAGCATATAAATAAATTTAACAAATATTATTTTCTTATCAACCGATCATTATGAATTTTGGAATATATATTCTCGACAATCCGGTAACTTAAGCACATTATTATTTTTTTTGTGAATTTTTCCATTTAAGTGCGGCTACCAAAACTCGCCCACGCCCCTAGAAACCTTTAAAAAGATCGGTGCGCGGGCGTGAGTGTCAATAAGATGTATGTGCTTGGTAAAATCTTAAACTATTGAACTTATCATTATGAAATTATGGAATATGTATTCTAGGTGACAGAGTGAGTATTGATTTACTCCTCTCCAGGAGTTAGGCACAAGGCCAGTTTTTATCTTACTCCTACAAGTAAGATGTAACCTACGGTCGGGTCGGGAAAGTGGGGTTTAAAACTTGCCTGGGCAGCCCCGTCGGCATTCCCCGGTAGGGGCGACTCAGGCAGTAAGCAATAAACTTACTCCTCCCCAAAGAGGGGAGGCTAAGCCTGGGAAAGTGGACCTCCCAAAACTGCACAGGACAGACCCATTGACCGGCGTAACTCAAGACCCGAAGGCCAAGACAACACCAGTATGGGGTGCAGTATCCATCGGAACAGATACTACACTTTGATATTAGCCAAATGGCCAAAAACTTCACCATTTAGAAGGGTGCTATCGAAATCCTCCCCCCCCCTCCCCTCCCCCATCAAACAACAAAAAAATTAAAATTTAAAACTAATGCAATATTTATTTTTTTATAACCGTCATGCGACAGGTATTCTACTCGTATACGTTACTCTGCAATAAAGCTGTTAAATAAACCAGCGAAAGAACAATTAAAACTTTCTGTTGATCAATATTGGCTCGTCTTTCCAAACACCGATCGCCTTTGCCAATTTTGCCAAGTCGAGATAATGGTGATGCAATAACAACAAGAAACAAAACGAAAGCAACAAAACAGGGCGCGTATATTTTTATGGTGGTATAAAAACCGAAACCGGTCAGATTATGGTTGAACTCTGTCGAGAAAGGTGGCACTTTCGACGGGTGTAACATTACTTTGCTGGGAAATATCACTCGAGTTTGATTCCCTCAAGGTGAACAAATCCTAACCGAAACGAGCCTGCATTGTTTTTAGAAATTCATTGATCGGACGACTTTAGTGGTTTACAGACATTTACCAGGAATAAAAGGTCGACGTACGACATATATATATATATATATATATATATATATATATATATATATATATATATATATATATATATATATATATATTCTAAAGATGAAAGATGAGAATAAAAAATTGTAAAGATACAATATTAATAAGAACATAAAAAATTCAAAGCAAGGAACTTCACATCCTTAATCCGTGGATTTTTAAAGATAAACTCTTAGGATAGAAAAAAAACTTGATAGAGAATCAATTTGTAAAGTATGTAACTTTACTTTATTTTCATTATTTATATATATATAAATAAATAAATATATATATAAATATATATATATATATGTGTGTATATAAATATATATAAATATATATTAATATATATATATAAATATATATATATATATATAATTATATATATATTTATATTGATATATATATATATATATATATATATATATATATATATATATATTTATATATATATATATAAATAATGAAAATAAAGTAACGTTACATACTTTATAAGTTGATTATAATGATCAGGTGTTTAAACAATGAATGAAATAAAATATGAAAATGTCCTTTAATCCATGGATTTCCAAAGAATTTGATCTTATTCTTAGAATATAAAAGCAATAATTTGCTAATTCTTGATAAGTTTTAATTTGAAAAAGTTACAACACAATTTTCAGTAATGCTTAAAGTAAATATAGTCAAAATGTTTCAATAATAGACAGAAAGTCATACAATCGGATTTTTTAACAACTGTACTGATACAATGACTTTCTCTGTCTATGTTACAATAAATTACGATCATTCAAGATCAATATTACTTGGTAACACCAGAGTATCGATGTCACATATCATATCATCAGGTCACAATTATGAAACAAACATACAATGAACTAATACAGTGTTTAGAGACAGTCACACCTGGAATATTCCAAAACAACAAACAAAACTCATCATAATCGGAGTTTTGGTTGGGAATGGGAATAATTACGCATCTTTGAAGGTGTATACCACTCTCCTGTTAGATTCGATAAATATGTAAGAATACGTTGTGGCCCACTTCAAACCGATCACTAAATTTTAAGAAAAACTTTGCATCTCATCATGAGATTTTAAAATGTCTTTGCAATTATACTTATATGGTCTTTTCACTTCAAGAATATAATACACTAGATTACTCAAGTGTTCTAAATAGAAATAAGCAAAAAGTTTTATTAGGTAGTGAAAAAGTGCATATGTTGAAATTCAAATTTCCTTCTTCTTCAGAGTGCAGAGCCACCGCAAATAACCTTGCAGTATCGCAACAGCCGTTTACCAGTGATTTCTCGCTGGTAAGGACCATTGGTCTTCTCTGGAATTTTGGTGGCAATAAGCCGTCCCAAGGTCCCAGCACTCTCTGCACTTCCAGTGAAGGTTTGGTTTGTGCTGTCCCTCCTCGGTCTTCTCATCCTCCTTGATCCTATGCAAATATTTTTTATGGTGCCAGCCTAGGTTGACACCATTTTTTATTCTATTTATTTTATTTATTTATTCATTTATTTTTATTATTATAATTATTATCATAATCATTATAATTATTAATATTATTATTATTATCATCATCATTATTATCATTAATATTATATAGATATACATATTTTGAAAAACATATAAACGAAGCTTGAGCTGATTGATAATGTGACGTTTATTGCTGCCAAAGAAGCGCTCATCGAAACCATACACACACACACACACACACATATATATATATATATATATATATATATATATATATATATATATATATATATATATATATAAAGAGAGATAGAAAATGGAAATGTATATACGTGTGTGTGTGTATGTGTGTGAGAGAGAGAAAAAAGTGGAGAGAAAGGATGGGGGCAAATATAGCAAACTTGACAGCTCCGACCGCGGAGAGGCGTTCGAGCGGGAGATTTTACACTGGTATATGAATAAACATCGAGTAACAACTCTTCTAAACTGTAAATGAGGTTTATCGCCCACACTCGGTCTAATGTTACAACTGCCGTCGTGTGTGTGTTTGCGCTAGACGCGGCGGCAACTTTTCAGTTTGGAACGTGTGTTCGGCGAATACCGGAAGCCGGAAACACAATTCTGACGGAATCTGACAGAACTGAAAAGTTTTATTGGAGTTTTTCTTCTCTCCCCTTCTCTGTCTGTCTGTCTGTCTGTCCGTGTGTGTGGGGGGTGTCTCTCTCTCCCTCTCTCGCTCATATATATATATATATATATATATATATATATATATATATATATATATATATATATATATATCAAATAACGTAAATAGCGATATTTCGCGTGGCCGCGCTCCCGCCGCTTCATAGCGCCAACTTCTTGGAAGCCGTTTCTCTTTTAGCGCGAAGGTATTAACCCGAAAGGAACTGACATATCAGAATAACTGTCTGTCCATTTTGCATCGGTTGCGGCGCCTAGTTCAAGAGATTACGAAAATGTCAAACTTATTCCCACCCCACTCAAAACACACAGACCTCTCTCTCTCTCTCTCTCTCTCTCTCTCTCTCTCTCTCTCTTTATCTATCTATCTATCTATCTATCTATCTCTTTCTCGTTCTCTCTCTCTCTCTCGATATATATATATCATTATCCGCGCGCACACACCTCACGTACTCGCATGTTGTACTATTTTTTCCGTATATATATATATATATATATATATATATATATATATATATATATATAAACATAATTTTATTAGAGAATATATCTTGCATCGAACAATTGAAGTTTGAAATAAATCTGGATATTCGTACATGTTTATCACTCTTCTTTCATCTATCTTTACAATTGCTCTATCTCGTATATTGATCTTAAACCATTGCACTATAGGTTCTATCTATTAAAAGTTTATTTTTAGTTTCATATTTTATTATATATATATATATATATATATATATATATATATATATATATATATATATATATACTGAGTTTCGTATTATGGTTCGAGCCGTGTGACCGGCTGTGGTTATCTCCTCCCATATTATATTGCAGGATTGCCATGAAACATGTATATGTGTTAATTTTAAAATATTATTTGTAAATAATCATTATTTAAAATATTATTTATAATTAATTATTCAAAGCTCCTGCTAGATTGAACACTATATCAGTTAACAACAAGCCGTTATTTATAGCGTAATGCAATACTCTACGGTTATTGAGTTCTCTTGACGGCTTGCTGATATGACTGCTTACTTTTCTATTTAGACGTAAATTTGCTCGCACATTTCTACGACAATGAGTGTTGGACTCATCGGTACGCACACCGACTACTGAGTCAAATATTACTTTCTTATTGGGGTTCGAACCGTGTGACTTTCAGGGATTGTCTCGTCTCATACTGATAATTGCAGGTTTCGCATGAAACACATGTGTATATGGATTAATTTGCAAATATTATTCATAAATAATTATATATATATATATATATATATATATATATATATATATATACTAGTAGAATACCCGTACCAGGACGGGTATCAATAATAAATATAGCATTAGTTTTCAATTCGAATAGTTTTCTTTCTTTGGCAGGTATGGTACAGTTTCGGTGACGCCCCCCCCCCCTCAAAAGTGTGAAGTTTTTCTACACGTCTACACGTTGCGTAAAATAAATATTCCATAATTCATCATGATAAGTTCAATAGTTTAGTATTTTTTAACGCGCACCGATACTTTTCAAAATGTAAAACGGTAAAATTTTGTTGCCGTAAAATATATATTCAAAAATTCATAATGATCGGTTCATAAAATAAATAAATTACAGTAAAAAAAACATAAATATGTGCACCTCTCCTAAATGTTAACATTTACATAAAATGAATGTATCCATGTTCATAAGTGTATTTTTTAGAATATATATTGAAAAATTCATAATGATCAGTTCATTAGTTTAGGAGATTACTCTGTATATATATATATCGCTGGCCCTTGCACTCCTTCTTTGTCTATTAGTCAGGCGCAGAGGTAACAGCACTGGGACGCCTCTAAACACTCAGTGCCTAGCCTTGTTTCCTTACTAGGACAATGAACGCCGTTCTCTTTCTCTCTATTTGGGCAACTTGGGGAAGTTTTTTCGTTACTAAGTCTAACGTGACCAGTCTGGGTCTCTCTTGTACCGACAGGTTGAGGGTACAAGTTAGACAGCTTGGGTAGCGCCAAGAACGGCTGCTCCATCATCAGTTGCATAATAGTTGTATGTGCCATGTCGCGCATGGAAAGGGACCCTGCAATTATCTCTGGTGGGCTTTCCCGAGGTCACAATCCCCATGGACCAGGTCGTGACTAATGGACTGGTTGTGTGAGCTTATTGGCACCAAACAAGTACCCACCTTGGCCAACCCACTCTATAATCAAAACAAACATGTCATTACAAAAAAATAAAATCAAACCTAAACCAGACATCTAACAAAAAACACTTTCGCCTCCGCCCTTGAGGCTTGCATTCACAAATATCCGGGGACTTAGAACCAACATCAACGACGTAGAAACCTTTCTCCTGACAAACTTCCCGGATATCCTAGCTCTTAGTGAAACTAACCTTAAATCCTCAATCTCCTCTCACCACTTTCACATGACTGACTACCTCCCACTCTACCGTAAAAACTCTGGCAAACATATGCACGGGCTAGGAGTTTATGTTCGGAACACCCTCCCCCTGACTAGAGAACATAGGTTAGAATCAGATGACCCAGATTACCCAGATTAGATTGACTTTACATCACAGTGTCAGTTACTTATATTTCTTATATCGCTCCCCGTCGACCCAGGACTGTACTCTGCTAAACTCTGTCTCTGAAAGCATAGATAGAGCACTCTTAATTGACTCGAATACCCAGATACATGTATTTGTGGATTTTAATGTCCACCACCGCGACTGGTTGGGATTCTCCAGCCTTACTGACGCAGCTGGCGACTCTACGTATAATTTCTCCTTAGCTCACTCACTCTCTCAGATTGTCGATTTTCCGACTCGCATCCCCGATCGAGTAGACTAGCAAGCCTTACTTTTGGACCTCTTTTTGACCTCAATGCCCGAGGCTTGTGTGACGAAAGCTCATAGCCCACTTGGGAATGCTGATCACATTGTGCTAATGATACATATCACCCTAAAAAGTCGTCCAAAAGCTGATGAACCGTTGCTCAAAACAACCAGATACTACAAGCAGGCTGATTTCGAGTCAATCAGAGATCACATCAGTGACGCCCCATAGAGAGAAACCTTCTCACTACCTGCCAACCAGTGTGCAAACGAATTAACTGAATGGGTCAAAGCAGGCATTGAAGCCTATGTCCCCATGCGAAAATTATTTAGCAAGCCCCACTCTCCTTAATGGTTCACTTCAGAATGTGCAGATGCCATTTCTAAGAGGCAACACGCATTCCGTAAATTCGGCCGCCATAAGTCAGCTACTAATGGACATAAATTTATAGAGTCAAGAAATAATTGCAAGGCCGTGATAGGCGAAGAGAAGCGAAGAGAAGGTATAATGAGTTAACAAAAAAACGCATCCAGTCACAGAAACTAGGCACTCGTGATTTCTGGAAAATCTACAATAGTGTAGCGAATAATGGTCAATCAACGATTCCCCCACTATCAAACCACAATGATGTCGTTTGCACGGCCACTGATAAGGCTGAACTACTTTCCTAGCGCTTCGCTTCTAACTCTACTTTAGACTCAGATAACCACCCCCTCCTTGAATTCCCTTTGCGGACCGAAGTCACACTTGATAACTTGGTCATCACCCCACATCAGAGACATCATAAAAAACCTTGACACCTCTAAAACTTGTGGGCCTGATCTTATACCTGTAATAGTAATAAAGAAATGATCTGCTGAACTGGCCCCTGTCCTCTCCAAACTCCACAATAAATGCCTAGCTGAATCTTGCTTCCCCGATAGCTGGAAAATTGCCTCTGTGGTACCAGTTTACAAGAGTTCTGGGAATAGAACCGACCCTCAGAACTACCGCCCAATCAGTCTACTGCCGATCTTTGCCAAAATCTTTGAATCCTTAATCAATCTAGCGATAGTACAGCACTTAGTTAATGCTAAACTTCTATCTGACCGCCAGTATGGATTTAGACAAGCACGATCTACTGCAGACATCCTAATGGTCATCTCTGAACGCATGTATCATACACTCGACAAGGCAGGTTAAGCTAGGACAGTAGCGCTTGATATATCTGTAGGGAACATGAACATGAAGAGGGCTTACTTGCGAAACGTCCTCGGGTTTGCTTGTCCTGTGCGCTGCGAGTGAAAGAAAGAAAGAAGGAAAGAAATCCAACATGGCGTCCCTGAATGTTTATTACATACAGTTCACGCAAAATCTCGCAAAGTCTCGCTGCACGTATGGAAATTAGGTGTGACTGGATATTATAAAAAGCGAGTCTCGGACCGTCTCAAGGAACGGAGTGTGCGAAGCGAGTGCACGTGTCGAGCAGTGAGAGCTGCTTTGGAGGTTAACAGTGAATTGCGACCTTCGTTATTATTTCAAGCTATTTCGGCGATGGACAAATTAGACTTGAGGTTAATACCCGAGTTCGACGGCTCCCCCTCCGGACCCTCTGTAGTCGAGTGGTGGGAGAAAGCCGAGCGCGTCTGCAGACTTTGCAATATAAAGGATCCTGCACTGGTCATCCCGCTGAGGCTGACCAAAGGAGCATATTCGGTGTATCAGCAGCTCGGAGACGAACCAGGCCTGGAGGAAATTAGGCAGGCGCTATACGCAGCCTTTGCTGTGGACCCTTTCGTCGCCTGGAGGCAGTTCACCGAACGGCGGCTTGGGCTAGATGAGACTGTGGACGTCTACCTGGCCGATTTGAGGAGGCTAGCCGCGCCGTTTGGTGGAACAAGCGAGCGAATACTGGGATGCGCTTTTCTGACTGGACTCCCAGACGGCGCCAGCAGACTGCTGCGAGCATCGTCCAGACTCAGTGAGATTGGGCTTGACGAGTTGTTGGCCAGAGCCCGAAACATTTTGAAAGAGGACACAGAGCCGGTTTCGGCAGCTGCGGAAGCGTCTTCACCACCAACAGAAGACGTGAGATGCTACAAATGTGGCGGGCCGAATCATTTTTCAAAAGACTGCCGTAGCCGAAGCGGTGCAAAGGACGCGCCCGATCGAGGAACGTTAAAACGCGTGCGTTGTTACCGGTGCAACAAGCTGGGTCACGTGGCAAGAGGTTGTCCGGGAAACGGGCAAGGGGAGTAAGCTATAGCGCCAGTCTTCTCCCCAGATCGTCGCCAAATAAGGCGCTACCCACAGTGAGCGTGCGCGTAAACGGGCGTGAGCGCTTCGCGCTCGTAGACACCGGGTGCACGCAGACCCTCGTGCGCAAAGCATGCTGTGACGCATGGGATAAGGAAAGGATCCCGGTATTGACGGTTGGCGGTGGCTCGATTGCCTCTTGTGGCGTTAGCATCATTCGCGCAGGTGTCGGCGATGGGCCTACAGTAACCGCACGAGCCTTGGTTATAAACGGTGACCTGCTCGGTTACGACCTGCTCCTGGGAATGGACGTCATCAAGGAATTGGGAGGTGTACGCATTGATGGTGAGGGTAGGGCACATTTTGCAAAAGCGGGCCTTGCTCTGAGTGCAGCTATGAAGCTGGAACAGCCTGATTTTTGTGCGGAATTCGACCAGCGCACAAAGTCCTGGACAGCCTCCTGGAAGTGGTCGGAGGAGCAGCCACCCGAGAAATTATGCAATAAGGTGCCAGAATACA
The DNA here is from genome assembly GCA_963556195.1 of Sepiola atlantica. Classification (NCBI taxonomy): domain Eukaryota; kingdom Metazoa; phylum Mollusca; class Cephalopoda; order Sepiida; family Sepiolidae; genus Sepiola; species Sepiola atlantica. The sequence continues at coordinate 104,442,404 of OY744515.1, read as the reverse complement.
AAATTCCCCCCGGAGCTCGTGCAGAATACGACAAGGAACTACAAACTTGGATTAGTAATGGATGGCTAGTTCCGTATTCAGAGAAGGAATTGGGTCCTCCAAAGTGCCTGATCCCGTTAATGGCGGTTATCCAACAGAATAAGCAGAAGGTGAGGCCGGTGCTCGACTATCGAGAATTGAATGAGCACGTGGACCCTTTTACAGCTCGCGCGGACGTATGCACTGAAAAGTTGAGGGAATGGCGGCAAGTGGGATCTAATGTATCTGTACTGGATCTTCACAAAGCATACCTTCAAGTGCGTGTACACAAATCACTATGGCCCTATCAAACGGTGCTCATCAAGGGGAAAAGGTATTGCCTAACCCGCATGGGATTTGGACTTAATGTTGCGCCATCAATTATGCAAATGATTGTTGACACCATTCTGACTAAAGATGAGCGCATTCAGCGGGCAACGTCTGCATATATTGATGACGTGTACGTGGACGAGGAAATTGTATCTGCGGCGCGCGTGAGGGAGCATCTCTACAACTTTGGCCTTCTCAGCAAGGAACCGGAAAGGCTACGAGATGGCGCACGGGTACTTGGTTTGCAGGTCTGGGAGGAAGATGACGTTCTGTATTGGAAACGAGGAAATGAAACCCCGGACATGCCTTGTATTGTTACACGACGAAACGTATTTTCCTTGTGCGGAAAGTTAGTTGGACACCTTCCTGTCGGCGGCTGGCTTCGTGTTGCGGTGGCATTTATTAAGCGAAGAGCCTCCGACGTCACCACTGGATGGGATGACGAAACTCATGACGTCCCTCTCAATACAATGCTCAAAGAAGTCCTCACCAGGGTGCACAAGGAAGACCCAACGCGAGGCAGATGGTGCGTCGACAGCCAGAACCTTAGTGTGTGGGTTGATGCAAGCTCTCTCGCCATTGGTGTATCGGTGGTCCATGATGGAATGGTGGTGGAAGACGCTTGCTGGTTACGCCCAGAAAAGGACTCCCAGCACATAAACCTGGCAGAACTTGATGCAGTTATCAAGGGGATAAACTTGGCAATCCTTTGGAAGACGACCACCCTGCGACTATTCACGGATTCTGCTTGCGTCCATAAGTGGATTTCAGATACTCTCACCGGGAGGGCCAGAATACGAACCAAAGCCACGAGCGAGATGCTCATTCGACGGCGGCTCGACACGATCATGAAGCTGGTGAACGAATATGCGCTGTCAATACAGGTGTCCCTGGTCAAATCCAGCCTGAACAAAGCAGATTGTTTGACGAGAGTACCTCAAAGATGGCTTGATGCCATAAGAAAGACTATTGAACCCATGCAGCCCGCCTGCGCCGCTTCCATGAGCCCCGTTCGATCTAATACCATCAAAGAAGTCCACCAACAAACCGGGCACCCTGGGGTCAAGCGGACCCTATATTTCGCTAAGTTGGTTGAACCAGGAGTACAAAAGGCAGACGTCAGGAAAGTGGTCAAAGATTGTGTAGCATGCCAATCCATTGATCCAGCACCCGTTCGCTGGGAGAAAGGAAAGCTGGTAGTGGAAAGCCATTGGAACCGGCTGGCGATGGATATTACTCACCACAACGGTGAGGATTTCCTGACTCTCATTGATTGCGGTCCATCCAGGTTTGCGATATGGCGCATGCTGCGCCGGCAGGATGCAGCCAGCATCATCCGTCAGTTAAACAATATTTTTCTTGAACGTGGCCCCCCAACGGAGATATTAACCGACAATGGCGCTGCATTCACTAGTGAGCAGTTCAGAAAGTTTGCTGATGGCTGGGGAGTACACCTGAGGTTTAGATGCGCCCACGTACCGAGTGGAAATGGGGTCATCGAGCGGAATCACAGAACCGTCAAAACCATTGCGGCCAGGACGGGCTGCACGGTATTTGAGGCAGTCTACCTGTATAACGTAACCGCAAAGGATAATGTTTCACCCTCTACAGCGCCGGCTGACACCTTGCACAGGTATCACGTCAGGGTGAAAGGCATAGAGACTAACCCGCTGCCCGAACTGGAAGTAACCAAAGAGAAACTGAAAAAAGGGGATGTCGTCTGGATTAAGAACCCGCGCGGCAAGTGTAAGACGAAATACGGAGTTGGACGCGTCACCGAGGTAATCAGCCCACAGGCAGTGCGAGTCGACGGTATGCCCCGTCACATTAGGGACCTACGGTTAGCAACGCAACCATCACTGAACGACAAGAGCGAGTCGGAGTCAGAGAGCAGTGAGGCATCGCTCTGGCTTGCAGCAGCCCCATCGGACAGTGACTCGGATATCAGCAGTATCCCAGCGGACGCGATGTTTCTCGACCCTCAGACCGCGGACGAGAGCAAAAGCGAAGATGAGGCTTGCGTTGTCCCCCTCCGAAGAAGCAACCGGCGAAGGCGATCTAGGCCTCCCTGCCATCTCTGTGATCATGAGATCAGGGGGGAGTGTAGGGAACATGAACATGAAGAGGGCTTACTTGCGAAACGTCCTCGGGTTTGCTTGTCCTGTGCGCTGCGAGTGAAAGAAAGAAAGAAGGAAAGAAATCCAACATGGCGTCCCTGAATGTTTATTACATACAGTTCACGCAAAATCTCGCAAAGTCTCGCTGCACGTATGGAAATTAGGTGTGACTGGATATTATAAAAAGCGAGTCTCGGACCGTCTCAAGGAACGGAGTGTGCGAAGCGAGTGCACGTGTCGAGCAGTGAGAGCTGCTTTGGAGGTTAACAGTGAATTGCGACCTTCGTTATTATTTCAATATCCAAGGCCTTTGACAAGGTATGGCATAAAAGGCTTCTCCTGAAAATACCCTCATACGGTATTACTGGGTAACTACTTAATATAATTAGATCCTTCCTAGACAAAAGAAAAATCCAGGTTGTCCTTGATGGACGTTCATCTATGCAACATGACATAAATGCTGGTGTACCCCAGGGATCTATCTTTTAACCTTTGTTGTTCCTGATCTATATAAACGATCTCCCTGATGACACAGTCGGAGATTGGTTTATTTGCTAACGACACCACGCTTTATTCTTGCCATGTTGGCAAAACAGACGCGATCATATCCGGGGCAATGGCTGAATCTTTAGAAAATGACCTCCATGCTGTAGTGGATTAGGGTCATAAATGGTTGGTAACTTTTAATGCCGCAAAGACAAAGCTCCTTTCCTTCAACAACTACAAGAAGCCTCTCCAACCACCGATTGCCATGGCAATAAACACCCTACCTGAGAGTTCATAATTACAAACTCCTCGGCCTAACCTTCACAGGTAACATGAATTGGAACAAATACATTGAAGACATTGCCAAGGCTGCCGCAAAGAAGGTGGGCTCCCTCTACCGTGCTAGTAAACTCCTCACACCTGACATTATCATGTATCTCTACAAAGCCACCATCCGCCCATGCATGGAGTATTGTTGCCACATCTGGGCTGGTGCATTGTCTGCTAGTCTCTCCCTCCTTGACAAGGTCCAAAAAAGAGTCGCCAACCTAATAGGTCCCTCACTGTCAACCAAGCTCCAGTCCCTGTCCCATCGCCGCAATGTAGCATCCTTATGTTTGTTTTACAAATACTTCAATGGATTATGCTCCGATGAATTGGCTACTTTGGTGCCCCCTCGACGTAAATTCACTAGACTAACTCGACAATCAGCTGAATCTCATTCTTTCACTGTGGAGATCCCCAGATGCCGGAGAGCCTTCTACTCAAATAGCTTCTTTCCTTGTGCTGCTGGCATCTTGAACTCCCTCCCTACCCCCTGTTTCCCCGACAGTTCTGACATGCAGAAATTTAAAACTAATTTAAACAGACATCTCGCTGCGGAGATCCCAATTTAGGCTGACCCCCAACCTTATCCCCTTTTCTTTTGTCTCAGTAGCCCCTTACGTCTACAGTGGCGGTCTGCCTTGTTTGGGGTGAACCATGTTAAAAAAAATGTTAAAGTATATATATATATATATATATATATATATATATATATATATATATATATATATATATATATATATATATATATATATATATATATGGGGGTTATTTGTGAGTTCTTATAAAAGCTATATATTTAAGTATATACTCTTAATGATATCCGGAAATGTTTCAAATTTCAAGCTGAACGACGTTGTGCTTTAGAGCATATATAATTTATAGTTGCATTCCAATGACCATAAGAAAAATAAATCAAAATCGATAATTCTCATTTATTGTTTCAATTTCTTTATTGTCTTACTTCAGCGAATACTTGTATTCATTCTTCGTCTGCCAAAACAAAATCTTTTATTTATTTTTTTCCAACTTAATACTCTTTTCTTACGCGCGTTTCACAGCAAAGTCAAAAAAATATATAGTCTTTAGTTAAACTTCTTCCGATCATCAGAGCAATGGTTCATTTAATAGTAATATGGAAAACATATCTCATAACAGGAAAAAGGAAGAAAGAAAAGTTTTAAAAGAAGTTTTGTCAAAATTTACGGCAAGCCAAAATACATTTTAAAAACTCACTTGAAAAATGGTGACATAAACAAACAAAAAAACTTTGCTCCAAGTTTGAAATGACCTTTCAACCCTTGGTCATTGAAATGCAACTATATATATATATATATATATATATATATATATATATATATATATATATATATATATATATATATATATATATATATATAGTGTGTGTGTCAGGTTTTGTTGAAAAGAAATCAATAAAGTGCTCGATCACAAAAAAGTAAGAGCTAAATACAAATAATTTATTTTAAAAATATACGTTACATATTTCAAAGTTGTACCGCATTTTCATCCGGACTGAATTTTTACATTTTTTAAATCGTTTATTCTCCATATCAGCCTTTCGAAACAAAAACAACATTGGAAATGGCGTTTGGATTCACTATTAAACGGTGCATTACTGAAGCGTCCCTTTTAAAGAAAGCACCGGAGACATGTTTATATTTGTTGAATGGGAACTATTAAGTGTTTGATTTTATACATTTTTATTTGTTTATTTATTTATTGACCTTCCTTATTTAGTATATACCCCGGATAGGTGGGTTCATAATTCAACGGTTATAATTCAACGAGTTCGTGCCATTATTATTGCGAATAAGAGATAGATCGTCGTCTCTGTAAAGCCCGAACTCTTAGTTAGATCATTTATTTTTTAGAGTAAAATAAATAAACTGATTAGATCACATATATCGCGCTGTCGTAGGCCTCATCAAAACATCAAAGAGTTTTTCTGGGTTGGATTATTTAACTCATGTTTTGTTAATAGTAATATGAAAGAAAGTCTTGCGTAAAGAAAAGTTTATATTTCTATTTTGTTGATTTCTATATTATATTGCTTCATTTTTAATATTGTAATATGTAGAATATGTTGCTTATTGGTATTTGGTAATATTATTCATTGCTAGGCGTTTTATCGGTCCTTTTTAACTTCATAGAGGTTTTTCGTGTTATCTGCGAAGACCAATATATTATTGTTTGATTTGAAAAATTATAAAGTTAAAATTCTTATCTTATGTGTCGGACAACGTATTCAATCTTATATATATATATATATATATATATATATATATATATATATATATATATATATATATATATATATATGGTAATGTCAGATCAAAAACGTATTCATCTTATTAATAAATATATAAATACAGAGAGAGTGAGAGATAGATAGATAGATAGATAGATAGATAGATAGATAGATAGATAGATAGATAGATAGATAGATAGATAGATAGATAGATAAATTTGAACAGACTGGGATAGATAGATAGATAGATAGATAGATAGATAGATAGATAGATAGATAGATAGATAGATAGATAGATAGATAGATGGATGAAGAGAGAGATATAAAGATGTGTGAATGCAAAATCTATTTCATCTTCGGTTGTTCAATGCAAGGTGTACTCGATAAAAACATGTTTATTTTTTCCTTAAGCCAAGCCTTTCACAGATTAAAACCTTATCGTCAGGGAACATACATAGATGGATCACTTGGCAGGGGAATAGCCAAAATTCAAAATTTGAAAAATTTAAAGAAACAATGTAAAGTAATGGAAAGTAAATGCGCGTGCGTAAAACTTGGTGTTTGAGATATTTTTCCGATTCATTTATTCAATAACGTTAATTAATTACTGTTAATATAAACGAAACTATTGAATATAGATAGACAACATTAGCCAATGCAATTTCAAAATAATGATACTAAACATTAATTAATTATGAACGGTTTAAAAAATAGTTATGCTAATTAGGCGGTCAAAAGGGTCTCTCGTAATCTTTTATATTCACTATATATACATGAGATCAAGATTATATTCTGTATATATAGATATAGATATAGATGATAAAACGTGTGTGTTTACATTTTTGGTCATTTTTCCGGCATTTTGTCAGGTAACAGGTATTGGAAAATATACATTGAAGAGATTGCCAAGGCTGCAGCAAAGAAGGTGGGCTCCATCTACCGATGAACTTGCTGCTCTGGTGCCTCCTCAACGTAAATACACTCGACCAACCCGACAATAAGCTAAATCCCATCCATTTACTGTGGAGGTCTCCAGATGCCGGAGAGTCTTCTACTTCAATAGCTTCTTTCCTCGTGCTGTCGGCCTCTGGAACTCCCTCCCTGCTCCCTGTTTCTCCGACAGTACCGACATGCAGAGGTTTAAAACTAATGAAAACAAATATCTCGTTACACTGCTCCCAACTTTGGATGACACCCAAAACCTAAACCCATAATTCTCAGTAACCCCTTTACGTTAACAGTGGCGGCCTGCCTTGTTTGGGTTGAAATATGTAAAAAGAAAAAAATGGTTTACTAAATGTTGCCTTGAACTTTCTTTGTTTTCCATTTATTTTCTGGAGCCTTTAACACACTTTGATGCATCAGTCATCCTTTAAATGTGTTTTAATTTATTCATCAGTGATGCTTTACATTTGAATAAATTCTTCTCAATAGAATGTTTATTCAAATGTAGTATATCGTTCATTAATATATTAAAAGACTTCAGAAGAATACAGGTACAATGAAACCACATTCAAGTTTTTCAGTAAGCCACCCTCATAATATATATATATATATATATATATATATATATATATATATATATATATATATATATATTATAGTACCATTAGAGAGCTATGAATATTATAACTGTCCTGTTTTTAAATATCCGAAACAGTTACATGGTAAACAGCTGATGATCCCCGTTTTAATATTTCACGCTTAAGTTTTTGTTTCACTGTTAGATACTTGAATCGCCTTTTTTATGAATTTTCCAACGAATGCTAGTCTGCGATATCTTGGATTTAGTTAGTTTCTCTGGGAATTTAAATTGCATTTTCCTTTCTTTTTTTTTCTTTTGTTTAAAATGACTGAAATCTCATTTAGACTATACATATATAGAGAGAGACAGAGGGAGTAGGAGGGAGATAGAGAGATTTTATTGAAAATCAAGCCAAGCAAGGTATAAAGCCACTGTATGTTTCATTTTAGGGTTCTTGATAAGGTGCAGAAACGTATCTGTAATTTGATTGGGCCAACTCTTTCTTCTTCTCTGCACTCTTTCTCCCTCTCACAGACGTGATGTTGCTAGTTTCAGTCTTTTCTATAAATACTATTATTGCATGTGTTCTTCAGAATTATGTGATTTATTCTCCGTTTCTTTTGTTCCAGCTCGTTTGGTTCGTTGGTCTAGAGGCCTCCATCAATTGCTATTTTGATACCTCATTTTAATACAGCTTCCTATTCAAGTAGATTTTTTCCACGAACCGCAGTCTTCTGGAACTCTCTTCCTGTTGACTGTTTTCCTCCTACCTATAACCTTGTTTTTTTCAAGACCAAGGCATCTCCTGCCTTTGCGATAACCATATTTGTTCTTGTTTGCTCCTTACATCAAGTGGACGATTTATATATATATATATATATATATATATATATATATATATAAAAACTTTTAGAGAGTTGGACCTATTGTGAGGTACGGAAAGCTACATATACTGGATAGAGCAAAAATATGATAAGTCAATGAAAATAATTAGACCTGTAGATGGCAGCAAATCAAAATCTTCGGTTGTTCAGATCAAGGACATTTAGTGAATAACAATATTTATTTTTCTTCTCTTTCATTTCTTAAGCCAGGCTTTTCAAAGATTAAAATATTATCATCAGAGGAGGTTAATTGTGGATAAGTTGACAGATGAGGACTGTCAATATTCGAAATTTGAAAAAGTTTTAAAGTTCAAACGGGTATTTTCCAGTGTAAAGGAGTGTCACCAAAAACGGAAATCCAAGTAGTATGATTTTCATTGATTTATCATATATATATATATATATATATATATATATATATATATATATATATATATATATATATATATATATATATATATATCCCTGCGCTCGAAACGACGTCGTACGTAGGTAAAACATTAAAATAATTTAATATTATTAAGCACTATCGGAAAGATTAAAAATAAACATTTTCCTTAAAAGCTTCAGTGCAACACTCCGACTCTGTTGTTGAGTGCTATCGAATGTTTAGATGTCTATGCTCGCCGCTTTCAGTGTAAACATCACTTAATTTCTACATTATTATGCGGCAATCTCTCGTGGCCTAATGGGACTAGATGAACGCCTATAGATTTAAGGTGTATGTGTAAACCGGGTTCGCGCCCTATGACCGTCTGAGATTGTTTTGTCCCTGCGCTGTCGTACGTTGGTAAAATATTAAAATACCTTTATATATATGTATATATATTAGTAAAATACCCGTCGAAGGACGCGTATAAGCAATAAATATAGCATTAGTTTTAAACTTTAATGGTGGCACGCCCCCCTTCCTAAATGGTAATGTTTACAAAAATATGAATAATTTACTAACGTCACATACCCTGTTGCCTAGAATATATATTCCATAATACATAATTATAAGTTCAATAGTTTAGGATGTTATCAAGCATATATATATAATTGACATTCACGCATGCGCACCTAACTTTTTACGAATTTGATGTAGAGCAAGTTTTTTTTTAAAGGCGAATGCAAGTTCGGGTGGATGCACCCCCTAAATGGTAAAGTTAACGAAACAAATCATATACCCGTATTACTCAACGGATGGCCAACAATATACAGGGTGTTTCAAAAGTCTTGGGAACATAACGATTTTTAATAACTCAAAAACTATTAGGAGTTGAAAAATGAAATTGGTACCGTTGGAAAGGTTAAAGTTTCAAGTTTTGTGGGGAATCTTCAAAGTTGCTCAATATGAGCACCATTCGTCACACGGCAGACATCTAGTCGATAGTCCATTTCCTGCCAAACGCGTTCCAGCATCTTGACGTCAATGGTTTCCACAACTGCCGTTACTCGAGCCTTTAGTTCGTCAATATCTCTTGGAAGGGGCGGCACATAGACTTGTTGCTTGACAAAGCCCCAAAGGAAAAAGTCACACGGGGTAAGATCTGGAGACCTAGGAAGCCAGGGCATGAGAACGTCATCACCTCGCCCAGATCTCCCAATCCATCTACCAGGCAGCCTTGTGTTAAGAAACTGCCTTACTCTAAGACTCCAGTGTGGTGGTGCACCATCTTGTTGAAAAATGAAGTCATCAGATTCTGCTTGTTCCAACTGAGCCATTAACCAGTCTTCCAGCATGTTGAGATAGGATTCACCAGTGATAGTTGCCTCTTCAAAGAAGAACGGTCCATAGACACCTTTCTTGGAAATTGCACAAAACACGTTTACTTTTGGTGAATCTCGCTCGTGCTCAAGAAGTTCATGAGGATTCTCAGTACCCCATATGCGAGTGTTATGCTTGTTAACTTTGCCATTAAGATGGAAGGTCGCCTCATCGCTAAAAACAAGCCGGTCATCAAAGCCGTTATGTTCCAACTTCTCTTGCATTGCAATGCAAAAGTCACGGCGAAGTGGCTTATCAGTGTCCTTCAACTTTTGGACCAACTTGAGCTTGTAAGGTACCATTTGCAGTCGTTTCCTTAAGACACGCCAGACAGTTGCTGGAGCAAGCTGAAGTTCCCTGCTGGCTCTTCTCACTGATTTACGGGGGCTCCGCTGAAAGGCTGTCCGAACTTGCTCAACTGCATCTTCTGAAGTTGAAGGGCGACCTGTTCGCTTACTTGGGCACAAACACCCATCTTTCACAAATTTAGCATGCCATCTGACAATGGATTTCCTTTCAGGGGCTTCTTTTTTAAATTTCCTGCGAAATGCACGCTGAACACATGTCCACGATTCAGTCTTTGCAAATTGGAGGACGCAAAATGCCTTGTCTTGTTTAGAGAACGCCATTACTGCACCTGGAAAGATAACACGAAAATCATTAGTATGACCAAAAACTTGATTAAGCAAGCTTTAAAATGGCACCAGTTTCATTTTTCTACCTGGAATAGTTCATGAGATATACGCATTTGTAATGTTCCCAAGACTTTTGAAACACCCTGTATATTACTAAATTCATAATAAAATAAATAAATAAAAATTTGATATATATGTGTCCCTAAATGTAAACATTAACAAAAAATAATGTACCCACAGTATTTTTGGGGATATATATTCGTAAAATATAAATAGTTGAGGGCGGTTTGTGGGCGGGATACCTCTTAAATGGTAAAGTTTACAAACAAAATAAGACAATTTAAAAAATAAACCAATTTAAAATTATTAAAAATACTCGAAGCTATCTTCATTAAAACCCAGCAATCTACAGTTAATAACATTACGTATGAAATCAGTAACACCATTGTAAATGATTAACGTAATACAATTCATCCTGCGACGCTAATTCTGGCGTCTTGTAGTTTAATTGTTAACATCACTCCTGGATCTACACTCGTTTTTTTTTATTGGTGTATAACTGACTTCACTTGCGCGACTTCTGCTGCTTTTTGAAATTCTCTTTTTTTTTTCTCTAGCTTTTTGGTCCATTTGTTTTCGTTACCTGAAGATGATTCAACAAAAAATCGAAAACGTTCGTGATACATATTGAAACTATATTGATTCTTTTGATTTTGACACGAACAATAAAAAAGATATAATCGAACAGAGGATTATGTTATGCTTATATGTATCAATATATATATATATATATATATATATATATATATATATATATATATATATATATATATATATATATATATATATATATAAAGAGAGATCAATGTAGTTTGCTTAAAGCATTGTTTAATGTTTATATAAAGGCAAATTAGAAGGCAATACAATGTAGAGGTGTAACGGATAGACACGAACCGAAGCAAATTAAGACATATAATGGTGGAACGTGTTAAGCAGTTTCCACCTTTTTATATAAGTAACGGAACTAATATATATATATATATATATATATATATATATATATATATATATATATATATATATATATATATATATATATATAATGATCCTACTTGAGTCAGGATGGTCTCAATGAAGTTCCGTATAACATGATATTTCTCAAAAAAATGTTCCTTCGTCAGATGTGTGTTTAATCTTAATTCAAAGATTCATATGAAGGTCGCTACCAATAAGAGCTATTCAGCAGAAATTAAAATGGATATTAAATTAAATTTAAAATATTATTTTAAATTCAATTTTGTCTCAAATCTATTGTTTATCTTTAAATTCATGTGTCACTGTTAATATAATTATTTTTTAAATGTATTATGTATATTTATAAATTTTTGTTACAAATATTTGTTATTTTATTTTATTTATTTTTGCCTTTTTACGCGTTCAATTTAGTTAATTACATTTTTATTTCTTAGACAGGGAGGCAACTCTTGCTAACTAAGATCTGTTTGAGTTTTTTGTTTTAATGTGCTCGAAGGCGAAAGTCTTATAATTATGTCTTAATTAGTTTATTTTAATTATTTCTTTTAAATGATGTTCTTTCTTTAAGTATTCCATTAATTATCAAATTAGTATCTACTTATTTATTGAGAAGGTCTCTAAATTGTGTTACTGTTCGTCAAAAATTGCAATGGATTTGAAATAAAAATAAAAATGATTTTTTTTATTAAACTGGCCTAAGATTAATTGTTCGTTTTTAATCTATATTTTAGTGTTAATATTAATATTTCTAATTATTTGAATTTTTTTACTATGTATATTTATAAATTTGGTTTTATTTATTTTTAAATCTAATTCATTTATTTTCGCCCGTTCACACGTTCAATTTAGTTAATTATATTTGTCTAGATAGGGGAGACAACTCTTGCTAGCTAACATATTTTATTTTAATGTGCATGAAGGCGAAGGCCTTTTAATCATTTGTTAATTAGTTATATATTTTTCTGTTATTTTAATTATTTCTTTGATGGTAAAAATTATATTCTGTTTTTAAAGTATTCTATTAAATTATTAAATTATTTATCTATTTATATATTGAGGAGCGTAGGGGCCCTCAATAGTTACTGATTGTGGTTCGTAAATTGTTGTTAGTTGTAGTCGAAATATGGACTATTCCAATATTATAATTCGTGTCAATATTATATGTATAACTTTCTTTTTATCTCTTGCCATCTCGTCATATGGGAAAAACGGACGCGCACATATCCAATGCAATGGCTGAATCCCTAGAAAGTGACGGACAGTCTTTAGTGGAATGGGGGTCATAAATGGATGGTAACATTTAATGCTGCAGAGACAAAGCTCCTTTCCTCAATAACTACAAGAAACCTCTTCAACCAACTGAGAGTCCAATGTTAAAACTCTTCGGCCTAACACTCAAGGTAACATGAATTGGAATAAATACAGAGAAGACATGGCCAAGGCTGCTGCAAAGAAGGTAGGCTCTCTCACACCTAATATTATCCTGTATCTCTACAAAGCCACCATCCGCCGATGCATGAAGTATTGTTGTCACATCTGGGCTGGTGCATCATCCACTAGTCTCTCCCTCTTAGACATGTCCCAAAAAGAGTTTCCAACCTAATAGGTCTCTCACTGTCAACCAAGCTCCAGTCCCTGTCCCATCGTCACAATGTAGCACCCTTGTGCTTGTTTTACAAATACTTCAATACATTATGCTCCGATGAATTGGCTACTCTGGTGCCCCATCGACGTAAATACACTCGACCAACTCGACAATCAGCTAAATCCTATCCATTTACTGTGGAGGTTCCCAAATGCCGTAGAGCATCCTACTTCAATAGCTTCTTTCCGCGTGCTGCCGGTCTCTGAAACTCCCTCCTTGCTCCATGTTTCCATGACAGTACCGACATGCAGAAGTTTAAAACTAATGCGAACACGCTACACAGCTCCCAAATTTGGATTACCCCCAAAACTTATACCATAATTCTCAGTAGCCCCTTACGTCTACAGTGGCGGCCTGCCTTGTTTGGAGTGAACTATGATGAGGAAAGAATGATTTCTTTCTTATTTTTACTTCTTTTGTTTCTATTTCCACTTTCATTTTTTTTGTCTTTTCTACTTTCTTTCTTTTTTCTCTTTCCTTTCTCCTTCTCGTCTTTTTTCTTGTCTTACCTTCTTTCCTCCTCCCCTTTTTTTCTCTTTCTTTCTTTCTTTCTTTCTGTATATTACCTTTTTCTTTATGATTCGTTCTTCTTTCTTTTCTTTCCTATTTCCTTATTCTTTCTTTTCTTTTTTTCTCGTTTCTGTATTATTTTTCTTTTCATCTTGTTTCACGTCGTTTATTTTTAAATATTACTTTTTTCTTCCTCTTTTCCCTCTTTTTCCTTATTTTTCCCCTCTTCGCATTTGTCTAGAACATAAGTATATCTCAATAAACCAAAATATAAGTGACGCGTTGAACAGCAGCCAAAAAATTCATCGAACCCCCCTTCTCCATCTTACAACCCTGCCTCCACCTCCTTTGGATTTATGACGGTTTCCCATAATGCATTGTTCTGCATGTGCTACTTCCGCCACGCTCCAGTAACTTTGAACCGCTTGATTGACACCAAATCAATGGCTCCTACTGTCAGAACTTTCAAACCATCTTCCTTTTCTTTCTGGGCCGGGCGCATAATGGACAGTTTGCATTCATTTTTACTTAGAACAACGGGAATTTATTTTTCTCCATAGAATTTACCGAAAAAGATTTTATCGTCCAATAACAAATTGAAATTTGAAACAACCAATGGAATTCTATTTTGCAAATATCAAACGGATATAAACATTTCATAAATCTATCAAACCCTAATCTTAAACCCTAACCCTAACCCATACCCTAACCCTATCAAATATAATCAAATCTTTTCATATATTACTTTGAAACAAACGACATAACACTACTTAAAACTTTCCTATAAAAATGTCTTTAAAATGTTCAGAAAACACATACACAAATACTATGTACAGCACAGGGTTACGAAAACAGAGCGCTTATTAAGACTCAAATTCATAACAATTCCAGTTCAGAATTATTCAGTTATTCCTTTGGGTCATATCTAAGCTATTCCCCTTAATTATACTAGCCAACCAAAAATGAACTCTCTCAAGTACGTGTTATTTTTTTTTAATTAAAGCTTAAAATAAAGGTTACATTAAACAAATTTTTTTAAACTTTTTTATATTATGGTTCCGATCGTATAAAAAAAAAGATCAAAGTAAATTACCTTTTCTCGTATTGTCTATTTTTTACTAAGAGATGTTGGAAACCTTCCAGTGGATCCTCTAGTAAGCCCCTGATTCTAATTCAAATCGAGAAAAAAAAACAATGCCAACAGCTTAATAAAGGAATTCAAACCATAACTTGGGTTTTGTTTTCTGTATTTTTTTTGTTCCAAGATGAGAAAGATATATTTCTTAGTTTATTAACTTGGCTTAAGCATAAGTGTTAAATTCATAGGATAAGTAATTACAGGTTGAACTTTATCATTAACTAATTAAATTGATAGGTTGAGTAATTACCGGTTGAACTTTCTCATTAAGTAATTAAATTGATAGGTTGAGTAATTACCGGTTGAACTTTATCATTAACTAATTAAATTGATAGGTTGAGTAATTACCGGTTGAACTTTCTCATTAACTAATTAAATTGATAGGTTGAATAATTTCTGGTTGAACTTCTTATTAACTAATTAAATTGATAGATTTAGTAAGTACCGGTTAAACTTTCTCATTAACTAATTAAATTGATAGGTTTAGTAATTACCGGTTGAACTTTCTCACTAACTAATTAAATTTATAGGTTGAGTAATTACCGGTTGAACTCTCTCATTAACTAATTAAATTGGTAGGTTGAGTAATTACTGGTTAAACTTTCTCATTAACTAATTGAATTGATAAGTTGAGTAATTACAGGTTGACCTTTCTCATTAACTAATTAAATTGATAGGTTGCGTAATTACCGGTTGAACTTCATCATTAACTAATTAAATTGATAGGTTGAGCAATTACCGGTTGAACTTTCTCATTAAGTAATTCAATTGATAGATTGAGAAATTATCGGATGAACTTTCTTATTAACTGGTTGGAATATAAATGAATTTATCAAACACCCGTTTCCTATAGTAGATAGATAATTTTTATTACATAAATAGTAGGTACAGTTATGTTTTAGAATATATATATATATATATATATATATATATATATATATATATATATATATATATATATATATATATGTGTGTGTGTGTGTGTGTGTGTGTGTGTGTGTGTGTGTGTGTGTGTGTGTGTGTGTTTAACTCTGACTGGCAAACTTCATTCTGGACCCTGTGAAACTGATAATTCAACTCTCGGACTACTGCCTACACAGGATTAATTGAACTCTAAAAACAACCGTGGAATAATCAGCTTCTTAACAACAACATCTGGACACCTAAACACTTTGAGTATTCCTTTTCAACTGTTTTATTTTAAACGTGTGTTTTTATGACGGTGACTTGTCTAACTCTACGTTCTCATCTCAACACAAAAATTCTTTATCTTTTGTTTTTTTTTATTTTGTGTATACATTTTTCAAATTTAAATGTTGTAAAAGTATATTGTCGTTTTTTCTTATCTTCTGATGAAAATAATTTGTCTTTGAGAATCCATGGATTAAGGATATGAAACTCCTTTCTTTGAACTTCTGATGTTTTAATAAATATTGTATCTTTACAAAATTTTATACTCATATATCATCTCTAGTATATATATAATATATATATATATAAGTATATGTATATATGTATATATATATATATATATATATATATATATAGATAGATAGAGAGAGAGAGAGAGAAAGAGAGAGAGAGAGATAGAAGTTGTGTTTGAAGGCTATGACGATGCAGTTTGGTAGAAACCCATTGGATAAGAGGCGAGATAAATAGAAAAAAACGACAATATTGAAAGGATTCAATAATTTTCGATAATTAATTTTATCTACCAACGTGGGGTGTCGAATTAGGATGGTATCCGTGTTGTTGGGTTCTTTTGAATTTTCGAGGTATACATCATCTTCAGAAAGAGAAGAAAAATGTCGGATGAGATGTATTTTGTCCGGAAGTCGGAAGTCAATGGGTGATTGTTGCACTAGATCCGCAGAAATAGCTAATTATTCTCGCAGAAAATAGATTGTGAGCTGGCATATATATATATATATATATATATATATATATATATATATATATATATATATATATATATATATATGTGTGTGTGTGTGTGTGTGTGTGTGTGTGTGTGTGTGTGTGTGTGTAAATATATATATATAATAATAATATCCAAATATGATCTGAGGTTAAGATCGGATTCTAACTCTGCCTGATGAGATCTCAGTTTATAGTAACTGTTGATCGATAACATCGACATGCCAGTGTCGCAGATTTTATACATGTCTGTGTAAATAAAATTATCATATATATATATATATATATATATATATATATATATATGTTGACATTCTTATAATTAATGTTCTAATATTTTATCAGTAATAGTTCTATTTTGTGTTTCTATTTAATTCCAATTTATTTATTTAATTATTGTCAGAACATAAACGTATATATGATATGAAAGTCAGATGCAAAGGACAACACTTGTATCTAAAGACCTCGGAGTCATATAGAATTGCCTCCCCAGAAATAAAGCTGTGAGATCACTATTAAATCATTATATTAGCTATTTTTCTCTCTTTCCTTATCACTTTTCTCCATTAAAAAAATATATATCATTGCTCGTTTATTCATTGTTTATTTATTCTATTTATTATTTGTTTATTTATTATGTTTTGTACACATATACATAAAACATACACACATATATCTAAATATATATATTTATATACGTACATATGAATACACATATGCTTTTTTGGTTCTTACGTCAGTAGGTCCAGTATTGAGTTCCGGTGCACTGCACGGGCGTTAGGTGCATTGTACGGGCGTTAGGTGCACTGCACAGGCGTTAGGTGCACGGGCGTTAGGTGCACTGCATGGGCGTTAGACATACATGCACACACTGATATATTGTTTGGTACTGGCTATCATTCCTTAGATATTCAGATTCGTGCACCTGTGTCTGTTGTGCTCGGTTATACCAAAAATGTGCAATTGAGAAAGAACACAACGACTCAGTAACCTAAAGGACAAACACCTCGTATGCCTACCCTTCAACAAATTTAGGAAACTTTGCGTCCTAAGATACGTATGACGACCTAACACTAGAACATCTCAGCAACAATACACTGTATACACCCACCACAAACATCTCCCCCACAGAAATAGAAAATCAAATCAACACAGACTCGACCCTAATATGCCAGAGAAGAAATCTCCCCAACAAATACAAAAGAAACCTCACTACAAAAACAGCAGACTCCCCACATTCTACCACCTCATAAAAACACACAAAAACAACTCCACAACATAAATCAGATCAAAAGTGTCAACTGCCCAAGCTAATACTCCCCATCTACCCAGAACACGTTAGCAGCTCAGGCGAAGTTACCCACAGACTGCACTCACTACAACTCGAACACCTACAACACAATAGATACTCTTTCCGTCTTGATGTTGTCTCCCCATACACGTCCATATCGGCGCGCCAAGATGTGGACCTCATCACAGATTGCATCTACCCAAACGACCTCTAATGTTTCGGCCTATCCGCGACCGACATACACCAACTATTATGCATAATTATAGACAACACACACTTCACACACATACAGCGAACATACAAACAAATAACAGGCTTACCTACGGTGGATCTGACCCCTCGGGTTTAATACTAACAGAAGAAAAAAAAGAATAAGTCTCGCTTCTGAAAAGGATACATTCATCGAAAGTCTTGAAGAGTTTGAATTACCTACTGGGGAGTTTAGAGTACCTACATGGGAGTTTGAATTACCTACTAGACACCATCCTCGAGTGTCTTCGGTCTCTCTGTATAAGGGTTTTCAGGATAACCTAACATAAGGATACTTCCCCAAGTAAACCCTGACCAAATATTCAAAATAACAGTATTCGAAGCCCAAATAAGATCACATCGACACGTCTATATACTGGCTCATACGAGGAATGGTGCGCCTTTTCCAAGTAATTTTACCTCAAGTAACAATACTTAGCTGGATACTCCACCAGACTAGACTAGTTCTTGTCCTGAAATCCAGTAAGACCAAGAGACCACAAGAAAGATATACTATAACATAGTTCACAGGTCAATTGGGGACAGGAAAATTAATATTCTTAACTTCTTTACTAACTCATAGTTTTAAGGTAAATGAGAAAATTAATGGAATATTAGAATATCTATGCATCTCATATAGAGAAAACTTTGACTGGAGTAAAATGAAACAAAGGAGAGAAATATATATATATATATATATATATATATATATATATATATCGTAGAATTGTGTATATTCGGACTACTGTTCTCATTTTGGGTGTTTTTATCACAACATTTCGGCCGATGTAACCTCCGACCTTCTTCAGGTGTACTTTGTCGAACTCGGGAATCTGGACGAAATTTCGAACTATTCCCTTTATTTAATCCATGGAGGTAGCATGCTCTCATTCCATCTGCCATGACTGGGAAGAAGTATTCACTAATTCGCAATTCTTCGTATCTTCAGATGACTCTCACATAGAACTGAATTATACTTAGTACTATATCCACTGTGCCACGGGTCCTTGCGGACAATTCTAGTATGAATTTTGGGAGCCTTAACCCTATTCTTGTTTTTTTTTTATCTAACTACTTATCACTATAGATCACTACTTATCTATTATTTATAATTATAGGTTCCCATATTGTATTGAATTCTCTTCTAGGTCTGCTTAGTAAGGCATTGTCGCCTCACATGTATACATATATATATATATATATATATATATATATATATATATATATATATATATATATATATATATGTGTGTGGGTGTGTGTGTATGTGTGTGTGTATGTATACATATATATATGTATACATATATATATATATATACATATATATAATATGTATACATATATATACATATAACATTTTTCTGTCCTACATGACAGATAGTTCTATCTTCAGTATATATATATATATATATATATATATATATATATATATATATATACAGAAGATAGTTTATCTTCATTATATATATATATATATATATATATATATATATATATATATATATATATATATATATATATATATATATATATATAGTTAAAACTAGTGAGGGCGACTCTAAATGAAATTAGGTCATGTATAATGCGCACACATTTCACAAATATGCAACAAATAAGCATCTGTTCTCTTTTTTGTGCACTATCAATTACTACTGCTCTTAATTGACGCCTATTAATTAGCACCCCAAAAGCGTCACTTGAAAACATTTGTCAAGTGAGAAGGAAACGATCAGTGAGCTTGTGATATCAAATACTCCTTCTCTTTCTTTTATTTTGAAAGGCTTGTTTTGAGTTCAAACGAGCGGGAAAATAATCTTCGTTGTCAAATCAAAGTATTTGGTGGTAAAGTTGGAAGGGAACCTTTAATTATTTCGAGGTTGCATTTATGTCAACATTGACTGTCGGATC
This sequence comes from Sepiola atlantica, assembly GCA_963556195.1. Taxonomy (NCBI): domain Eukaryota; kingdom Metazoa; phylum Mollusca; class Cephalopoda; order Sepiida; family Sepiolidae; genus Sepiola; species Sepiola atlantica. The sequence goes on along the minus strand of OY744515.1, from coordinate 104,422,373 downwards.
GACTGCACATTTAATTAATTACACATATCCGATGTCACATGTTTTGTTTTTAAACGTCTCCAAGTGTTCGTGCGCATGCGCTAAAGAAATAGCTTGAAGTATCATGATTCGGTAGTGTCTCTAGATAAATCCTGGTGCTCCCAGATCAGGCTATCTGAAGATACCGGCTTCCTGATCTAAAATGGGCCAAACATTGATGTCATTGTTTTTTTTTCTTTCCCTTTGCAAAACTCAATCATGTTCTGCAAAGCGTAAAACAAAAACATTTTTTTTCTCTAAAAAAACAACCAAACCATGAATAAATATTTGAAGATATAAAGAACTTGAAGCATAAATTTCCGGGTAAAATATAGTTGCCATCTTTATAAAAAGAGAGAAATATATAAGTTAAGGAAGAACGATAACATGTTAAAAAGATATGTTTATAAACATGAGTAATAGTTCTTACTTAGGTAGTATTATGGTGAACGAACATATACTACACTGACTCCCTGACTTATTGGATTGTATATAGACGAACAAACACTACCTCTCTCCCCGTAATTCCTGCGAGGACGGTTTTATGACAACAGAACCAGAATCGATACTATACTATCCCCCCATTAAAAGGTATTCCGATTAAATAGTGTTTTTTCTTTGTTTTGTATCTTGTTTTTTTTTTGTCATTCTGGGAGGATTCCCTCAAACCCTCTTTGAAACGGAGGAAGTAATTCCTGTGAGGACAGTCTTATGACAACAGAACTGATACTACGCTACTCACCCTATCTGTTCCGATGGATACTGCACCCCATAGACTGGTATTGTCTTGGCCTTCGGGGCTTGATTTACGCCGGTCTATGGGTCTGTCCTGTGCAGTTCTAGGAGGTCCACCCTCCCAGGCTTCGCCTCCCCTCTTTGGGGAGGAGTAAGTTTATTGCTTACTGCCTGAGGCGCCCCTACCGGGGAATGCCGACGGGGCTGCCCAGGTAATTTTTAAACCCCACTTTCCTGACCCGACCTTGGGTCATATCTTACTTGTGGGAGTAAGATAAAAAACTGCCCTTGTGCCTAACTCCTGGAGAGGAGTAAATCAATACTCACCCCTATTAAAAGACATTCCTATTAAATCGAGTTGGGTTATTTTTTTCATTTGAAAATGTTTATTCACAAAAAATTATTATTTTATGGTTTCTTGGCCTTTTGGCTAGGATCAAAATGTAATATCTGTTATCAACATCTCAGCCATATTTGACGTTTTACTAACGCCGGAAGTAAATTAACTCCCTTGAAAATGAAATCCTAAGAAGTTTTTAAAACGTTGTCCTTTTTTTATAAAAATCTATTTATTAATTTTATTAATGATTATAAAAATAGAATTATCGATAAACCGATTGCTTATATAGAAGAAAATTTGTGCAATACAAATTAGAAATTTATATTACAGAATATATATTTATTAGAAGCTTTTAAAGAAATAAATATGTAATGAGCAATTGTTTGAGGAAGTTTGGAGATTACTATATATAGGTTATTTCAAGATATTTTTGTATCATTAGAATTAACTAAGCATTATCGGTTTTGATATAGTTAGGATAAATGGAAATTTTTTTCGCATTTATTCATTTAGATATAATATATATATATATATATATATATATATATAGAGAGAGAGAGAGAGAGAGAGAGAGAGGGAGAGAGAGAGGGGGGATTCAATCAACATTATGTTTAAAATTAAGTATAGTTTTATAATAATTTGGTTCAATTACTAATTCAATGTCCAAACGATACCGTTCTTTTTATAATTTGGTTAAAAAAGGCGCGAAATAAAAATCAAAGTAAAAAGACTCACGGGCAACGCTGGGTAAGTCTCATTGTCTGTGAATGTGTACAAATTAGGTCAGAAACGGTATTTTTCACATAAGCTAAAATTAAACTGAAACTTCCATTATAAGTTAAAACTAAGAGTTAGTATTACGTCATAGACAGGAAGTCGTGAGACGCACGTAGAAGATAAGCTAAGAAAATCTTTCTGTTTTTGTCTGGATCGCGATAGCGAGCGGTCGTGCATTGGGACAGCTTCTCCAATCTTACTCTAAGAGATGGGTTGGGGTATTATGTATGTGTACTGGATTAGAAAAATAAAAACCCTGAAAGCATTGTTAAACCCCATTTGATTTTGTGCTGTAATTTCATATAACTTTTACAACCGCTGTGATTAAGAAGAAAGAGATAACTGCAACATAAAGAAAGGGAGAAAAGGAAACAGAAATACATCACTATCCACTGAGCAACAATTTACGGTGTGTCAATAAAACAAGACTTCAGCTATGTACTATGAAAAACCGTTTTGTTATGGTCTGGAAGTAAAGAGCTGGCTTACCATAGTGTTACACTTGGTTCTGGAAACAACATGAATTTGTGGAAGTAGGTTGAGATTATAGCATGTTATCTGTAGGTGGGTGAAAATAATGTATAAAACGGTATTACCACATAAAGTTAGATTAAGCAGAAAAGTGAAAATTTCCATTAGAAGTCGAAAGATATAAATTCAGCTACGTGTCGGGATATTGCGTCAGACAGGAAGTCGCTGGTCACACGTAATTGGTAAGCTGACCAAATGTTTCTCTTTTGTGTGGGCACGCAGGATAGTCAACTTTTGGAACAACTGGGATTGGTTGGGGATATTATTTATGTACACTGTACACTAGAGAAGATCAATAAATAAAACCCCAAATGATTTTGTGCTGTCATTTTAAATAACTTTTACAACCGCTGTTATTAAGAAGGAGATGATGGTAACAAGAAAAAAAGAGAGAAAGATACGTCACTATCTATTGGGCATCAGGAGAGAGAAGGGCGGTCTCGTTTATGAACAGCTACTTCCATCCCCATTTGGGGGTGGGTTGGGGTGTAATGTATGTATGCCAAAACCCGAAAGCATAGTTAATCCTCATTTGATTGTGTGCTGTCACTTTTAATAAGTTTTACAACCAGTGTAAAGAGTAAAACATGAAGAAAGAGAGAAAGAAGCAGAGAGACGTTACAATGCACTGAGCAACAACTTACGATGCGCCAACGAGACAAACAGCTGTTTCTGTCGACGAAGAAGTGCCGAGAAATAGGTGCGTATTGAATAATATCCATGTTTTTGTCTTTTTATTTTTCAATAATTCTTAATATTTTAAAGTACATTTTCTGATGCAAAAACATGCTTTTCTATTCCTTCAGCGTAGAAATAGAGTTTTTAGACATTGCTCTTTTCTTGAAAACGTTGTTTAAAGCAGACGTTATTCATGGGAACCAAATAAGTTTAAATCAGATGAGTATATGGACTGAAAAGGTGGATGAAATAAAAGAAAAGAGGAACGAACGAACGAACGAACGAACGAACGAACGAACGAACGAACGAACGAACGAATGAATGAACGAACGAACGAACGAACGAACGAACGAACGAACGAACGAACGATAGAACGAACGAACGAACGAACGAACGAACGAACGAACGAACGAACGAACGAACGAACGAACGAATGAACGAATGAATGAATCGACAATTGAACCGAATAAAGAGAGAAAAAAAATTAATTAATTAATGAAAAATAGAAAACAAAAAAAACAACGAACAAAATAATGAGAGAAAGAAAGAAGGGGATAAAAAAATAAATACAGAACGAAAGAAAAATTAAATAAAAGAAGGAATGAATGAAAAAAGAATGAACGAAAAAAGAATAACGAAAAAGAATGAAAAAAAAAGAATGAACAAAAAAGTATATAAAAAACAAAGAAAACTGAAATGAACGGACGATCGAACTAAAGAAAAGCAGAACGAAACTTTTGCAGAAAAGCCCCGCCACTAATGGAAAAATGAGTTTTGCAAAAAAATAGTGACTATTTTCTAATCGTGCGCTGTGTGCGCACGCGCCCTTCACCTACTTTTGTTATTTCTGTCTCGACATGCGTGGAATTTAGGTTATATAAAGGTCTGGTGAGGGTTAGGGTTAGTTAGGGTTAGGGTTCAGGTCTCCACGATAGAATGCTCATTTCTCACCATACAAAATGGAGGATAAACGCATCGCGGAATGGTGGGCATCTTTTTTGCATGAGTTTATGTGACATGAATGGATTAACTCCCCTCGAGTAAGTAATAAAATGTATTTTGATGCAACTCGCATTTTGTCTGGTTTTGGGGCGGGGTAGTTCTACAAATGATTCGAAAGAACTAACAAAAGAAAGAATCAATGAATGAATGAAAGAATGAAAGAAAGTAAGAATAAAAGAAGTAAACACTGAAAGAAAGGAAACAAAGAATGAAATAATTAAAGAATGAACGAAATAAAGAAACAATGATATAATTAAATAATGAAATAATAGAAGAAAGAATAAAAGAAAGGAATAAACAAAGAATAAAAGAAAGAAAACAAAGAATAAATGAAAAAATAAAAGAAAGAAAGAATAAAAGAAAGAATGAAAGAAAAGAAAGAAAAAATGAAAAAAGAAAAGAAAGAAAGAATAAAAGAAAGAATGAAAGAAAAGAAAGAAAAAATGAAAAAAGAAAAGAAAGAAAGAAAGAAAGAAATGAACACATGACAAAATGTTTCACTCGTTTAAGCATTCAGTCGATGAAAAATGTGCTCCCGTTTAAAAGTTCGACCAGATCTTTTTTGTTCCAAGAATTAGTAGACTTTTAATTGAATTATCAAAAGAATTTTCATCGACCATTAATGACCCTTTTGTCATTTTATAGATTAGCTCAACGGTTTTAGATAAAAAGTATCATTTCGATTTTGATTCGATTAATTCTTTTATATCAAGAAATTGTTTGAATCATTCACCCGGCAAATTCAGTTGTTACGTCTTGCACGAGATTTAAGCTTAGGAGATCTGATTTGGTATTGAACTAATAATTGTATTGATCTCTTAGTACTGGAGATTTGGTATCTGTCTGTCTGCATCTGATATATACTATTATTTCTAGTAATAATACATATTTGGTATCATTCTCTCTAAACCGAAACTATACTATTACTTCTATTACTAATGAACATTTCGTATCTGTTTGAAGCCGAAACCAAGCCATTATCTTCCTCCTTTTGGTGGGGGCTGTAGTATTTGTTGTTGACTAACCTCCCAGGTATTACATCTTCCTTTGGAGATAGTATATGTTCTATTGTCACAAGACTATCTTCCCAGGCATTACCTTTGGGTTTTTTTTTAATTGTTTGGAGGGTAATATATGTTATCATGAGACCATTATCTAAGTATTACCTCCTCCTTGACGAGTAGTATCTGTTCTGGTGTAAGAGAACATCTACCAAGACATTACTTTGGAGCTAGTACATGTTCTGTTATCATGAAATCATTCTCACAGGCATTACCTCCACCTTTGGATGTAGTATCTGTTCTGTTGTTACGAAACCATCTACCCAGACATTACTCCCTCTTTAAGTGCCAGTATATGTTCTATTATCATGAGACCATCCTCCCAGGCATTACCTCCACCTTTGGATGTAGTATATGTTCTGTTGTTACGAAACCATCTATCCAGACATTACTCCCTCTTTAAGTGCCAGTATATGTTCTATTATCATGAGACCATCCTCCCAGGCATTACCTCCACCTTTGGATGTAGTATCTGTTCTGTTGTTACGAAACCATCTACCCAGACATTACTCCCTCTTTAAGTGCCAGTATATGTTCTATTATCATGAGACCATCCTCCCAGGCATTACCTCCACCTTTGGATGTAGTATATGTTCTGTTGTTACGAAACCATCTACCCAGACATTACTCCCTCTTTAAGTGCCAGTATCTGTTCTGTTATCATGAGACCATCCTCCCAGACATTACCTCCACCTTTGGATGTAGTATATGTTCTGTTGTTACGAAACCATCTACCCAGACATTACTTTCTCCTTTAGGGGTAGTATCTGTTCTGTTGTTACGAAACTATCTACCCAGACATTACTCCCTCTTTAAGTGCCAGTATCTGTTCTATTATCATGAGACCATCCTCCCAGGCATTACCTCCACCTTTGGATGCAGTATATGTTCTGTTGTTACGAAACCATCTACCCAGATATTACTTCCTCCTTTAAGGGTAGTATCTGTTCTATTATCATGATACCATCCTCCCATGCATTAGCTCTGCCTTTTGGAGTTTGGAGTTTTGTAATATCTGTTCTGATGGTACACTTAGTCTATTCTGCCCTCGGTCGGTGAAAGGGAAGTTATTTTTGTTCCGACCCAGAGTGTCCCTTTTGAGGGAGCTGGATTCACCACACATTAAGCACCGACCTTGTATCTAACTTTGCCCTTATGGGGAGGCAAGTAAATAGGAACAAGACATTGTCGCAATCGGCTGTTCATTAGACAACTCAACACTATACTAGCACCGGTCGCATAGTTTTGCTAGTATACCTAATATTCTAAATAAATTTAAATCGTCCTTTGGTTTAATAATTTTTGCGTTCGCTTAATAAAAGTAATGTGTAACTTGACTAATACGTACCAAATTAGCAAGGCGAAACGTTAAATTACCAAGCTAAAGAAGCGATTACTAGTGAACTGTAAAATAATCCATCAGCAAAACATAATGGTAAATGGAACTAAAACAAGCACGTGTCTTCTTAAGATGCGTCCGTGCGTTTATTGATGAAAATTCTATTTTAAACTTGAGCATGACAGACCAACCACCCGACAGACGGACGGAACCTCTTTAAAGATGTGTAGTTGCATCTCATAAACTACTTGTAAAACTTTTACCTCGCCTTCACTGATTTAATTTTGCTTGTGTGCTCAACTATATTTTATTCATAGTCATAAATAAAAGAAGGCGAAGAATATTTTACTTCCACAGTCAGAAGTCCTCTGACTGCCGCCCATTACACTGGGTACAAATTTAGTAACAGAATTTCTCAATATTCATGAGTAGTAAAATCATATTTCTAGCCTTTTCATTGGTTAATCGAGGTGCGCAGATAGAATTGACAAATAGGCAAGTTTTCTTTTTTGCATTGAATCTTAATGATTATTACAAATTTATTATTCGAAATTAAATTCCTTTTGTATATAAAAATGTCATATCTTTCTATTCTTTTTCTTTTTTTTATTTCCTCCAAGATATGGGAATTTGTTTTCTTTTCGGCAACTAAAAACTTAGTCAGAACTAAATTACGTAAATAAACATTTACTCTTAATTTTTCTATTTACTTTTTTAATGAATGCAAAAACAAATCGATCGGGAAACCAAACCCCGGTATTTACTGCCCCCCCCCTCCCACTGTAAAAATGTGTGGCACAAAACCGGAAGGTGAAGAGAACAAGCCAAGGCATAAAAGGTAGTGTACTCTGAGCCTTTAAAAATTGGCTGAGCAGCCCCATTGACATTCTAAGTTGAGGGCCCCTCAGGCAGTTAGCCATAAACTAATTTATTCCCAAAGCGAGAAGGCAATGCCTGGGAAGGTTGACCTCATTGAGATGAACAGAACAAACACCACACCTCGGTGGATATAGAAATCAAGAAGGGAGATAACTCCAACTTTTGACAGAGAGAGAAAAAGAGAGTAAGAGAGAGGCATAAAGAGAGAGAGAAAGAGAGAAAAGGAGATAAAGAGAGAAAAATGAAAGAAAGAAGAGAGAGAAACAAAGAAAGAACGAGAGAGTAAAAAAGAAAGAGAAAAAGAGAGAGAAAGAAAGAGAGAAAGAGAGAAAGAAAGAGAGAGTAAAAAAGAGAGAAAAAGAGAGAGAAAGAAAGCGAGAGAAAAAAAGAAGGAGAGAAAGAGAGAGAAAGAGAGAGAGAAAGAAAGAGAGAGTAAGAGAGAGAAAAAAGAGAGAAACAGAGAAAGAACGAGAGAGAGAGAAATGGCGAAAGAAAGAAAGAGAGTAAGAGTTAGAGAAAAACAGAGAAGTGAAAGAGTAAGAGAGAAAAAGAGAGAGAAAGAGAGAGTAAGAGAGAGAGAAAGAGAGAGCAAGAGAGATAGAGAGAAAAGGAGTAAGAGAGAGGAAGATAGAGAGAAAGAGAGAGAGAAAGAAGGGGAGAAAGAGAGAGTAAAAGAGATAGAAAAAAGAGAGAGAAAAAGATAGAGAGAAAGATAGAGTAAGAGAGAGAGATAACTTTCATAAGTTTTCATTATTGGAAAAACATATATATATATATATATATATATGTATATATATATATATATATATATATATATATATATATATATATATATATATATATATATATATATATACAGGGTGATACATAAGTCACTTAGCTATTTAAAATGATTACCATATGAAGCACAAACATACTATGAACTTTTGATAATTGTTATCTTACTCTCTAATTACTGCTATTTGTTATTTTAAATTTGTTCGTTTATATATTTGTTTCTATACATATTTATTTTTATTTATTTAAATTTGTGTAAATCATCATATGTGCTTTTCTTTCAGGCGGTATGTCATTTACAATTGAAGAGCGAATTTTTATTGTTATTCATATGGCCAAATTTGATGAATCTCGCACACTTGTTGAAAGGCAATGACGACCTCAAATCAAAAATCACTGCCGAGTTTGTTAAAATAAACCAATCAAATATGCTACAAAGAGTCGTAAATTCCTTGCAAAAAAAGAATGGAGCTATGCATGCAGAACAAAGGTGGAAATTTTAAAAATTTGCTGTTATTTAAACTCCCATAAATGAATTTGTTGAATAAACTTTTTGTTTTGTATTACCGTATTTTTTAACTTTAGAATTTCAAAAATAAATAGCTAAGTGACTTATCAATCACCCTGTATACATATATATATATATATATATATATATATATATATATATATATATATATATATATATATATATATATATATAGAGAGAGAGAGAGAGAGAGAGAGAGAGAGAGAGAGAGAGAGAGAGAAATACAAAGAACCACATGTTAAAATAAATTCACCCATTATATGGACACAACAAAGGAAACAGGATATAGGCAAATCCACTGATAACAAAACAATAGGATATAGGGAGTGACACCAACAAAGCCTTTGTTCGCGGGAAGCCCAACGATTGGCTGAGAGAACAACAAAAAATCTGATTGGTTAACTAGCAAGCCGTGTATATAAAAACACCCGGCAAAAATAACTTCATGCATTTTAGCCTGAATATCCCCCCCCCCCGGATGAAACGCGGGAGCCTCTGTGTAGCTTGATTACCATAAATATATTTTCATAACTTATTACCAAGCTCTACTTGCGTATCGAGCACTGTTGAAGTAAATACTGAAAATTGATACATAAAAAATAATATCTCCTTATAAAATGTATATGTGGATACATGAAATACTATATATATATATATATATATATATATATATATATATATGGCGGCTGTTCATTTGATTTCGAGTATGACCACTTTTTGTCTATCGAAATGATATAAGTGTAAAACCTCCCAGCGAGGGGTGCGAATATGGCTCTTTAGGCCTTTTAGTCTACACACACACACACACACACACACACACACACACACATATATATATATATATATATATATATATATATATATATATATATATATATATATATATATATATAACGGTATAAGCGTGTGCGTTATTTTGCGTGTGTGTGTGTGCATGTTCAAAAATGTTGCATCTTGAAAGCAACTTCGAAACAACGATCAACCATCTGTCTCTTTCGAATGTAACTCTGCGATTACCTTCAGGCCAGACTTGTTAAGCCCCCCCCCCTTCACTCCTAACAATCCGGTCTGGGTAATAGACCAGCTGAAACCTAAGACAATGACTCTCACACAACGAGGAAAGAAGAGTTCTACTGAAGAGGCGCTGCGGTCTCCATTGAAAAAATAGGATTGCAGCAGGAAGAGGGGGAGAGAGAAGCGGAGCGACACAAAGCGAGACACGTGGCGGCTGTAGATGAGCGACGCGGGAATGCTGCGCACTTGCCCTCTTTCCCCCGATACTCTCCCAGCGTACAGACGACGGATATCTATAGGGCACAATCATTCGTACACCACTTGTCTCTAGAATTAGAGTGGATTGTTATTGGTGTGAATATTTTCCCTTCTTCAGATCTTTTTAGATGCGTCCAAGAATTCAGATGAGTAGCTCGGACCATCGATCTGTCACACGTCCTTTGGAAATGGCATTTTTCATCGCTAAACACGCAGATCGATTTGACGTATCTAAAATGAGATGTGTCCAGCATCTATACAAGGGACTCTATCCGCCGGCCCGTTTATCATGCTGCAACTTGAAATAATATCTTAAGCGTTAAACGCCTAGATTAAATGAATGTATCTTATCTCAGATACGTCCACGCTTCTCTTTGAGAGACTCTGTCCGTTTGTTTGTCTGTCGCGCTCGGGGTTCATATTGCATTTGCGCCGGTCGATTTCACTTTATTTTCAAATAAGATTTTTGTCAGTCTCTCACGCTTTAGAATAGAAGGTTTTCCGTCTGCCACACTTAAATATGTAATATCATTATCTTAGGTCTGTCACGCTTAAGTTTTTAATCGCATTTTATGTCGTTCCGTCACGTTTAAGTTTGAAATAGCCTTTTTGTCGGCCTGTCTTGTTTAAATTTGAAATAGCATTTTCTTCGTTTCGTCACGTTTAAATTTGAAATAGCATTTTCTTTGGTTTCGCTATATTTAAATTTGAAATAGTATTTTCTTTGGTTTAACTACATTTAAATTCAAAATAGCATTTTCTTGGATTCATTACATTTAAATTTGAAATAGCATTTTCTTGGTTTAACTACATTTAAATTCAAAAAAGCATTTTCTTGGTTTAACTACATTTAAATTCAAAAAAGCATTTTCTTGGATTCATTACATTTAAATTTGAAATAGCATTTTCTTCGTTTCGCTACATTTAAATTTTAAATAGCATTTTCTTGGTTTAACTACATTTAAATTTGAAATAACATTTTCTTGGTTTCGTTACATTTAAATTTGAAATAGCATTTTCTTGGTTTAACTACATTTAAATTTGAAATAGCATTTTCTTCGTTTCACTACATTTAAATTTGAAATAGCATTTTCTTCGTTTCGCCACGTTTAAATTTGAAATAGCATTTTCTTCGTTTCGTCACATTTAAATTTGAAATAGCATTTTCTTCGTTTCGCCACGTTTAAATTTGAAATAGCATTTTCTTCGTTTCGTCACATTTAAATTTGAAATAGCATTTTCTTCGTTTCGCCACGTTTAAATTTGAAATAGCATTTTCTTCGTTTCGTCACATTTAAATTTGAAATAGCATTTTCTTCGTTTCGCCACGTTTAAATTTGAAATAGCATTTTCTTCGTTTCGTCACATTTAAATTTGAAATAGCATTTTCTTCGTTTCGTCACGCTTAAATTTGAAATAGCATTTTCTTGGATTCGTTACATTTAAATTTGAAATAGTATTTTCTTGGTTTCGCTATATTTAAATTTGAAATAGCATTTTCTTGGTTTAACTACATTTAAATTTGAAACAGCATTTTCTTGGATTCATTACATTTAAATTTGAAATAGCATTTTCTTCGTTTCGCTACATTTAAATTTGAAATAGTATTTTCTTGGTTTAACTACATTTAAATTTGAAATAGCATTTTCTTCGTTTCGTTACATTTAAATTTGAAATAGCATTTTCTTCGTTTCGTCACGCTTAAATTTAGAATATCATTTTCTTGGTTTCGCTACATTTAAATTTGAAATAGCATTTTCTTCGTTTCACTACATTTAAATTTTAAATAGCATTTTCTTCGTTTCGCTACATTTAAATTTGAAATAGCATTTTCTTCGTTTCACTACATTTAAATTTGAAATAGCATTTTCTTCGTTTCACTACATTTAAATTTGAAATAACATTTTCTTTGTTTCACTACATTTAAATTTGAAATAGTATTTTATTGGTTTCACTACATTTAAATTTGAAATAGCATTTTCTTGGTTTCGTCACCTTTTAATTTTTAAATAGCATTTTCTTCCTTTCGTCACGCGTAAATTTGAAATAGCGTTTTCTTGGTTTCGCTAGATTTAAATTTGAAATAACATTTTCTTTATTTCGTCACGTTTAAATTTTAAATAGCATTTTCTTTATTTCGTCACGTTTAAATTTGAAATAGCTTTTTTTATATCGTCACATTTATATTTGAAATAGCATTTTCTTTGTTTCGCTATATTTGAATTTGAAATAACATTTTCTTTATTTCGTCACGTTTGAATTTTAAATAGCATTTTCTTTATTTTGTCCCGTTTAAATTTGAAATAGCTTTTTTTATTTCGTCACGTTTAAATTTGAAATAACATTTTCTTTGATTTATAACGCTTAAGCTTGAAATAGCATTTTTTGTCTCTCGCTTAAGTTTTAAATGGCGCTTTTTTCTTTCTGTCACACGCAGATTGAATGGGCGAATCGTAAGAATACCGATTTTATTTCTGTTTTTGTATTGGTGTTGGCCACTTCCATCCACCCTTGAGCGCACACGGCATTTTCAAAATGGTTGCTCGTATTCAGCTTTTTGTGCGCGCGTGAATAGAAAAAGTGGGCAATCGACAGCGAAAACAAAACGGGGCCGTTCTTAAGATACGTCCATTTGAAACTTACGCGTGATAGACCAACAAAAATACGGGACCGACTGACGGACATAGATATGTTTTTTACATCTAAAATAAGATGCGTTCGTGTTAAACCTAAGCATGATAGACCCCAAAAAATTCTATTTTCATATTGTATGCAGACCATCGAAAATGTTATTTCAAACTTAGTTTGACAGACAGGCCAACGGCAACAGTCTCTTTTACTCTTCTAATAGATTAACCACAGCCACTCTGCTTCTTGCTGTGTTTTCTCAGCGATAATTTTCTTTCTGCAAAATCAGTATTCGATTTTCCTTCGTCACTTTTTCTGGTACTCTTATAGCTGACGCACCATGTTTCCGTGACTTCGCGTCGTCAACGTTCGGACAGGTCTCTGAAGCGCCCGAAAGTTGACGAAACTATTAACCAAGAAGCATTTGCTTATAAATAGTTTGTTTTCATTTAAAAAAAACAAGAAAACAACAAAAAATTGCTTAAAAACAGTTGTTACAAAAAATGTGAAAACAAAAACATTGAAAAAATTTGTTAAAAAACAATGATATTTGCTTAACAAATCAAACAAATGGATCATTTAGAACTTCTCAGTGCACAAACAAAATAACATTTTATTTAAAAACATTTGATTAACAATGATTCCTTTGACAAAAAAAGAACCAAAATAAACATTTAAATGCTAACAGTTGTGTAGCTATAGTTGGTTCGTTTTTTATTTGTATATATGTATTTTAGTTTGCTTTCCTTCGTCGTAATTTATCGGCTGCCAGTCTTCAATTTAGCGTTTGGCAGTTTTCGCCTCGTCAACTCTTGGGCGCTTCCGAGACCTGCTCGAACGTTGACGGAAACATGGTGCGTCAGCTAGAATAGTGCCCTTTTCTGTCCTCTGTCAGCGAAGGAGAAATCCTTCAATGTCGTTAAGAACAATACCATGTGATTAGATTAGTTTATTCTAGAAAAATATTTTGTCCGGGTAGGAATTATTTTTAAATGGTCGCCATTTTAACAAAGGCGATATAACTCTGTATTCGTATATACAGTGTTACTTTCCTTTGATTGAAACGCCAAATAGTTAATTAAATCTGCAAATTTAACAATTACAAATGTATTTCAAACTTAAGCGGGGTAGACGACGGAAAATGCTATCTCAAACTTAGCAATACGGGCGGACCAACGGACACAGCCTCTTATACAGATTTATTTATACATCTAACATGTTTTTGTTATCGATAGCTTTCTTTTTACAAAATCAATATTTAATTCTGGTTCGCCAGTTTTTCCGGTGGGTCGTTGCAGTATGTTGTTAAAGAAAAATAAAGTGTAATTTGGTTTAATTCCTTCCGGAAAATGCTTTTTCCAGGTCGGAATTATTTTCAAATGGCCGCCATCTTAAACACACGGATATAACTCTGTATTCTTATACACAGAGTTATTTACCTTGGATTAGAACAAAAGTGGTTTTAAATAAAAGAAAAACGAATATGTTCCCTTCTTCAAGTCTGTTTAGATGCGTTCAGAAAGGCAACACTCTCTGTTCGTGTTTCTGCTCCCTAGAACAATATGTAAGAAGAAGGCGTGATGATGCCTGCCATATCCAGGTTAAAAGTTGCCTTCGATAAACATTCAGACAGTATATAGATGCAATATCTTCTGTCTTTTTACATGAATGGCTTCACTTTGCTATTTTTTACCAATAAAATCGATTGACTGACTGAATGATTGATTGATTGATTGATTGAATATTAAGCGTGACAGACCAACGAAAATATTATTTCAAACTTGGCGTGACAGACCGGTCGATAGAAAGATATGCGCACAAATATGCGGTGTAATCACATTGAAACACAGGTTCTCGTTAGATCACCGAAGTTAAGCAACATTGAGCCTAGTCAGTACCAGCTGGTTGACCATCTGGAAATAATAGGCGATGTATGTTATCTCTCCTAACTGGGATCTAATTGCTGGAAACCGCATGTTAATTTGATATACTCTACAAACTTTCTCCTTCGGTGGAAGCCGGTTTATTCCGCCCATAGCGAATACTACACCAGGTATTACTGAATGTAGTCGCATCTAAAATAGGAATTAGTTCATTCAATCTGCGAGTTTGGCGATGGGGATGCTGTTTCAAACTGACGGACCGAGCCTCTCCGTAGAGTTACTATGACGATTCTAAAAGAAGGGTGAGAAAGATGATGAACAATTCATGCGTTGTTCGTCGCCAGCATTTGATTAGCCGAGAAAAGAAATCACTTTTGCCCCACGAGGTTTCCTTTTGCAATCGACGTACAACAAAAAAGGGGTTCCGCTGCGATGTTCGAATTCTTTATTGAAATCGCATCTGAATTATCGCATGTCTCCTCCTTTCATCTAGGAAAAAGAATTATAGAGATCCAAAGCTCTCTATCTATCTATCTATCTATCTATCTATCTATCTATCTATCTATCTATCTATCTCTCCTTCGCTCTTCATCTCTCTCTCTCAATTCCTCTCTCTCCCTCTATCTTCCTTTCCCTCTCTCTCTCACTTTATTTATCTTCTCTCTCTCTCTCTTTATATATATATATATATATATATATATATATATATATATATATATATATATATATATAGAATCAAATATGAAACTAAAAGTAAACGTTTAGTAGATAGAACCTATAGTAAACATCGCATCTGAATTATCGCATGTCTCCTCCTTTCATCTGGGAAAAAGAATTATAGAGATCCAAAACTCTCTATCTATCTATCTATATATCTCTCCTTCGCTCTCCATCTCTCTCTCTCTCTCTCTCAATTCTCCTCTCTCTCTCTCTCCCTCTATCTTCCTTTCCCTCTCTCCCTCACTTTATTTATCTTCTCTCTTTCTCTCTCTTTATATATATATATATATATATATATATATATATATATATATATATATATAGAATCAAATATGAAACTAAAAGTAAACGTTTAGTAGATAGAACCTATAGTGAAATGGTTTAACCTCAATATACGAGATAGAGCAATTATAAAGATAGAAGAAAGAAGAGTGATAAACATGTACGAATGTCCAGATTCATTTCAAATTTCGATTGTTCAGTGCAAGGTATATTCTGTGATAAAATGATGTTTATTATTCTTTCCTTAAGCCAAGGCTTTTCAAAGATCGAAATCTTATCATCAGAGAAATTATACAGATAGATAAGTTGGCAGTGGAAAAGCCAAAATTCAAACATTTGAAAAATACTATTAAGAAATGGAGAGTGAAAAAAAGTTCGTGTAAAAAAGATATGGTGTTTGTCCAGATGGTAATTGTCCGTTGATAAGGTGTCCAATGAAAGGAGATTTAGATGGAGAAGAAAAAGTTCTTCGTAGAGGCAGCATAGAAAAAGCGTTCAAAAATGAAGTAACTCCAATAGTGAGATGTTGAGTTCAAATCGTAGATGGAGCGCACTTAAACGGAATTAATATGAGAAATTGGGCTATTTTAAAAATACTTCCTGGGCCGAATTTGAGTCGTATACAAATGACTTTAGTAGTGAAATATTTTAGAGATTCTAAGAAAGAGTCCTTAAGTTAAAAACGAGGCCAAATTAGGAGGTGGGTTGGAAAGAAGGGAGAGTAAAGCATGAGGGGAGAAGGTGGGAAGGTTAGTTGAAAGAACCATGGCTGCTGTTGGAAGGAAAAAGGGAGGGGATGAAGGGTTCTTGTGATAAGGGTATTGTTGGCAGGTACTAGATCCGATGCGGGTAGGGTTTGACCATAGGTAAAAATTTAGGTCATTGAGTGTATATATTATTTGAAAAGAAGGGGGCGTAGTTAAAACGGATTTTGAACGGAAGACAAACATAATTTCGAAAGTGTAAAAGGGTTACTGTTGCGGAGATTAGGGTTCCAATGAATGGGAATCTGTAGTTTAAATGTTGAGTATGTAATAAGTCGGGCAAAGAATAGCGTTTACTAGCTAAATATTCTAAAAGTTTAAAGGGCTTCCTAGTTGGTTAAATGTATAATTAAATAAATAAATAAGGCAAACCCAAAAGTATAATTAAATGATTAAGTAAGACAAGCTCAATGTATAGTTATACATTTAGCCTGTCCCACTCAATCATAGTAAAATTTAGGGTTGGGGCAATCTTGGGGATAAGGTTGTAGACTGCTTGTAACAATTGATTTCTATTATAAGTATTATGGGGTAGGGTTGAGTTGAATCAAGTAAACTTAAATGTAATGCCAGTGTGTTGAAGTTATAAATAGCTCTATGAGGGGAAGCAGATGGACCAATTGAAGGAGTAACCAAGGAGCGTAGTTAAATGTGAGATAAATGGAATCTACGAGGAAGATATTGTCGATAGAAAGAAGCATATAGAGGGTCGATAGAATGGATACAAGGGAGATAAAAAGGAGGTAAAAATAAAAAGCATAAGAAGCAATGGAAGAGTGTATGCGAAGGTTGGCAAATAGAAGAATGAAAAGGAAGAAGGAAAAATGAAGCAAAGAAAATAGGAGCTATAGTGTTGAGTGGGAATAGTGGTATTGAAGTTAGAGTGGTTAAGGATCGGTAGGGTGTAGGAAGAGTAATGTTAGTTCTCAATTTACAATAAGTGCTATGGGTCGATATAGTTATTAGGTGTACTGGGGAAGATATGTTATGTTATTGGGATGGTTATTTGTAAGGTTGGAGGAGGTAAGAATTAAAGATTAACAAATTTACAAATTATAGAATTAAAAATATTTTCTGATGCTAGCAGGGTGGAAGTGTCAGAGAGAGTAATGAAATTAATGTATTCAAATTTTCGTTTATGTCTGCAATTAGAGATGAGCTCATTTTTAGAGTTAATAATATTTAAGCTCTTAGATGCTGTAACTATAATAAATGTTTCTAGTGTACATAGTTGGCAAAAGGCGGATCCTGGAGTGTATGAATTAGACCTTTTTAATATAGTCCAACGTAGGGAGTAAGGAGTGTTTTTAATGTTCATCAGTGTATCCCGAATTAAGGAGTGCGTTATTATAGAAGTTGGAATTTTGTTCGAAGATGGATCTATTAGCAGATAACTTTGAGATTCTATTGGAAACTGAGGGGACTATTTAATTAATGATGAGTTTTAGGTGGTTAGATAGCTTATGTACGTAGAAGAGGATTAGATTTGGTTTGTGGCAGGGGCTAAAAGAATTCGGAGTTGATGTCCAGTGTTAGGTCAAGGAAGTTAGATATTCTTTTCTCAGGTTCTATAGTTATGGTTAATCCGAAGTTTTTAAAAAAGTGTAGGTTTTTAATGATGTTGTTGTATTGTCTAGATCTCTCCCTAGAAACAAAAAGTGCATCGCCCCTGTATAGCCCACCTTGTAGATGTCCAAAGTCAAACTTCAATTCTCTCAATAAGTATAATCCTACAAAGTCAGTAACCTGGGCAAAGTCCGAGACTCCCATAGTGATATCAAAATTAGTGGGGTTATCCTTCCTGATCCAAAATTTATTGTCAAATTCTAATAGGGATCTCCTGGCCAGAATTATTTGTTTGATCTCTAAGTCTGTGATATCCGAGTTATTTTTAGCGAAGATTAAAGCTTTGTTTAGTAGGATAGGCGAAATAGACTGATAATAATTGTCGAAGGTGATAAAATACAAGCTAGACTTAGATTTATAACTGAGGTTTAGAAACCAATTGGTGACCTCACCAGAGGATTGCCATAGGGTGTATGACATTTTTTCTTTAAAGTTAGGAATGATTCTATCTAAAAAAAAAATTGCTTATAATGCCTAGGTCAGATTTGGATGGGAAAATTAGTCTAATGGATGGGTTTTCGTGAAAAATTTATTTTGTGGTCTTCTAAGGTGCATCTGGGTGTAGCTGGGTTAAAAATGTCTGTGTAATTAAAGATATTTAAAGAAGTTAGTAGGGATTTAGCATCATTGTTAATGCTATTCAATATGTTACTAGAAGTAGTTTTATAGGATTTGTTCAGTTCTTTATAGATTAAACTTTTGTAGTCAGAGTATTTCAATTTGTAAAAGTTGTTCGTTTTATGTGCAGGGACAATAATGTCTTGATCTTGTTTGTGAATTTATTGATTTTTTTGATAAAGGGGTTGGAATGTTTATTGTATTTTTTTAATTTGATACGTCTAATTAGGTTGAATAAATCATTTTCGAAATTGTTGAGGTGTTCATTTTGCTTAGGAAAAGAAGATGTTTTTAGACCGTACCTGGATGCAGTTAACCTTTCCAATATTCTTAGTTCCCTGGAAGAGTTCATTAGGAGTGTAAATCCATTGTGTTTTGGAGATTAAATATTATTTGCGTCATTTTTCTGGTTGTTATATTTGGAGTTTAAGTCATGGTGTATATATCTTTCTGTCTCTACTGTTATCTCATTTTCAATCTCTCCTCACCCTCTCTCTAACATCTCATCCCTTTCTCTCTCTCTCTCTCTCTCTCTCTCTCTCTCTCTCTCTCTCTCTCTCTCTCTCTCTCGCTCTCTCGCTTTCTGTTAACTATTTGGGTAGGCGAGTTAACTAAAAGGTGACCCTCTTCCAAATTGCCACTCATGGAATTGTTAATAAAATCCTTTCTTTCATCCAACCATACTTGGTATAAATGACCTCTAGTCAATGACTGACTTGTCCACCAAATTCCAGTCATTAATTTCCAACAGTCTTTGTTTTATCACCGTTTAATAATATGGTCCAAACGTGCGTTGATGAAGCTCATTTTCTGTTCTCTGGAAATTTCAACTCAACCTTATTTTTTTGCAAATCCAAGTTCAATATCGCTGCATACCATTACACCATTACACACGGTTGGAGTAATGCAGGGTTGAATGGCGAATAAGTTTCATGACCACATAACACCGAACCTTTGACCTCTTAGCTCCCGAGATCTTAATCGATTGATCTACCTTATACGGAGAATAGTTGAAAAAGAAGTTAATAAGCAAACTCATAACACCAAAAAATGACTCAAATTCTCCATTGTCAGAGTAACGATTAATATGAACAAATGTAGGCATTTCAGGCCGCGCATTGTAGCCATTATTGGGTGAGATTTCATTACGAAAGTATATTCGATGCTTCTGTATTATTGGGACGGATGAAATTTCCATTTTTATTTTAGAAGAGTCAGTTGAAAGGGGAAATAATTCAAACTGTTTTTTGTAATGATAACCGATAAGTAAAATCTATTCTTAACATGAGGAGGTGTGTTTGAGGGGTGATTAACTATTCTGTTTATTAAATTGTTAGGTGAAAGTAAAGAATAGATAATCAACCTCCACATCCCATGTTAGGAATGGCTTTCAAAATTATAACGTAATTTCAACCTAGTCCGTAAACTGCATAAGTACCTTTTTTATTCATTTTCTTACTAATTCTCTGGTTTTCGTTATGGGTTATGGTTATTAAAAAAAACAGTTTGAATTATCTCCCCTTCTAACTGACTCTTCTAAAATAAAAAGAGTGCAGCTGTTGTTGAGAAGGTGCAAAAAAGAGATAATGAGGAACGCGACGGCGGAGATGAACAGCATTCCAAAAGAAGACTTCCAGAGGTATTTCCGGTAGTGGATGGATCGGTGGACTAAGTGTGTGCAAGCATAAGGGGTGTACTTTGAAAGGGATTAGGGTCCTTTTTAGACATGCCTCGTGTATATATATATATATATATATATATATATATATATATATATATATATATATCATAACTTAGTTAAAGCAAAATATCTTACATAATTAATATTTTTTAATTATGCTCCTAAAAATTCAACAAATATTATTTATTTTTTGTACATATGTTTAAAAACTTTATTACCCAGAATAACATCTTCAGCACAAACATTCTTTATAAATTCGTTACACGCAAAATTAACAATGGAATTGTTAAATCATTACAAACACAAAAAATACAGAAACCGTATTTTTTTTATTATTTATTTCAGACTAAAATAATTGGATTTAAAAGTTGAATATATTTTTATAAAATAGATTCAATCTTCAAAAAAGGTTGATTGCGCAAATTTATTTTAATAAGCGATGCTTAATTTCTTAAGAAAAAATGATAAGTGAATAATTGTAAACTTTAAAATAGCAATGGGTGAAGAATGAATAACGGAAACATCTTTTCATAGTGCAGGAAATGAATGATTTATCGATTAGTTTTCGAAAATAATCGTTATGAAATGCAGACTAGTAAACACTAGATAAGAAGATAATGAACAATAAATTTCTGAAACATATGTACACAAGGATAAATAATATTTATTGGTGTTGAATTTTTCGAGGCATGATTACAAAATATCGATTATGTCATAGATTTTGTATTCTATTCAGTTATAACATATGAGCTCTCTTAGGTTTTAAAGTCCTAATTATTGAGCTAAAGCTTACATGCAGTATTTAATTGTATCATAACGATTTGGAATATTTCAGTTTTATATTTATAAAACAAAATCGTTTTTGTACCCTTGTGATTTAACTAAAGTTATAATCTTTGAACTCGACTTTTTTAACAGAAAAACACACATATATTATATTTAAATATCTAAATATCTATTATTTAAATAATTATATATATACATACATTAATATTAGATTAACGATAAGCGATGTATCGCTAAATAATAACCAATCGTGATAATATAACGCTCAATATGTCGAATAGAGCAATCAATTCAGGAGATGAAAGATGTGAATAAAAAGTTGTATAGATACAATATTTATTAAGACTTCAGAAGTTCAAAACCGAATGCAAAGAGTTTGTGATTGAAAATCCATGGGTTAAGGATAATGAAACTCCTTGTTTTTTAACTTCTAATGTCTTAATAAATATTGTATCTATACAACTTTTCATTCTCATTTTTCATCTCCTGTAAATATATATATATAAATATATATATATATATATATATATATATATATATATATATATATATATATATATGCCTTACAAATTCCAATAAAAATAATTATTTAAATGTCTAATCATTCTCTTTAGATACATTCTTCACTGCTTATTTTTGTTTGATGAAACAAAGAAAATCAATTTTTTTAAATGAATTTAGTTTCTTTACGTTCTCATAAATTTCCGTTATTTTATGGATCTAACCGATAATTGCCCCCAGTGACCTCAGATAAAATCAAAGGAAATTTACAAATCTGGCTTTAGATTCTGTGAAAAAATTAACCCTTATTGAAACTTATTTAGATTATTCTAACTGTTAACATATCGATGTCAAACACTAACAAACATTGACTTGTGTATAGAGCGAAAATATATAAGTTGAAATATTTTCCAATAAAGAAACACAAAATCTCATAAAAATCAAACTTGTTTTATCTAAATAATTATGATATTTTCATCATTGTTAATACAGACAAGACATTTATAAGAACAAAGTCTGTGTTTTATCACCAAATGACTCTTCAAATTATATTGCAAATGTGTTTATCTCTACCCATTCATTCTCTCTTTCTCTCTCTCTCTCTCTCTCTCTCTCTCTCTATATATATATATATATATATATATATATATATATATATATATATATATATATATATATATATATATATATATATATATTTGGCCCCAAAAAAGGCAGGCCGTGACTGTAAACGTAAGTGGTTACTAAGAAAAAAATTGGAGAAAGTGGGGTGGGGTGTCAACCTAAATTCGGATCTGCGCAGCGAGATGTCTGTTTACTGTCGGGGAAACAGGGGGCAGGGAGGGAGTTCCAGAGGCCAGCAGCACGAGGAAATAAGCTATTGAGTAGAAAGCTCTCCGGCATCTGAGGACCTCCACAGTGAATGGATGGGATTTAGCTGATTGTCGGTTTAGTGAATTTACGTCGAGGTGGCACCATAGTAGCCAATTTATCAGAGTATAATGCATTGAAGTATTTGTAAAACAAGCACAAGGATGCTACATTGCGGCGATGAGACGGGGCTAGAGCTTGGTTGACAGTGAGGGGCCTATTAGGTTGGCGACTCTTTTTTGGACCTTGTCAAAGAGGGAGAGACAAGTAGATGGTGCACCAGCCCAGATGTGGCAACAATACTCCATGCATAGGCGGATGGTGGCTTTGTAGAGATACAGGATATTGTCAGGTGTGAGGAGTTTACTAGCACGATAGAGGGAGCCAACCTTCTTTTCTGTAGCCTTGGCAATGTCTTCAATGTATTTGTTTCAATTCATGTTACCTGTGAAGGTTAGAAGTAGGAGTTTGAATAATGAACTCTCAGGTAGGGTGTGATTTGCCATGACAATCGGTGGTTGGAGAGGTTTCTTGTAGTTATTGAAGGAAAGGAGCTTTGTCTTTGCGGCATTAAAAGTTATCAACCATATAGATATATATATGATGTTCAAAAAACTTTGACATCATTAAGCAAGCCAATAATATTAGACAATCGTTGTTTAAATAACCTCACATTTTCACAGAATGTATGGAATCTGATCAAGATTTTATCTGAAATGCTTTATTTTTGTTCTGTTTCAGTTTCTCTGGATAATTTTAGTGGAGACATGCGACAGTGTATTCGGCAAGGGCTTAACTACCGACTTAACTTATGCTGTGTCACAAGTATAAAATGTACGTGTTGAACAAGTATCTAATCAGTCCCAAAATAAACTTCTGGTGTCAACACATAAACTGTTCGTTTACATTGAGCAAGACTTAGTGGTTTTCAAGATAATTGCGTTTAAAATGACGTATTTTTAATTTTTCTGAGACACCATGTGTGTGTGTGTGTGTGTGTGCGCGCGTGTGTGTGTGGAGAGAGATAGACAGTTGAAGCCCCCTTTTAACGATATCATAAAAGTTGGCGCGAATGAGCGACAGGTAAGCACATTAAAGCGAACCGTGTGGGCAAAGGTCATCCATAACGGCCAGGTAACATTCGATCTGCTTAAAGTGACTTCAGTCTGCCATAAATCGCCGATCGATGTCATCGTTTGTCATGAGGTGTTCTTGGGGGAATAAGCAGTGATAATGGCAACACTTTTTGAAAAGATCTTCCTCAAATGGAATCTACGTACATAACATAATCGACCCCCCCCATACAATAGACATGTCTAATATAACAAAACACTTTTTGTCCATTCATTTGATTTCAATTGATGTACTCGTTTAAGCTGAGGAGGCGGATATAATCTCCCCAATTCAACCGCAAATTACAATCGCTCGATTACTAATGAAGAAAGCTAGACTACTAATTAAAAAAATCGTCACTAACAATTAAGAAAGCTCAAGTACAAATTAAATCAGCTAAACTACAAATTAAGAAATCTCAACTACAAATTAAGAAAGCTTAACTACAAATGTAGAAATCACTCTTTCAAAGAAAGAAAGCTCAATTACAAATCATAGAAAGCTCAACTACAAATTAAGGCGGCTCAACTGCAAATTAAGAAAGCTCAACTATAAATTAAATAAACCGTAACTGCAAATTAAGAATCATCAACTATAAATTAAAAATGCTAAACTACAAATTAAGAAAGCTTAATTACAAATGTAAAAATCTCAATTTAAAATAAAGAAAGCTCAATTACAAATTAAGGCAGCTGAACTACAAATTAAGAAAGCTTAACTACAAATTAAGGCAGATCAATCACAAATAAAGGCGGCTCAACTACAAATAAAGGCAACTCAACTACAAATTAAGAAAGCTCAACTACAAATTAAGAAAGCTTAACTACAAATGTAGAAATCTCTATTTCAAAGAAAGAAAGCTCAATTACAAATTAAAAAATCTCAACTACAAATTAAAGCGGCTCAACTGAAAATTGAGAAACCCTAACCCTAAAGCCTAACTTTAAATCAAGAAAGCTAACTAAAAATTAAAACAGCTCAACTAAAATTCAGAAAGCCCAACTTAGATTTAAGAAATGTCCAATCCAATTTAGAAATGTCGAATTCAAATCAAGAAAGCTGAATAACAAATCAAGAAATCTCAAGAAATTTTAACTTCAAATTTAGAAAGCTTTACTATAAATCAAGAAAACTAAACTTCAAATTAAGAAAACTGAACTACAAAGTAAGAAAGTTGAACTACAAAGTTAAAAAGCTACGCTACAAATAAAAAAAAACTCATTTACAATTTAAGTAAGCTCAGTTACAAATTGAGGGAGTTGAACTATAAATTAAGAAAGCTCAAGTATTAATTTTTTAAACTCAACTATAAAACAAGAAATATAAACTACACATTCAGAAATCTATAATTGACAACAACGGTTATTCTTAAGATACATCCACTCAATCTAAGCGTTTAACGACGAAAATCTTATTTCAAACCTCTTCAAACCCAAGCGTGACATACTTATTACATTTATTCAAACATAAGCGTGACATACTTATTAAACCTATTCAAACATAAGCGTGACATACTTATTAACCTTCTTCAACCCAAAGCGTGACATATTTATTGAACTTCTTCAAACTTAAGCGTGACATACTTATTGAACTTCTTCAAACTTAAGCATGAAATACTTATTAAACTTCTTCAAACTTAAGCGTGACATACTTATTAAACTTCTTCAAACTTAAGCGTGACATACTTATAAAACTTCTTCAAACTTAAGCGTGACATACTTATTAAACTTCTTCAAACTTAAGCGTGACATACTTATTAAACTTCTTCAAACTTAAGCGTGTCATACTTATTAAACTTCTTCAAACTTAAGCGTGACATACTTATTAAACTTCTTCAAACTTAAGCGTGACATACTTATTAAACTTCTTCAAATCTAAGCGTGACATACTTATTAAACTTCTTCAAACTTAAGCGTGACATACTTATTAAACTTCTTCAAACCTAAGCGTGACATACATATAAAACTTCTTCAAACTTGAGCGTGACATACTTATTAAACTTCTTCAAACCTATACGTGACATACTTATTGAACTTCTTAAAACCTAAGCGTGACATACTTATTAAACTTCTTCAATTTTAAGCGTGACATACTTATTAAACGTCTTCAAACTTAAGCGTGAAATACTTATTAAACTTCTTTAAACCTAAGCGTGACATACTTATAAAACTTCTTCAAACTTAAGCATGACATACTTATTAAACCTCTTCTAACTTAAGCGTGACATACTTATTCAACTTCTTCAAACTTAAGCGTGACATACTTATTAAACTTCTTCAAACTAAATCGTGACATACTTATTAAACCTCTTCAAACTAAATCGTGACATATTTATTGAACTTCTTCAAACTTAAGCGTGACATACTTATTAAACTGCTTCAAACTTAAGCGTGACATACTTATTAAACCTCTTCAAACTTAATCGTGACATACTTATTAAACCTTTTAAAACCTAAGCGTGACATACTTATTAATCCCCTTTAAACCTAAGCGTGACATACTTATAAAACTTCTTCAAACTTAAGCATGAAATACTTATTAAACTTCTTCAAACCTAAGCGTGACATACTTATTAAATTCTTCAAACCTAAGCGTGACATACTTATTAAACTTCTTCAAACTTAAGCGTGACATACTTATTAACCTTCTTCAAACTTTAGCGTGACATACTTATTGAACTTCTTCAAACTTAAGCGTGACATACTTATTAAACTTCTTCAAACCTAAGCGTGACATACTTATTAAACTTCTTAAAACCTAAGCGTGACATACTTATTAAACTTCTTCAATTTTAAGCGTGACATACTTATTAAACGTCTTCAAACTTAAGCGTGAAATACTTATTAAACTTCTTTAAACCTAAGCGTGACATACTTATAAAACTTCTTCAAACTTAAGCATGACATACTTATTAAACCTCTTCTAACTTAAGCGTGACATACTTATTCAACTTCTTCAAACTTAAGCGTGACATACTTATTAAACTTCTTCAAACTAAATCGTGACATACTTATTAAACCTCTTCAAACTAAATCGTGACATATTTATTAGACTTCTTCAAACTTAAGCGTGACATACTTATTAAACTGCTTCAAACTTAAGCGTGACATACTTATTAAACCTCTTCAAACTTAATCGTGACATACTTATTAAACCTTTTAAAACCTAAGCGTGACATACTTATTAATCCCCTTTAAACCTAAGCGTGACATACTTATAAAACTTCTTCAAACTTAAGCATGAAATACTTATTAAACTTCTTCAAACCTAAGCGTGACATACTTATTAAATTCTTCAAACCTAAGCGTGACATACTTATTAAACTTCTTCAAACTTAAGCGTGACATACTTATTAACCTTCTTCAAACTTTAGCGTGACATACTTATTGAACTTCTTCAAACTTAAGCGTGACATACTTATTAAACTTCTTCAAACCTAAGCGTGACATACTTATTAAACTTCTTCAAACCTAAGCGTGACATACTTATTAAACTTCTTCAAACTTAAGCGTGACATACTTATCAAACCTCTTCAAACCTAAGCGTGACATACTTATTAACCTTCTTCAAACTTAAGCGTGACATACTTATTGAACTTCTTCAAACTTAAGCGTGACATACTTATTAAACTTCTTCAAAACTAAGCGTGACATACTTATTAAACTTCTTCAAACCTAAGCGTGACATACTTATTAAACTTCTTCAAACCTAAGCGTGACATACTTATTAAACTTCTTCAAACTTAAGCGTGACATACTTATTAAACCTCTTCAAACCTAAGCGTGACATACTTATAAAACTTCTTCAAACTTAAGCGTGACATACTTATTAAACTTCTTCAAACTTATACGTTACATACTTATTAAACTTCTTCAAACCTAAGCGTGACATACTTATTAAACTTTTCCAAACTTAAGCGTGACATACTTATTAAACTTATTCAAACTAAAGCGTGAAATACTTATTAAACTTCTTCAAACCTAAGCGTGACATACTTATTAAACTTCTTCAAACCTAAGCGTGACATACTTATTAAACCTCTTCAAACCTAAGCGTGACATACTTATGAAACTTCTTCAAACTTAAGCGTGACATACTTATTAAACTTCTTCAAACTTATACGTTACATACTTATTAAACTTCTTCAAACCTAAGCGTGACATACCTATTAAACTTTTCCAAACTTAAGCGTGACATACTTATTAAACTTATTCAAACTAAAGCGTGAAATACTTATTAAACTTCTTCAAACCTAAGCGTGACATACTTATAAAACTTCTTCAAACTTAAGCGTGACATACTTATTAAACCTCTTCTTACTTAAGCGTAATATACTTATTGAACTTCTTCTAACTTAAGCGTGACATACTTATTGAACTTCTTCAAACTTAAGCGTGACATACTTATTAAACTTTTTCAAACTTAAGCGTGACATACTTATTAAACCTCTTCAAACCTAAGCGTGACATACTTATAAAACTTCTTCAAACTTAAGCGTGACATACTTATTAAACTTCTTCAAACTTTTACGTTACATACTTATTAAACTTCTTCAAACCTAAGCGTGACATACTTATTAAACTTTTCCAAACTTAAGCGTGACATACTTATTAAACTTATTCAAACTAAAGCGTGAAATACTTATTAAACTTCTTCAAACCTAAGCGTGACATACTTATTAAACTTCTTCAAACTTAAGCGTGACATACTTATTAAACCTCTTCAAACCTAAGCGTGGCATACTTATAAAACTTCTTCAAACTTAAGCGTGACATACTTATTAAACTTCTTCAAACTTATACGTTACATACTTATTAAACTTCTTCAAACCTAAGCGTGACATACTTATTAAACTTTTCCAAACTTAAGCGTGACATACTTATTAAACTTATTCAAACTAAAGCGTGAAATACTTATTAAACTTCTTGAAACCTAAGCGTGACATACTTATAAAACTTCTTCAAACTTAAGCGTGACATACTTATTAAACCTCTTCTTACTTAAGCGTGATATACTTATTGAACTTCTTCTAACTTAAGCGTGACATACTTATTTAACTTCTTCAAACTTAAGCGTGACATACTTATTAAACTTTTTCAAACTTAATCGTGACATACTTATTAAACCTCTTCAAACTTAAGCGTGACATACTTATTAATTTTCTTCAAACATAAGCGTGACATACTTATTAAACTTTTTCAAACTTTATCGTGACATACTTATTAACCCTCTTCAAACCTAAGCGTGACATACTTATAAAACTTCTTCAATTTTAAGCGTGACATACTTATTAAACGTCTTCAAATCTAAGCGTGACATACTTATTGAACTTCTTCAAACTTAAGTGTGACATACTTAGTAAACTTCTACAAACTTAAGCGTGACAAATCAATATGTGTGTTGTGATTTTTTTTACAGGGGCTGTAAATACAAGAAGCAAGCGGTTCTTTAAAAAAATATGTTGTACAAAATCTCTATTAACAAGAAAAGTGTACATAATATTAACAATGGGACATACGAAAAAAAAGGTGATTGTGATGAAAAGAAAGAAGTCAAATAAAAGAATCTATGGAAAAAACTAGAATAAAACTGGGAAATAAAAGGATGGAAGGTTTCGAGTGATAAAAAAATCTTCACTTCATTATAAATGTCATACACGAAAAGAAAATTGATTAACGATAGAAAACAAAGCGCTAAAAATAGGCAATAAGCAACGAAAAGAAGAAGAAAAATAGTTCGGTGTTGATATTCCTATGCCGAACCCGTGTCACCACCGCCGCCGCCATCGGTTTGTTAAAAATCCGCGCCTCGTTTTGGAGTTTGATAATGAAATTAAACTCTTCAACAACTGACTACAATGTTTCGCTTGTTTGGTTACAAGTGAAATCAAACTGAGAATGAACAAAGAGCATGTTTAATAATGGAGTTGTGTGCCCAGCGAAGCGAGCACATTTTCTAAACTGATACTGACCTTAATATAAGAACAAATAGATCAGGTAATACAAAAACGAGATCCGCACAAAGCGAAAAAAAACGAAACGAAATTTAAATAATAAAAGAATGGTGAAAAGAAATTACTACAGAGAAAGTAGAGAGCGCTAATATTAAAAGAACGTGTCGAAGGCAAAAAAAGAAAAGATAATGAAATCCGATAATAATTAAGCAAGGACGGATATTCGTGAGATGCGTCCATTCAATTTGCGCGTTTAATGATAAGAATGACAGACGGACGAAAATGTTATTTCAAACATAAGCTTGACTTAAATAGTGTTTCAAAATTTACCGTGACAGACCAAAGAAAATTTTATTTCAAATTTAAATCTAACACACCAATAAAAATTTCGTTCTAAACTTAAGCGGGACAGACGAAAGACAATGTAATTTTAAACTTAGACTTGACAGACTAAAGAAAATTGTGTCTCCAACCTGAACTTAAGAGATCAAAGAAAATACTATTTCAAACTTAATCGTGACAGACCAAAGAAAATGTTATTTCAAACTTAAGATTGACAGAGTAAAGAAAAATATTATTTCGAAGTGTGAGAGGCCCAAAAATAGATTATTTCAAATTTAACCGTGACAGACTAAAGACAATTCTGTTTCTAACTTGAGCATGACAGATCAAATAAAATTTAATTTTAAACTTAAGCGTGACACAATAAAGAAAATATTATTTTGAAGTTAAGCGTGACAGACCAAAACTGTTATTTCTAACTTAAAGATGACAGGTATAAGAAAATGGTGTTTTAAATGTAAACGTTTCAAACTTAAGTGTGACAGATCAAAAAAATGCTATTTCAAACTTAAGCATGACATACTAAAAAGTTTATTTCATACTTAAGCGTGACAGACCAAAGAAATATTTATTCAAGCTTAAGCGCAACTAACTAGATAAAACCTTATTTCAAACTTAAGCGTGACAGACCAAAGAAAATGCTGTTTTCGACTTAAGTGTGGCTAGCAAAGAATGTTTTTCAAACTTAAGCGTGACAGACCAATCAACAGACATGACTTGACGCTTTAAATGAAAATTAGAATGCTATCTCAAAATTAAGCATCACCGACAACGAAAATTTTATTTCAAGCTTCAGCGTGACAGACCAATCGACGGACATTACTTGACGCTTTAAATGAAAATTAAAATGCTATCTCAAAATTAAGCATGACAGACAACGAAAATTATATTTCATACTTAAGCATTATATACGAACAGAAATTTTATTTTAAACTTAAGCATAACAGACCAACGAAAATTCCATTTCACATTTAAACGGCATTGACAAGTTTATGTCAAACCTATGGGTGACAGACCAACGAAATTTCTACACTATATTTTAGCGTAAAAGACGAACGAAAATGGTCTTTCAAACTAAAGCATAAAAGACCAACGAAAATTCTATTTCATACTAAAGTGTTAGAAACGAAAATGCTATTTCTAACTGATTTCAAACCAACTATAATGATATTTCAAAATTAAACGCGACAGACGGTCAGAGCCTCTGAGGGATATTGCATGGACGCATCTAAAATAAGATACGCCCATGACATCTACGTATTTAGCAATAAAACACTATTTCTAACTGAAGCGTGACAGAACAACGAAACTGTTATTTCTAACTGAATCGTGCCATCACCATCATCATATCATATCAGTTTAACGTCCATTTTACATGCTGACATGTGTTGAGCGGCTTTTAGAAATTGATTTCCAAGCTAACCTATCTCTGACCAGGTCTTTATTTATCCTTCTTTCTCTCAAGTCCATTCTTACCACTTCCTACCATGTTTTCCCTTGTCTTCCCCTGTGACAGATAAGCGAAAATGTTATTTCTAGCTGAAGCGTGATAGATCGACAGACCAATGGACAAAGCTATCGTAGTGATGCGAAGATATCTAATATATCCAAAGTTTAAAAGAAAAAAAAAGCAAGAAAAGAAATTGTGAAAAAAAAAAGATGGCTGAAAATGAAATGTATAAAAGAAAGATGGCTGCCAAACTGTCGGTTGGCGACACGATTGGCTTACAGCAATATTGTGGCCGTTTTATTTACAAGTTTAAAGAACAACCATTTATTTGAAAATGCTCTTCTGCCTATCAGCGCAACCAACGATAAAAATAATTAAAAATTAGTGAATCGCTTTAATAATTTTATTCCAACTTATTATTTTTTTTTACAGTAACCATGTTCTGTGCGAATCTCGGTTGTTTTTAATGTTTTACATTTTCGTAAAACAAAACAAATCGTTTACTTTAGAAGACTATTAGAAGGCAAACTTAAGCGCCACTGACGTTTGTGTGTCATTTTTCTGATTAGCTTACCTGTTAGTGCGTACGTTATCACCTTCCACACCATTTTTTTCTAATGAGATCGTCCGATTGCCAAAGTTAAGATCCATTGTTTTTTCTGCTTCTCGTGAAGTAAGTTCTCTCTGTCTCTTCAAACAATTTTCTCACGACCGACGCTATTCTCTGTCTTTATAAATCTACTATCAGACTATTTCTAAAGTACTGTTGTCATATTTGGGCTGGTGAATCTCTGACCCAGTTGAGTATCTGTAATTTGATTGGCCCCCATCATTTCTTCTTCTTTGGTCCCTCTCTCTCTCTCTCTCACACACATACGTGATATTGCTAGTCTCAGTCTTTTCTATAAATACTATTGTAACATGTGTTCTTCAGAATTGTTTGATCTATTCCCTGCTTCCTTTGTTCCAGCTCGTTTGACTCGTTGGTCTAGTGGTCTCCATCAATTCGCTGTTTTGATACCTCATTGTAATACAGCTTCCTATTCCAGTAGCTTCTTTCCAATAACTGCAGGCTTGTAGAATTCTCTTCTAGCTGACTATTTTCTTCCTACCTATATCCTACATATATATTTCAAGAATACGGCCAATAGGCATCTTTTGTCTTTGCGATAAGCATTTTTCGTTCTTGTTAGCTGCTTACATCAAGTGGCGTCATGCCTTGTCTGGAGCGATTTCTATTTTAAAAAAAAGCAACAAAAAAGTAATTAAAAATGTACTATTGTTTTTAAGGTAAAAGTTCTAACTTAACTCATTTTAAAATGAATTGTTCTAAAATTGAATTCTGTTGTCCTGTTTTAACTTTAAAAAACTACTATACTTGTTTAATAAAAATCTAAAGTTTACAATTTTAAGTAAAAAAAATAATAAAACAACGAGACACTACGTTGTTTTATTTAAAAATTAGCTGACAATGACAATTACTTTTACGACAGAAGAAAGCGACAATATTTTTCTGTATATTATTAACCCTTAAACACATGTACTATTTCAAGAGATATATTAGGATAAACTCTAAATTATAGCGACAAATGCTTAACGATGCTAACTGACGACTTGGGTGTAAGAAGTTTGAATCTGACCGGTTCTAGCATCGCTTTTATTTATGGATTTCAACAACCTTCATAAGGTCTCTCCTGTAAGTACTCCAGTCTAAAAAAAAGGAATCGGTAAAACCAATACCAACAAGGAAAATGAAAAGAACAAAATCCTCTGGTACAAATAGACAAACGCATCAAACCAAGGAAACCAGATATGATAATAGTCAACAAGAATGGAAAAACTGCCAAATCGTAGATTTCGTCGTCCCAGCATTCACAGGGTGAAGATCAGTGTGAAGATCAAGAAGGCAGAAAAACGAAGCAAATACATGGAATTTAGCTGGGAATTGAAAGGGGCAATAAACATGAAAATAATCACAATAATACCAATAATTGCATGAGCACTAGGAACAGTCCCTACAAAAACTGGAAAAGAGATAAGGTAAAAAAGACGAAAGACTAGGAGAAATTTGAATCAAAGGGAAGATTGACATCATACAATGGAAGGCAAAGGTGAAAACAGCCGAAATATTGAGGGAAATCATCGAATGCGGAAACCAAACCAGATAATTAACTAATGCTAACCAGTCACGGGTAAATTGAAATAGAAATAAAACGAAAAATATAGAAATAACATAATGCGAGCCCAAAAGAACTGAAACTGACAAAAATCTCAAAAACTGATCCCCCCCCCCCATAAAACATACACACACATTTGGTGGCACTAGATTCGGCTGACACCACATAAAATGCTTGTGAAGATTCAAGGAGGATGGGAAAATATAGGAGGAGGGACATCAACTATACCTTAACTGGAACGGTACGCTGAGTACTGGAACCTTGGAGAGACTTAATGCCACACAAATTCTAAAGAAGATCAACGGTCGATTCCAGCGATGAAACGGATGTTGCGATAACGCAAAATGGTTTGCGACGATTATCGAAAGAGGCGGAGAGTGCTGGGAGAATAGAAGAAACTTGTTGTCACTCAGATTCCAGGGTACACCACTTTTTACTGTTAGTGAGTAATTACTGATGATGAATTGTGTGAACATTCTTATCGAGTAAATAATATTAATAAGTATTTCTTTTTTTAATGGATCCATAATTTTAGGGATGCATGATGGAATCGGTTATAGAAGGTCGCCGAGAGGAATTCCATATTCAATGTCCCACGTTTTGGCTCACTTTTCCGTCGAAACATAGATGTGGTTTGATTGTTTGTTTGGAATTGCTTGTTTTCTTTTGCGGTTTTTACTTCCATTTACTTGCCTCTCCAGAGTTTTTTTTTTATTTAGTGAAAATCCAGCTCCCCAAAAAGAGGCACTCTGAATTGGAACAAAAATAAAATTTGCCTCAGCCTAGAAAGATTTCTCCGAGGACAAAAAGATTAAGTGTAGTATCAGAACTGATACTACACTTTGCTCTGAGTCAAAAGGCCAAGAAACAACATAATGTTGAATCCAGTCAAGTTTTTAGTTTTCAAGTTCTTAATGTCTTCAAATATCTACTTTAGGCATTATTGAATTTTCTTGTTCACACGCCCATCTTCCGAATACGTGGCCGTTGGCCGTTGGCCGCCATCTATAGACTGCCTATCATGCGCCTGGTCATAATTTTTTTAAAAGTCACATAAAAAAATTTTCGGGGAAAATTTTATAATTAAAATGTATACAAATTTTCTGAAATAATTATTTAAATAAAAATTAAATATCAAATAAAAATGGAAATCATCAAATAGTTCGAATACAAAAAATAAACTAATCTTCTGTTTTAATTCAATTGATTTTGGTTTGCAATCATTTAAAACCGTTTGAAACCGTCTACATTAAACTTAAAACGTTGTTTATGACCGTTTGGTACATGAGAAACCGTCCACGGCCATGAATTTAAAAAAAAAACGGCGTGTAAGTAAGAAAATTCAATATCGCCCTCCTTGTTAGATGAGTTGTGTGCAGATTTATTTTGTAAATAAATAACCCATAAAGTACCGGTTCTAGTAAACTCATAGATAGGTACTACTAGTCTTGCTCAGAGTGGACCGAGAAGTAATTGAAACTAATCAAAATGTAGTATCTGTTCCTGTTTTGAAGTGTTCATACCAGCCCGGGTTCACCTTTGTCTCATTCTGGCAACATAGGGCTGACCCCGTGGCACCAAACCTTTCCTGTCGAGATGATGTATGGTTAAGCTCGCTCCTGGGAGGTGCACTCTCGCGGGGATATCCCTCATCCTTGGGAGGGTTTGATTAATTGCTGATCGCGTGAAGCATCCCTAATGGGAATGTCGACGAGTCCATCTTTGGCTAGTTTTTCACCTGCCAAAGTGCTCCTCACATAGAAGCTGCCTTTTCCAATACTAAACGGTTTTGTGCCACATCTCCCTTAACAAACCGCCTCCTCATCACCGGATACAATTTTGTGTGATACACATAATGATTTTTCCATTGTGATTTGCTCGTAAATGTTCAAAATTCACACAATGATAGCAGAAGTTATTCGAGAAAAATATACGAAGATATTGTATTATTGGGATTATTCGGACTACTATTTTTTATTTTTTCACAACGTTTCGGCCGATGTAATTTCCGACTTTCTTCAGGTGCACCTTTTACGAACTTTAGGATCTTTATATCGAACCCGTGACCCTATACGGAATTTCGAACTGAAACCTTTATTTGATCAACATGGGAAGATGGTTCTTGTTCCGTCAGCCATGATCAGTTAGAAGTGTTAAGGAATTTTTATTTTATTGTTAGTTAAATAGTATCGCCTGTAGTGAGGATTGAACCTTCAATCGTCAGAATACTATCACTTAGACTTGATTGTACTCGACGCCTTTATATGTTGCGCCACGGGTATATATGCACCTGATGAATGTCGGATATTACATCGGCTGAAACGTTGTGAAAATAAGAACCAATTTAGGTTGTTTGAATAATACAAATAATATAAATTATCAATCCTCATCTGAAAAAAATCCTACACATCTCTCTCTCTCTCTCTCTCTCTCTCTCTCTCTCTCTCTCTCTCAGTTCAAAATTCGGAAAGATTCGCCTAAAGCAGGTCGGAGGTTACATCGGTCGAAATGTTTTGAAAATAACATCCAAAATGAGAATAGTAGTCTGAATAATACAAATAATAAAAATTATCGATTTTCATTCAAAAAATCTATGAAGAATTTTTTTTAAATTATTACAATTAAAAAATAATGGTCATTAGCCAAAGTTTGAAGAACAACATTAAAAAATGGCTAAATAATTTCCTATTTTGCTTTTTATTGCAATGTTGATAATATATAAGCTCTCAAAATATCTCATATGAAATCTATGTATACACACAATTGTACGTTTCAACCTTGTGTCATACATGCAGAAAACCAAGTTACCGTAATCGTTACAAAAACATTAAAGTTCACAAATTGTACGCATAACTTGGTAGCTTCATGTTCTCTTTTTACGTGATCCAATGAAATCCTTCTAGACTAAGGGCTTGCGTTCTGAAATCAAACCTCTTTATTAAGATTTTCAAATAGAACTAAGTCAACCCGAGACTGATGGAAAACAGAAGAGGTTTATTTAATTTGATCTTCATTCCAAATCACTGACCAGTGGAATTGGGGAGGGGGAGAGAGAGAGATAATCACTGTTTAATCATATCTTGTCAGCTCATATCATTTTTCACATCTACGCGTTGCGTGCTTCTAAACGAACTGTCATCTTCTCTCTCCCACTCTCTCTCTCTCTCTCTCTGTCATGTGACGTTATATCCATTTTTATTAATTCCTACAGTCTAGTAATTCTCACCTCGAGTTCATCGAGTTGGCCCTGGTTGGCCTCTAATTTCCTGTTATTCTCAACTAAACATTTTATAGACTAGTGGGTCTACTCGTTCATTATCTGACAGAATATCTTAGTCTTTTCCACTTGTTCCTTTTCGCACTGGTTTTCTCTTCTGCTGCCTTCTCGATGTTTTTTTTTATCTTCTCTTTAACACATTTACGGACGCTAGCGTTTAATTAATAAGTCCCTCGCTATTATAGTGACGGTTTTTTTTGTAAGCTACGAAACAGACCGAACCAACTCAGAACCTCAAGTCAGAAAAAGCGATAATTCCATTATTTCGAAATGGTTATGTTGGTTCTGAAATCGTTGTAAGTTTTACGATAAACTTACATAGTAAAATGTATCTCAAATTTAATATCGGTACTTTTAGGTGTAAGTATCCAAGAAAGTTTTCACTACTTACGTCATTAATTCTGAGTTTCACCGGAGCTTCCGAATGTTAACGAACTTCACCGAACGAACCGAATGTATTATTGGGCTTCTTTTT
Organism: Sepiola atlantica; assembly: GCA_963556195.1. Taxonomy (NCBI): domain Eukaryota; kingdom Metazoa; phylum Mollusca; class Cephalopoda; order Sepiida; family Sepiolidae; genus Sepiola; species Sepiola atlantica. Next base: position 104,385,289 of record OY744515.1, on the reverse strand, counting down.
TTTTTCGAACAAGTTATTTAATGTAATAAATCGTTGATTTCATCTTCGATTTAAGTGTATTCTGTAATGTTTTCATACTTACACACAATACGAACAAAACTGTTTTTTCACCCTAACCCTAACGCTAACCCTAACCCTAACCCTAACGCTAACCCTAACGCTAACCCTAACTCTAAACTAACTCTTTTAGTTGAGATAAATGAAAAGGTATATAAAAATTATAACTAAAAAGTTGCAAAGAAATAAGAGTATCCAAAAAATTGCGTAAAAGTTGTAATTTCATATTTCTAATTTTATTTATGGAAATCGCTTCAGACAAGGCATGAAGCCACTTGATGTAAAAAAGCTAACAAGAACAAAATATGATTATCGCAAAGACAGAATATGCATATTTTCCTAAGTCTTGAACAGACGAAGGCTATAGATAGGGGAAAAACAGTCAGCAGAAAGAGAGTTCCACAAGCTTGAGTTCTTGGAAAGAAGCTACTGGAATAGGAAGCTGTATTACAATGAGGTATCAAAACAGCGAATTAGTGGAGACCACTAGCCCAACGAGTCAAACTAACTGGAACAAAAGAAGCAGGGAATAGATCAGAAAATTCTGAAGAACACATGCTATTATAGTATTTATAGAAAAGACTGAGACTAGCAACATCACGTTTGTGAGAGAGAGGGTGCAGAGAAGAAGAAATGGTGGGGCCAATCGAATTACAGATACGTTTCTGCACTCTATCAAGAACCCTCAAATGTGACAGATATTCACCAGCCCAAATATGACAACAGTACTCCATACATGGTCTGATAGTAGATTTGTAGAGATAGAGAATAGCCTCAGGTTTGAGAAAGTGTTTGGAGCGATACAGTGAAGCGAATTTACGATAAGCAGAAAGAGCAATAGATCTAATGTATGAACTCCAAGAAAGATTTGATGCGAGAGAAAGACCAAGAAGTTTCAGAGTCGATTTCTCCTCAAGAACAGAGCCATCCATTAGAATCTCAGGAAAATTAATAGAAAAATAGTCATTTGCCAAGTAACAGCGGCGTTTTTATTTGTATATTTCGGTAAAAGTCGGAACTTGATTCGACTTTCTCCTTTCGTAGTCGGAACGACTTAAAATCTGTGGATACCTATTCTGAAAGAGTACCTTAATATCAAATATATATTTTTTTTGTTTTTGTTGTTTTCCACCAAATAGTTTTCGATAATTTGGTATTTAATCCATTGTAAAATTCTATAAATGATTTCCATTATTCGGACTACTATTCTCACCTTGGCGTTATTTTCACAACGTTTCGGTCGATGTAACCTTCGACCTTCTTGATGTGCATCTTTACGTCGATCTCGGGAATCTATACGTAACCTCGGATAATAAAATAAGCAATTGTGTTCGACGTTCCGTGTTAGTTTTGGAGTTTGACATAAAGATTCCCAAATTCGAAAAGATGCACATGGTGAAGATTGGAGATTAGATCGGCCGAAACCAAGATGAGAACAGTAGTCCGAATAGTCAAAATTATCAATCATTAACTCAAGAATTTACGGTTCCACACATTAAACACATTTTTTTAGACAGGAATAAAAAGAAGTGTGGATTATTTGGTCTACTATTCTTATTTTGGTTGTTATTTTCACAAAGTTTCAGCCGATGTAACCTCCGACCTTCTTTTGAACTCGGAAATCTATACAGAATTTCGAAATGAACCTTTTCTTTGATCCACGGAGATTATTAGTTATTATCGCCTGTAGTAAGGATTGAACCTAAAACCCTTAGAAGATTGTCACTTAGAACAGATTGTTAATCAACGCCTATAACCATGGACCCACCCATGTGCGTCCGTTGTTAGAATAGTAATTCGAATAATACGAATAATCAAATTAAATTTATTATTCATCATTTGTCAGACTAGTCTCCTTATCTTCATTGTTATCAAAGTTTTGGTCGGTTTACCTTCGGCCTTCTTCTGGTGTTTGTGTCGCATTCTGTTACAATCATGGAATTTGAAACCCAACTTTTTACTTGACTCGTGAGTGTATACTGTTGGCATTTTTTCCTCCAGGCCTTGTTCTATTTCATTTATTTTTTTCAGTTAATGAGTTACACCGTCGTGTTGCCTTTGCTCGGGATTGAACTCAGAAACTCCAGAAAAACTGCACACTTTTGTCAACGTCCTAGTCGTCTCGATCACGTCTCACAGAGAATTTAGAGAAAAAATTGTAAGATTTGTAAACTGATTCAAGTTTCCAGAGTTCAATATATGACACCTGAAAAAGACCGAAAAGTAAAACGGACGAAACGTTTTGATAACAGCAAACAATATGACGACGGCATAAAATGACTACACGACGGTTGACAACCCGTAAAACACGACAACCAACTAATCAAGATTAGGAAACATCGTCTTACTGCCTTAACTGTTGTTAAGAGAATGGGACTTTTGCACAGAGTTCACGAAGATCGTGCCTCATGATTGACTGGTCTGCATGAAGTCCTCCTCGTTGCAAGAGTGCAGGGTTTTTAACCCCCGATACCGAAAACAGCAAGGCATAATAGTTGCATGCTAATTCGGATAAGTTTGGTCCAAAACACACAAGGAATTGCGCAAAAGCAACGCTCACTCCATTAATTCGCGGTTCCGCGTCTTTGCTTGCTACACGTAGAGGTAAATGACCTAAGTACGACGGATTCTGATGTCAAACGCTTCTGGATTTTTACTAGAGCCCTTTAGTCGAGCAGCTCTGAGACTACCACGTTGCAACTCCCCCTACAACGGTGAAGAAGGGTTGTACTTTTGGTGGTGCTGCCTTTACTTGGAATTGAGCTCAGTAATTCCAGAAAACCAGCACACGTTAGTCATCTCGGTTATTTCTCACAGACAGTTTAGAGATATTTTTAGACTTGTAAACCGATTTAAGTTTCTAAAATTCAATATACGACACCTGAAGAAGGCCGAAAAATAAAATGGCCGAAACGTTTTGATGACGATGCCATAAAATCGGCCAACGATGGTGTACTTGCCGTAAAACCCGACAAGCAACTAACCAAGATTAGGAAACCATTTAGGAAATCGCAAATAATAGTGGAAAATCTTCATCCCCAAAAATAAAGCCAGTCTAAATTTGTATATTTTTCCGATCTATGATTCGCTTCACTTATATTCGTCCATCACAATTATTTTAAAAGTTGTCAAATAATAACCGCCATTAAAATATGATTCGAATTATCTCCCCATCCCTTCACGATGCCTCCTTTTTGTATTCATCTTGTTTTCTCCACCTCTCTCTTCTCCCTCTCTACGCCTACCTTCTCCCTCTCTACACCTCTATCTTCTACATCTCTACACCTCTCCCTTCTACCTCTCCCTTCCACCTTTACACTACTTTAACTCCTTTCTTTCTCTCTCTCTCTTTCTCTCTCTCTCTCTCTCTCTCTCTCTCTCTCTCTCTCTCTCTCTCTTTCTGTATGTGTGTATATATATATTCGACCGTACTCACGTAATCTTCTCTACGCCTTCCCCCTTTATCGTCTGCTTAATTTTATCTCCATTTTTGACGGCTACAATAAATTGAAGTAGCGAAGTAATCATTTCACTGGTGAGTGGGTTTTGTCCATTTTTATAGATCTGTGCGTTTTATTCTTGAAGTTTTTATTGCTTCTAAATTCGGAGAAAAAATTCACTAAAACCTATTTACCTTCGCACCGAATTTTCCTTTCGTTTCTTTTTTCATTTGATATTTTGTTCATTTACTTATTTATCCAAAACTTTAATGCAGTTTTACCAACTTCAAAAAGTTACCACGCCATATATTTACAAGAAAGTGGCCATATATATATATATATATATATATATATATATATATATATATATAGTAGATAAGATACTAGTCTCGGGACAGGTAAAATTAATTGCCCGAACAAAACAGTTTTGCACCACTTTTATGTCCCCTTACAACGATTAAGATCAATATATAATAATACTAAATCTCATGTCTAGAGTCCTTACTAAAATCTTTATCAAAATCGATAACATGATTTTCATTCTAGAAAATGTCTAAAATTTAGGGGGTCTCAATAAGAAATTCAAATTCAGTGAATCTTTTTTAATTGTTTTCTAATAACTATGAATCCTATTTAATGGAAATCTTAAAAACTTGTCTAATGTTAGTTTTTAGATGTGAATCTATATTTCATTAGCGACACTAACTACGATAACCAATGAAAATATAGACGTAGGATCGTACCATTAGTTTTATTTTTAAACCTCATCTATAATATCAGCCGAATAATTTCGAGTGATTATAATAGAGCAGTCTACAAAAGCGGGGTTTAAAAAATATCTCATATGTACCCATCCTCACTCTTCATTTAATAATGAAAACAGAAAACAAAATATAATCTGGTTTACTCGTCTATACTCATTAAATATCCGAACCAATCTAAGCCAATTCTTCTAAGAACTAATAGATAAGCCTTTTTTCTTGTTGCATATCCCCCTCTTAGACGAGGCCCAGCGCCTTACAGTTCATAATCAATTTAATATACTAGTTCATAACGTACTTTTTTTTACCGCAGCCCTCACACAATTCTGCAGCTCGTCGGGTCTCCTCCCAATGACTGAGGACACCTGCAATTTAGTATTTCACAACCACAAAGAATGAAGAACCATCGATTTGAGAAAAGGACCTTTTATTGACGGTGTGGGTGACCCCTTTCTTCTTTCACCGGCGAGTGTGGGGTGCATCCCCATCTTCGGTTTTGTCTTAATCATTATAGGTGTCTCGCACGTTTGTCGCCTTCAAAATCTTCCACCCAACTGTCAGTTCTCCTGATCACTGTCACCCATTGACGTCACATCCGTTCTCAGTACAACCAGAGTCGAGATGACATTTGAAGGCACTCGTTGCCATCATGACAGGTGTCGTTCAACATCGGCCCGTGTATTAAAATCGCGAAATGAATACTAGCAAACGTACCCACGTACTATGTAACACTCTCACAGAATATAAACTTCATAAATTATTTAATTGGAATACCGTTAAAACTACTGCACTTCGTCCATAAAATCAAAATTAACCGCTAGGCTTAAACTCACTACAACGTGTTCTTGTAAAATTAGAGAACTGCCCAGTATAAACAAAATGTGACGTCAAATCGGTTAATTCAGAATTATCCAGCCCCTATTAACTGTAACAATGTGAAGTTCGAAATTTTCATAGCGTGCCTTCTAAATGTTATGTGAATGTTTGACACCGGAAAACACCTCCAGCAATCATAGAATCCGGATTTCCCTATAATTTCTAGGAAAATGACATGTCGATTTTTCTTCCGGACTACTGTGCGTGTGTCTTGCTGCTATGATGACGAGTTGTCCGTTAGTGCAGAAGAAAGTAGACGGGCAGGGTAAGTGAATATTAAAATATGTACGCTTCCACAATCCCACGAGCATGGACGACTGACCACAGAATTCCTTTACTCCCAACGATTACAGATACATCTCTCAGAGTTTTCCATTATCAAGGGTCTTCGGTCGCGCCTAGGTGCATGAAAAGCAGACAACGTTATACTCTTTTTTAAATTTTTTACAAAGTTCTATAACAAGATTAAACACGACTTTACGAGCGTAAGATTTAAGAAGCAATCATCATTCAATCCGATCGCTTGATTTTCGGGAATTTGTGAGTAAAATCTAATATGATAACAATAAAAGTAAGAAACAGTTTATTCCACTTAACATTTTCTCAAGAGAGAATTGCTAGATATTCTCCTTTGGTCGTTTTAAAATTATATAGAGACAATTTAAATCACCGAAAAACGCCAGTTGTGTCCGTGAGCGGACGTGCCTGCATATATATATATATATATATATATATATATATATATATATACTTTCCTATTCTCGAATAACCGACTGCGATTTAAGAACAGAAACAAAAAATATATACTTCTAACATGGCGACTAAGAATTTTACTTTTGGCCTTAGGAGTTGGTCATATTCACGCATATTTAAAAAGTATTATTATGTGTACTCACTAGGCGTTATCACATAGGTAAAAATCAGTAATTGCTGATCGACAAAAACAGGTGGTATTCCCTGGAGTCTGAATGACAACAAGTCTCCCCAGATTACCAGTACTCCCCACCTCTTTTCGATAACCATTGCAAATAACCTTGCGGTATCGCAACAGCCACTTACCATTGATTTCTCGTTAGTAAGGACCATTGGTCCTCTCTGGGATTTGGGTGGCAATAAGCCTCATCAAGGTCCCAGCGCTTTCCGCACTCTTGCAGTGAAGGTCTGGTTCGTACTGTTCATCCTCGGTCTTCTCATCGTGCTTGACACTCTACAAATATTTTGCGTAGTGTCAGCCTAGGCTTGCATCATTTTGGGGGGAAAGGGGAGGGGAAGGGAGGGGAGCGGGGTAGGAGAGCTTACGGTGTTGCTTGCAATTTCTGTTTATTGGTTCATGTTTATGTGGTGTCAGCTGAGACCGGTGTAATTTATTGGGGGGGAGGGTGATTATGAAGTGATGTTTCTTGTAGTTTATGTTCCTTGGTTTGTGATGTGGTGTTCTTCATGTGTTTTTGTTTTCTTCCTGTTGTTGTTGTTGTTGTTGTTATTATTATTATTATTATTATTATTATTATTATTATTATTATTATTATTATTATTATTATTATTAAAATAAACCCACATTATGTGCAGATATTTTTATTACGGAATTAATTCTATTGGGAGAATGGGTGGAGTCACGCCCAGTCTGAAAACATCTTGATCTCAATATAAACGAGCGCAAATTGAGACTCGAGGACTCCATTTTGCTTGCCACCAGAATCCACGTCGTTAAGAGCCAGAACCCCTGGACTTAGGGTTGATATCGCCAAACCAAGATCGACCAGAACGTGTCAAGATTTTTCAGGTCCGAAACGCAGAGTTAAAAGTTAAAAGTGGGAAATTACCCCTCCTTGTAACGGAATTTCTTTTTTCTTTACCAAATAATGATTCTTCCAAGGAAAACCCCAACAAATGAAATTGTTGAACTATTTTATTTTGTTCGTTGTTCTGCTTGTATTCTTTGAGAGATAGTTTGGTGCATTCACTTATTATGTGATTTACTGTTTCTTCTCTTTGTCCACACAATCTGCATTTACTTATTTTCTTGGGTTTTATATATTTTCGCTTTAATGTAATTTGTTCTAATCGCATTGTTCTATGCAGCCGTCAGTAAAGCTTCCGTTTCTCTGTTCAAGTATCCTTTTCTTAGCCATGTCCAGCTGTTTTCGTTGTTTGATTCTACTGTCAGTCTTATGAATTGTCCATGTGGTTCTTTTTCTTCACAGTTTTCTTTACTTGTCTTATTGTTTCTCGAGTTGTTCGTTAGTTATTGCCGCGGTGGTTAGCCTTTCTATGTTCTGGTTTATGTATTTCTCCAGCTCTTTTTTGTGTCTTCCACACAGTCTTCTATACTTACCAGTCCTCATTCCCCTTCGTTTCTTTACACGTAGAGTCTGCCCGTATCGTCTTTTGGGTGTAGTGCGTTAAGCATGTTCTTTATTTTTATAGTCTTCTGGTCAAGGTGTCTGACTTCTTCTTTATTCCAGCTTATGAATGGTCCAGAGTATCTTATTAGTGATACTGGCCAAGTGTTTATTCTTTTTACTACATTTCTGCTATATACATTCGTTTCTAAGAGTTTTCTTTTCTTCGCCAATATTCTTTTATAACCTTCTCTTTTTTATTTCTGTTGATTTGATGGTGTCTGCTTCCACAACTCTCAAATATTTATAGCTCTCCTGTTCGCCTAAAGCTCTCATCTCCACTTGGTGTGGCAGTTCCATGCCCTCTGTTGTCTCCAGTTTTCCCCTTTTCATCTCTAGCAATGAACACTTTTCCATTCCGAATTCCATTTGAATCTCTTGGCTGAAGATTATGGTCGTATTTATCAGTTTTTCAAGTTCCTGTTTGATTATTATTATTATTAGCTTGAGGCATGGAATCTTCTACTAGTAATAACTACACGTCCTTTGGGCAGCAATTAATCTAGATGCAGCCTTATTTGCAGAAAAACAATGAATCAATGTTCTTTTCACATATTGGTATTTTAAAGAAAAACAACAAAAAGGTTATTGTCATGGTGTGATTTGATATATTCCAATGCTGAGATTTGATTTTGTTATAGTATAAAATTGAATTGCCCAGAATAAAAAGAATAATCAACAGAGAAAAAGGTGAAGAAAACGACAAATAATCAATAAATAACTGCTACCAAAGGCAATAAAGTTGCTTTTCTAGCTACCTGCCTATTCTTTTCTGTTTTAGAGTATTTTGATTGCATTTTAATAATTCGTCGAAATCCGATCGCGTTACAGTTCCATTTGCAAGATGGCGTAAGCGGATGTTCCCGAAGTTTGTTTCTCTAAACAAATAACTGTCCCAAATGCCTTAAAATTTATATTTCTACATAATTGAAAGGAGAAAAATATAAAAAGATCCCCAGACTTTGTAGATGATCGACGAACGAAAGTCAGTTTTCAGTCTAACGTGATTTATTTTGACTTTTTAATTGAAATGTAAAAAATAAACGCTCTAAAATACTTTAAAAGACAAAATAAATTACGCAGGTAGAAAAGTAACTTTTTATGCTTTTGATAACAGTTATTGGTTGAATATTTGTTTTTTTCTATTGGTTATTCTTGACAATCGTCAAAACAGGAAAGTCAATTGGTCAAATAAAAGAATTATATATTCATGCGAAATTTTAGATGATTACTTTGATTTTAGCTTTTATTGTAAAAGACAGAAAAATAAAATAAAAACTTAATGACGATTTAAAAAATATATATGAATCTTTTTTATTTTATTTTTTTGTAATTTATAATGCTTTTGTAAATTAAAGAGCTTAGAAGAGGTGGGTTCTTTATTCTGAGAGTATGATATTATGATGAACGAACTAGATGCACTGATCTCCGAGAGGAGGTAAGGACTGAGAAGATTAAATCATGACGAACGAACACTCCATCCTTCACCCCCCCCCCCAACCACCCCCCAAAAAAAAAGTAGACGTTAATGCCTGGGAGCATGATATCATGGCAACAGGATAAAAAGAGTACACTGCCCCCCCCCCACACACACACACACAAAAAGGAGTAGGTAATCCTGGGAGAATGGTATCGTGAGGAACAAACGTATACTATACTGTACTCTAAAAAAAAAGAGGATGTAATGCCTGGGAGGAATGTATCATGACGAATTAAAATATACTACACAGAATTAAATAAGCATACACTGTTTTAAAATTAATATAATTAGATTAGGTGAAAAAATCTTTCGCATATTATTCATTTAGATGACACTAAAACAATAAGTTTCGTTGTCGACATGAAACGCCAAAATAAAAATTGGACTGAAAAATATAGTCGCCATCTTTATTAACAAATAGAAATATGCTAAATAACGAAAAACCATAAGTTCCTTTCGTAATTTCATAATTTTCTAGTTTAAAAAACATGTTTATAAATATGAATTATAGTGCTTCCTTAGCTAGCCTCTTTCTCGACTTGTGTATCTCGTCGTTTCACGTGTACGGTGAAACTTGGCATAACAAAAAACATTAAAAACATTAAGTTGTTTTTTTACTAAAACATGGTTTAAGTTCAAAAGAACATTAAAAACATCAAGTTGTTTTTTACTAAAACATGGTTTAAGTTCAAAAGAACATTAAAAACATTAAGTTGTTTTTTTACTAAAACATGGTTTAAGTTCAAAAGAACATTAAAAACATTAAGTTGTTTTTTTACTAAAACATGGTTTAAGTTAAAAAAAATATAAAAGTTATTTAATGCCGAAACCTATTTCATTCTAAATAATGTACGTGACTGAAATAAGAATTAACCCAAATAAAAAAAGAAAGGCCAGCATGGCTGTTTTTATTAGTTATTTATTGGGGGAGTGGAATGTTAATAACAGAATATATTAAAAAGTGAAATAAAATAATTAATTAAAAAATTACAATTTAAACATCAGATTCAATTTTATTGATTTGCATTTCAAGTGAAAAAGGTTTTAATTTCAGATTATGTATATTTATAATATTTAAGAAAAAAATGTTGAGCTCTTACAGAAGAGGTGATTCTTGGGAGTACGGTCTTATGACAACAGAACGAATACTAGACTACACACCCCATTAAAAGATATTCCGATTAAGTGGAGGGTTTTTTTTTCATTTCATTCATTTAAAAATGCCATTGTCATAAAAACATTATTTTTTATGGTTCCTTGGCGTTCTGGCTAAGATCAAAGTATAGTGCCTGTTCTCCACATCTCAGCGACATTTGACGGAAGTTTCATGTAAATTATCTCGCTGGAAAATGAAATTCTAAGTTTTTGAAACGCTATCCATTTTTTTAAATAAAATCTCAATAAATAATTGTATTAATAATTAAAATAATAATTCTATAAATAAAACGATTGCGTGCATAGAAGAAAATTTGGAAATACAAATTAGAAATGTATATTAGAAAATATTAATTCATTAGAAACTTAAAAATAAGTATGCAAATGAGGAATATCGATATTTGTTTGAAAGATATGGAGATTCCTATATATACGATATTTGAAAATGTTATTGTATCATTAGAAAGAAATAAGCCTAGTCATTTTGATGTTAATGTTAATATATATATATATATATATATATATATATATATACACCACCACTCCTGTACTGATGAAGCAAAAAAAAAACCTGAAACGATATCGTCTGTAGGTAAAAAAAAACACTTTAATATTTAATTTTAAAAAAGCTTTTTTTTAAGATGTAATAGTCTTGAATGTAGAGCGCCGTGAAATTGAGAAAACTTTGTTGTTATTTGCGACAAAGCGAGTTCCGTGCGAGCGTTAAACACTGTGGACAGCAATAACGCTTCCTCCTACCTCCCCGGATAAGTGTATCTTAATTTCAATTACTGTCTGTGTTGATTGCCGGTAGCCGTGTGGCCCTGAGCGTCTGTCTTGTAATTCTATCTTGAATCTACGAACTGAGTTCCATCCCATGCGGCTGCCTGCAAACACCACTCCTGCATTGATGAGAGCAAAAAGCCCGAAACGATATCGTCTTTAGGAAAAAAACACTTTAATATTTAATAAAATATATATATATATATATATATATATATACGCACACATTCATAATGTTGACATTGTATTTGGTAGGTTAGTGTTCGGTATAAAGTAGAACCACGTTATTCTCATAAAACCGACCGGATTAATTGTAGCAAGTCCGCTATTTTTACTAATTATTTTTTTCTCCTAAAACCTTGCATGACCTTCAAAGTTGACTAATTTGCAGACCAATTCTAGCTGATATACCTTTCTACCCGTTCTTTTTAGACCAATGGTTGACAGACGAACAAACGCTTCATTTCAATTATATCGATATAGAAGCATTTTCCTGGTCGAAATTGTGATTTACCGGAATCCAATGGCGTGGAAGCGCGTCAATTTTTCTATCGATTTTCGACCCTACCCCTGATCATATATCCTGTTTTGCTTCCCTTTTATTCTTTCTTTTTTTTTTCTTTTTTCTTTTTGTCTTTCCGGTCCTCTTGATGTCTGTCCAATATATTTTGCCTTGCTTTTTAAGCAATTTATTACATAACCGTCGCCCGGCTTCGTCGGGTGTGGAAATGTGGGTTTACTTATTTTTTTATGTATTCATTCCTTTAGGGTTCATGGCGTTGTTAAAGAGTCGATTGCGTTACCTCCCACTCCCCTTACAGAGTCTTCATTCCCTCCGTTTATTCCTCCTCCCATTCCTCCTCCTCCTTTTTTTCTCTATTCACTCAATGTTCGATCATTATTGAAATGTTTCCTTTTTTTCTTTTAATCTTTGCCTCTTCCTCTTTTTACATTTATCCTTCTCAAACTTCTGTCTTTCTTTCTCCTCTCCTCCCCTCTCCTCTCCTCTCCTCTCCCTGTCTCTGTCTGTCTCTCTCTCTCTCGCTCTCTCTCTCTATCGCGCTCTCTCTCTCTCGCTCTCTCTCTCTCTTTGTGATCTCTCTCTCTCTCTCTGTTATTTCTCTCGTACTGTTTTCTCTCTCTCTTTCTATCTCTCTATCTCTCTCTCTATCTCTCTCTCTCTCTCTCTCTCTCTCTTTCTCTCAAGTACAGTATGTTAAACAGGGCACATTCTGTAGAAGTACTTGTAAAACAATCACAGCGATGCAACATTGCTACGATGCGACAGGGGCTAATGCTTGATAGACAATGCGAGACCTATTAGATTAGATACCAATATTCAGAAACAGTTTTACATACTCTAAAGTATTAGATTAAAAATTTGAACTTTTTACCTCATCTTATTTCAGGAAGTTAAAATAGTTGTTTTTTAATAGGATTGTTAAAAACAAATCCACACATTATTTAAATTTCACTTCACAAAGAAACCCGAAGCGTTTTTTAACAAAACTACAAACGTAAAACGACAGAAAGTAAACAAATCTGCTACTTGCGTACACAACCGAAACACCTTTTTTTTTTATTCAAGTTATTTCCATAATGAGACGTTTGTTTTTTTTAATAGAATTGTTTAAAACAAATCCACACAAGTATTTTAACCAAACTACAAACGTGACAGAAAGTAAACAAATCTGCTACTTACGTACACAACCGAAACACTTTTTTTTTAATTCAAGTTATTTCCATAATAAGGCGTTTGCTTTTTTTAATAGAATTGTTTAAAACAAATCCACACAAGTATTTTAACCAAACTAAAAACGTGACAGAAATTAAACAAATCTGCTACTTGCGTACACAACCGAAACACTTTTTTTCTCATTCAAATTATTTTACTAATGAGACGTTTTTTTGTTTTTTTAAGGATTGTTTAAAACAAATCCACACATGTATTTTTAACCAAACTAAAAACGTGACAGAAAGTTCAAAAATCGGCTACTTGCGTACACAACTGAAACACCTTTTTTCTAATTCAAGTTATTTTCATAATAAGACGTTTGTTTTTTTTAATATGAGTGTTTAAAACAAATCCACATATGTATTTTTAACCAAACTACAAACGTGACCGAAAGTAAACAAATCTGCTACTTGCGTACACAACCGAAACACCTTTTTGTCTAATTCAAGTTATTTTCATAATTAGACGTTTGCTATTTTTAACTTTCCAGTTTGAGACGTTTTCATTTTCTGATTGCTTTTAACTTCACCGATTTCGACGTTATTTCATATGAGAATTATGCAAACATCAGCGAAGGATAATTTTTCCGTCGTTTTTCATGGAGAGTGTATCCTCGTCTATATGTGTGTGTGTCTGTTTATAACAGCCTTCTAGGTATGTCCGCTTGTAAAGACATAAATAGACCTAAACTATCTTCTTTTCACGGTGGTTTTTATGTTGGTCGCATGGTTCTAGGGGTTCAGACAGAAGGTAAAATGTTGACTTGGCTTTGAGGTTCGAATCGTGTGGTCAGCAGACTGATCATCCTCCATACTGATGAATCTCCCGAAAAGGATAAAACACATATGGATTAAGAATTTTTTTAAATATTCATCATTATGTTCTTCATAGTCCCTTCCCATTAATAGCACGGGCCATTTAAGAGAATTATAATTAGGCTGTCAAATGTTATGCGTAATACGAAGTTCCGCCCAGCAGGGTCGTGTAACACTGTTTATAACAGTCTTCTATGTATGTCCGCTTGTAAAGACATAAATAGATTAGCCGCATGGTTCCACGATGATTTTTTAAATATTTACAATATTGTGTGTGCGTGACATTGAGACATAAAACAATAAAATCTAGACTTCCGCGAAAAGCTTATTTTAATTGAAAGTAAAAGAAATGCCTGTATGATTTTATGCAAAACATGACTCTGTGATGTGGTTGAGTGTTGAAATGTAACACTATTTATAGTTATAGCTTCGTAAATTAAAAATGTCCTGTATCGCGTTTTGCAGTCGAACTTTTCATATATTTAGATATTATATATGTATAAATATATATATATAAATATATATATTGATTTTTACGTACATAAAAGTAATCCATAGGCACGCGTTTCTGGCTATCAGCCGTCATCAGTCTGGTTTACTTAGAAAAGGATCGAATCCTTGATTAAATTTTCTCTAGTCTGAAGCTCTAATTCCGAACCAAAACGCCTTGCCCAGAATATGTACGATTTTTATCGCTTAAATATAAAGTTTATGTAATTGTTATTGTTTTTACTGGCGATAGGAATACATATATATATATATATATATATATATATATATATATATATATATATATATATAATACTATCAGGGCTACCCGGCGATGCCCGGGTGCAGAATCAAAAAGCAATGTTTGTATACTCAATTGGTTGACAGATTAAATTATCACTTTGATCATTGTTCTCACATCACTTGCTTTTATACTCTTAACAACTCTTATCATATAATTATAACAATAGTGGAGGTAGTGCACATGAAAAAGTAGATTACAATCTCATAGCTCAATAGTACGATTAGTATAGCTTGTTCTATGTGCAGGTGGGGGGGGGTTATACATGGTTTCCCAAGACGAATGAAACCAAGTAAAGTAAATAACTTTTTTACTCCTTTGCTTTAAATAAAAACCACAAAAGCATAATTGTCGATTTTATGATTTTATTTTTTATCACATGGTGTGTTACAGCTTTACTCCTTCAGAGGATAATTTCTTTTTTTTTAATGTTAGTGTATATTTTTTGTAAACATGCTTCCAGTTAACAAAACCAAATATACAAGTGAATAAAATGCATAATTATCATATGCTGTTCATGAAAAAAATATTTTATAAGTAAAAGTTTGAAACTGATATGAAAAGTTTCAAAACTTTAAAGAAAGTTTAAGGAAATACAAACTGCAATCATTTGATAATAATCAGAAAATCATCTGGCATTAAGATTGAAAATCTCTTTATAAACAATAGTTTTTGTTTTATTTTGATGTGCATGCACAAAAATATTTGTTTTGGCACCTACACGTGATGCTCCTACATAAAGCTGACCATATGAAAAGCATGGTTCTTCAAGTTGCAATCCGGCAACTTTTAGTGTTTGGCCTTGACTTTTATTGGTGGGCATAGCGAAACACAGTCGTACAGGAAACTAAAACCGCTTAAAATGAAAGGGTATATTTGATGGTATAATTGGTATCCTCGGAATAAAAACAGTTTCACCTTTGCCACAACCAGTGAAAATGATTGCCTCAATACAATTTATCATCAATTTACATTTTATTTTTTAAAGACTTGGAAATCGAACTTTAATGCAATGATTTATAAAAGTTTTGATCCCAGACAACGCCGAAAATGGTCACTGCCAATTCTTGATTTCTTCTCCTCTTCCATTTCAACTCGTAAAGCATTCCGTTTATGTAGCGCCCCTATTATATAAAAGCATGTTCTTCTATGTAGCAGCCTCGTCATATGAAAGAACTCATAAAGCATGTTAATTTATGTAACCGATATATAAAAGTACTTAGAGCAATTATGAGTTGGCGATTTCTTTACATAGCGGATAGTGGCGGGCATTAACGGAAAGTGGCGGATATAAATAGCTTCTTTCCTCGTGCTGCTGGCCTCTGGAACTCCCTCCCTTCCCCCTGTTTCCCCGACAGCACTGACATGCAGAAATTTAAAACTAATGTAAACAGACATCTCGCTGCGCATATCTCCACTAACCTTGTCCCTTTTCCTTTTTCTCAGTAGCCCCTTACGCCTACAGTGGCGGCCTGCCTTGTTTGGGGTGATCTATGTTAAAACAAAAATAATAATAAGCAAGTCGTGGTTGGCATCGTCTACTAAACTGTAAAACTATAAAAATGGGGATTCATATTCTGTTTTTAATTATGAGTTAACGATTTATTTACATGGCGGATACTGGCGGATACTGGCGAACACTCACGGACACTGGCGGACAGTCGCGGGTAGTGGCAGTCAGTGTCTACTAAAATGTCAAATCTAAACAATTTCATTTCCTTTTTTGAATTATGAGTTGCCTATTACTTCATAGGGCTGACAATAGCGGACAGTGGCGGATAGTGGCGGGCACTAGCTGGAACTGGCAGGCACTGGCGGGCAGTGTCCACTAAAATGTAAAATCTCATAATGCTGACTCATTTTCTGTTTTTAATTATGATTAAGCTATTTCTTTATAGTGATGACAATGGCGGACAATGGCAGGCACTGGCGGGTACTGGCCGGCACTGGCGGGCAGTGTCTATTAAAATGTAAAATCTAAGAAATGCTGACTCATTTCTTGTTTTGAAGTATGAATTGGCTATTTCTTTATAGGGCTGACAATGGCGGACAGTGGCAGACAATGGCAGACACTGGCGAGCACTAGCGAACAGTTCCGAGCACTGGCGGGCAGTGTCCACTAAAATGTAAAATCTAAAATATGCTGACTCATTTCCTGTTGGCTTAGTAAAAACTGGTTTAATCCACCCTCCTCCTTCTTCCTAGAATAATCGATTAGAATTTTGAATTCCACCCCTCCACACAGCATTCTTCCTATGACGTCATTTTCGGTTGAATTTAAGAAAATGACATGCAGTTTTGTTTTTTTCGGGAATGACTAGCAATTTGTTTATGAAAAAGACATGATATAATTGTTATCTATTTAAATTTATACATATGTAAATTGAAATTAAGCTGAAAATAGCTGAAATAATCGATCCCCCTAGACGAAATCCGCCCCATATCCCCTTAGAAGTGAATTAAGAGATTCGGGAATACACCCATTAACTTTCTCAGTGAATTTTACATTAGAATACACTTTTAGATTTTATCTAGATTCGCTAACTTTTTTTCCATAGAGCACACACACACACAAACACACATACATACAGACGTTGAGTTATATATATATATATATATATATATATATATATATATATATATATATATATATATATATATATATATATATATATATATATAACCAGGGCGTTATGGAGCCCTCCAAAAAAGAACGTGCTCCATGAGCACGCTTCTTTTTGCTGGAGCGAAAAAGAGGAGGGCTCAATTTATATTCAGCGGGAGTAGAGAGGGAGCAACTCCATTTGGGACTAAAGAGCGGTGGTTTATCGCTCCGCACTCCTCGCTCCAAAATTATTGGATTTTTTTTCTTTTAAACATTAGTTTTTTATTCAGCAATAAAAAGGAAAAGAAAAGAAATTCTCAGAGTTTACTCCTAGTTATTTTTTTAAATTATATCTGGTAAATGTATATGAGATAGGGGAGAGAGCGAGAGAGAGGGAGGGAGAGACAGGGAGAAAGAAGGAGAACATTTGAAGTTCTCAGATTTTTACATCTATGTGTTAAATTTTGATGGGACAGTTTTTTTAAGGCAGAAACAGACAATTTGGCACCAAATGTTTTTAAATGCGACAGTGAGTCTATAGATTTCTTTGAAGTTATTTTCTTATAGATTTGAACTTCTTTTTATATTTATGAAAAGGATGTTTATTGTGATTGAATAAATAAACAAATTTTTCTTTTAATTTGTGTTTTTAAATAAAGAATTTTAGGTTCAATTATACTATAGGGGCCGTTGGATTTTCTCGCCCATTTCGCTCGGTATGTACCCAAATGTTCGATAAAAATCGATTTTGGATGAAATCGTACACTTTGTCCTGACAAAAAATTCTAATTTATTTTTTAGCATATATCAAATTGAACTTTGATGCCACATTTTTACCCGTCGTCTTTTCGGCGACATTTTTTGTTATTCTTAGTATGTTTTAACCTTTTCATGTTTGCTTTTAAATTCGTTAAATTCAGTTAAAACTTGCTTTTGTAAATAGAATGTCCAAAGTTTTTTGTGTGTGTAATAAAATGTTAAAGCAGTAAAAAAATATCTTTATTCCAAGGAAAAAATATATTTAGTCCAAGGAAAAAACAATAAAAACAACATGGCCGCCAGCGATTAAAACCTGGAATTAAAGTTAGATTCTCAACACTTTAAAAAGTAAATGAGAATTTTATTTCAGAACCCAAAATACAATTAAGACCAATAATCAGTTTCATCCTAAATTTGGGTGAATACCAAGCGAAATGAACGAAAGAAAATAGTGGTCCCTATTCTACAATTAAACCAATGTTTAAACTTAATTAAATTAAAGAAAATATCTTAAATTTAAATTTTAAAAAGCAAATAATTAGACTTTCTGACTAATTTGTTGTTTTATTAGAACTGAAAGTAAATTAGATATCTTTCTTTAACTTAAAAAATCTATTATCGAATATTAAAATTGTAAACAGTTTGCTTTTGTTAGAGATTTCAAATATAGACGTTTCACCTTTTTTTTCAAATTTTTAATTTTAATAAATGTTTTTGCCCCACTTAGGAAAACTTGCTCCAGTTAATTCTTTTTTTTTGGGGGGGGGAGGAAAATTTGACCCGATATTTTTTCAACTCCCGGTCTAGGCCAGATATTTTGTATGAAATTTTAAGACATTACATGGATCTCTGAATTGTTTATTGACTATTTATTGATATTTTTTGAGTAACTCATGAAAAATATTTTTTTATTCAATCTTTAAAAAATAAACTTCATTGAGGTTTTTCGCCCCAAATTGTACTATAGAAAAAAATGGATAAATCGATTTGTTTGAAAGTACTTGCGCGTTTCTCTGTTATAAATAATAATATACATTATACAATATAGTTACGTTCGTAAAACAAACAAATATTAAACAACAACACGACGAGTAATGTTGCCCTGGCTGTCTCTCCTCTTCCAAAGAAATGTTTTCTTTAAAAAGAAAATAATCACTAATAATGTTTAAAAGTAAAACTTTATTTACTTAAACCAAATTTAAATTCCCTTCCAAAATAAATAGAAAAAATATCGGGTCAAATTTTCCTTTCCTGAAAAAATAGGTTGTTAATGTAATGAAAATTAAAATTGTTTTAAAATACTTCAGGGATTTTTCTATTTCTATTTTATACCTCAGGAAACGAAAATTTACGTATAATCTAATACTTCGTCCAACATGTTCTGCTATAACTCAAAATATTAGCGAGATTTCATCAAATATTATCTTACGGTCTTACACAGTGACATCTCAACCCATATCGATGAGATCCTTGACGCCCACCCCTATCCTTTGACCATTCATTGGCAGAATAGAACGTTCATGAAAGAAGGTACATTTTCATTATGGAGCGCTGAAAAAGAGCCGCTCCTTTTTTATATGAGTTGGAGCAGGAGCGGCTCTTTTTTGAAAAGGGGGAGCGTGAGAGGAGCCAGCTCCAATTTGGGGTGTTGGAGCAGGAGTGGGAGCAGCTCCAAAAGTAGTGGAGCGCGTAAAGCCCTGTATATAACTATTTATAAATAAATATTATTTTCAAAATTAACCCATATTTAAATTTGTGTGATGCAAAATGGGAAAAGACAATCCCTGCCGATCACACAACGAAAGTAATTGTTTGACTGAGTAGCTAAGGCGCGTAACATTGCACTAGAAATGGGAAGTAAATTAGCATCTAAATAGCATACACAACGGCTATCTAGCAAGCAGTCGAGGGAGAACTCAATAGGTGTGATCCAATATTTTTTAATTAATAATTATTTTCAATGTTAAATTAATCCTATTTTTAATGATTAGTCATCAGATTTGTAGAAACTAGCGTTTAAATTCTTTAAATGAAGATGTTTTCAGCAACTTTTTTTATTTTTATCTCTTTTTGTGATTGTTAATTTTCTGTGATTGTTAAATTTCTGTGATTGTTAATTTTCCGTGATTGTCATTTATTTTTAATCCACTCACTTATTAATCCATCACCCATTGCTTATTTTTCGTATCTGTATATAAAGTTATGTATGAGTATATTTATATATATATGCATGTAAAAGATTCACTCCTGGACTAATTAACCGATCATTATGAATTTTGAAACACAGCTGCTAGGTGCAAAGTGTCCAAATGTGGGCTATATTTAGTTAATTCAGTTTCATGCAAAGGGCGCTAAAATGAAGTAGAAGGCATTTGTTAAAATTCAAATGGCTTCGATTTTTGTGAAATTTTAACAATAGGTATTATTTATCAATTAATATTCTCAATTTCAATTTCTTGAGAATATTTTAAAGGGTTTTTAGGGGACATGATATGAGCAAATCCTTAGAGTTGAAAATTGAAATGTATCAGGTTTGCATTAAATAGGATTCATAGTCATTAGACAACAATCAATCAAGATTCCCTGAATTTGAATTTCTTATTTAGACCCCATAAGCTTAAGCCTTAAATTTAAGACATTTTCTAGAATTAAAATCATGTAATGGATTTTGATCAAAATTGGAATCAGGATTCTAGAGATAAAGTTTAGTAGCACATTATCTTGATCTTTTTCTTCGTAAAGGGGACATAAAAGTGGTGCAAAACTGTTCTGTTCGGAGAATTAATTTTACCCGGGTATACATCTAGTTGCTTTATATTAATGATTTCATAATATGACTCTCTCTCTCTTTCTTTCTTTTTTTCTTTCTCTCTTTTATTCTCTCTTTCTATATATATACATGCCTTTTTCTCTTTCTCTTTCTCTTTCTCTTTCTCTTTCTCTTTCTCTCTTTCTCTTCCCCTCTTTCACTTTCTTTTCCCCTTTTTCTCTTTCTCTCTCTAGTTAGGTATTCTTCTAGTTGTTTTCTGTTAATGATTTCATAATACGGCTATTGATCTCTCTCTCTCTCTCTATCTCTCTCTCTCTCTCTCTCTCTCTTTAAACGTTATTTCACCCGTCCTGGGACGGGTATTCTTCTATTATTTATGTATTATCTGAAGATTGATAAAGTAATTCAGTTGCTAAAAGCTCTCAAATCTCTCTCCTTGTTTGATTTGTTTCTGTACTTTCAAACTTCTCAACAATTTTGGAAAACAGGATTTCTTTTATCAACTGCCATAATTTAATTTCTCATCTTGTTCTTGTTTTTTTGTTTTTTTCTGGATCGACAACTGCAAAAGAATTGATGAATTCTTGTTCTGATATCTTTGACTCGTTCGAGACAGAATTCTTCTTTGGCGATTCTTTTTGACTCCTCAAAAGCCGTCGTTTCAATTCATCACAATCTTCTGATGTATAAACTATATTTTTCTGTGCTTTTAGATCGAAGTTTTATCCCTGGCTTTCTGAATTACTTATCTAATCAATATGTTTTGCTTCCTGTAATAATTCTCTTTCTTCTCTGCACTCTATTTTCCTTGAAGTCCCTCAAGAGTCAATACTTGACCCCTTTCTTTCTCATCCCTCCCAACACACTAATACAGACTAGTTGTATGTACCCGGCGTTGCTTGGTTAAAGACGGCAATATGCTTCTAAGAAATAAGTATCCAGAGATTTTCAGTCGTGACGTAGTCAGTTGCAACTACGAACGGAGAAAGTCGAATCAAGTTCCGACTTTTACCGAAATATACAAATAAAACAAACACTGCTACTTGTCAGACGACTATATTTCAATCAATTAGAAAGATACAGTTCCGACTTTTACCGAAATATACAAATAAAACAAACGCTGTTACTTGTCAGACGACTATTTTTCAATCAATTAGAAAGATACAGTTCCGACCTCTACCGAAATATACAAATAAAACAAACGGTGTTACTTGGCAGATGACTATATTTCAATCAATTAGAAAAATACAGTTCCGACTTTTACCGAAATATACAAATTAAAAAAAAACGCTGTTACTTGTCAGACGACAATTTTTCAATCAATTAGAAAGATACAGTTCCGACTATTACCGAAATATACAAATAAAACTAACGCTGCTACTTGTCAGACGACTATTTTTCAATCAATTAGAAAGATACAGTTCCGACTTTTACCGAAATATACAAATAAAAAAAACGGTGTTACTTGGCAGATGACTATATTTCAATCAATTAGAAAAATACAGTTCCGACTTTTACCGAAATATACAAATAAAAAAAAAACGCTGTTACTTGTCAGACGACCATTTTTCAATCAATTAGAAAGATACAGTTCCGACTATTACCGAAATATACAAATAAAACAAACGCTGCTACTTGTCAGACGACTATTTTTCAATCAATTAGAAAGATACAGTTCCGACTTTTACCGAAATATACAAATAAAACAAACGCTGTTACTTGTCAGACGACTATATTTCAATCAATCAGAAAGATACAGTTCCGACTTTGACGCAATTCTTCTGATACCCTTTATCACTTTTAACAATTTTTGGATACTTTTTCTATTTACCTTTACTAGTGTTAGTTTTCCGTAATGGTAAAAAAAAAAGTTTGTTTTGCATTATATAGAAGTACCAAAACATTACAAAATAAACTTACATACAAGATCAAATAAACAATTTGTTCCATTAAATAAAACAAATGTAAAATCCTAGCAATAAATTAGGTTTGTTCGGTAAAGTTCGTTAACATTCGCCAGTCTTGGAAATCTCTGATGAAATTCGGAATTGATTACGTAAGTACCAAAATTTTATTGAATATCTATTCCTTAAAAGTACCGACATTATCAAGTGGGTAGCTAAGAGTTAATTAATGTAAAATATATTAAGTAATATGCTATTTCTGGATACACAGCACGTCCACTTTATCGCGTTACTACTTCCCTCAACGTGGACTAATAGTTTTCCATTTAAACTGATTTTCAAATCTATCACTTTTATGAATTCTCTTTGTTTCTACAATCATTTTAAATCTAAAAAAGCACTTCCTAATAAAACTATCTTAAATATTATTTTATAAAATTTTACAATTGCGACATTAAACTTCACTTTCTACAAAGAAGCAATTACTGCGTTTAACAGGAAACTCCAGCTCTTCCGATTGAATCTTGGGAGACGGGAGTCTTACAATGGTTCCTTAAGCAAATCTATCTAAAAACTGCTTGCTGTCTTAACAATATCGTTTGCAGCAGTTGCATAATGATATGAAAACCTTGATTCTTTGAAAAACTCAAAATACAGTGTCGCACAAGTTGGTAGATCATTTTGGTTCTGATTCATCTGAAGTTGATATTATCCTACCAGAAAGTTTTATTGAACTTTAAAATGACACAGCAGTTCAAGCGGGGTTCACGCGCGGATGGCTCCATCAGCTGTTGATGAACGCAGACATTTATAAGAAGTATACATTACATTAGAAAGATGCAAAGTGGTTCTTACTTGTTTTTCTCATATCTTCATTGGTTGAATCTGGTTTCATCCGGGTGTTGAGTCCTGTTGTCAAAAACTCAAAACAGCATTGACGAAAAACAAAGGTGACTTACCCCCTCAACTAGATAGAGATGCTAAAGATATCATATCTCTGTCTCCGTGCCATATCTCTCCGTATCTCGCTGTCCGTCTGTCTTGACATTGTAGCAATCCTGCTCTAGTAAAATAGGTATCGTTAAAACAATACAACCTAGTTCTAATTTAGCATATCTTTATTTGCAAAAAAAAACTAGGTTTCTCCAAATAATATCATTCTGTAGTTTACAACTAAAGTTAGTTTTTTAATGTCATAGTAAGATCCAAACTACTCTCATAGATGCATTAGGTTGAGAGATAAGAATTCAAGTTAAAACAAAGGGGCCATGAACAACTCCCATTGTATTGAAGGGGTCACAACCAAAATAAAGTTCAGAAAAAAACTGCTCTTGACGAAAAAGGATTGGGCAGGTTTATTTTATGAAAATCGCTTCAGACAAGGCTTGAAGCAACTTGATGTAAGGAACTAACAAGAACGAAAAATGATCATCACAAAGACGAGATATGCTTATTTACCTTAGTCTTGAAAATACCAAAGGATATAAGTAGGAGGAAAACAGTCAGCCGGACGAGAGTTCAAAAAGCCTGTAGTTCTTGAGATAAAGCTGCTGGAATAGGAAGCTGCATTACAACGAGGTATCAAAACAGCGAATTGATGAAGACCACTAGACCAACGAGTCAAACGAGCTGGAACAAAAGAAGCAGGGTATAGATCACATAATTCTGAGTAACACATGCTACGATAGTGTTTATAGAAAAAGCTGAGAGTAGCAACATCACGTCTGTGAGAGAGAGGGTGCAGAGAAGAAGAAAGGGTGAAGCCAATCAAATTACAGATACGTTTCTGCACCTTATCAAGAACCCTCAAATGGGACAGAGATTCACCAGCCCAAATATGACAACAGTACTCTATATATGGTCTGATAGTAGATTTGTAGGTATGGAGTAGATGTGTAGGTATGTAGTCTCAGGTGTGAGAAAGTTGGTTGGGGAGATATAGAGAACCAACTTTATGAGAACGTGTCTATCCATTGTCAATGCGGATCTTGAACTCGTGACCCCAACCTCTACGGCCTTTGTCATGAGCAGCACGAGTGTGCCGCGAGTGTGTAAGTTTACAATCGTCAAGCCTTGTGTGCAGCGATAACTGAACGTTCTTGACAAATTTGATAGGAATCGGTTCAACGCGCATCGGCTGATCACCGTCATAAGGATAAGTAAATCGACATCTTCGGAATCTCGGTACTAGTGCGACACCAAATTACATCAAAAGACTATTACGAGCCACATTAGTATTCAATTTGTAGACAATTAGTCATAAATTACTTTGCTAATGTTGTTATTCGTTGAGACACAAAATTAACGAGGTTAGGGAGTTCCCTGGGTTAATACAGTTTAAACACGAGACTCAACATTAAACTAAAAGGCTGTATTTAAGCCACATTTTGTTCAACACGAAAACATCCGTATGATTTGGATTATTCGGACTACTGTTCTCAACTTGGATGTTATTCTCACAACGTTTCGGCCGATGTAACCTTCGACGAGGCGAGTCTTTTCGAACTGCTTCATATATATACGCAATTTAGAACTGAACCGTCCATTTGATCGATGTGGGTAGATTGTTCTCGTTCCGTCAGCAATGACCGGGTAAAATTATTAAGTAAATCGTATTGTTGTTCTTAGTTAGTATAGTTAGTATCGCCTTTCGTGAGTATTGAACCTTCTACCTCCAGAAGACTGTGACTTAAAACTGATTATTACTGAACAACTTTAGCCGTTGCGCAACATGTGCATGTGTACTATAAGAGCTACTAAAAATTTTAAAAGATTAACATTACTAAAGAATTATACTCTGTCATGGCTGACAGAATGAGAAAAATCTATGCGTCTGCATTACATAAAGTGTTTGGTACAAAATTTCAGGTAAATTCCAGGGTTCGACAAAACTCACCTTAAAAAAATCGGAGATTACATCGGCCGAAACGTTGTGAGAATAACATCCATAATGAGAACACTTATCCCAATAACATAATAATAAAAATGATCAATCCTAATTTCTGAAATACAAAAATATTTACTAGAAACCCTTCTTTATCTATTTATATACTAGTCATCTATATCTACTAATGTACGAGTCATCTATATCGACTAATGTACTAGTCATCAAAATCTACTAATGTAATAATAATCTATATCTACTAATGTTCTAGTCATCAAAATCTACTAATATACAAGTCATCTATATCTACTAATGTACTAATAATCTATATCTACTAATGTACTAGTCATCTATATCTACTAATGTAATAATAATCTATATCTACTAATGTACTAGTCATCTATATCTACTAATGTAATAATAATCTATATCGACTAATGTACTAGTCATCAAAATCTACTAATGTAATAATAATCTATATCGACTAATGTACTAGTCATCAAAATCTACTAATGTAATAATAATCTATATCTACTAATGTTCTAGTCATCAAAATCTACTAATATACAAGTCATCTATATCTACTAATGTACTAATAATCTATATCTACTAATGTACGAGTCATCTATATCGACTAATGTACTAGTCATCAAAATCTACTAATGTAATAATAATCTATATCTACTAATGTTCTAGTCATCAAAATCTACTAATATACAAGTCATCTATATCTACTAATGTACTAATAATCTATATCTACTAATGTACTAGTCATCTATATCTACTAATGTAATAATAATCTATATCTACTAATGTTCTAGTCATCAAAATCTACTAATGTACGAGTCATTTATATCTACTAATGTACTAGTAATCTATATCTACTAATATACGAATCATCTATATCTACTAATGTAATAATAATTTATATCTACTAATGTTCTAGTCATCAAAATCTACTAATGTACTAGTCATCTATATCTACTAATATACTAGTCATCTATATCTACTAATATACTAGTCATCTATATCTACTAATGTACTAGTCATCTATATCTACTACTGTACTAGTCACTGTTTTTAATGCTTGAAGTGTTTATGTTAGTTTTAGTTTTAATCGTGTCAACAATTTGTCTTGTTTTTAGGAATAATTTAATACCGAATTCAGTCTTTTTGGGTCAAACTTGTTCATGTTGTTAATATATTTAAATACTTACGGATCAATGTAGCGAAAGAGAGGAAAATGAATATTTACCAGCTTCAAAGCGAATTAGATGTTTCACGTGTACGACAACTGTTTTCCTGAGATAAAAGAACGTTTGTTCACAATGACGGATCTTTATTGTTTGAATTAATTTGCATGCGTGAGCAACAAATGTACATGTATAGAGACCAACTGTCTTTTTAAAAGACGGAGAATCTAGTTTTGTCAACTGATTTAAAATGTGTTTTTTGTCAGTGTTGCTACGGTATTATTCGAAAAACGTCCATTTTTGAAGTTTGGTCAGGCATTGTAACCTAGAGGTGACTTACATACGTTTTTGTTTCTTAAAATCAATTTGCATTGAAACCTACTATTTTGAAAATAGTCTGAAAATAATAGATTTTATTTAAGCCATAGATGGCACTCTGACATGTACTGACACTCGGAGTTCGAGTGGACCTGGGAGTAATACAACTAAGGAGTGACTCCGCCTTCCTCAAACATTTTAATCTTGAATGTCTCTGCCACCGAGTGTCATTTAAGCTCCAGTCCATGACCGGATTGGTGTTCAAGTAGTTTATATATTTACTAAGTAGTGTGGCCAGGAGAAGAAAATAATAATGAAAATTATAAGATAGATAGGCCTATGGGAAATAGATTTTGTGATGGGAGGGAACATCTTTTCCACGTGTATTTGATGGCATTTAATGCCCTTCCCGAAACTAATAAGAACTAATATTACATATGGTTTAAATATATTTTCGACAGTCTGTTATGTGTTAGGCTACTATTGTTTCCGCGGATAATATTACTAACAAGCGATTATTGTGTCCGCGGGGATGGAAATAATACACGGGGATGGAAAGAATACACAAAGTGAAAAAAAGACTCGTACAGGATTCGAACCTGTGCTTGAGAAGAAAGAACCGCCTAACATGGGCATTGTTTTGAGTCACCTGTACTAATGGATTTTGAATATTTGGTCAAGATTTACTTGTAGGGTGAAATATCCTTATGTTAAGTTGTCCTGGCAGACCCATGTACAGAGAGACCGAAGACATTCAAGGATAGTATCTAGTAAGTATTCAAACTCTCTCCTAATATATATATATATATATATATATATATATATATATATTAAGTCTTAACTGTTACATTTCACCCCCACCATTTTTCAAACCTTATTAAACCTCTCTAACACAAATTTTAAACAAATATACATAACACTCTAAAGCACGCGTCCAAACGAGACTGACACGTGAATTCACATTTCTGAAACAGGTGACAAAATAAGCTGAAGATAGCCGGACGGCTAAGTCCTTCTGAACTTGAAACCGACAGTACTAATGTTATATTAATCTTTCTGTACGAAAATATATATATATATATATATATATATATATATATATATATATATATATATATATATATATATATTACTGATATTTTTAATGATATTTTTTTAATGATGGCGTACGACACACAAGTTTTTATAATGTTTCCAAGTCGTCGTAATTCCCATCAGGGCAGATTTCTTCTTACTATGTTTCTGGAGACTTCCCGCTACTACTGCAAACGGAATTCTTTTCCCTACGGGATCTATTTTACCTTTACGTCTAAGATTCGGATTTTGCTACAACTCTGGCAGCCAAAACTCATTCCACACACGGGACCTGGATCTTACCTTACACCGGAATATTCAAAGTTGATCTAACGAACTCTTCCTATATGTTCTCTAATTTTTTTTATATTTTTATACTTTTTCAAATATTGACATTATGGTAAACTTTATTTTATCAACTTATTAATGTGTATAATATATATTATGTTGTTGGTGAACACTGCTCGACTTAGCTTACTGTATATATCCGTTGATTCGACATTTATAGAGTTTAATTCTTTTCATTTCCATGTTAATTGGTGTTGGCTGAGAGGTAGAATATCAGACTGCGAGTCAGAGGTGACTTTGCAACTGGTTTCGAATCCTTCGACCAACAAGAATTAACATCTCTTACATTGAAGATTGCATAAACATGAAACACCGGTGTATGTAGGTAGGAATAATAATAAATATTTATATTAAAATATTATATGTGTCTATATGTGGTTACTGGTGGACTATTGGCTCGGCATGTCGAGTTCTACCAGGGCTAGTGCATTAATGTTACTAGTACCCTTAGAAGATATATACATCTATATTTCATCCTTCCAACTGTGGATTAAATAGTAGGGTAGTCTAGACTCTCTAACCTTGGTTGTGTAACTAGTCTACTAGAAGGAAAACTCCGAAATATGAGTATTTCTTTGCTTGTTCTTTTGATTATTACAGTGGTCCTGACCTTCTTGCCACTGTACTAAACTGATGTCGATTCAGGAGTGGTATGGTTTATTGGGCAACCCTTGTGTTCACTATCGAGTCCACATGCAAACGTCATTACAGGAGATATCTATTGTCTCTAGACACTGAAAATGTTTTTTTATAATGACTATGTATTTCTATCTCTATTCAGACTTTAATTGTCAATGGTTCGGCGCCGAGCAAAGCTAATGGTATATTTGGAATCAGCAGGTTTATGTGGATGTTTAATCATTGCATGTTTTCCTATTATAAGAATCTAATATATAAAGTAAGTCAGTCACTTTATCGCTTCTTTGTAATCAATAGCTTTCATTCTACAAAATCAACATTTAATTCAGGTTTGTCAGTTTTTTTGTGGATCGTTGCAGCATGTTGTTAAGAATAATAAGATGTGATTCGATTTAATTTCTTCCAGAAAATGTGTTGTCCGGATCGGAATTTACAAAAAAAAAGGACGTAATGATGTATTAGTACAGTTATTCCCCTTTGATTGGAATAAAACTTATTTTTGAAAAAAAAAACATAGTTGTAAAAAAATCGAAAAGCAAAACAAATTGCAATTAAATATATTCTCGGGTAGGGTTTGGATAAGGGTTAGGGTTTGTGTATAATTACGGGTTGGGTTGTTTTTAACGGCATATTTACAGCCATTTATTACGGGAACCATTTTTATAAACAAATATTTTGTTTGTAAAGGAATTGTTAGAAGAATAAGTAGTTGCACTATTAAACCTATAAATTGGGTGAATAAGAGGCTTCAGACTTTCCCAAGTTTTATTTTAGTTCAACGTATTGGGGCAATCTGCTGGTGAAACATAGCTTTATTTTTCTGCAGGAGAAGCAGTCCTGTGGTAATGTGTTCCATAGATATGAAGCTCTTGACAAAAACTCCGTTCATGGAAACTCCGTTTGATTTAAGGTACATAGAGCAAGAAAGGAAAGTTCTTTTTAGTTCTTACTGTGAATGTTTTTTATGAAAATCACCTCAGACAAGGCATGAAGCCATTTGATGTAAGTAGCTAACAAGAAGGATATATGATTGTCGCAAAGACAGACGATGCTTATTGGTCTTATTCTTTAAAAGACCAAAGCTATAGGTAGGAGGAAAACATTTAGCAGGAGGAGAATTCCACAAGCCTGTGGTTCTTCGAAAGAAGCTACTGGGATAAGAAGCTGTATTACAACGAGGTATCAAAACAGCGAATTGATGAAGACCACTAGACCAACGAGCCAAACGAGCTGGAATAAAAGAAGCCGGAGATAAATCACATAATTCTAAACAACACATGCCATAATCGTATTTATAGAAAATACTGAGACTAGCAACATCATGTCTGTGAGAGAGAGAGCAGAGAAGAAGAAGAAAGGGTGGGACCAATCAAATAACATATACGTGTCTGCACCTTATTAAGAACCCTCAAATGTAACAGAGATTCACTATCCCAAATATGACTATAGTTCTCTATACATTGTCTGATAGTAAATTTGTACATATAGAGAATAACTTCAAGTGTGAGAAAGTGTTTTGAGCGATAGAGAGAACCGACTTTATGGGAAGCAGAAAGAGCAATAGATCTAATGTATGAACTCCAAGAAAGATCTGATTAGAGAGAAGGACCAGGAAGTGTCAAAGACGATTTCTCCTCAAAAGCATAGACATGCATGAGAATCTCAGGAAGAAAAGGGACACGCCTACGATTGAAAAACATGAGCTGCGTCTTAATAGGATTAAACGAAACAAGCCATTTCGTATCCCAATCCACAACTGAATCCAGGTCAAGTCTTAGATCAGTCGCATATTTAAACTGATAGCAGGGAGATGGGCGAGAAGCAACACCAGAATAGTATCTTCAGTATAGATGTTAATTTTCTGAGATTATTTATATAGAGAAGAAACAGTGTTGGGTCTAGAATAGGACCCTGGGGAACTTCAGCATTGATAGGAAAAGAAAATGAAGAGACACCGTCCAAAGTTACTCGCAAGCTTTGATCAGAAAGAAAAGACCTAATAATATCAAGAACCTCACCACCAATACAATAACCTTGAAGTTTGTGTAGGAGACCAGAATGCCAAACTCTGTGTGAAATCTTCGAAATGTCAAGCGCAATGGCTCTACCCTCTCCTGAATTATCCATAAAGCGACAGATCCGCTTAGTTACAACAGTTAACAGATCAGCAGTTGAACGAAAACCATGAAAGCCATACTGAACATTACTAAAGATGGCCAGACTTTCCCGAGAATTAACAAGCTTGCCGTTGACCAACTTTTAAAAAAAATTGCGATTAACAGAGAGGAGACTAACTGGGTGATACTTAGTTGAATCAGACCAATCACCATCATTTTTAAAGATAGGGGAAACAGCGAACTCTTTCCAGCAATAAGGGAAACAGAACTGAGACAAACAGAGATTGAATAATTTAGACAGGATAGTAGAAAGTTCAAGAGCACAACGCTTAAGAACGACAACAGGAATTGAATCAGGACCGGATGTTTTATACTGGTCAAGATCAGAAAAAAACTAGCAACCATTTTTGGAGTTATAATGCCAGTATCAACAGACTGACTAGTTTTCAAAGGAAAATCAGGAAGAGCAGCACCAGAATCATCAAGAGAAGAATTGTCAGCAAAAAGACGAGCAAAGAGATTAGCCTTATCCTTAGAAGATGAAATAACCCGAAGACCATTAAAAAAAGGAGGAATAGTAGACTTGCCACTATTAATAATACTATTATAGATTCTCCAAAATTCACGAGAGTTAAACCTTTGAGATGTATATAGAGTCACGAATCCTTTGAGAATAGCTAGACTCAGCCTCAAAGATTTCTCTTATGCTAACTCTTCTGTAGGATTGTCTAGAACCATCCTGACGATCCTGATTAAAGTATGGGTTACGATGGACAATGGCAGAAGCACAAACCAATGAAAACCAGAGGGGATAATGAGGTTTGGTTTGAAACTTACGATAAGGAATGTAGGTGTCAATTCTAACAAAAGGTCAGCGTAATTCGGAGACATACCAAAGATGGGACCCAATGGAACGTCAAATAGGAAGCTGTGAAAGCCATCTTTATCAGCCTTTCTGTAGTTAAACGTATTCCTATGGAAAGGACAATCAATAGAAGACTTCACCGAAAAATCAACCTCAACATCAACAACAGCATGATAAGAAGAACCCAATGAGGAAATAGACCATGAGGCAGGAACAGAAGTGAGAAAAAGAGTCAGTAACGATAGTTGATGAATATCATTATCAGTAAAACGTGTGGGGAATGTGACAATTTGGGACAAGTCATGAGACATAGAAATGTTCAGACAGATTTCACCAGCTATATCTGTGCGGTTAGAGTGAGAGAGTCAGTCAGAATGATGAGCATTGAAGTCACCAAAAACAAAGATAGAGCTTGATGGATGAATTTGCAATGCCTCATAAATGCTGCTGGATATAGCATCAACAACAGAACAGTCATTATCAGAAAGGAAACGGTACAAAAAGAACAAGTAGAAAGTGGAGTGCAGCATACAATCTCAGACAAGTAAAAGGATGCTCATGAGATTCAAGGTGGGGACGCGTGAAATTGGAAGAAAAACAGCAAGACCATGCAAATGCGTGAAAGAGTCTAAGCGGACAAGAGGCAAATAACCATCCACATGTAGATCGTTACTATCCATAGAAGCATCCAGATTAGTCTCACAAAGAGCAAGGATGTGAGGAGATTTGCCCAAGAGAAGGGACTGAACATCAGGAAAGTTTGACTCAAGACCTCTGATGTTATTATAGGAAATATTAAGGTTTTTGGTGGGTTGATTTATAGAAGGCATAATAATAAAAAGGTAGAGAAAGGTATTCAAGACAAACCAAGCCTGACAAATACCCAACCAAACAGCACTTCAAGAGCCCAATAGGGAGGAAAGAGTTTACTAGGTTAGCTGACAAAAAAGTCTACCCCTAAACTGATGACGTGGCTAACCAGAAACTGGTGTTTTATTGTGACACAATCACTCTCGAACAAAGGCTAAAGATTCCCTTCTCTAGAAGAAGTAAGACACAAGCCTGTAATTTTAAGAGTTTCGAGGTCAAGAGTGACCAGGAACTATGCAAGACATGAGATGGGGGTCAGCTCCCTGAAGTATTTACATAGCCACATATATGTTAAACTCTTTTTTGTTTGCTTTATTTTTTTAGTAAACCTTATTATATACTTGCATATATATATAATAATAATAAATACCCAAAATGAACCAATAATAACACACCACCGCAACCTCACAGTAAATCCGATCGCGAGAAGTGTAATTCCATCCCAATATCCTATACGTCTGTAACACCTGAATGAATTCGAACCTGGACGACAGATCTCCAAATGCCCACTTTTCAAAATTCAGATTTTTACAAGGGGAACAAGAGATTAAAACTACAATGTAAATCGCGATAGTTTTATATCCTACCCATAAACGGATGAAATTAGGGGATTAATACCTATCCCAAATTTTATTAGTAACTATCACGACTACCCGGCGTTGCCCTGGAGGGTATTAAGTGATTTATTTTTATCACTAACAATTGATTTCGTACTATTGACACATGCGAAGTAAATTTTATTGTAAAAAAACGAAACAACTAATCGACGCAAACTTAGACAAAAGAAGAAAAACAAATACGCGAGTAAAGTTTTACAAACAAAAAAACATAATAAAAATACGTGATAATTTTTACAAAATAGTACTCCAACCCTGAATCTGTAAATGAAACATATGTGTGCTCGTAGTAAAATTCTTATTTTAGTCATGAAAATATGAAGAACAGGGGATTTGTTTCCTTTCCTTCGAGGGATCCGGTAGCATATAAAAAAACACAACGATAGAGACAAGAAGGTGCTCGAGAAACTCTGTTTCTTTATTCTTCACCACCAGCCGGTGTAAGTTGGGTATACACATATATATAATTAAATATTTCTTTGTTAGCAAAAGTCCTTTGGCATTATTGTTCTTTCCCTTGCTTTACGAAGAAACCTCTTTCTTTATCTTGACATTTTCGATTTTCGACTCTACCCACCGTACGTTATTTTCACGAAAACCAGGCAGAGTGATTTACCTTGCAACCTAGAGGGAAACACGACAATACGATATTTTTAAATAGGAATTCACAAATGTTTATAAATTGTTACTATTTAGATGTTTTACAAATTAAAGTTAATTAAGAATTCCCGTATAGATATTTACATTTAAAAATAGATAAATTTAGATAACAATATATATATATATATATATATATATATATATATATATATATATATATATAAGGGGATAGATAGGAATCTACCGATGTAGCAGTGTAAGGACGAATCCCAGTGGGCTATCGGGACGGTGACCCATAACGTAAGTAGCTGGAGTCTTGTTGTGTATATAACACGTAGTAGCAGTTCTATCTCGTCTTTTTTTTTTAGATGTTCTGCTGTGATGTGTGTTAATAGCTACGGTTGTAAATAATGATTACACAAATATCATTGAGGTATATCAATGCTTGCGGGGTATTTAATTTTCTTATCCAGTATACAGTATTATTTTTATTATTATTTGCTTACCACTTATCAAAGCCAAGTGTCACTCGGGGATAATAGAAAATAAGACGGCATATTTGTCAGCTGAAAATGGTAAATTCTATGGGAGTGTTAACATTGATCAAAGGTATGAATTGCGTCTGAGTATTTGTTGATTTTTAATTATAAATACATAATAGCCTTAACCCATCCTTCAATAACAAAATAGAAGCACCTGTCTCAAAGCTAATTGCTTTTTCCTTCTCTCCCTCTATCCTCGCTATCTTCCTCCTTTCTTCCTCTATCTCCCTCTCCCCTATCTCCCCTCTTCCTTATCTCTACTCACCCCCCCTACTCCCCCACTCTCTCTCTCTCTCGCACACCAGAAAAAAGAGGAAGATTTTATCAGCTTATACGCTACGTGTCGCTGATGAATTCCTGTCTGACGCAATATCCTGACACGTAGTTATAACTCCTAACTTTTCATTTCTAATGGAATCGTCAACTATTCTAACCTTTTGTAAACAAAATACCGCTTTTAATATTATTTTCACACACCCGTATCTAAATATTTCTACATCGGGATAAAAACAAAATAGGGTCGAAAATGCGAGTGAATATTGAGGATGTTTTTCCAGAGAGTATTTTCCTCGTGAAATAGTTAAATGAGTTACTTTCTGATGTTTCATCAAATTGATGCGACGTCACCCCGTTTTTTAAATAGTTTTTGCTTTTGTTTTTATTTAGCTACTTTGAAGGTGGAATTCGGTAAACGCGTCAACGGAAGCCAATCGATCTCAAACTTAATCGCCAGAACTAAACGCAGTCTTCATCGTGGTCTTCCTTGACTTCCTTTCCAAGTTCAATTACGTTTCGAAGAGAAGCCAGACAATTTTCAGTTTTCAGACGAATTGAGAGGAAATCGCGCGGAAAATGGGGCTTAATTGCTCTTTCAAAACAGAAGAGTCAATTTTCATTGGTGACTGCTGATCGTATTTTGACCAATTAAACAGTAAAGAAAGGGACATGGGTGAAAGGCGGAAAGCGGTTCAAACCCTTAATCAAAGATTCACGCTACGACACGAAAGGAAGTTGAACTGTGTTACACGCACAACGACCAGTTTATACACATATATATCTTTTGTGGGGAAACAGAAACATCCCTAATATTCACTCTTGCATTTTAAATTCCCATGGATATTAACTAAATCCAAAATATCGCAGACTTAGCACTTGCATGAGCTGACTTACAGCTGGAAAATTCACAAAATAAAAATAGATTTAAATATTTAACAGTGAAACAAAACAGGGGACCTTAACCTGAGCGTGAAATATTAAACGGGGATCATCAGCTGTTTACCATGTAACTGTTTCGGAGATTTAAAAACAAGACAGTTATAATATTCATGGCACTCCAGTGGTACTGATCAAACGACCACTTCCCTAATAATCAAATGTAGAAATAATTCAGCTTTAATTTCACTAATCTATACATAAATAAATAATTGAATAATAATAATAACAATAATAATAATGATAATAATAATAATAATAATAATAATAATACATTACCCTTAAGACTATAGTGTGATATGGTAATTTGCATATCAAACAATATTAATTATAACAATATTACTAACAATAATACTATATAAACATTAAACCCGAGAACCATTCTGCGATATATAGTCTAAAGAAGCTTTGAGTCATTTCAAACAAAAGGAAACAAAAAGAAAGTAAAATGCAGTTTAAATTCACCAGAGAAACCAACTAAATCCAAGATATTGCAGACTTAACATTCGTTGGAAAATTCATAAATAAATAAATAAAATAAGTAAACAAAATAAAAAGGGGGGTTAAGTATCTGACAGTGAAACAAAAACAGTAGACCTTAACTTAAGCGTCTAATATTAACACGGGGGTCATCAGCTGTTTACCATGTAACTGTTTCGGAGATTTAAAAACAGGATAGTTATAATATTCATGGCTCTCCAATGGTACAGATTAAACTACCATTTCCCCAATAATCAAGTGTCGAAATAATTCAGCTTATACATATATATATAGAGAGAGAGAGAGCATACCACTTTGTCCCTGCATCTCCTCCTGTCAA
Source organism: Sepiola atlantica (assembly GCA_963556195.1). Lineage (NCBI taxonomy): Eukaryota > Metazoa > Mollusca > Cephalopoda > Sepiida > Sepiolidae > Sepiola > Sepiola atlantica. Next base: position 104,348,858 of record OY744515.1, on the reverse strand, counting down.
TAGATGTTCCTCTAAGACGAACTTGTTATTTTCTTCCTTTAATTTTCTGTAAGATGTGCTGCTAAAGGCGCTGATGAAGAGCCGTTCTGGAGTGGCTTTGTAAAAAAAAATTTAAATTGAAAAATTAAAAATATAAAAATTAAAGTATTTCCAGAATGTTTGGAAACGGCCATACGCCATACTAGACTTGTTGTTCTAATTCTCTGAACAATTGGAATGTTCTGATCCATAAAATCATCTTATATATATATATATATATATATATATATATATAGTACCAGATGGGTGACCATTTGGGAATACTAGGCGCTGTATGTCAACACTTAGCTATGGGTAAATAGCGTCGCCAACTGCAGTGTCCAGCGTGGCGACTATGGCAAAACCCCTTGAATGACAGTCACCAAATAACGTGAACGAAACTCAGGAGCGAGCAGAACCCTGATGATGATGGTGATGATACTAGCACGAAAACCTGACGTTGCTCGGGATTGAATGAGGATCATTACTATGTACTTTTCACTATAATCATAACACCATATTACTTTTTTGTTGTTTCTACTCCCCTTTCTTCCCGATTCGCTCCTAATATAGTCAGAAGCTGAAATATTGAAAACCCTCTGAACTAGTGTCTTACACATATGATTAAAATTTCATTAAAATTAGATATACGTATTTGAAGTTTTGAGGGGGTTCTGTCCCCAAGGGTCACTTAGAGGTAGGGGCATGTAGATATTCAGCACATAGAAAGTAACGTAGAGATTCGGAACAACTTCCATTGTCTTCCCCAGAAATTTTTATACATGTGATCTAAATGTTATCAAAATGGGATATATTTAAAGTTTTAAGGGGGTATGTTCTCAGCCGTCTTAGGGGTGCCCTTGAAATACTTCCATTGTCTTTTTCCTGGTAAATTTCAGATGAGAATAGACTTTTAGATTTTAAGTAGATTTTCTATCATTTCATTCTATAGGGAAAACACAAATATCACACAAGCGCACATACACACTGCATTTAGTTTTATATATAGAAAACATAATAAAGTTAAAACTTGCAAACGTGGCCGCGTGAATAAATCTTTGTGCCAATTAGAAATAATGAAAAAGATGAAAAGACACGTGGGTTAAACCTTTTTCTTTATTTGTTTTATGTGTATTCTCTTAATGAAAACACTAATGAAGATGTGCCTTTATAAGGGAGCAGTAAATGATGTTTTTTTCGTTGATTTAGAAAAGCAAATAAGTGAAATTAAGGAAGAGAAACATTTTAAATGAACAGTTTCGATTTTTATGGGTTTAATTTGATTGATGATAAACAAAATTCACTGAGGAAGCCTTTTAAAATCATATTTTGAATTAATTATTTAACAATTATAGAATAAAGTTGTGTTATAAATAAATTCGGAACACTTATTGTATTATGTATATTTCAATATTTCAAAAGATATTAATTATGATTTCAAATATCAGTAATCAATGTTAAACAAGTTATTTTCTATATACGCACGTTTCTAAAACACTTTTCTGTGTAAAATTTCATTTAAGTAACGATAAATAATATAAATGATTTTCTTCATGAGTATATTTACTAATTTATCAATGTTCAAACACTGGTAACATTATATATTGAACATAAATCTTCAAAGAACAATTCTGGGTTAAGAGAGAATATTGAATACATCACAGATTTCAAAACATGCTTTAATATAGATCAAAACAGAACTTTATTGATAATACAGTTTCATTATTTTTCCGTTTCTTTCAATCAATATTTTGTATAAAAACACTCTAAAATACCAACATAAAATGTCTAATTCTAATGTATCTAGTTTAAATAAACCTTTTTAACACGTTTTTTTTTTACTTTAAAATTAAATGCATATTCATAACATTTCTCAAAGGCTTTCGGTCATAAAATTATGTATTGTATTTTCTGAGTAGTATTATTTCAAGAAAATATCGATTCTGACTGCGATCACCTTTTGTTTGTGAAAATACATAAAGGGAGACAATTAGCTGCAACTAGTATTAGAGATCTTCAAAGGTAATTCCACTTTCGGCCTCAATCTTCTATTTAGCTTAATATTCATATGTGTACTCCCCCCACACACACACACATATATATATATATATATATATATATATATATATATATATATATATATATATATATATATATATGAAGAGACAAAATGGTGCCACACTACAAAATAATTAATGAATAATATGGGGAAAACTTTATATAAGATGAAATAGAAAAAGAAAAAAAAAAGAGAAAATAATTTTATATAAAACAAATTTTTTTAAAAAAACCGTTTTGTATGGTTTCGGAATTTACGAATAAAAAAATTCACGAATAAAAACAAAGTTCTCACATTAGCATAAAAAAACAACAAAAACACTTTGAAGTTCCCAAGGCAGCCTTTCGTCCGACTCTCGTCAGGGGAATCGTCGGTAGAGTGATTAAAATACACGAACAACCATAAACTGGTGTAAAATAAAGTTGCAAGCAGGTGGCATAAGGTTGTATACATGCGAAATAATATACATAAATAAACGCAAGTAAAGAATATATATATATATATATATATATATATATATATATATATATATATATATATATATATATATATATTTTTTTTTTCTTTTCCCAAATCACCTTGCGGATGACCACAAATCGCCGAATAACTGTAGGGAATATTTCAATTGCCTTTGTCTACAGAGAGTAGGACGTCTTGAATTAATAATGATAGCTTCCAATATATCTAGATGGAAGCGGTGTCGTGCTCTGTGCACAATGGTAAATGTATCGTCGGAATATAGATCACGACAGATTCTTTTGTCCAAAAGGTGGTCACCTATGGCAGACTCCTGGGCTTGTGACCGCCCGGCTAACGGACGAAAGGCTGCCTTGAGAACTTCAAAGTTTTTTGTTTGTTCTTTTTATGCTAATGTGAGAACTTTGTTTTTATTCGTGAATTTTTTTATTCGTAAATTCCGAAACCATACAAAACGGTTGTTTTTTTTAAATTTGTTTTATATAAAATTATTTTCTCTTTTTTTTTTCTTTTTCTATTTCATCTTATATAAAGTTTTCCCCATATTATTCATTATTCATATATATATATATATATATATATATATATATATATATGCAAAATAAAATGGATTTGAAGATAAGCGAATCAACAAACTAACAAAAATATAAACTCAAACACATATAAAAGCTCGCCCAAGATATTTCAGTTGCTAGTTTCTTCAGTGCCTTTTACAAAAGATCTCAAATGGAATTCACGCAGAAAACATCAAAATTTACTTATTTAACAAAATATATTTCAAATTATTACAGGTGAAAAGAAAAACAGATTTACATAAATTATTATTATTATTAATAATAATAATAATAATAATAATAATAATAATAATAATAATAATAATAATAATAATAATAATAATAATAATAATAATAAAATAATTATAATTTTATTATAAATGAATGTATATATAATTTATGAATTTATTTTAGCTGAATTTATTTTAGCTTCCTTTGACAAGATGCGGTAATACGCATTGAAACGTTGCTTGACTGGCTATAATATTGTTTATGTAATTTTATTTGGTATTGGGCATTCTCAAATTTTTTTGAATTTAATCAACATATATATATATATATATATATATATATATATATGCTCCCCCCCCCCCCCAAGTCGATGCATTTTGACCTTGCCGTTGGTGTCTCTGTTCGAAAGAAGAAGAAAAGTCCGGCTCTTTTTAAAAGCAACAAAGGCTATTCAACTTGATTCAATTCTTTTGCCCGCAGAAAATGTCCAATTGTATTGTTTCGCCTCCATTTCTCGTCTCGCTGTTGTCTCTGTGCACAACCTCTGGCATCGGCCTCAACCGGAAGTGCAAAACGGAGCTCTTCCCATGCCGGAACTAGTCCAAAGTATTGTCAAGTTTTCATTCTAAATGCTTCGTCGTACGTGCGTTTCTTTATCCCGATTTTCATTCCCGGTAATAATTTCAGATTTTACAAAACGTTTTCATGTCAGTGTTAGGGTTAGGATTAAGGTTAGGGTTCGGAGTCCTCTGACAGTAGTTTTACATTCTATGAAAAGTTCTCCATAAAAAAATATTTTCTCTCTTTGTGAAGATATATCGTTCATAATACTGTACACTGTCTGTCAAACATGATGGAAAATAAAAATTATGCTTCGCGACTCTTCTCATTATTATTCATATAAAACCATAGAATTACGTCAGTAATTTAATTTTTCATCATTTTACCGTCTCATTTCTGATGACCTAAAGAAAACAAAATCCCAACCGTTGACTTTTTATTCAGAATGAAGGTATTTTTCCGTATTCATTTCAGACGGCGGTGTTTTTGACTTACTATTTGATTTCTCGTTTCCCCTGAACACTTGAAATGATTTCCTCTGGTACGTTTTGTTTACCGGCTAACGTATATATAAAATATCAATGTTAAAAGTATATATTTAAATATATATTTTATTTATTTTCTATATTTTTACGTTTAGGAATATCAATTGTGCTTTAAGTATAAAGAAATTCCAAAGTTTTTCTTAGAAGGACAACAAAATTCATATATATATATATATATATATATATATATATATATATATATATATATATATATACAACCAACTGGACAGACACCATATTTTTTACACGCACATTCTCACTCGCCATTACTTAATTTTTAATTTTTAATTTTGGCTTTTCCACTGCCAACTTATCTATGTAATTCCTTAGATGATGAGATTTTAATCTTTGAAAAGCCTTGGCTTAAGGAAAGTATAATAAACATGTTGTTACCGAGTACGCCTTGCATTGAAGAATCGAAGTTTAAATAAATGTCTCATTCGTACATGTTTATCCCTCTTCTTTCATATATATATATATATATATATATATATATATATATATATATATATATATATATATATATATATATATATATATATAGGCCTTTGAGAAATTAAAAAATAGATACGTTAGTTTCTACGTCTCGTGTTTTGTCATTTTAGAAGCATTTCAATATATTGCTTACATATATATATATATATATATATATATATATATATATATATATATAGTAAGCTATGAAAATATATTTATGGCAATCAAGCTACACAGAGGCTCCCGCGTTTCATCCCGGGGGAATCTTCAGGCTATTTCCTCTTTTAAGCATTGCTAATTTTTGTATAGCTTCTATCCTTCTTCGGTCAATAGAAATGTGGAATCCCGTTTTTTCCAATATATGTAATGTTACAGAGAAACAGTCTAAATGTTTAAAATCATCGGCTGCCAACTAGATGGTCGAAAGTTCGATGCCAGCTGTAATCAAGTGCCCGTCTAGTCACACTAAATGTCTGTCCGTGGATGATTATGATGATGATGAGATATATATCTCAATTATTTATCTATAGACACACATGCTTCGTCTTTTGAAGACTCATCAGTATAGATTATAACAACCTACTAACAGGTTCGAACGTGGAAAGATGTTTTTTTAATTTCAAAAACAAAAAAGTGGAAGACCACTCCTCATATCATGTTGGTCTGCAGTTTCAATTTGTTACTGGTTATCTTGTTTTCGCTTATTTCTGGACTCAGCATTTTGAACTAAGAGGGTTCTAGCTGTCGTACAAAGCTAGATCTCTTTATTTACAATCTCAATACAGACACTCCTTCAGACAATGACACTTTTCTGAATGAAGGTTACAGTCATCATGTAAAACGTTTAAAGTTTATGAATCTACAGACGATAATACGTATCAATAACATAAACAAAATTAACACTTCTACTCGATTATGGCTGACGTAAGGAGAATAATCTACCTCTGTGAATTGAAATAAGTTTTGAATTCCATATAAGTTTCCGAGTTCGAAAAAGATGCACCTGGAAAAACTGGAATTAAATCGGTTTAAACGTTATGAAAATTACAGCTAAGATGAGAATAGTAGTCGGAATAGTCAAATACAATTCTTTTAATTAAAGCTAAATTAATCATTTGTTTGTATTTAGTAGCATAGTAAATATTTATTCATATGTCTAGACTTCAGTATTCCATATTTAATACGTCTCTTCTGGTTTTAAATCTGATTCTGACATTCATTTTTTCGTCATAACATATAGTTTTTTTTCTTTTAATATTATTTTTATTTATTTTCTTTTTTTTATAATTTGCAAAAGTCATTTTGGGGGTTTCCTGTATATTTAGGTCTGGTAGTAATATCAGTGTGTCACAGTTTATCTAATGACATTACATAGTTTGCAATAATAAGAAGTTTTTTTTAATTATTATATATCGATATATGTGTAACGAGATTACCCTGTAGTGATAAAAAAAATGCAGGATAGTGAACCTACATGGTATGTCAGGGTTGTAGGTATGCGTCATCTTTTGAATGCGACTGTGGTTGTTTTGATAATTTCGAGTTGGAGACTAAAAATTGAATTGGAAACATTTTATTTGGAAGTATGCCTTTTTTATTTCGTCATAACATTTTTTTTCTTTTAATATTATTTTTATTTATTTTCTTTTTTTATAATTTGCAAAGGTCATTGTGGGGGGTTTCCTGTATATTTAGGCCTGGTAGTAATATCAAATGTATCAAAAACAATTGCACACATACGTCATCGATCAAAAATCGGGGAAAAAATGCCAGATAACAGATTTGACAATTGGAGTGAGCAGACGTCGCGCTTTTAGCTCCCCCCGAGGTGGTGTTCATGGATTTGGCGGTAACTATAAAGCGGAGTTTGAAAAAAAACGTCGAGATCCCATATGCAATAAATTGTAAGCAATTTTTAAAAAGAAAAACTTGTTTTTAGATTCTTCATTTCTGCTTTTCGCATTTTGTGAATCAGTAAAGAATCCGAGGATTACGTTACATATTAAACGAATTTGATGCTATGATGTGTTGTCCATTTGAGCATTGTGTATGTACAAGTTAAATCAATAAGGAGTCGCTGTTACTGCCGACACATTTTTATCGATTCCGCAGGGAGAGTTTGAATTGCATATTAGATACCATCTTCGAGTGTCTTTGGTCTCTCTGTACAGGGGTTTGTCAGGACAACCTGACATGAGGATGCTTCACTCTACAAGTAAACCCTGACCAAATATTAAAATAACATAGAATCCGAAGCCGAAATAAGATCCCCTCGGCAAGGCTATATACTGGCTCATACGAGAAATGGTACATATTCTCCTGATGATGATGCATCTAACTGGATACTCCATCAGACTAGATAAATTCTTGTCCTGAGATCCGGTAACACCAGAAGACTAAAAGAAGAATATACTATAACATAGTGAACTGGTCATTTAGGGATGGAAAAATTGATGCTATTTAATTCTTTACTTTTGAGAGGTGGGGGAGAATCTTGATTGAACACTTGGATATCTATGTATATAGAATCCAGGGTTAGCCCCAGAAATGGGCCCCCATTGATTTCTGAGAACTTACTGAAGTAAAATGAAAACAAAAAGCCGTTTCAGCAACATTTGTGAGTTGCTTGACAACCAGGCGAGTTTAGCTCAATCGGAGCTGTCTTACAATTACACTAACCCTAACTGTAACCCTACAATTACAATTACTCTAAACCTACAATTACACTAACTCTAACCTTAACCCTACAATTACACTAACACTACAATTACACGAACCCTAACTCTAACCCTACAATTACACTAACCCTAACCCTACAATTACACTAACCCTAACTCTACAATCACACGAACCCTAACCGTACAATTACACAAACTGTACGGTGCTGCAGTTTTACCAAATTTTAATTGCTATATTTTTTGCACTTATTAAATGTTTAGATGTGTTTTTCCTATTGTGAACCCTTAATGGAACTGGTATTCCAACTATTATATTTTTTGCACTTATTAAATGTTCAGATGTGTGTTTCCTATTGTGAAGCCTTAATGGAACTGGTATTCCAACTATAATATTTCATAATTATTAAATTTAAAAAATTAAGGCGGGAAAAATAAATTTAGAGTATTTTCTATATTATCGCAACTCAGCTCAAATCTGATGTTCTATAGCGCATTTCAAATTTTATTTTATTCTTTTTAAAAAATACAATGAAGCCTTTAAAGGTCTTTCTTCTCGACTAAACACGCAAGACAGTCGCCTCGCAAATGTTAAACCCCTTTTTAATAAACCAAATCCTTTGTATATTTTACTGTTTTTCTCTTCTTAAAGCCGATGGAAAAATGTTACCGTTTCTTTTTTTCTATTTCATTTAGTGATATTCATGCGCTCTTAGTTTCAGTATATATAAGGGAGTTTTTTTAGATAAGTATAGAAGGATTTTTAAAAGGGCCGTAACAGATGTCAACTCTCACCCAGACCCATTCCCGTAATCTGAAAAGTCACTGAGTTTACAATGAACAGCAGAGGTGACCTTTTACTGAGGGTCACATTTTATAATTCACGGGTCACACATTTCTAGATGTTCGTGATATTTCTACAAGGGTTTCCTTTTTTAATTTCTAATTTTTTTGCTTTTTATTTAATTCAAGATTTAAGATTCTAACTTGACAGCCACGCTCAACAGGTAAAAAAGAAAGATCTTTAGAATCAAAAATGGATTAAACTTTAATTTTTATTTTACGACTAAATTTTATTTATTTTGTCATTCTCTCTCTCTCTCTCTCTCTCTCTCTCTCTCTCTCTCTCTCTCTCTCTCTCTCTCTCTCTCTATCTATCTATCTATCTATCTATCTATCTCTCCCGTTCACTCTCTCTCCCTCTTCATCTCCCTCCTTTTGATTTAGTTTCGTTCTTTGGTTTGCCTTTAAGATGGCATTTGACATTCGATATTTACATACGTCACCCGAGAACGATCTTCTTGTCAATCAACAAAGAAAATCCCGAAACTCTAAGATTTCAACACGGATTTTTCATCATCATCCTCCTCCTCTTCCCCTTCGTCCTCCTCTTAATCTCCCCTTCTCATATCTCCATCTTACTTTTCCTTCGCCTCTTTATCTCTGTCTTGCCCCCCACCCCACCCCCGAATTTGTTAGTCCCTCCCTCTCCTCTATCTTTTCTTAGGCCTAACATTCACAGGAAACAAGAATTGTAATAAATACATAGAAGATACTACCAAGTCTGCTGCAAAGAAATTAGGCTTCTTCTGCCGGGATAGAAAGCTTCTCACACCTGTCAGTATTCCATATCTCTATAAAACCATTCATGGAGTATTGTTTCCACATCTGTGCACCAACTACTATTCTTTCAGTCTTGTACAAAGTCCCAAAAAGAGTCTCTCAGCTAATAGGTCGCGCACTGTCTGCCAAGCTCCCACCCCTGTCTCATCGCCGCAATGTTGCATCCCTGTGCTTGTTCTACAAGTACTTCGGCGGAATGTGCTCCGATGAACTTACTGCACGTGTACGTCTTAAACGTGAATACCCCTGACAAACCCAACTAGCAGCAAAATCCCACCCCTTCACTGTATAGCTTCCCAGATGCCATACATATGTCTACTCTAATAGCTTCTTTCCTCGAACCGCTTACTTTTGGAATTCCCTTACTGCTCTCTGTCCTCCCGACTGTACAAACATGCAGGAATTTAAATGTAATGTGAACAACTCTAACGCACTCCAATAAATCTGACCCCTTATTTAAAACAGCCCTTACGTCTCAGTGGTAATATGCATCGTTGGGGGTGAATAAAAGTGAAAAAGAAAAATAAGTATTCATGAATAAACTAAACTTGATTTTTTTTGTCATCACAAAATACAGTTAATAGTAAACACAAAGAATAATCCATGTCGTTGTTTTATTTATGAAAATCGAAATGGTTAAAATAAATATAAAAAATAAAAATGTTATTCTACTAGCAAATATATTCTCCCTATGGTCGCATATTTTTGCTAGGCTTGAAGTATTACATAATTGTCACCAAATACGTAGTTAAAGAAAAATAAATTGTTTCGGACTATCCCTATAATAATGGAAATTATGTATCTGTCTGTCTGAAGCCTAAACTATAGAATTAGTTTTAATCGCTCTCTTTTTATATCTACTTATAAGCTTCTATATACCCATTCCAAAACTTTCCCAAACATCACGCGTCTTTCAAATTTACATAATTAATTTGTTTTAAAGCTTCTAATAAATTAATATTCGCAAATATACACTCATAATTGGGGTTCTTTTTCAGATTTCCAGATGTATTTAAAATATTTTCCTCGATAATAATCTTAATAAAAAATTATATATAGAATTAATTAAAGACATTGTTTTTTATCTATATAATTGAGTTACGTAATCAAATTAGATTGTAATGGAATATGATGAAACAGCCGGCGGCCATTCGAACATTTGGTTACCCACCCTCTGATTATTTGAACGCACAGAAAGTTCTATTTCAAGAAAGAGAGAGAGAAAGAAAGAGAGAGATAGAGAGATAAAAAGAGAGGGAGAGAGAGAAAAGTAGAGAGAGATCAATTAAATAAAACAACTAGCAAAAATATCCGACAGGAGAGAGCTTATATTTGCTAGTCAAAATAATAAGCATATTATTGTTATAAATAACATTTTAAAAAGTACCTTGTCTTAGAATTATCTGCTTACCTTCTCGGGCGTGTTCACAGGTTTCATTTCTGCCGATTGGTATCTTGTCTTTTGGCTGTGATCGATAACATGGACCCCGGGGTTTTAGTTAAGAAGATTTATTTAACAATCGCAAAGACAGAGATTTAGTGGGGTTCTGCACTGGAGAGAGAGAGAGAGGGGGGGGGGGAGAGAGAGGAGGGAAAGAGATAGGGAAAGAGAGAGAAACATAAAGTATTAACTACAGGGGAAGCTATTCAGGTCATGTGCGCCACTTCAGGTTTACTTCTTCTTTGGTCATCAGGTACAGAAATGGGGAGTTACAACCCCCAACGAAAGTGACATCACTTCCGATTTCCCTGCTACTCCTGCCACTTTTAAAAGCGTACTTCCATTTCTGGGGCGCCCTTTCCTTACAATCTAACACTTATTTAAGGATTTCAAGCGTGAATGCAGAACCACAATATTTTTTATAACTAAAATGAAGTCAAACGTATTTTCTTTTTATAGATGTCAAGCGCGAAAAGAAAATAATAGGAATTTACAACATGGCCGCCAGCGATTAAGTCATTGCATTAAAGTTCGATTTTCAAGTCTTTAAAAAATAAATAAGAATTGTATCTCGGGATAAAAAATACGCTGTAAGACTAATTAATAAATTTGATGCAAAATGTATGCGAAATTCAAACGAAATAAGCAAGATATTCAAATTATCCGAACGGAAATTTCTTTCGTCTCTTCAGTGTTTGATTAAAACTATTTAGTAATTTGAAAAAAAAAAAATAATTTAATTTTTAAATATAAAGGAGGATGTTCATAAAATGAATCATAACCTTAACCCGAATCCGGGTATAGGTTAAAGCTCGGGTTAATTTATGAATATGTTCGAGGAAATGTTGCAAGACGTCTGTAGGTTCAATGTATCACGATATGAAAGGTGTATTGAGCAGAACTAGTTTGGGTTTGGATTCATTTTATGAACATTCTGAAATTACCCCAAGTAGCCTTTACGTTTATTAAGAGTTAATTTTGTACGTTTTTGTTAATTTTACTGTCAGTATTTTTTAATGAGTATTTTTAATTTTCTACTCTTCCGTCAATCGTGTTTACAATAAATTGAACGAGTTATAACTATTCAAAAAGTGCATACATCTTCATGGGACACCCTGGATACATGTTATTTTTAATATCTATAATCTAAATTTAAAATTCCCTAAAAGTAAGTCTAGTCTCTCAGATATTTCTCTGTCCGGGGATGTAATCCAAAACAAAGCCCTATATTAAAGAACTTTTCTCGGGTAAAATTTTACGATTAATCCAATGCCGGTATGAAATTGAAACTTATTAATAAATAGATAATAAAAATAGTAACAGTGTTTATGGCTGGGAACAGGGGTACCTGAGGTCCCTTGTTCTTAACTGGACAACGCCGGGAATGCTTGCTTGTTAAAAATTAGATAACCTCACAGTGATACTTCTTTGAAAGCAGAAATTATAATTATTTTATTTTCTCTTGACCGACGCTACCTAGCTTGTCACCCATACTTATTAACCCCAGAATCAGATTCTCATACCGCCCGAATATTGATTGACCATTTGCCCGCTCAGACGAAATAGAAGAAACCCTGTTGATTACTCTTATTGTAGGGTCTCCAATCAAGTGATTTCCTTCTGAAAAAACTTCCTGACCAAATACCAATTACTGCATATAAATGTAATTCGATTTTCCCAGCATCAGGAGAAGCTGTCAGCTCTTCGACAAAATTAATCATCTCATTCTCTCTCTCTCTCTCTCTCTCTCTCTCTCTCTCTCTCTCTCTCTCTCTCTCTCTCTCTCTCTCTCTCTCTCACACACACACACACACACACACACACTCTCTTTCTCTCTCTCTCTTTCTCTATCTCTTTCTCTCTCTTCTCTCTTTCTCTCTCTCTCTCTCTATCTCTCTCTTTCTCTCTCTTTTTCTCTCTCTCTTTCTCTCTCTATCTCTCTCTCCTTCTCTCTCTTCTCTCTTTCCCTCTCTCTCTCTCCCTATCTCTCTCTTTCTCTCTCTATCTCTCTCTCTATATATATATATATATATATATCTTTCTCTCTCTCTTTCTCTCTCTCTCTCTATCTCTCTCTCTCTCTTTCTCATTTCTCTTTTTCTATCTCTCTCTTTCTCTCTCTCTATATCTCTCTCTTTCTCTCTCTCTCTTTCCATTTCCCTCCCTCTCTCTCTTTCTCTTATCTTTCATATTCTATCTCTTATGTTCTTTTTCTCTCCTTTCCTTATATCTTCCTTTCTCTTTTCTCTCTCTCTCTCTCTCCCTCTTTCTCCCTCCTTCTTTCACTCCCCCTTACTTCTCTTCCACCCTCTTTACCTCTAATATTCCCTCTTTCCCTCTCCCTCCCATTCTATCTCTCCCTCCCATTCTATCTCTTCATCCCATTCTCTGTCACCTTCACATTTTCGCTCTCCCTCCAATTCTCTCTCCATCTTTTCCAACTTTTTCTCCCTCCCTTTCTAACTCTCTTTCTCTCTTTCTCTCTTTCTCTTTCTCTCTCTCTCTCTCTCTCTCTCTCTCTCTCTCTTTCTCTCACACACACTTTCACACTCTCTCAGTTTGCCTTCATCTATACAAGCAGATATGATCAATTATCGCCTTGAGATGGGGATGGCGGGTAGAAAGTTTATCGAACAGTAAGATCGATATGTTATCTTCTAACGTCCTGCTGATTTCTGATATTCAGCACAAGGTCAGTTCTATGACGAAATTTTTGATGAGGTCAAGTCTGCAAGTTCATCGCGTCTGGCTGTAAAAACGTCACTGACTCCTTTAACTGACGCTTAACTTTTCTTCATATTTTTAAGTTCATCGGCTTTCTTGTGGAAATCTATAGATTGATCGTATTATAAATTTATCTAAATCACAAGACCACAAAAGGGAAATATTAGTATGATCTTCAGTGTCTGTTCTGTCTCGAATAATCCACCTTCTTGGCCTTTTGGCTAAGATCAAAGTGTAGTATCTGTTCCGATGGATACTGCACCCCATAGACTGGTATTGTCTTGGCCTTCGGGGCTTGATTTACGCTTGTCTATGGGTTTGTCCTGTGCAGTTCTAAGAGGTCCACCCTCCCAGGCTTCACCTCCCCTCTTTGGGGAGGAGTAAGTGTATTGCTTACTGCCTGAGGCGCCTCTACCGCGGAATGCCAACGGAGCTGCCCAGGCAATTTTTAAACCCCACTTTCCCGACCCGACCTTGGGTCACATCTTACTTGTGGGAGTAAGATAAAAACTGGCCTTGTGCCTAACTCCTGGAGAGGAGTAAATCAATACTCTATAATAAAGACGAATGTGTACTTATTTGTATATTTTATATATCCGTCCCGTAACACAAAGGCAGTGAGTAAAACCCATGCCTTTTTCTGGCCTCTGGATGAAACAATTTCAAGTGGTGAGGGGAAGCGAGAAAGCAAATAGCAAATCAGACAACTTTCGTTATTCAAAATGATTTTAAGTCATCAGAATTGATATATTTCTATCCTTTCTTTTATTCACTCCAAACAAAGCATATTGCAACTGAGACGTACAGGATACTGTGAATTACGGGACAGATTTAAATGTGCCATGAGTTGTGTAGTAAAATATGTGTTTATATTACATTTAAATTTCTTCATATTAATACAGTCGGGGAAATATGAAACAGGAAGGAGATTCGAAATGCAAGCTGTTCAACGAATGCTATTAAAGTAGAAAGTTTTACGGCATCTGAGGCCCTCTACAGTAAACAAGTGGGATGTTGCTGCTTGTCGGATTTGTCTGGGGTAGTTACGTTGAGATTGTACAAGTTCATCGGAGCACATTCCGTCGAACTACTTGTAAAACAAGCAGTGCGAAGCAACATTGCATCAATGGGGCTGAAGCTTAGTTGACAGCGTGGACCCATTAGGTTAGAGACTGTTTTTAACCCTGTCTAAGAGGGAGAGACTAGTGGGTGGTGCACCATCCCAGATGTGACAGTAATAGTCCATGCGTGGGCGAATAATGGCATCAAAGAGATATAGAATACTAGCATGTGTGATAAGTTTTCTAGCCAGGTTAAGAGAAGCCTACCTTCTTTGAAACTTATATGAAAGATTAAATTTACTGACCTATTTCTATGATGTTATAAGAATATTAGTACGAACACTAGTGGAGCATATGATGCCGTCATTTTTGACGGAGAGTGTACATTAGTTGTCTGAATATTTTAGTCGTACTTAATTTGAACAAAATTCTCTTCATATGAGGTTATGTTAACTGGTATTAGTGTACGTTCACTGCCCTAACCGTGATCGTCCAATCGTTGCCTTCGTCCGAATTCGGTGCTTGGCTTCGACATTGGCCGTAGTGTCAATCGTAACAAACGGATTTTCTTTCGAAACTAGATCACAACTCGTTTAAAACAAGTAACGATTTTTTATCTTGAGAGATTGCCATGATACTTGTTTTTACTACCGAACAACAGATTTGTAATCAGAATTCTGAACCCGACCAAATAAAAACACAGGTACAACCGAACATAACCAGTCCTTTAACTTAAGAACCAGAGGCCCATATGTCTCTTAAAACCAACAGATACCAAAACTGACACAATTGGACACCACCATACAGGATTTATCAGCTGTTAATATATCGACATAAACACTGAATGATCATGGAGGCACAATTTGAAATCCACCTGACTTTTGCAAAGTCTCAAGTAGCTCATAATCACAGTATGGTAACTTGTATCGAAGAAGACATTCTTATTTCAAAGAGCCAATTTATTTCTTGGGTGGTTTCTCTTATCGCTTATTTCTCTCCCACAGATTATCTGGACAGTGGCTCGTCATAAACAGCTAACAGCTGTGTTTTGGTGACACGTTGGCAGGTGGCTCAATTAGTCGTCTTGTTGTAAAAAGTGTCTTTGGAAAAGGTGTGTTTTGTTGACACGTTGGCAGGTGGCTCAATTAGTCGTCTGGTTGTAAAAAGTGTCTTTGTAACAGATGTGTGTTGTTGACACATTGGCAGGTGGCTCAATTAGTCGTCTTGTTATAAAAAGTGTCTCTGTAACAGATGTTTTTTTGTTGACACGTTGGCAGGTGGCTCAATTAGTCCTCTTGTTGTAAAAAGTGTCTTTGTAACAGATGCTTTTTGTTGACACGTTGACAGGTGGCTCAATTAGTCCTCTTGTTGTAAAACGTGTCTTTGTAACAGATGTTTTTTGTTGACACGTTGGCAGGTGGCTCAATTAGTCCTCTTGTTGTAAAAAGTGTCTTTGTAACAGATGTTTTTTTGTTGACACGTTGGCAGGTGGCTCAATTAGTCCTCTTGTTGTAAAAAGTGTCTTTGTAACAGATGTTTTTTTGTTGACACGTTGGCAGGTGGCTCAATTAGTCCTCTTGTTGTAAAACGTGTCTTTGAAACAGATGTTTTTTGTTGACACGTTTGCAGGTGGCTCAATAAGTCGTCTTGTTATAGAAAGTGTCTTTGTAACAGATGTTTTTGTTGACACGTCGGAATGTGGCTCAATTAGTCTTCTTGTTGTAAAAAGTGTCTTTGTAACAGGGGTTTTTTGTTGACACATTGGTAGGTTGCTCAATTAGTCGTCTTGTTATAAAAAGTGTCTCTGTAACAGGTGTGTGTTGTTGACACGTTGGCAGGTGACCTAATTAGTTGTCTTCTTGTAAAAAGTGTCTTTGTTACAGGTGTGTGTTGTTGACACGTTGGTACGTGGCTCAATTAGTCGTCTTCTCATAGAAACGTGTCTTTGTAACAGGTGTGCGTTGTTGACACGTTTGCAGGTGGCTGAATCAGTCGTCTTGTTGTAAACAGTGTTTTTGTAACAGGTGTGTGTTGTTGAAGCGTTAGCAGGATGCTCAATTAGTCGTCTTCTTATAAAAAGTGTATTTGTAACAGATGTGTGTTGTTGACACGTTTGCAGATGGCTCAATTAGTCGTTTTGTTGTAAACAGTGTCTTGGTAACAGGTGTGTTTTGTTGAAACGTTGGCAGGTGGCTCAATTAGTCGTCTTATTATAAAAAGTGCCTTTGTAACGGATGTGTGTTGTTGACACGTTGGCAGGTGGCTGAATAAGTCGTCTTGTTGTAAACAGTGTCTTGGTAACAGGTGTGTTTTGTTGAAACGTTGGCAGGTGGCTCAATTAGTCGTCTTATTATAAAAAGTGCCTTTGTAACGGATGTGTTTTGTGTACACGTGGACAGGTGGCTTAGTTAGTCGTCGTCTTGTAAAAGTGTCTTTGTAAAAGGTGTGTTCTGTTGTCAGGATGCTCAATTAGTCGTCTTGTTGTAAAAAGTGTCTTTGTAGCGGGTGTGTCTTGTTGACACGTCGGAATGTGGCTCAATTAGTCCTCTTGTTGTAAAAAGTGTCTTTGTAACAGGTGTGTTTTGTTGACACGTTTGCAGGTGGCTCAATCAGTCGTAATGTTGTAAAAAGTGTCTTTGTAACAGCTATGGTTTGTTGACACGTTGGCAGGTGGCTCAATTAGTCGTGTTGTTGTAAAAAGTGTCTTTGTAACAGATGTGTTTTGTTGACACGTTGTCAGGTGGCTCAATTAGTCGTCTTGTTGTAAAAAGTGTATTTGTAACATGTGTGTTTTGTTGACACGTTTGCACATAGCTCAATTAGTCGTGTTGTTGTAAAAAGTGTCTTTGTAGCGGGTGTGTTTTGTTGAAGCGTCGGAATGTGGCTCAATTAGTCGTGTTGTTGTAAAAAGTGTCTTTGTAACAGATGTGTTTTGTTGACACGTTAGCAGGTGGCTCAATTAGTCGTCATGTTGTAAAAAGTGTATATGTAAAAGCTGTGTTTTGTTGACACGCAAGAAACCGGTCGAGTTAGTAGTAATTGTATTCGTATTCGTGATATAACAACGGGTATATTGGAACACAGCTGATTGGAGTAAAGGGTCGTAATGTGTGCTATATTTGTCTTAATTTAGTCCCGTGCATATAAAATTGTTTAATTCTAACAAGCGGTATAAGATATCAATTAAAAAATATTCTACAAATTTTGATTTCTTTACAGCATTTTAAAGGGGTTTAGGGAGCAGGATATGGCTAAATCTTTCAAGTTTTATAATTGAGTTATGTTTACAAGAATTCTGGTTTAATTGTTATAATTTTCAATAATGTTTTATTAGCTTAACTAGTCACACATCTTTCACTTTCCTCTCGAAATATTTCTTTTGCTGCTCTCATCGATGTTGATTCAACCACTCTCTTATATTTTTTATTGTTTCTATGATCATTTAGAGGGACACTCTTTTTGGTATTGCAGATTGATTTATGATGGTTACAGGAAACCATATGTAAATTAGATGGCAAAATAACAGTTTACTTACTTCTGTACTTGACAGGGGATCTCTTCGAAATGGAAGGAGGGGAGTACCTACAGCTCGATTGCAAATGGTTATGCCTCATTTATGGTTGAACACTATGGGGGAGCAACTGTCGTGTGAGATGGTTATGAAGTTGGACCAAGTATAAAGGACTGTACTCGTCAGTGGCGAAGTCGAAAGCTGAATACAAGAAAAGTGAACATAACCCAAGTTATATAATTTGCTGGGGAAAAAGGAGGACTTCTTGTCAAATGTAGCGCTGATCAAGACGATCATAGAACGAATGCGGCAGAAAGGCTGTGACGTTATTCAAGCGGAAGGAGATGCCGATGTTGAGATTGAAAAGGCAGGCATCAATATGTCTGTTTTCAAATCAACCACCCTCATTGGAGAAGACACGTACCATTCCTTTGCTGTTCCGTGCATATGTTTCTAAATGTACTGCATTTTATTTTTGCTCTGACAAAGTGAAATCCTACATCTACAATATCAAGGTTCTCAAGCAGGTGCTTGCTGCAGCAGTTTGTAATGATCTTTTGTTCTTGCATGTCTTTACGGGATGCGATTCGATGTCCAGAGTATTCGGAATATGAAAGACGTTGGGGTACCAACGAATCTTCAAGAGAGAAAAGACAATGACAGACTGTTCAAAAATATTCTCTCTACCAGAGCAAAGCCAGGATGTTGTGGAAACCAATGATTGTAAGGCAATGGTAGTTTTGTTCAATGCGAATAGAGAAATACTCCCTGACATCTATTAGATACAATATGCTCTGCAAGAAAGTTGCGATAGTTAAGACGTTCGTCACGTCAGAACGACTCCCACCAACGCCTATCTGCCTGTAAATTTCATTCTTGACGGACTTACTACCAGATTATGGAGTGGGTGGGATGTAGTGATGAAATGGTGCCATCTGAGTGGGGGTTGAAGGTGGAAGGGAGCAAACTTGTTCCAGTGATGATGGACAAAAAACCTGCTCCAGATGTACTGATTCAGATAATTCATTGCAACTGTTCAGAAAGATGCAATAACCTAAGGTGTACCTGCAGGGGTCATGGACTAGAATGTACTAGTGCATGTGGACATTGCCAAGACGAAAATTGTGACAATATGAAAAATTATCCAGTGGAAGATGATGATGAGGAGTTAAAAGTTTTAAAAACCACTGTGACGTAAGTGAATCAGGGTGGATACAACAAGGGCAATGGGTGTAGGAGTACCCATTGATATTGTATAAGGGTGTATTTGGCATCACTGATAACCCTTTCATGTGAAAGATTGACCCTGAAAACTTGGGTTAAAATCCAATATGTATTTATTTATCATGAAAACTGACCGAGTTAATGCTTCACATGTAAATGAAAAATGAAAAAAGTCATATTCGAAATTTGAAACTTTCCGATAGTCGAATCTTGTCCAATTTTTGTATGTTGTAGCACAAAAACACAAAAAAAATGTTGCGATTTTTGGGGGGTCAATCAGTATATTGACCCGTTTATTTTAGAACTGTCTTCATTTCGTGAGTCGCCGACGATGATTTGGGATGGATTATAAGGGTCTTTTCTAACAGTAATCGTCGATCAATGCCAATGAAACCATCTATCTCTATCAAACATGGTCATCCCTGCAACCCCAAGTGATTTTACAACAGTTAGATGAATCCCTCTACCTCCCTCTCGAAAAACCTTTCTCTTGATAATGAATGTAATTCGTGTCTGTCCAGCGTTTCCGGAATAATTGTTCACTGTAACCGAGTGCAATCCCCTGGGGAGTAGGGGAGTAGGGGAGTAGAGGGTGGTCATTCAGACGCAAGACTATAACGGGTGGGAGGATGGCAATTGTAATCACAGTCGGCTATAACGGGTACAGAGGAAAATACTATAAATAATTTTTTTAAATCTCGGATGATCGATTGCGTGTAGACCGTTAAAACAAGACTGCAGTCTGATTTAAAAAGTCATCAAGAAAAAAAAACATGGCCGAAGATTTTCAGATAAAAAAAGATTTCACCGAAAATTATCTTTAAGATTTAATGTGTAATTATCCGAACCGCACCTTAATAATAATTTAATTATCCAATTTTTTTTATTCTCGTAATTGTGGTTGCTATAATTATTTTCGTATTTTCAAGATAAATTATATCAAAATTGGTTTTCAACTAAAGAATCGCTCGGGTCGTTGTCAGAGCTCATCTAGTTATAACAGTTTAATCCATTTTGTTCTCAAGCGTTGGGTCGTGGACCACAAGTTGTCTATCGGTAATGCGTGTGTGTGCCTCACATTACGTTTACTGTATATTATATTTAACTAGAGATTGTTTTGGGATATTTTTTAATGAGGATTGATAATTTGGATTATTCGGACCACTTTTCTCATTTTGGATGTTATTTTTACGTTTCAAGCATGTAACCTCCGACTTTCTTAGGGCGTGTCTTGGTACAGAATTTCGAACAGATTTTATTCACTGAGGTAGCTTGGTCTCGTTCCGTCAGCCATGACTGGGTAGACGTCTTAAGTAATTGGTAACTGTATTCTTAGTATCGCCCACACTGAGGATTGAACCTTCAACCTCCAGAAGACTGTCACTTAGAACTGATTATTACTTAACACTTACATCCGTTGCACTACGGGTACTTGCGGACAAGATTTCTGTACAGATTCCCAAGTTCAGCAAGATGCACCTTGAGAAGGTCGGAGGTTACATCGGACGAAACGTTGTGATAATAGCATCCAAAATGAGAACAGTAGTTCGAATAATCCAAATAATGCAAAATGAAGATACTTGAAGTGAAATAAATATTTGAATATTGATTATCATAATAAAGTGTGTAAACTACATATTCCATTTTTATCAAGGTTTGCAACACGTTGGTAAGGAATTTAAATTCTCTGAGCGTGTGTTTTTAAATATCAGTGTTTTACTTACACTCATAGAAGGTATAAGATAGTTGAAAAGCCTGTGGTGGGCAAAACATTTCATTTATTAATAATTTGCCTTCGACAAACTCTAAAGAAAATAAAACGAAGTAAGGCATAAGATCACACACAGAAAGACATTGTTTCCATCATACAATGAAAATGCACGAATTATTCATGTAAAAATGTGAAGACATTTTCTCGTGACGTTTTCTCTGTTAGGGGAAGTGTCCGAAATTAATGTTGCCTGTAGCACGACTGGACAACAAATAAGAAAAGATTCTCGTATTAATTCTCGTGTTGGTACGAGAGTTCCCACAAGGTATTGTGTTCAACGCGAGATTTGATGATAACTCCTTTCACAAAAAAAGAAAACCAAAGCCTTTTTAGCAAGCGGCACAACTCAGACAAAGTTAACTATTTTCTCCCAAAGGGAGATAACTCTTGTCCCAAGACTTTTCACTCGTTTTCTTCAAATATATCAATTTAATATAAGATATTTATATTTTTAATTTTGCTTGAATGGCTTTTAAGATCCTTGGACCTTTATTGTTCCTGATATTCCGATACGATCTCCATGGTGAAATTGTGTCCGAGATGGTTATATTTGATTATGACATCATGCTCTATATAAGACATATGGGGAAAACGAATGTACACATAATCCAAGACTCACTCGGTGTTGAATATTATAATGTCCAATTAAGGGTTCTTATGCGCTGATAGGAGTTGTGCATACCCTAACCCCTGGTCTGCCGTATATATAGAAAAATAGGATGGAGTAGAAATATGCAGTAAGATCCGATCAAAAAAACAATTGTTAAAGATAGGAACTGAGAAATAAAAAATAAATAGAATATTTAAAGTTCCGCTTAAATTTAAAATCAGGAGGAATGTGTGTAAATATATATATATATGTTTATATATGTTTTCATGTATGTGTATGTATATGAATATATATATATATATATATATGTTTATATATCTGTTTTCATATATATGTATGTATATGCATATATATATATATATATATATATATATATATGTGTGTGGGGGGGGGGTGCTATGGTATTTACCTATAGGGACTTCTTGAACTGCTTTTCGGTGTTGGCACCAACCCCAGCCCGTTCAGTCTCTCATTAACTTCGGTTGATTGAGGATGTCGGGATGGGGTAAGGTATTACCAGTCGAGGATTCGTTCTCGACAATCAGTCCGGCAGGAACTGGGCCATTTCGGTGGCCTTTTATCTGCCGGGCTGAAGTATATTGTCCTGGGTTTTCCTAGGAGGTGCACCCTTCCCAGGCCTTGCCTTCCTTCTTTGGGGAGGAGTACGTTTATTGCTTGCTGCATGAGGCGCCCTTACTGGGGAATGCCGACGGGGTTGCCCATGCTATTTTTGCTAGGCCAGAGTGCCCCTTCTTTAGGGGCGCTGGCTTGACTCTTCCCCCACTTTCCGACCTTGTGTGACATATTCCCGCGTGGGAGGGAATTAAATACCTGGCTCAACTCCAACCCGATCAGTATCTCTTTAACTTCGGTTGATTGAGGATGTCGGGATGGGGTAAGGTAACACCAGTCGAGGATTCGTTCTCGACAATCAGTCCGACATGAACTGGGCCATTTCGGTGGCTTTTTATCTGCCGGGCTGAGGTATACTGTCCTGGGTTTTCCTAGGAGGTGCACCCTCACAGGCCTTGCTTCCCCTCTTCGGAGTAGAGTAAGTTTATCGCTTACTGCCTGAGGCACCCTGACCGGGGAATGCCGACGGGGCTGCCCAGGCAATTTTTTCTAGGACAGAGTGCTCCTTCTTCAGGAGCGCTGGCTTGACTCTTCCCCCACTTTCCGACCTTGTGTTACATATTACTGCAGTGGGAAACAATTGAATACCTGGAAACGCCAGTTTATGCAATTAAGACAGACGTACAACCGCTCTTGTTTTTTTATTTTATTATGCTTTTTTCTATATACTTGTTTTCTCAAAACACTGACTTCGTGTTTTCCTGTCGGACCATTTACAGGCCCACGACAACTGGCGACTAGGTACGGTAATGGAATCAAGAGAACCTTAAAATAAACGCATCAACTTGCGACGAACTATACTAAGGCTTTTTTTAGATGACAAACGTGCAGAAATTAACAGCAAATTCACCCGACAACATCCTAGTACTATAAACTGGTTTTACCGGCGGACCAAAAAGAATAGTAAACAACACGTAAAAGACTTTCTTTTTTATTGTTACAAAGAACGAAGGTCAGTGATTTTTGGAATCCGCCGCGTTCCGCATTATCTCTTTTTGCGTACCCTCTAAACAACAGCTGCACTCCAAGCAGCTTTGAACCTGCCAGAACGCTAGTCAATCTTCCCTGATGTGCGACCATTTTTGAATCAATTAAACCACTCTTTAATTTATGTTACACATCGCATCTTCCCAAAACAACTGCTGAATCTAGCGCGACAGCGGAGATGAACACCATTTCAAAAGAAAACTTCCAGAGATGTTTCCGACAGTGGATGGATCGGTGGGCTAAGTGTGTTCAAGCACAAGGGGCCTAATTTGAAGTAGATTAGGGTCCCAACCCCGTCACATATTTTAAATATTTTTTCTGGCCTAAGGTCAGATACTTTTTAGACAGGGTCGTATATATATATATATATATATATATATATATATATATATATATATATATATATATATATATAATTATTTAATTGTAAATATTTAATTTATATGTATTTAAATATTTAAATACATATATATATATATATATATATATATATATATATATATATATATATATATATATATATATATATATATATATATATATATATATAAACAAAAAAAATTTAAGCTAGACTTCTGGGCAACACATGTGTACAGCTAATATCATATATAAAATGTCCATACTTTGTCGTATATAATATGTGGTATATTATAAATCATACAATATTTTATATGATACATTATGTGATTTTTCATAAATTGTAATACAATATTTTATATACTATACTCCGATGCTACCAGATCAGGCTGTCTGAAGATACTGACTTCCTGATTTAAAATGCACCAAACATACATGTTATTGTTTTTTTTTTCTTTTTCTTTGCAAAACTCGATCAAGTTTTGCAAAGCCAAAAACAAAAACAACGTTTATCCTCTACAAATCAACCAAACCAAACACCATAAATAAATATTTGAAGATATAAAGAACTTGAAGCATAAAAACTTATACCAAAATTATCGGATTCGGCATTTAATAACCCGAAAAGGGTTGATATGCCGTAAAACAAAACAACCAAACCAAACACCATAAATAAATATTTGAAGATATAAAGAATTTGAAGCATAAAAACTTTCACCAAAATGACCGGATTCGGCATTAAATAACCCGAAAAGAGTTAATATGCCGTAAAACTAAACAACCAAACTAAACACCATAAATAAATATTTGAACATATAAAGAACTTGAAACATTTGGAATTGAATAACCCGAAACGGGTTGATATGCCGTAAATCGAAACAACCAAACCAAGCAAAATCTATATAGTATACATATATTCTGTAATTTAATATATTGTAAATATTATGCCATGTATGTGATATCGTATGCAAGTATGTGATATTGTATGCAACTATATGATATGGTATGTAATATATATGCATAATACTATGTAATATATATATCATGCGATATATTGTATGTATCAAATGTATATGATATATATATTATAGACTATGCAATATATAATATATATCATGTAATATATGTTATCAAATGTATATAATATATTTTATTGAAAGATAACTAAAATCTTTTTATGTGAAAAGGGTTTTATTCAATCCATATGACGTTTATAAACGTATTATGTGCCTTCTTTATGTAAGCAAAAGCCAAGAGGAAAAAGATGGGTACCATTATAGATTAAGCACGATGTTTCCGTGACTTTGCGTCGTCAATGTTCGGGCAGGTTACGGAAGCGCCCGAGAGTTGACGAGGCGAAAACGAGGCGAAAACTGCCAAACGATAAATTGAAGACATTTACGACGAAGAAAAAACAAACTAGAATACATATATAAAAATAAAGAACGAACAAACCATACCAAAACAACTGTTATTAATTAGATCTTTATTTTTGCTTGTTTTTTTGTCAAATGAACCATTGTTAATCAAATGTTTTTAAATAAAATGTTTTTTTTTGTTTGTTCACCAGAAAGTTTCAAATGTTTGTTTTTTTTTGTTTGTTTTTTTCAATGTTTTTTTTAACATTTTTTTTTTTCAAAAAACTCAATTAGTCGTTCGGGAGATTCAACGAGCTGACAGATTATAGAAATTCATTTTTTTTTTATTGAATGCGATTCATTTCTTCCAAAAGTTATCGGCTGCTTGGTTAATGGTTTCGTCAACTCTCGGGCGATTCCGATACCTGCCCGAACGTTGACGACGCGAAGTCACGGAAACATGGTGCATCAGCTATAAGAGTACCAAAAGATGATTTCACATTACAAACAAGGCCATAAGTATTATTGAATACCTCCGATTTACAACGATAGGATGGGTCAAAATCTTATCTGTGCGATACTTCTCCATGTTGTATAAAGTATTTCCGTAGTTATGCCATAGAGATATTTATAACTCAAAAACTATTTATTTGCTCGGATAGAATTTGTGCATGATTGTAACTGTTATCAAAGAGAATCAAATCTATGTATCAAATTTATTTTTTCGGAAATTGAAATTTCATCAAAATGGAAGAGACATCTTCAAGTCGGAGAAACAGCATTACAAATGAATAAGAAACGATAACTGAGATGGGAACGAGAAAAAAACAGAAAAATGTTATTTTAAGCAAAGAAAATTAATTTCTGATGACCTGAGCGTTTTTGTTTTGTTTTGTTTTTTGTTTTTCTTGGCCTTTCGTAAATCTGAAGAAGGTATGTTATATACCGAAGCTTCATATGAAATAAATAGTCTTTTTCACTCAAAGAAACATTTCTCACCATCTTTTATATATATATATATATATATATATATATATATATATATATATATATATATATATATATATATATATATATATATATATGATTTTCCAGTCATGGCAGATGGAACGAGAACATGCTACCCCCGTGGATATATTTTAGGGTTCCGTTCGAAATTCCGTCCAGGTTCGCCGAGTTCGACAGAAAGATTCCCGAGTTCCACAAAGTACACCTGAAGAAGGTCGGAGGCTACATCGGCCGAAACGTTGTGATAAAAACACCCAAGGTGAGAACAGTAGTCCGAATATACCAAACTTTACAAATTATCAACCCTCAACTAAAAAAAAAAATATATATATATATATATATATATATATATATATATATATATATATATATATATATATATATATATATATAAAGAGGTGTACTAAAAGCGAACTTTTAGGAAAGGTAAAACCCTATTGTGAAGAGTATACAGCTCAATATATTTCATTACTTCGCGTGCCTCTAACGACCTACCTATCTACATCTTATTCTCTCCGCTGGACTCTTCGACACCGGACTTTTTGGCAATCGGACATTTGCTTGCACCCTGGCACAGTTTTGCCCTGCGTTTCTCTCCCTACAACTTTTATTTTATTTTTTCAAATTTTAAATCTTGGCCATTGCCAACTTATCTATCCCAGCGACTTCCTCTGATGATAAGATTTTGATCTTTGAAAAGCCTGGCTTAAGGAAAATTTAACTTGAATAAATTGCCTTTTTGCGGAATATACCTTGCTTTGAACTTTTGAATTGAATTTTGATTTGGCTTTTGCTTTCTCTAATTCCTTTCCATTCTCCTTCATATATATATATATATATATACTACCGGATATGACCCTCTTCCCGTACACATATAGATATAACCCATTTAGCATCGTTTAGATTTTAATTCTGATAAATTCTTCGATTACCGATGGATTTCCCTACTGACTACCTAACGGCGTGACGTAAGCGATTTGGCTCCGAAGAAACCAACGGCTGCCAATTTGTTAAATAGTCAGTGCGGATTTTATTATGAGTATTAGTATTATTAGTAGTATTATTAAAATGAATGAATACGTTTAATGCTACCAAGACAAAGTTGTTTTTCTTGAAGAATTATGTGAAACATTTCCAACCACCGATTGCCATGGCCGATAGCACTCTTGTCGATAGTTCAACGTTCAAACTACTCGGCCTAACATTTATCGACAACATGAATTAAAATAAACACATACAAGATACGACGAAGTCTGCAGCAACAAAAAAAGGTGGGCTCCCTTAACCGGGCTAGAATACTTTTTACATCTGCTGGTATTCTATATCTCTATAAAGCGAATGTAGAAAGCGTTGTTGCACCAACCACTAGTCACTCCCTCTTGGACAGGGTGCAAATAAGAGTCTCTAACCTAATATGTCCAGCACTGCCCCTATTTACTTGCCTCCCCACAAGGGACGAGTTAGACACAAGGTCGGTTTTTCATATGGGAAAAATCCAGTTCTCATAAAAGAGCACTGTAGATTGGTATAAAAATAAAAATGATCTTAGTCTAGAAGGATTTCTCATCCATTGACCGAGGATAGAAAAGATAAAATGAAGTATTAGAACAGATACTTCATTTTGCTGCTAGCACTGTCTACCAAGCTCCAGCCCTGTCGCCTCGCCACAATGTTGCATCTTGTGCTTGTTTTATAAATACTTTCACGGAATGTGCTCCGACGAACTTACTGCACTTGTACACCGTCAACATGAATACCTCTGACAAACTCAACTATCAGCAAAATGTAGAGGTCCCCGAATGTTGGAAAACAATTTACGCTGATAGCTTCTTTTCTTCTGACCGCGCGACTTTGGAATTCCCTCCCTGTTTAACCGACTGTACCAACATGCAAAAATTAAATGTAATGTGAACAAACATCTTGCTTCACATCTCCCCACGTAGGGCTGCCCCTATAAATCGGGCCCTTACTTCTAAGCGGCAATATGCTTTGTTTGAGGTAAATGAAAGTTTTTAAAAGAAGAAACTAAAAAAAATTAATAACTAAAAGATGTGTAATTACTTGAGAACAAAAACAGAAAAAAAAACATAACACAAAATTGTTTTAAGGCGTCTCTTTACTGTCAATTATTAATTAGTTTTTGAATGTCGAAGATATATGAGAAAATGTTTCAGTTCTCATTTCAAGTTGAACTCATTTCTTTTTCTTAATTATTATATGTAGCTTTTCAATACACCTTCTTTAAAGTGGTGGTGGTAGCGGTGGTGGTGGCGGTGGTGGTGATGGTGGTGGTGGTGGTGGTGGTGGTCTGTGTGTGTGTGTGTGTGTTTGTGTGTGTGTGTGTGTGGTAAATAAAAATTAATAATATTTAAAAAATATATATATAATGAATGATTTTTTTGTGGAAGGATATTTATTGTGTATGTGTAATTCGGTGTAGTATAGTGCCCCCCCCCCCCACAATGCACGAGACTAATAGTTATTAAGAACCATATAAATTACACGAATTTGTTGACTAGTGCTGCCTGCTGACATATGAAAATTGCTGTCTCGGCGAAATTAAACCTGGGTTACTCAACGACATTGTTTTTGCGCTTATATATATATATATATATATATATATATATATATATATATATATATGTGTGTGTGTGTGTGTGTGTGTGTGTGTGTGTGTGTGTGTGTGTGTGTGTGTGTGTGGTGTAATGTGATGTGTGTGTAGTGAATATATTCACTCACTTTAATTTATATATTAGATAATTGTGGCTGCGTAATAGTGTATCATATATATATATATATATATATATATATATATATATATATATATATATATATATATATATATATATATATCAAGGGAGGCGCGAGAGCGCTCTATCCCTTACTAGACTGCACGAATGGCCTATGCTGGAAATCTCATTTCTTTGATCAATCATAACTAAAAAACCAATAAGCCAAATTAGTTAAAACTTTGCACAAAGATTTTATTTGATAGGTTCTATAAGTGTGTAGAATTTCAGCATCATTAGTCAAGGCAACCCAGAGATCCAGAAAGTTCAATCATGAAATCATGTTATCTGTGTGTACGTACGTACGTACGTACGTACGTATATGCCATCCTGTATCTCATAAACTATTTGATGGATTCAGCTGATTTTTGTCAGAGATAGAGGTTCTAGGGTCTAGTTGATTGCATTTTAATTTTAGTTTATCATATACCTTAGTTTTCCAGAAAATTCAAAAAAAAACTTTAAAAATTACTAGTCTACATACAGTTTATTCTGTATCTCATCAACTTTTTCATGGATTCAGCTGATTTTTGGCAGAGATAGAGGCTCTGGGCTCTAGTTGATGGTTTTCTAATTTCAGTTTACCAATATACCGTAGTTTCTCATAAATTTTCAACAAACCTTAAAAAATGACTAGTCCACATACACTTTCTTCTATATCTCATCAGCTATTTGATTAAGTCAGCTGTGTTATGGCACAGATAGAGGTTGTATTTTGTTTTCCTTTGTACACTGAATATTTTATTGTTTACTATTGTGAATAACTTAATTATATTTCTCCCTGCTCCAAAAATGTTTGATTTATTTATTTATTACATTCAAATGAAATATTTTTGCATTGTGTTCTTTTCAATTTTCAAACACACTGACTGTAAAATGATTGGATCACCATTTATTGTTTGCAATGAATACATGGTAAAGTTTGAAAAAAATGTTCTAGTTTGAATTGTATCATGAGTAAATATACACTCATCATAATTTTTAAAAATATATTTACCTGTGAATATTGGAAGAAATATTGATTAGTCAAACTACCAACTATATCAGTTATGAGAAGGCATTGTATTGAGGCATAGCCTTTTCAAAAGTAGTGACATTCCATGAAAAATGCAATTATACTGAAATCATATGCCCTTAATAGGGTTAAGATGAAAATTCATATACATTAAATGTACAAAAGCAAGGAAATTCCCAAATGTTTACACTTTTATTTTCATTAAAGGTATGCGAGCACAACAATGCTATGTATTTTACTGGTAGGATTTTTTCTACAGCGTACTTCACACACTTCATCCACTCATGCATAGAGATTTATACAGTAGTGATGTGATAATGAAATGGTTTGGTTGATATGTAGTCATACGCTTAATGACAATAAAAGTGTAAAAATTTGGGAATTTCCTTGCTTTTGTACATTTAGTGTATATGAATTTTCATCTTAACCCTATTAAAGGCATATGATTTCAGTATACTGGCATTTTTCATGGAATATCACTACTTTTGTAAAGGCTATGCCTCAATACAATGCCTTCTCATAACTGATATAGTTGGTAGTTTGACTAATCAAGGTATATGGTAAACTAAAATTAAAATGCCATCAACTAGACACTAGAACCTCTATCTTTGCCAAAAATCAGCTGAATTCATCAAATAGTTGATGAGATAAAGGGTGGCACATATGTACGTACGTACACACAGATAACATGATTTCATGATTTAACTTTCTGGATCTCTCGGTTGCCTTGACTAATGATGCTGAAATTCTGCACACTTATAGAACCTATCAAATAAAAATGTTGTGCAAAGTTTTAACTAATTTGGTTTATTGGTTTTTGAGTTATGATTGATCAAAGAAATGAGATTTCCAGCATAGGCCATTTGTGAGTCTATTAAGGGATAGAGTGCTCTCGCGCCTCCCTTGATATATATTGTGTGTATTTAGGCAGCATATTTTCATTGATGCAAATATTATTAAATAACACGGAGTGCTTTTGCTTGATAAGACTTCTTTAATTTTTTCAATTTTCAGAATGGTCTATTTAGTGTTTCGGTCAAATTGCTGTATATAAGTTCCATGGGTTTCTTGTTCCATTTTCTTTTCTTTTTTCACGAGTACTTTCGATTTGATTCGTCAAATCATCTTCAGGCGGTGTTAATTTTTGTTTCTTAAAAAATATGTCTTTACTGTTGAGTTTTTTTTTATTATTATAACGGCCAGTAATTTACAACTTAAAAGGAGCGTCTATAATATTGAGATGTTACATGAGAGCGTGATTACGTTCTAAGAGCGTGCAAGATTCAAAAGTTTGATTGCTTAACCATTAAGAATTTTATTTTAGAGCGTGGTGGATAGTGAGGGACCTATTAAGTTGGCGGCTCTTTTTTTACCTTGTCTAAGGAGAGACTAGTGGATGATGCCCTAGCTCAGATAAGTCCAAAGTGGTGTTTAAGGCGAAACGCTGGGCAAGTAGTTCAGCCTTATCAGTTGCCGTGCAAAGAACTTCGTTGTGATTCGATAGCGAGGGAATTGTAGATTGCCCATTGTTCATCACACTATTGTTTATTATCACACTATTGTAAATTTTCCAGATATCACGAGTTCCTAGTTTCTGTGACCGAATGCGTTTTTTGTTTATCTCTGTATACTTTCTTTTTGCTTCATCTATCACTACTTTGCATTCATTTCTTGCCTCTATAAATTTCTATATTTCTATTTTATATATATATATATATATATATATATATATATATATATATATATATATATATATATATATATATATATATAAGAGGGGGTAAGGTTTCCCAAAGAAATTTATGTTTTAACGAATTCCTTCTGCCAGCACAAGTAAGGTTTACGAATGTGTACATTAATTTCAATTATTGTGTGTGGCGATTTCTCGTGACCGCGCTAGGTTCGTGATTCTAAGTTGAATCTATGAACTGCGTTCGATCCCATGCGACCGCTTGCACCTGCCACTCCTGAACTGATGAGGGTAATAATACTTCGAAACGATACCGTATGTAGGTATTAAAAAACACGTTAATATTTTTAATTTATTTATAGGTAATGCCCTTTACGATTTATTAGTCTCAATAGTAGAGCCCTGTTTGTAGTTACGATATTGTTGTCACTAGCGATTATGCAAAGTTCCGCTCGATGGTTCGAACACGTTCGACAACAAGACGCTTGCTCCCGCCTCTCCAGTAAGTGTACGTTAATTTCAATTACTGTATGTAGCGATTTCTCGCGGCCGCATGGGTATAGGCGTTATGCTCGTGATTATATTCTTCAATATTTAAAAATGTGTATATATATATATATATATATATATATATATATATATATATATATATATATATATATATATATATATATATATATTATATACACACACGAGGGGAGTTCAATAAGTAATGTCCCTGGCCCATTTCCCATAGCAGTAGATTAATGAAACTTGGCACAGTTATTAGTCTTTCTCTACATAGGAACCACCCAGAGTTATGTATTTCTTCCATCGTTTGATGCAGCTCTAGACACCGTTTTTATAGTACATCCCAGGTTAGTCCTCCAACCACGTCGTAACTTCAGAGATCAAGACGGTATCATCTGGGAAACGGTTTCCTTTCAAAAACAACTTTATGGCTGGGAAGAGATGAAAGCCAGAGGGTGCAAGGTCAGGAGAGTAAGGGGTGGAGGAGGATTTCATAGCCACACGCCCGTGATTCTGATCTGGCGACATGCGAGTTGTGGACCGGAGCGTTGTCCTGCAGGAGGAGGATATATTTGCTGATCTTGCCCCGCCTCTTGATTTTGATCGCTTCTCCTAATTTCATCACAAGTTAAGCGTAATAGGCTCCTGTAATTGTGGTACCCTTTGCCAGGAAATCTGTCATCACTACTCCGTCCTGGTCGCAGAAGATTGTGAGCATAACCTTGCCAGCGGAGGGCTGCACCCTTGCCTTCTTTGGAGGTTGTGAGTCCAAATGCTTCCACTGCAGTGACTGGGCTTTGGTTTCTGAATCATAAAGATGGACCCAAGTTTCATCCTGTGTAATCAGTCTTTTGAAAAACTTTGACTCATCTTCTTGGCACATCTCCAAATTCATCCTCGAGAACTCGACGCGTTCTTGCTTCTGGAAAGGTGTGAGCAACCTGGGAATCCATCTGGCAAACACCTTATGCATATGTAAATGGTCATGAATGATAGTTTCCACAGACCCTGTACTAATCTTGACCACTTGGACTATTTGGCGAATAGTAATGCGTCGATCTTCCAGAATGGAAGCCTAAACTTGACGGTCAGATGCCTCAGCAATGGCAGAAGAGGGACGACCAGGTATGGGACCTGTTTCCACAGACTTCCAGCCATATTTGAATTCACGATGCCATATGATGGGACATCATCACCATAAGTTTCTTTCAATTCATCAAAAGTCTTCTTTGATGTGTGTCTTTTCAAATACAAAAACCGGATCACTGCGCGACACTCAACTGGCTCCATTCCACATCTGACTCAGTTCAAACACCAGTAAATCAGAAACCATAATTAGTTCAGAGCTGTTTTTTGCAACACCACCTATGAATAGTAGGCCAAGGAGTTTGAACTTTGGCCTCTCATGTAAGGTGTTATTTGCCATGGCAATCGGTGGTTGGAGAGATTTCTTATAGTTGTTGAAAGAAATGAGCTTTGTCTTAGAATCATCAAATGTTACCATACATTTTGACCCTATGCAATCCTCTATTTAAATTACGTTAACAAATAAAAATAATATAGTAGCTCATATATTGACCAAGACTTTTACATTAATTCAACATAACGAGTGTTTGTGTACGATCGTTTCTGAGACGATGTATTTTTATTAATATCGGTTGTCTTCATCAGCACATGGCTTAGACACCAATTTAAAAGCTAACAGACTCACACACACACACACATACATACATACATATATATATATATATATATATATATATATATATATATATATATATATATATATATATATATATATATATACTTTTACTTACAAAACTTTTATCAGGACTCAGTATGGATTTCACCGTATTTTGTCTCCACCACATCTGGTGATTGACAAGATTAGACATGAAACCTCGTGTAAAATGATGAATATATATATATATATATATATATATATATATATTTATATATATATATATATATATATATATGTGTGTGGGGGGGGTAGAATTTGGTATAATTAGTTGTTATTATTATATACAGGGTATCAGGAGAGATAGCTGTTTCAGATACCGAAGAGAGTACTAATACATCGAGCATATTATAATTAAGAAATATATTTAAGAAATTCAAGTTTTAACATAGATTTGTTTACATTAGATGTTCAATAGAAGAATTAAAACTATCGTCTTTATTTCCGGACATTTCAAAGTAATAAATATGCACATCTTTATAGGGAAATAGAGTTTTTCGTTGATATGTGGCGAAGTAATTCAAACGGTCACCCATTTGGTACTGGTCAGGCTCAACGTCGCTTAACTTCGGCGATCTAATGAGAACCAGTGTGTCGACATAATTATGGCAATGTATTCACTATCTTCCAATTACTTATAACCCACTTGTTCTCCTCTCCTGTCCATCATAGGGCGCATGATGTCATAACAATTGAAAGAACAAGAATTCCGCCGATTTTCTCAAATCGATAAACATTTTGTTTATGACCTTAAATATTGTCTTTTCTTGAATAGAAATAATTATTACTATTCATAAAAAAGATCAGATTATTTTGTGGACCTGGCATAATGGAATTGTATGTCCGCCATGTTTGTTCGGTGTTTGAATTAAGCCGGTTAAAAAATCACAATGGACGTTCTAATATTATTTTTGTAACATAATAGTTTTAAGTCCTCGTCAATTTCTTTTACATGATTGGGCGAATTGCGTTTCGTTTAAACGATGAATCTCGCGAAATGTCTGTTACAGCGTTTCTCACTGACCGTAATGAATGGGGAAAATTTTCCTCATCATTGTGGTTAGTCGTTCTACTATTTCAGTCTTAAACATTGTACCGCAGCCGTTGCTGATAAAATAGTTTTCGAATTCGGGTAAACTTTCGTAACTTGTTGATCTGTTGTTGTTTATGTCTGCTCATAGTTTCAGGTTTAACTTTTTTGTTGACTGTTGATAGTTCGTACAAGATGCCAAAAAAGAAAACGCGTACAACTTTGTTCTTATTGTAAAAAGGAAAAGATTTTCTTGTTTATTTTCTGTTTGAGAAACACGAACTAATTTCTCATTGATAATTTATTCATGCATTATGTGCGAGAGTGCTACGTGGCTATAACGTAATTCGTCCGCCTCTCCCTCTCTCTCTCTCTCTCTCTCTCTCTCTCTCTCTCTCTCTCTCTCTCTCTCTGTTCTATTTTCCCCTTTTTTCTGTTTATATGTCTTAATTATCTCGTTTTACGTCACTATTACATCAAACCACTTAATATAAATAATTTAATTTGATTTAATTTCTATTCGATATTCTGATGAATATCAATTGTTTATATTTAACCTGAAAACTGAATTCGTTTCTTCGTTACTTCTATAAACATCATGTTAATTCCAAGTAAACGAATTGTGACGACGTCTTCAATAATTTATGCTAAATTATCTGTCTAACCGTCGCATCTTGTTATACGGAAACCGTTAGGTCCGTTGCTTACCCTTGATGCTTATAACGTTAAGCTGACAGAGCTAGTCACTCTGTGGTCATACAGAGGTTAGACCAAATAATTAGAACAGTACAAATTTGACTTCAATATTAAATGATCTTTTATATCGATTTTTGGATCCAAATTTTGTTCTAGAGTTTATATTTGTAAATTCTTTTCAGATTTAGGGGGAAATGTGTGACGTAAGTTTGAAGAAGAGCAAATGGTTGAAACTAAACTTAATTGGACTCTTTGTTTTTTTGGGGGGGTCACCTCAAACAATGCACATTGTCACTTAGACGTAAGGGGCTACCATGATTAGGATAACATTTATAAAGGGCATCTTAAATGGGGAGTTTAGCAGCAATATGTTTATTCACATTACATTTAAATTACTGCTTGGCACAGTCGGTGAAACAAGGATCAGTAAAGGAATTCTAGGAGCAAGCAGTCCGATGAACGAAGCTATTAGAAAGTTTCCGGAATCTGGAGACATTTACAGTGAAGGAGTGAAATTTTTCTGTAAGTCGGGTTTGTCGAGGGTATTTACGTTTAGAGGGTGAAAGTGCAGTAAGTTCGTGAAAGCACTTGTAGAATCACTGCGATACAACACTGCGGCGATGATACAGGGGCTGGACCTATTAGTTTAGAGAATTGTTATACCTTTGTTTGACTCATTTGCATCAGACTTGGCAGTAACTTCTATTTATGTATTCCATTTTATCTTGCTTGTGAATGTTAGACCAACGTGTTAGACTCTCAGGAAGGGTACTACTATCAATTGTAATCGGTTGTTGGAAAGGTTACTTATAATTATACTATTTCTGTTCCCTCTTATACATGTGCAATGAAGTTTTCTATCTATATATATACATGTGTATATATATATATATATATATATATATATATATATATATATATATATATATATATATATGCATATGTGGATATTTTTTTACCTGTGGGGGCTCGGAGATACTCGACTAGTACACGGGCGCAAGCTATCCTCTCTCGGTGTGTTGGACCCGTAGACCTTGTCAGGTCATCCATCTAAGAGAAGAAAATCTCTGACAATAAAACCTTGCTACTAACTATTTATGTCTTAGCAGCAAACTGTTGGGGAGGTTGGCCTCCTTAGTTTTGATCGACAACCTTCCTAGAGCTGGAATCTCGAACAAAGTATCCGGTTTGCAAACCTATAATTGCTTAAGGAGTAGATGGGCTCTGCCTTTCGCCCGGCCTTCGCACTCCTACTTTGTCTATTAGTCAGGCGTAGAGGTACAAGCACTGGGACACCTCTAAAGACGCCTAGTGCTTGGCCTTGTTTCCTGACTAGGGCAATAAACACTGTTTCTCTTTCTCCCTATCTGGGTAACAAGGGGTAAGTTTTTTCGTCACTAAGTTCTACATGACTAGTCTGGATCGCTCTTGTTCCGACAGGTTGAGAATACATGTCAGACAGCTTGTCTGGC
Organism: Sepiola atlantica; assembly: GCA_963556195.1. Taxonomy (NCBI): domain Eukaryota; kingdom Metazoa; phylum Mollusca; class Cephalopoda; order Sepiida; family Sepiolidae; genus Sepiola; species Sepiola atlantica. The sequence continues at coordinate 104,312,010 of OY744515.1, read as the reverse complement.
TGCTGTTTCCGACTGGTAGTTAGGAGCGCTAACTCTTAGGTAGCGCTAAGAACGGCTGCTCCATCAATAGTAGCATAATATCGTGGGTAACTGTACGTGCCATGTCGCGCATGGAAAGGGACCCTACAGTTATCCCCGGTGGGCCTTCCGGGGGCCACAACCCCCATAGACCAAGTCACGATTAATAGACTGATTGTGTGAGCTTATTGGCACCAAACAAGCACCCACTTTGCCCTCCCGACTCTATTTCAAAACAAAATTTAAAAAACAAACCTAAACCAGATACTCAACAAAAACCATCTTCGCCTCCGCCCTTGCGGCTCGCATTCACAATTATCCGGGGACTTAGAACCAACATTAACGACGTAGAAACTTTTCTCCTGATAAACTCCCCGGATATCCTAGCACGTAGGAAAACGAACATTCAATCCTGAATTTCCTCTCACTACTTTGACATGACTGATTACCTTCCACTCTACCGTAAGGACTCTGACAAACAAATTTACGATCTAGGAACATCTTCTCCATGACTAGATAACATAGGTTAGAATCAGACGACCAAGCCTACATGTGCTTTAGATTGACCCTACATCACAGAGTTAGTTACTTATATGTTTTATACCGTTCTCCTTCGACCCAGGACTGTACCCTGCTTGACTCTTTCTCTGATAGCTTAGATAGAGCACTCTCACTCATTCAACTCGAATGCCGAAATACATGTATTTGTGGATTTTAATACACACCACCGTGACTGGTTGGGATTCTCCAGCTTTACTGATACAGCTGGGAACTTTACGTTTAATTTCTCCTCGGTTCACAACATCTCACGGGCAGTCACTTTTCCGACTCGCCTTTCTGATCGTGCGGACCAGCAAGCCTCACTTCTCGACCTGTTCTTAACCTCAATGCCAGAGGCTTGTGTGGCGAAGGCCCATAACCCGCTCGGAAACTCTGATCACGTTGTGGTAATGATACTTATCACCTTAAAAACGCGTCCAAAAGTTGATGAGCCGTTGCTCAAAACGACGAGAAACTATGAGCAGGCTGATTTTGAATCCCTCAGAGATAACATCATCGGGTGAAACCTTCTCACTCCCCGCTGATCAGTGTGCAAATGAGCTAACCGAATGGGTCTAAGCAGGTATTATGTCCCCATGCGAAAATTCTTCAGCAAACCCCACTCTCCTTAATAGTTTACCTCAGAATGTGAAACTGCTATTGCTGAGAGGCATACGGTATTCCGAACATTCCTTCGCTATAAGTCAACTACGAATAGACAGAAATGTATAGAGGCAAGAAATGATTGCAAAGTAGTGATAGATGAAGCAAAGAGAAGGTATACATAGATTACTAAAAAACGCAATCTTGTCACAGAAGCTAGGTGCTCGTGATATCTGGAAAATATACAATAGTGTGATAAACAATGGACAATCGACAATTCCACCGCTATCAAATCAGAACAATGTTGTTTGCACGGAAACTAATAAGGCTAAACTACTTGCCCAGTGTTTCGCCTTAAACTCAACTTTGGACTCAGTAAACCACTCCCTGTCTAAATTACCATTACGGACTGAAACCACGCTTGAGAACCTGTTAATTACCCCATCTCAGGTCAAAGACATCATAAAAAACCTTGACACCTCCAAAGACTGTGGGCCTGACCTTATACCAGCAATAGTAATAAAGAAATGCTCTGCTGAGTTGTCTCTTGTCTTCTCCAAACTATACAACAAATGCCTTACTGAATCTTGTTTCCCTGATAGTTGGAAAATTGCCTCCGTTGTACCAGACTTCGAGAATTCTAGAGACAGAACTGATCCTCTGAACTATTGCTCAATCAGTCTACTCCCGATCTTTGCTAAAATCTTTGAATCAATCTAGCGATAGTCTGGCACCTAGCTAATGCTAAACTTCTTTCTGATCGTCAATACGGATTTAGACAAGCACGATCTACCGCAGATATTCTAACGGTCATCTCTGAACGCATATATCATACACTGGACAATGGCAGGTGAAGCTCGGGCGGTAGCGCTTGATATATCCAAGGCCTTTGACAAGGTCTGACATGAAGGGCTTCTCCTAAAACTGCACTCATATGGTATTACTGGACAAATATTTAATATAATTAAATCCTTCCTAACAAAAAGAAAGATCCAGGTTGTCTTCGATGGCCGTTAAACTAAGAAATATGGCATAAATGCTGGTGTACCCCAGTGATCCATCTTTGAACCTCTACTGTATCTGATTTTCATAAATTACGTCCCTGATGTCATTGAGGCTGAGATAGGAATATTTGCTGACGACACTACGCTCTACTCTCGTCATGTGGGCAAAACTGACGCGCAAATATCTGAGCAATGACTGAATTCTTAGAAAATGACCTCCAGTCTATAGTGGATTGAGGTAAAAAATGGATGATAACTTTTAATACTGCAAAAACAAAGCTACTTTCCTTCAATAACTACAAGAAACCTCTTCAACTACCGACTGCCATGGCAAATAACTACCTACCTGAGAGTTCTTCATTCAAACTCCTTGGCCTAACTTTCACCGATAACATGAATTGGAATAAATACAGTAAAGACATTGCCAGGGCTGCTGCAAAGAAGGTGGGCTCCCTCTACCGTGCTAGTAAACTTCTCACGCGTGACATTTTTCGTATATCTCTACAAAGCCACCATGCATGCAGTATTGTTGCCACATCTGGGCTGGGGCATCAATCGCTAGTCTCTCCCTCTTAGACAAGGTTCAAAAAGAGTCACCAACTTGATATGTCCTTCATTATCCACCAAGCTCCAGCCCCTGTCCCATCGCCGTAATGTTGCTTCCTTGTGCCTGTTTTACAAGTACTTTAATGGAATGTGCTCTGATGAGCTTGCTGCTCTGGTACCCCCACGACGTAAATTCACTAGACAAACCCGACAGTCTGCTAGATCCCATCCATTCACTGTGGAGTTCTCCAGATGCCGAATAGCTTTCTACTCCAAAAGCTTCTTTTCTTCGTCCTGCTGGACTCTGAAACTCCCTCCTAGCTCCCTGTTTTCTTGACGGTACTGACATGCAGAAATTTAAAATTAATGTAAACAGACATCTCGCTGTGCAGCTCCCAATTTAGGTTGAACCCCACCCTCAAAACTTTCAACCTTTTTCTCAGTAGCCCCTTACGTCTATAGTGGCGTCCTGCCTTATTTGGGATGAACTATATCAAAAACAATTGTTAAAAGAAGATTAGCTTTATCTTGGTAGCATTAAATGCAACCAACTATTTATGGCTCCATTTAACTCCAGACTGGAGGATATTTTCTAATGATTTTGTCATTGCCTTCGATATGTGTGTGTTCGATTTACCCGCATGTCTAGAATAGTGTCTTCGTGTCAGTAAATATACCCATCTCGGACGCGATTGAACTGCGGAGGTCATTTATGAAGATCGGGAATAATAAAGGTTTAAGTGAGAGCTATTAATCACGACAAAATTCAGGGAAAACATATCTATGGACCGGGTAATTATTACCGGATTTCTAAACTTGTTTACACACACTCGCAAGTATTGAAATGCATTCTGTAGATAAGTCATCGGACTAAGTAATTTTGATCAATCAATCTGATTATATATATATATATATATATATATATATATATATATATATATATATATAGTCTCGGAAGTTTCTCAACCATTAAAACTATATAAAAAAAAAAAAAAATAAAAAAAAACTTATAGTCTCAAGTCTTCCAGTGGAAAATCACTCATGTAAGTCAATTTATTTTTACATTTATTATGTTAGTTAGTTTCTTACACTATTTTAAGGGATCATCAGTTGTTTACCATGAAAAACTGTTTCGGGAATTTAAAAACAAGACAGTATTTAATTTCATGGCTTCCCAGCAGAGTTGATCAGACCCCACTTCCCTTAAAAAACAAAAACATAAACGTTCCTTATACTAAATTTACGTTTTGTTCCATATAAATGTTTTGCTAACTTATATTAGTTATTTAAGACACAAAAAAAAAAAAAAAAAATTATTTACCTGCGCTGTTCGTCTGTCTAATAAAATTTATCCGTTACTCACAAAAATGTTGCTGCATTTTAAAGTGTTTGGACGAATCCATGACACTATTATTTAAGTGATTAATGTATTATTTTTAGTTTTATATTATAAATATAAAAAACATGAACACATCAAAAAATAAAAGATAAATAAATAAATATGTATATACATATATATATATATATCCAAGGCCTTTGACAAGGTCTGGCATGAAGAGCTTTTCCTAAAACTGCACTCATATGGTATTACTGGACACATATTTAATATAATTAAATCCTTCCTAACAAAAAGAAAGATCCAGGTTGTCCTCAGTGGTCGTTAATCTAAGTAACATGACATACATGGTGGTGTACCCTAGGGATCCATCCTTGGACCTCTACTGTTCCTGATTTTCATAAATGACCTCCCTGATGTAATTGAAGTGATGCTACCAACATTTGTAAAAGAAAATTATTATTTTATTATTTTATCATTTATAATTTTGTGATTTTTTATAAAGCGTTTCAAGCTTCAGATATATTTTCAATTGGAAATTCGGGACCACTTCCATTGTCTTCCCAAGAAAATGTTATACGTATGATTTAAATTTCATAAAAATAGGATGTATTTGAAGTTTTAAGGGAGTTATGTCCTTATACCCCCCACCCCCTCTTAGGGTGCACTTAGAGATTTTACATAAGAATACACTTTTAGATTTTATGAAGATTCTCTAACTTTTCTTTTTATAGAGAACGAACAACCATAACACACACACATGCACACAGACATTAAGTTTTATATAGAGAGATATATAAATCTGAAAATTTGCTGTCTTGATTATAATTATAATTTTTTCCAAGTTTCAAGTAATTGGATAACAAACATTTCGAAGTATACTTTCGCCAAAAAAACTTTTTTAAAGTCTGCAATGTGAATAGCCAAGCATGGTAATCGAACATCGATCAGCTGCCAAAAGATTAATGATCCGATGATAATTGAATAGAGGCAAGTGATTGGTTAATCGTATACTCAAGTGAATGGGCTCAGGTTTGAGCCAATCTGCAAAATTCAAGTTGGACTCTATTCAAAATCAGGCAATCAGTGCAGCCCTCCATCGACAACTGATTTCAAACACACCGGCCCCCGACCCCGCACCCTCGGGCCCGGCGCACCTATAAACAGTAAATTGAATGGTTTGATATTCCCCCTCCACTCGTCCACCCACCTGACAAATACCTGCAATCGCTGGCTCCAAACCCGCTACAAATACTTCCCCGTTCGGCTCAATGGATGCAACGATGGTGGGTGGAGGGGGCGAATAGTTTTGATGTTCTTCGCTGAAATGCGAGCATTAATTACGCATTTTTCGCGGAAATCCGATTGAAGAGACGGAAAATGTTCAACTAGTTGTCCCTTTGAAAACCCGACTTTCTCTATCCCCCTCTAAATACTAATGAAAAATGATGGGTGAAATCCGGTTGAATCTGATTGAAACACAATGTTATTTCTGAAAATTGCACGAGAAAAGCAGGAAAAACTTTTAAAACTAAATTTTAAGAAGCCCATGAGGCAAAACAGGAACACTTGACAAAATGGACATATCCCCGAAGTATCGTGAAAATATAGCGTAACATAAAACTAGTAGTCGAAGAGAAAAGCTAGAAGCAAATAAGATTTAATATAGAAAAAGAAACCGCCTTGTTATTAAACTTTCTTTCTACGACATTCGGTATATTACCGCATTGTTATGGTCTTCTTATAAACTGAAGATTCCGCAAGGATGAAACGTATACGTATGTGGACAATAATTAAAATATTTATCATCAAATAATCTCAGTTAATCAACGTAATATGTTCTACACCCACACAACCATTTACTGTGGTTTTTAATTAAAGTTAACTATATACTTATCTGCTTAATGCTTTAGTTAATATTAATTACATCTAGCACAGGAGTTATAATAACATTAGTTAAATACTTAACTGGTGAGGGTCTTATTGTTATGTTAAACCAGAGAGCATGTTTATTAAGGTTTCTGTTAAGTTCACTTGGTTGCTACTATATTTACGTTATGAGAGGAAGTACGTGGCAGAGAAGCGAGACCAAATCTGCTTTTTTGGGGGTTTACAACGTCAAAGTGAGCAGACGTCTCTTTCGAGGTCCACCTTCCTTACGGGGTGCGGCGGGAAACTACAGCCCATCTAGATGTACATTGCTGTAAATTACTGGGATAAAATAAACCACACACGAGAAGCAAATAATGGATAATTTGTTGTTTTTAAATTTTCCCCATTGTCACAGCTATCAGAAAGAGAAATAAAGAAAAAGAAGCAGAGACGAAATATCCACAGAGCAATTTGCGACGTATCAACAGAACAAACCTGACAGAACACCGACTAGAGGTGTTTCTTAGTCTGGGATCGAGGAACACTCTGTCGTGTTACTCTCCATTACTTAATATTTTTTTTAATTTTGAATTGTGGCTTTTCCACTGCCAACTAAGTTATCTATGTAATTCCTCTGGTGATAAGATTTTAATCTTCGAATAGCCTTGGCTTAAGGAAAGAATAATAAACATATGTTTTTACCGAGTATACCTTGCATTGAACAATCGAAGTTGAAATAAATTTGTCATTCGTACATATTTATCCCTCTTCTTTCATCTATCTTTATAATTGATCTATCTCGTATGTTGAGCTTAAACCATTTCACTATAGGTTCTATCTACTAAAAGTATACTTTTAATTTCATATTTTTTATATATATATATATATATATATATATATATATATATATATATTACTGTCGAATAATTAATGTATTATAAATGCATTTTTAAGTATTTACTTTTTTTAAATAGATGTTAGCTATAAAGTATTTTAAAGTAGTCTTTAGTAGAATTTAGAACATTGTTGATAAGATTACGTAACAAAAACGTACACCTGTATCAATATATAAATGCTTAATTAAAGCTTAAATAAATGACTCTCCGCCGGGCAACTTTTTAAGCTAGTTCATTAAATCAAACAAACAAGCGCTAGGAGTTATCATTATTTGTATGTCGTCTCTAATTATTGTAGAGTTGGATAACTTTTCACTCTAAAATATTTACTTATTAAAATATTTGTTTTTCGAAATGTGAGCAATTATTTAATCTTAAATTATATCGCTGTCATATTTAATGGTTTATTAGTTGATTTTGAGTTGATCAGTAATTAAAATGTCACTTTATTATATATGTCTCTATTGATAAAGTTAGGTGTATATATATATATATATATATATATATATATATATAATATTTATAAATAAATATTAATTATTTATTACCTACAGACATCGATATTTCATGCTAACGCAATCTTCAGTGCAGGAAGTTACTTCTCAACGGTCGGCGAGCTCGAACTCCGATCACAAATCGCCACTGATTCATAGTAAAGAGCGTTCACCCCTCGGCCATAGGGAATTAGCTAATAATTAAAGAGGAATTTAACTTTGTAAATAGCGAGTCGGCGGCTAATTTACACGAGCAGTTAAAGTGATCAACAAACTGTGTTTGGATCTTGCATATATATATATATATATATATATATATATATATATATATATATATATATATATATATATATATATATATATTAATAAACAATATTAAGCTACATTTCAGTAGCCAAGATTTGATTTATACAGGGTGACCAAAAAAACGGGCCCCAAATCTAATTAGGCCCCGTTTCTTAGTGTTTCGTCCGAATTAAATGAATTTTTGGGGCATAACTAGTTTATTATATTCACAACATCATATCAAAACAATAGGGTATTTGGCCTTTTTTTCTCCGTTCTACAGCATGTGTTCTAGATGGACTCCTTTTAGCTCCGTGCATTTCTTGAGGCGCAGAACGAAGTTGTCCATGACGTTCTTACAGACTGAATTGAGAATGGCTCTCATCTCCTCCCTGATGGCTTCCTTGAGTTCCGTGATGGTTTTGGGTCTCTTTGCGTACATTCTGTCCTTAAGATAGCCCCAAAGGAAATAATCTGGGGGGCTTAGGTCCGGGCTATGGGGTGGCCACTCAAAATTAGTCTTGAGACTGATCACTCGGCCTCGGAAGTTCTCTTTCAGCCAATCTCAGGACAGGTTTGAGGTGTGAGAACTTGCTCCGTCTTGCTGGAACCATAACTTGCTCATGAGCGACGGGTAGAGGGTCTCGAGCTCACTCTTGAAGGTTTTGAGGACCTCCACATACCGCTCCTTGGTGACTGTCACTGCTGCGCCAGATTCTTCGATGAAGATTGGTCCGATGATGCCTCTGACCGAGATTGCAGCCCACACCGTGCACTTAGGAGAGTGCAGGGGCTTGGTGGCTACTTCATTGGGTCTGGACGACTCCCAGAAGACATTTGTCTTGAAGTTCGCCTTTCTGTCAAGATGGAAGTGGGCTTCATCTGAGGTCCAAAGGAGGTTAAGGAAACCTGGTGTCTTCTCGATCTTATCGAACATCTTGACTGCCATAGCGCTCCTCTGCTTCTTGTCTGAGGCTGTAAGGGTCTGCAGCGTCTGTATTCTGTATGGGTACGCCCTGATATTGTGCACCAGCACTCTCCTGCAAGTCTCACGGGAGATACCGAGGGACTGACTTCGCTTACGCACAGAGCGTTTCGGACTCTCCTGGAGAGACTCTCTCACACTTTCGACCAGCTCGGCTGTCCGCTTCTTGGGACGTGCCGAGTGGCTTGGACGGTTCTCACTGGCAGCGTTGAAGTTCTCCACGGTCCCATACTTCTCGAAGTGGTCCATCCAGTTCTGAATTCTGCTTTTGGATGGAGCTTTTTCACATTCGAACTGATGCATGCAACTTTCCTGGGTTTTCTTAAACGAGCCTGTCTTGTAGTAACATTTAACACAGTGCATTCTTTGTCCCAGCTCCCACTGAAGTATTGGTGTACTCACGGTCGTTGATTCTGCCATGTCCTGTAAAATTAGGGCAATCGGTGAATAAATAAAGGAGATATCACATAAAGTGTACACGGGGCCCTTTTTTTTAGTCACCCTGTATTACTGTTCATTTTTTTCAAATCCAAATCTTCGTTACATTTTGAAGAACCGTTTAGCCTGTAGAATAATAACCAAAATAAATGTTACTTCAAGAATCCAAAGTTAGAATCTTACTTTTAATTGTTCGTCTATAAGCGAAATAGCTTTTTTAAAAGGCAGCTTAATATTATTTATATATGCTCTATTCTTAAATGTTAGCAATCATCGAGCTTTTACCATGAAAAGTTTGGTCTATAAAAATAAAGAGTATATGCACCAACATATTTTCTCACATCTCTCTATCCCTCTCCCCCTCTCTCGTTCTCTCTCTCCCTATTCATATATGTATATATATATATATATATATATATATATATATATATATAATATTTTGTGTTAAATATTAAAGTGTTTTGGCCTACAGACGATATCATTTCGGACTTTTTACCGTCATCAGTGCAGGAGAGGTTGTTGCAGGTAGTCGCATAGGATCGAACGCAGTTTGTAGATTCAGCACAGACAGTAATTGAAATTAAGATCCACTTACCCGGGGATGCAGTGGGAATCGTTATTGCTGTCCACAGTGTTTAACACTCACGCGAACTAGCTTTGTCGCAAATAACAACAAACCTTATATTGTGTTATAATGAAATAATTCCAGGAGGAAATCCGGGTATAAGAGCTCAATGTAATAAACAGAGCAAGAATAGGATAAAATTTAGTAACACGAAATTACATAACCATCGATGATTATGTAATTTCGTGTTACTAAATTTTATGTTATATATATATATATATATATATATATATATATATATATATATATATATATATTAGAGCAATTATGAAGGGGTGATGAGTTTTATATGTCATGATTAAAAGATTAGAGATGAAAAAAGTGCCAGTCGGCCGGTTTCGTCCACACTTAACAAGAACTGTATCGTTAAATTTTAAATGGGGAGAATGTAAAAAGAAAATTATAAAAACGGGAAATTATATATTTAAAACCCAAAGGAGCGTTATGTAATTTACAGTGGAGGATGTCTCTTAGAGACTAATCACACTCAACCCCAATAGACCCTCCTTCTTGTTACAGAAGTAAATAACATAACACTCTTTTGAGTTTTAAATATATAATTTCCCGCTGTTATTTTTTTTTGGGGGGGGGGGGTACATTCTGCTCTTTTAAAATCCCACGATACAGTTCTGATAAAGTGTGGGCGACACCAGTCGACTGGCACTTTTTTTTTCATCTCGTATCTTTGAATCATGAAAGATAAAACTTGTTTTCCCTTCGTAATTGCTCTAATAAAATTCTGTACCCCTAATAAAAAATCATGAAATATATATATATATATATATATATATGTATATATACATATATATACATACATATATACATATATATATAATTTATTTAGATACTGTATATTGTATATTTCAGCAATGTACCGCGGTTTCATCCAAAAGGGCAGATTAAGACATCTTTAGTAAATCTCTGTGCCCAGTGGAATCATCGGCAAGATGAAATGATTGTAGTCATGTCCCGATAGGGAATGGCGTTAACAATGACAGAAAACGGTGTGTCTATCGGGGAATGACTACAATCATTTCATCTTGCCGATGATTCCACTGGGCACAGAGATTTACTAAAGATGTCTAAATCTGCCATTTTTGGATGAAACCGCGGTACATTGCTGAAATATGTAATATACAGTATCTAAATAAATTATATTAGCTCTCTTATATGATCGATCACTTTATTTGATTTCTTTTCATATACAACCTGACACACTATATATATATATATATATATATATATATATATATATATATATATATATATATATATATATATATATATATATATATATATATATATATATATATATATATGAGAAATGAAGGGTGATGGAAATTGAAAAGGAAAAAACCAAGAGATATTTCTTTTAGATATTCATAAACGTTTCGTCTTTATTGTAAGACTTCCTCGGGATGATGATTTGAAGAAAAATGTCATGCAAGCACATCGAAATTTTTGGTTAACATGATGAAGAGATAAAAGAAAAAAAAAATATATATATATATAATATTTATAAATAAATATTAATTATTTTAATACCTACAGACATCGATGTTTCATGCTAACGCAATCAGTGCGAACCCCGATCACAAATCGCCACTGATTCGTAGTCAAGAGTCTTATCCCATCGGCCATAGACAATTAGTTAGTAATTATATATATATATATATATATATATATATATATATTATTTGTCGCTCCTAGAAAAAGTAGAGCACTGTAAGTGTAGTATTAGCACAGCATGACGTCACTAGCTTTAAATGCATCGTTCCTTTAATTAAAAAATAGTAGAACGCTCTTAGACGTTAAGCCGCCGATAAAGTGTAAAAATTATCACAGTTTATTCGCTGTTCAAAATTGGCCGAGTGGTTAAGGCGTCGGATTTGAGTTGTAAAATACTCTTAATCCGGGGTTTCGAATCGCATGACCGGTAGTGAATTAGCATATCTCTATGCTGATGAGTCCCGATTATTAAGGACGAAACGTACATAGATAATAAACAATAACAAATATTTATTATATATATATATATATAAAAATAAACATGAACACGTTATTTGTTGTGTAAATGCTAACATTGAGAGGGTTCATATATTAAGTTGTTTTTTTTAATTTATGTATAATTTTTATATACGAACTATAATGACTTTTGGAATAAATATTCTCGTAAACATAAGACCATCATTCTTTTGTAAACTTTACCATTTAAGGGTGCTGACACTCAAACTCGGTTCCACCCTCAAAAAAGTTTTAAAATAAGAAGGTAGATACACAAAATTTAATAGAGAAAAGAATGGCTTTAAATCAAATTTTGAGTTATATTAAATAATACGTGTTTGAAAAAATCGGTACGCGCGCGTGAGCAGCAATAATAGGTATGGGTTTGGTTAAAATCCTCACCTATTCAACTTATTATTAAATATGGGCGGTTAGCGTCGGCACATTATTTTTTAAACTATACAACGTAAGAAAGAAATACATTACAATTTAAAACTAATGCTATATACTCGCCTTGTGACTGATATTCTACTAAGAGATAGATAGATAGATAGATAGATAGATAGATAGATAAATAGATAGATAGATATTTATATATATATATATATATATATATATATATATATATATAGAGAGAGAGAGAGAGAGAGAGAGAGAGAGAGGGGAGATAGATAGATAGATAGATAGATAGATAGATAGATAGATAGATAGATAGATAGATAGATAGATAGATGTGGGGGGTGTAGTGTGTTAGAGTGAAATAAATTCCAGAAGGTAATCCGGGTATGAGAGCCAATGTAATAAATAGGGCAAGGATAAAATAAAGTAAAGTAACACGAAATCACATAATCACTGGTGCAATAGTTTATTTCGACCCTACGGCCTTTTCAAGCATCCAAGCGAGACGATTACAGTTTTTTTTTTTTTTCAAAAACGTAATCGCCTCGCTTGGATGCTTGAAAAAGCTATAAGGTCGAAATAAATTATGGCACCGGTGATTATGTGATTTCGTGTTACTTTACTTTATTTTATATATATATATATATATATATATAACTTTGTTCATTATGTATATATCCCACATACATTGCAATAATAAGAAATCAAAATAAATTTGAATAAAGCAAACAAATATATATGTGTGTGTGGGGGGGGTGTGGGTGTCTGTGTGGGTGTGTGTGTGTTCGTTTGTAAATAGAAAAAATGATCACTGTTTAATGAACTTGGTAGATTGATTTAAGATTCATTTGTGGAATTTAACAAAAAAATGAATAAATTATATCGAGGTTCGAGCCTTGTTAAAGTTACCCATGCTGATGACGACTGATAGCCAGAACACGTGTCCATGGAATATTTTTATGTACGTAAAAAAGTAAGTAATAGAATATATACATAAAAAGGACACGCCCTATTAAGGACGACCTAATGCAATATTCTTTACCGCTTAATAAGTGGAAAAATACTTTAAAAAACAGCGCTGCTTCTATCGCCAGTAAACAATAACAAAAACTATGTAACTTAACATTATTACGATAAAAACATCGTACACATTTCAGCAAGGTAAAACTCCGAACTACAAACAATAATATTAATGGTTAGATCCTTGTACAGGTTTGCCATGCTGATGACACCTGATAGCCAGCAACACGTGTTCATTGATTACTTTTATGTACGTAAAGGTTCATTCATAATATATATATATATATATATATATATATATATATATATATATATATATATATATATATATATATATATATATAGTAAGTTATGAAAATATATTTATGGCAATTAAGCTACACAGAGGCTGCCGCGTTTCCTCCCCGGGGGAATCTTCAGGCTAAAATGCATGGAGTTAGTTTTGCCGGGTCTTTTTATATGCACGGCTAGCTAGATAACCAATCAGATTATTTGTTGTTCTCTCAGCCAATCGTTGGGCTTCCCGCGAACAAAGGCTTTGTTGGTGTCACTCCCTATATCCTATTGTTTTGTTATAAATGGATTTGCCTATATCCTTACTGAAAATTGATACATAAAAAATATATCTCCTTATAAAATTTTATGTGAATAAAAACTAACTCCATGCATTTTAGCCTGAAAATTCCCCCGGAGATGAAACGCGACAGACTCTGTGTAGCTTAATTGCCATAAATATATTTTCATAACTTACTATATATATATATATATATATATGCATACCTAACTTTATATACATACCTATAAAATAATAAACAATAATCTTTTTGACCACGAACTTACAGAACCCCCAAAAGAATTACTAAATCTCAGACCTAACTGCTACCTATTTAATCGATTCAACCATCAAAACCAAAAGCGGAAATAGAATTACTATATATAAATATAACTAAACTAGAAACAGGAAATAAAATTACATCACATCCCGGCTTACGTGATCTCCTAAAAGCGGAAGCTATAAAAAATTGACATGATAAAAAACAATCCAATTCATTATTAAATCCCAATCTAAAAAAAGAGCTAATGAACTCCGCAATCATCAAAATATCATTATAAAAAAGTCGACAAAACAAACATATTTGTCGTACTTAATAAATCAGACTATTACACTAAACTTCAAACAATTCTTGATGAGCGCACTAAATTCTAAAGAATTAACAACAATCCTACCAACATGTTAAAGACACAACGTAATAGACTCATCACTTCTTCTTTCGTGTGAATCAGACGATTCTGGTGTTGGCATTAGTTTTCCCGGTGTTTTTCTGGAAAGACATCGGGTACTTACGGGAAGGACTACGAGAAGGTTGCCAACATCCCTAAGTGAAATTAGTACTGTGGAACCGACTGGATTCGAACTTGGAACACCCAGTCCGTGTCGATATCCACTTAACCACCGTCACCTCCCAGACTTATCACTGCCACCACCGAAGTACATTTTATGACTTCAAGTGAAACATTTACACTCAAATTGACGGAGTTTCAATGGGTTCGAATCTCGGTCCGATTCTAGCGAATTCTATATGTCAAACCTAGAAAATAAAATATTAAATAACATTTTTTAAAAACTCTCTATTTACGTACGCTATGTCGACGATATTCTTATTCTAGCTGATAACAATGAAAAAAATACACAAACTTCAAGACCTTTTCCAAAAGAAAACAAATCTGTTCTTAAATTCACGTAAATAATAAAATCCCATTCCTATTTGTTTATATTGACGCCTCTAATAAATCGTTTAACACTTCCACTTAAACAGCTTAAATTCTAGTATTTTAAATTTCAAGAGCGAGTGTCCCTATCGCTACAAAAT
>OY744515.1:104287074-104292074 GCA_963556195.1 Sepiola atlantica | reverse complement strand
ACTCTGTGATAGAAAGGAACCTCAGAGGTCTCCCTTAGCCTAGATTTGGTCTTGATTAAGAAAATCGAGTGATCGGAAGATCCCAGAGGCACAGAAGACTAGATGTGTACGGTTCAGGACAACTTTTCTGGAATGTTAAACTCCGTTAAATTTAAAAATTTCACGTTCCATTTCCGATGTACAAAAATTCAGATTTATGGTAATTAAACCGGTTATTATTTCTATCGCCATTTTATTGGATAAAATTTCATGCAAATTTGAAATATTTAAATTTTTAAATGAGAGTTTGTGTCCCTATTATATTTGCGAAAACCTCTTTAAAAGACTCCAGAAAAACTGAAAATTGGGGAATATTTATTCAAAGATGTATAATACCTATTGTCTTCTTTGTAAATAACTAAATCAAACTAAATATAGCCCACATCAATCTTCCTAACGATTAGCATTACGAAAATCCATAATTATTGTTTAGGATTTGATCGTATACATAGTAAAAATATCTAAACACGAAAAGAATACCCGTCCCATGACAGGTACAAAGAATTCCTCGAACAGAATAGTTTCCTATCTATCAGATCGGGTTAGTTGAACAGTTTTACACCACATTTATGTTCTCTTACGAAGATTAAAAACAAGATATAACGATACTAAACCTTATGTCTGAAATCCTTATTCCAATTTTAGTCAAAATCCATTATATATTTATAAATATATGTAAATGTAAGTATTATATTTTAAAATGATACATACAGTGCCTGTTTGATGTACCAGGGTTTCATCGATCTGGACATGCCGTTTCTCGGGTAGAAACCGTCTTATGTTGTCAGACTGAATCTTCAAAGCAAGCGGTGCTCGTTTTTTGTGTTAATCCATAACAGATAATTTGCGTTCGTAAAGAGCTGTCTGCTATTAGGAGGGATCTATTTTATGTTTTTTTTTATTCATTTTGTTTAAATTTTATTCAAATGACGTTTTTATTAGTGTATACTTTTTTTTTTTCATTTTACTTCAGTTGAAGTTCTCAGAAATCAAGAAGCCCCTTCCTGAGGCTAACACTTAATCTCTATATGATATACATAGATATTCGAATATTCTATTGAAATTCTCCATTATTTCTCAAACGTTGAGTTAGTAAAGTAGTTAAGAACATTAATTTTTCATCTCAAATTGACTAGTTAACTATGTTATAGTATATCTTTCTTGTGGTGTCTTGGTCTTACAAGATTCCTGGACTATAAATCATCTATTCTGGTGGGGGTATCCAGCTACATGGAGTTACTTGAGTTTACATAACTAGGAGAAGGTGCACTATTCCTCGTATTAGCAAGTGTATAGCCGTTCTGAGGGGATCTTATTTGTGCTGCGAATACTATGTTATTTTGAATATTTGGTCAGGGTTTACTTGTAGGGTGAAGTATTCTCATGTCAGGTTGTCCTGACAAACCCTTGTACAGAGAAACCGAAGACACTCGTGAATGGTGTCTAGTAGGCAATTCAAATTCCCCGAATGTGCTTAGATGTGTTTTCGAAAGGGTTATATAGTAAAAGTATGAAACGTGTACACGGATTACTTTTATGTGTGTACAAATAATATATATATATATATATATATATATATATATATATATATATCATCCTTCCTTTCTCATATATATATATATATATATATATATATATATATATATATATATATACTCTTCGTTTTCTTGAGCATGATGTTCTGAGTTACTTTTATTTGTTTTCTCAAAGTACACAATCTTTTTATCAAATAAGTCATGATGTCCATTTTTGATAAAAACGGAAAGTTTGTATTACTTTTTGGTCACAGATTTTACAAATGTGATTATATTTTGGGGGACGCAATTTGGAAGGTTGAGATTTCATTACACATGTGAAATCTCACTCGCAATCTGGAAATGAAATTCACTTTCTCTACCAAGACCAACTTAAAGAGTAGCGATAAAAACTCTTATACTGTTTGGTGATATCCGAAAAAAATCGGTTATCTTTTGAAGAATTGTCCAATGCTGATTTTCCCTCTCTGATAATTTTAAATTATTTCTTCAATTCTTAGTTGTTTATCAATTATTTAGTTATTGTCGTGGCTGATTTCAAAAACTAAATCTATTAACCAACTGATTTTTTTGCTAATGGAGTAATATATTTTTGGAATAAGTTGCGAGATTAGATTAAGCATAAAATATTTTAAGATGGTTTGTATAATTTGGATTATTCGGACTACTGTTCTAATCTTGAGTGTTATGTTGGGCGATAATGACCTATTAAGCAGACCTAGTATAGAATTAAATACAATATGGGAACCATTAATTATAAATGATAGATAAGTGGCACATTAAAAATATAGTAATAATTAGTGATCTATAGTGATAAATAGTAAGACGGCACATTTAAAATACAAGAATAAGGCTTCCAAAATTAATACTAGAATTGTCCGCAATGACCCGTGGCGTAACGGATAAAGTACTAAGTAAAATTCAGTTCTAGGTGAAGTCTTCTGAAGGTTGAAGGTTCCATCCATATTAAGAATTGCGAATTACTGAAGACTTCTACCCGGTAATAGCTGACGAAACGTGGATTAAATAAAGGGTTTCGTTCGAAATTCCGTGCAGATTCCCGAGTTCGACAAGATACACCTGAAGAAGGTCGGAGGTTACGTCAGCCGAAACGTTGTGAGGATAACACTCAATATGAGAACAGTCATCCGGATGATCCAAATCATGCAAATTATGAATCCTCGTCTAAAAATTTCAGAAACCTTTTAATATGGAAATAGTTCAGAGGATGAAATATCCTTCACTCTATAATAAAGAGCAGTGTGTGTGTGTAGGAAAGAGAGAATGGAAAAACAATTAAGCACAGGAAAATAAAAATAATAAAAACAACTTCTTCAGAAAAAAGTAAGATTTGAAATTTATTGAGACAAACGACAAAACATGAAAAGAGAGGCAAAATGGGGTGTTTTGACACGTGGGTAACTATTTGAAATATGCAAAAGACGTTATTTGGAAAAAAAAATAAATATCGCTAATTCATAGAGTATCTCCTTAAAGGTCGTGTGTTAAATAAAGTAAATTCACATGAATATGCATGGTACGACGTTTATCCCTATATATATATAAGTCCTATAAAGTTCAGGGGGGGGGGACTAATAATGTAATTTTCTGCATCTTAATCACTTCCTAAGTGATTAAGATGCAGAAAATTACAATCGAGGTAGTAGTAGTAAGCAAAAAAAACAACGAACGCTGCAATCACCAATAAAAAAAATAATTACATAAAAACACATGAAATATTTCGAATAGGCTATTTTGCCGGGACCGGCATAATAACGACCCCCTCGTTATTTTGCCGGTCCCGGCAGAATAACGATGGGCTGTTATTTTGCCGGTTCAGGTTTATTTGACCTAACTGTTACATTTACAGTGAAGATTTTACGAGTCAACTTAACTGCCGGTTTATTTTTATTTCAACATTTTTCCAATAAAAAAAGAAATAATTAAAACTTCTGACTATTTTTAAAAATTAAATAAGTAATTCATACGGCGATTTTCACCATAGACTAAGTAACTACGATGAATTTCTATGTCCATTTAAATGCATTCACGTATTGTTTTTATTGTAAAAAAAAATACAAATTATGTTTTTAAGTACAAATAATTCGCTTTGAACCCCGTTTATGTCTATTTTTTTATATAACTCTCTACCGGATTACCTCACAATGCTCGTTTGTAAAAACAATTCAACTTTGCATTAAAATTCGTCGTTACATGTAGCAGTTGGAATTATTGACAATTACTATTGTTGTTATTTTATCGCAAGAAAAACATTCAATTTAATGGTTAATTTAGTGAAATGAGGAGAAATAGTCCTAACATTTATCTGATTTAATTTCTTTAGGGACTTATCTGTAATTATTTTAATAATCAGATTTCTTAACAAAAGTTATTTATTTTTTATATCAATGAATAAAAACTATTATTTTTTTCTTAAATAACTAAAACATTTTTATCCGATGCAAATTACTTCTAAATCCGATTAAAGAATCTAATTGTCTGTAATATTTTCGTTCATTTAATTAATTTTTACTTATAATTTGTTTTGTATTAAAAGCAGATATTTCTTTTATATTCAAAAGATTAAAATAACCGACAGAATAACAACTGATAGTAACGATGAAAATAAATTGTTATTAAATATTTGCCATTATTTATTTCATTATCCTTTCTTTCACAAGCCCATAACAGTTAGGTTAAAAAAACATAAGCCGGCAAAATAGCCCCTTCCTAAATATTTAGGTGATAAAAATCGTACATATTTCTAGACAGAACGTCTTGGTCCGATGGTAACACGCTGGATTATAGACATCAATATCGAATGACGGCTGTAAGCCAGAAACACGTGTCCATGGATTACTTTTATATACGTATAAAATAAATAAATATATATATACATATAAAATAAATATATATATATACATATAACACAAATTATATATATATAAAAATAAATATATATATATACATATAAAATAAATAAATATATATATATACATATAAAATAAATTAATATATATATATATTCGTCCTGTTACAGGAAAGTTATCTAGTAAACAAAAACTGCCGAACGAATCCATTTCACGTATATAAGAGAATTGAGAAGGAAAATCCAGTATTAATATATTTTATTAATATTGTTTTGCAGTTTTTTAATGCGACCCAACATTAATAAAATAACATTTAATTTTGGCACTAACACCCTATCCGTATTCCATAATTAAAGTAAAGGTACGACTTAAGGGTTTGCGCCTAATTTCCGTGACATATACGTATATATACGTATACATATATACACACATATATACATATTTATATACATTTATATACATATTTATATACATATTTATATACATATACATATACATATACAGATACATATACACACGTATATATACACACATATATATAAACATATATATACAT
>OY744515.1:104267074-104284574 GCA_963556195.1 Sepiola atlantica | reverse complement strand
TTTACATCATGTTGCTAGAGGAGTGTCGACACTCCTTTTAGCACACTGGTTTATAGTGACAGGTCTAAATCATCAATCCCCATTTGAGGTAGCAAAAAAGTTGGGATGTCTATTTACTTCAATCGCTAAGTCTTGTCTCTGATGTTTTCCCCCGATCTTCTCTCGATCGGTGACATACATCTCAGCACAATGTATTTTGGTTATCTAAGAACAATCTATTCTGGTTATCTAAGAGCAATGTATTCTGGTTATCTAAGAAAAATGTATTCTGGTTATCTAAGAACAATGTATTCTGGTTATCTAAGAGCAATGTATTCTGGTTATCTAAGAACAATGTATTCTGGTTATCTAAGAGCTATGTATTCTGGTTGTCTAAGAGCAATGTATTCTGGTTATCTAAAACAGTGTATTCTAGGAATATAAATAATTGTCCTACCTATGGAATTATATTTGACAACTTTATTGAAAACAACACAAAACTAGCCCAAAGGATTGTTGGAGTTTTTTCCAGCTTGGAAAGAGTAATGTTTTCTATTCTAGGAGTCATGTATTATAAGATCAATGTATTCTACGATCAATGTATTCTAAGATCAATGTATTCTAGGAGTAATACATTCTAAGAGCAATGTATTCTAAGATCAATGTATTCTAAGATCAATTTATTCTAAAATCAATGTATTCTACGATCAATGTATTCTAAGGTCAATGTATTCTAGGAGTAATATATTCTAAGAGGAATGTATTCTAAGATAAATGTATTCTACGATCAATGTATTCTAAGATCAATGTATTCTAGGAGCAATGTATTCTAATATCAATGTATTCTAGGAGCAATGTATTCTAAGATCAATGTATTCTAGGAGCAATATATTCTAAGATCAATGTATTTAAAAATCAATGTATTCTAGGAGCAATATATTCTAGCAGCAATGTGTTCTAAGTTTCTATATAGTCTAGGAGCAATGTATTCTAAGATCAATGTATTCTAGGAGCAATGTATTATAAGATCAATGTATTCTAAGAGCAATGTATTCTAAGATCAATGTATTCTACGATCAATGTATCTTAAGATCAATGTATTCTAGGGGCAATGTATTCTAAGATCAATGTATTCTAGGAGCAATGTATTCTAAGATCAATGTATTCTAAGATCAATGTATTCTACGACTAATGTATTCTGAGATCAATGTATTCTAGAAGCAATGTATTCTAAGATCAATGTATTCTAATATCAATGTATTCTAGGGTCAATGTATTCTAGGAGCAATGTATTCTAGGATCGATGTATTCTAAGATCAATTTATTCTAGAAGCAATGTATTTTAAGATCAATGTATTCTAGGAACAATGTATTCCAAGATCAATGTATTTTAAGATCAATGTATTCTAGAAGCAATGTAATCTAAGATCAATGTATTCAAAAATCAATGTATTCTAGGAACAATATATTCTAGCAGCAATGTATTCTATGTTCAATATATTCTAGGAGCAATGTATTCTAAGATCAATGTATTCTAGGGGCAATGCATTATAAGATCAATGTATTCTATGGGCAATGTATTCTAAGATCAATGTATTCAACGATCAATGTATTCTAAGATCAATGTATTCTAGGGGCAACGTATTCTCAGATAAATGTATTCTAAGATCAATGTATTCTAAGATCAATGTATTCTAGGATCAATGTATTCTTAGAAGCAATGTATTCTAAGATACATGTATCTAGGATCAATGTATTCTAAGATCAATTTATTCTAGCGACAATGTATTCTATAAGCAATGTATTCTATGAGCAATGTATTCTAGGGGCAATGTATTCTAGGAGCAATGTATCTAGGAGCAATGTATTCTAAGATCAATGTATTCTAGGGGCAATGTATCATAAGATCAATGTATTCTGGGAGCAATGTATTCTAAGATCAATGTATTCTAAGATCAATTTATTCTAGAAGCAATGTATTCTAAGATCAATGTATTCTAGGGGCAATTATTCTAGGAGCAATGTATTCTAAGATCAATGTATTCTAAGATGAATGTATTCTACGAGCAATGTATTCTAAGATCAATATATTCTAGGAGCAATGTATTCTAAGATCAATGTATTCTAGGGGCAATCTATTCTCAGATCAATGTATTCTAGGAGCAATGTATTCTAAGACTAATGTATTCTAAGATCAATGTATTCTAGGATCAATGTATTCTAGGAGCAATGTATTCTAAGATCAATGTATTCTAAGATCAATGTATTCTAGGATTAATGTATTCTTAGGAGCAATGTATTCTAAGATACATGTATCTAGGATCAATGTATTCTAAGATCAATTTATTCTAGCGACAATGTATTTTAGGAGCAATGTATTCTAAGATCAATGTATTGTATTCTTGTATTATTAAATGAGCAATGTATTCTAAGATCAATATATTAAAGGGGCAATGTACTCTGGGAATATAAATAATTATCCTACCTACAGAATTATATTTCACAATATTATTTGGCATTAAACAACTCATAGATAGTTGATATGCTGTAAACCAAACCAAACGAACCCACAGTATAATCTTGTTACAGATACATCTAAAACTGAAATGGACAGCTTTGACTAGAATTCGAACTCGGATCACCGAACCCGTCCTTTCAATCGACACGGATAACAACACTCGTGCACGCACCCAAATGTGATTGGCATCCAAATAAAATTACATTATCCGAGGCCGGGCGATTTGGCAACAGCGTGAATTGAACCGTTGAACTCGATCCTTCAGTTTCGTCGTCGTTCCCCCTCGGCTACCACCAGATGGCGCTTCTGTTGGCAAACGTTTATTTACCTTGGCATTGATTTCGTGTTTTGAAACTTCTTCAATTTCACCAGGTAGAATGCAATAAAGTGTTTTGCCAAGGCCTTCTCGCATGTATTTTCCAATTCCCTGAATATCCCGAAGGGGCTTTGCTAGAATTTCGCTGCCCGGACACGCCAGCGCAGATTCATTGGTTATTGTAACAGGCTGCGGGCCGCGAAGATGTGTGCTTCAACAGTTATTTCTTACAACTGACCAGCCTTACAACTGGACATAATTTTGAGTAAAGAACACATTATCATGTTAGAAAATCAATAGAAACGCGCACACACACAGAATTATACATATATATATATATATATATATATATATATATATATATATATATATATATATAACGTGTATTTCTTGTTGAACATAATAATAGGTTCGATGGATCCTACAGAGGGTCGACACCGATACCGCAAGACCGCTGTTTCTGGGAGGGTTTTTACAATTTAATGAGGTAGCCATTTGGAAATAGAACTAAAAGTATCACTTTTTCCCACGGAATTACGCAAAAATCCTAACCCTCCTGCCCAAATACAAGAAATATTACCGGGCATAATCGATGAAATTGTTCTTTGGTTTTTCGAGAATAAAACTTGGCGTTTTCAAAACGGGAAGTTTAAGGCATGAATTGGTGTTACCATATTATTTTCATAGACAATCTGTTGTCTTCTTCAGGGATTTCAAGAAATTATTGTTTTCGACCGACGTGAAGAATGATTTTACTCGTTCGGCCATTTTGAATTCGATCGTCACTCGGTACACAAACTCGCTTTATAACATCTCAATATCGACTGAGATTGAAAACTACAAAAAATAGCAAATAGAAAGACTAATTTGGCAATTTTGTCTATTTAAATTTAACTGGCTTTGCAAACTAACTTTTTCCAGATTCAAACAATCTAACCCGAGCTAAATGGGTGACCCGACGAATCACGGTTTTCCTAGCATCGTTTAATATGGGATTACCTTTTAAGGCAGTTTTTGTTGGAGTAGCAACTCTCGCTTCTTCTGATGATTCCATTCGTCATTGGTGCCATTTTTTAGCAAGAAGAAAACCGGATCCATCTTTGCTTTTCTGTGAGTCTTGTAATCCTGATTGAAAGATGAAAGCGAAACAAAGATGGCGTTTCTTTATATTTGTTTAAATGTTTGCCAAGTTTCTATTTTTAATTCTTTTTGTTCAGATGCGTCCGCGTGTTCTCAGTCGATTGGTTTGTACGACTTTAGTCTGAATTAGCCTTACAGACTAACGCGAGTGCTAAAGTTTTTATTTGATATTCTCGTTGGTCTGTCGCGCGTCCGTTTGAATCGGCATGCTTGTTGGTCTGTGGCGCGTCCGTTTGAATCGGTATTCTCGTTGGTCTGTCGCGCGTCCGTTTGAATCGGTATGCTCGTTGGTCTGTCGCGCGTCCGTTTGAATCGGTATGCTCGTTGGTCTGTCGCGCGTCCGTTTGAATCGGTATGCTCGTTGGTCTGTCGCGCGTCCGTTTGAATCGGCATTCTCGTTGGTCTGTCGCGCGTCCGTTTGAATCGGCATGCTCGTTGGTCTGTCGCACGTCCGTTTGAATCGGCATTCTCGTTGGTCTGTCGCGCGTCCGTTTGAATCGGCATGCTCGTTGGTCTGTCGCACGTCCGTTTGAATCGGCATTCTCGTTGGTCTGTTGCGCGTCCGTTTGAACTGACATGCTCGTTAGTCTGTGGCGCGTCCGTTTGAATCGGCATGCTCGTTGGTTTGTGGCACGTCCGTTTTAATCGGCATTCTCGTTGGTCTGTTGCACGTCCGTTGTAATCGGCATGCTCGTTGGTCTCTCGCGCGTCCGTTTGAATCGGCATTCTCGTTGGTCTGTCGCACATCCGTTTGAATCGGCATGCTCGTTGGTCTGTCGCGAGTCCGTTTGAATCGGTATGCTCGTTGGTCTGTCGCACGTCCGTTTGAATCGGCATGCTCGTTGGTCTGGCGCGTCCGTTTGAATCGGCATGCTCGTTGGTTTGTGGCACGTCCGTTTTAATCGGCATGCTTGTTGGTTTGTGGCGCGTCCGTTTTAATCGGCATTCTCGTTGGTCTGTTGCGCGTCCGTTGTAATCGGCATGCTCGTTGGTCTGTTGCACGTCCGTTTTAATCGGCATTCTCGTTGGTCTGTTGCACGTCCGTTGTAATCGGCATGCTCGTTGGTCTCTCGTGCGTCCGTTTGAATCGGCATTCTCGTTGGTCTGTGGCGCGTCCGTTTGAATCGGCATGCTCGTTGGTCTGTGGCGCGTCCGTTTGAATCGGCATGCTCGTTGGTCTGTTGCGCGTCCGTTTTAATCGGCATTCTCGTTGGTCTGTTGCGCGTCCGTTTGAATTGGCATGCTCGTTGGTCTGTTGCACGTCCGTTGTAATCGGCATGCTCGTTGGTCTCTCGCGCGTCCGTTTGAATCGGCATTCTCGTTGGTCTGTCGCGCGTCCGTTTGAATCGGCATGCTTGTTGGTCTGTCGCGCGTCCGTTTGAATCGGCATGCTCGTTGGTCTGTTGCGCGTTCGTTGGAATCGACATTCTTGTTGGTCTGTCGCGCGTCCGTTTTAATCGGCATTCTCGTTGGTCTGTTGCACGTCCGTTGTAATCGGCATGCTCGTTGGTCTCTCGTGCGTCCGTTTGAATCGGCATTCTCGTTGGTCTGTGGCGCGTCCGTTTGAATCGGCATGCTCGTTGGTCTGTCGCACGTCCGTTTGAATCGGCATGCTCGTTGGTCTGGCGCGTCCGTTTGAATCGGCATGCTTGTTGGTTTGTGGCGCGTCCGTTTTAATCGGCATTCTCGTTGGTCTGTTGCGCGTCCGTTGTAATCGGCATGCTCGTTGGTCTGTTGCACGTCCGTTTTAATCGGCATTCTCGTTGGTCTGTTGCACGTCCGTTGTAATCGGCATGCTCGTTGGTCTCTCGTGCGTCCGTTTGAATCGGCATTCTCGTTGGTCTGTGGCGCGTCCGTTTGAATCGGCATGCTCGTTGGTCTGTGGCGCGTCCGTTTGAATCGGCATGCTCGTTGGTCTGTTGCGCGTCCGTTTTAATCGGCATTCTCGTTGGTCTGTTGCGCGTCCGTTTGAATTGGCATGCTCGTTGGTCTGTTGCACGTCCGTTGTAATCGGCATGCTCGTTGGTCTCTCGCGCGTCCGTTTGAATCGGCATTCTCGTTGGTCTGTCGCGCGTCCGTTTGAATCGGCATGCTTGTTGGTCTGTCGCGCGTCCGTTTGAATCGGCATGCTCGTTGGTCTGTTGCGCGTTCGTTGGAATCGACATTCTTGTTGGTCTGTCGCGCGTCCGTTTGAATAAACGCATATAATTGTTTCTGCGTCCAAACATTTCTATGAGAGGATCTATCCGTCGGTAAGTCTGTCACACTTAAGTTATAAATGACGCATCTTCGGAATCTCAATTATTATTTCTGAATATGTTTTATTATTATTTAATCTGTCAAAATGTTTTTTTTATTATTTAATCTGTCAAAACCGGGTTTAATATTTTGTTAACATTGCGGTGAAAATCATTCGTTTTTTTGTGTTTTTTAAACTTTTTATTTTTCATTTTTGTTTTGTTATTGTTTTCAAAATTGGATAAGAGCAGTTAATTAATAATGTTGTTCAAGGTCAAAGCCGAATTGGTTACGAATAGCCCGAGCCTGTTGTTGTCAGGGATGGAGGAGGTGCTACGAGCGATAAGAGACACAACTACTCTGATTACGGGTGGATATCCAAATTATATAACGGGTGGGTCGCTAATCAGTTAAACACACATGTTATATGCACATACACACACGTATATATATATATATATATATATATATATATATATATATATTAATTGAATGACATAATAAAATGAGAAATTAATCAGATGTTATTAAAGTTCAAAAACAAGGAGTGATACTGCGTCCTTAACTCATGAGTTTTCAAAGAAAATCTTCTCCTCAGATGACCATTACCGCAATGACATTACTGCAGGTAATAAAAATTAAGCTTTGAAAATATATAAAAATATATAAAATATACATATAAAACATCAAATATATCGGACAGAAACACAGTTTTTTTGTTAAACTTATACAGTTCATCCCAGTCATAAAGTTTAAAACAATTACAAGAAAAATGTCAAAGAAGTCGATTAAAAAACAATCCAGGTGGTGATTGGTAGTCCAAAAACGAAAAAATTATCCAGGCGGAAAATGTTCTAGCTATCGATGCAGTAGATGACAGTGAAGAGTGTATTCAGGATGTATGCAAATTAATAATAAAACCATGAAAAAAGGCAAAATCACTCAAAATGTTCAGAAGACTTACTCGGTGTTGAATATTATAATGTCCAATTAATAAATCAAAGTTCTTAGGAGCTGATAGTAGGCGTGTTGCAATCCCAATCAAAAAACAATAATTAACAACAAAAAACATTCTCAGTTTATTATGGTATCCAATTAATATTATTGCTCTATACACTATATTGAGCTTTGTTTTTATCCTGATAGTCTACTGGCTAAAGATATTATTCATATCTTTAAAATATTATCTTACTATCTCTCTCTCTCTCTCTAAAAACACCGCATCACACCTAACATCTCCCATTCCCAACGCCTCACCCTCAAAGGCCTTAAGGAAAACAACCTTGTGTGTGTGTGTATTTATAATCTCTAAATTTCCCCCCACCATCCCTTTTCATTCAACTGAGTCTTGACCTTCTTTAGATTTCATAATTCATATTACTATAAATTTACCTTTTATTCTACAATTAATTTCAGTTTTGAATTTAAATTAATTCTAACCAGTTTTTTTTTTATTTCAACAGTTGCCTCCCCTTAACCGTTCATTTCTTAACGACTTTCGCTAACAAAAATTTATCAAATTTTTTAATTAAAATTGAATTAAAATAAAAAATTTAAAAAATAAAGTAATAATAAATAATAAAGTATATAAATAAATATTAATAAGATGACAAGCTTCAGCTGAATAATTATACAATAAATTATTAAAAAAAAAAATTATGATAGTAACAATTAATATTGATATCCAATTAGCTTATCTAAACTCATTTTCTGCAGATCTGACACCAATTCTCTACGGCATTTTGTCAACAGTTGTGTCAATCTCGCCTTTTCGACCATTCGGTCATATTTTTTATCTGTTTCTTTTGATAATGAGAGGTTCCACTCTCGAAAATTAAAGTTTAAAGTTTACCTCTTTTTCCGGACTTTTTAAAATTGCTTGACAGTAAACTTTTTTCTATTTACTGTTCTGGTATTTAAACCAGTGAAATATTAATGAATTGATTTGAGATTCCATTCATATTTTCTCTTCTCATTTCTTTTTGTTCATCTGTTCCACCTTCCGGTACCTATATCGCATTGTTCCTGCCTCGGATTACGAACTTACATTTACATATATATATATATATATATATATATCCCGCTTTCTCTTCTTCTTCGTTTCGTCTTCTTCAACTGACGTTCCCAACTTTCCGGTTGATTGGTATCTCTTTCTTCTTCTTCTTCTTCTTCTTCTTCTTCTTCTTCTTCTTCTTCTTCTTCTTCTTCTTCTTTCTCTTTTTATAACATTCCTCGCATTCCTTTTTCTCCCCGTTTTGTTGTTCTCCGCACGTGACAATTTCTTCCAATCGCATTCTCTGTATGAATTTGAAAACTTTTCCGTTTTGAAATAAAGTTTATTAACTGATCGAAAATGGCCGTATCCACGACCGAAATATCTCGGTGGAACTTTACAAGATGAGTTTTTGAGTTATTTTGTTAGTTGTTGAATTGCTTATTCTTTATTCCATTTTTATTTTTATATATATATATATATATATATTAGAGAATAGTAGTATGCTTGAAGCATTGCTGGGAATAGTAGTAATATGTTAAGAAGGCTGGGGGCAATACAGCGTGCCGAGTAGGTTGTAAGCTGGAAGGAACAAAATAATAAATCGATGGGCGGGACTTACTATTTATTTTTTCTTAAAATCTTACATAACAGCAAGTGTGGTGTTGGTTGTTTGTGTGTTGTCCGGATGATGATTAAAAATCATTTATTTAATATTTCGCTCGCTAGAAAGAAAGATATACCAATGAGGCATAAACAAGAAAACTTCATAGAGAAAGGGGGAGAGATGACTACTTGCGCTCTCTCGCTCTCTCTCTCTCTCTCTCTCTCTCTCTCTCTCTCTCTCTCTCTCTCTCTTCCGCTATCGATAACGACGCTACATTTTCTTTCTTGTTGTTTATAAATTCAATTATTGTTTTCGTGGAAAAAAAATTCGCATTTGTGTGGAAATGTTCCTTTTCAATTTTTTTTTTTAGAAAGCTTTCGTTTCTAAATTGTAACTCACCACACACACACTATCGTTGACGCGAATTGATTTATTGCTTGTCATTTTTTACCGTCTTATTTAAAAGATAATCTCACTTCCCTTATTTGTCCTTTAGTCCTCACATTCCATGAGCGATGTTTCTGACAAAGGGGAAAGAATTGCTGTTTTATGAGTAAGAATATATCCATCTAACACTTATTGTTGTCTCGTTTTTGACCTTGAAGTATTTTGTATCTCCTTACATCAAGTGGCTTCATGCCTTGTCTGGAGCGACTTCTATGTAAAATTTAAAAACAAAATGTGTATAAAAATTACCAAAATGTTAATATTTATCTATTTATATTTATCTATTCATATTTATCTATTCATATTTATCTATTTATACAAATAAACGCAACAAAATGTCTTGTGAATGCAATGAAATGTTTATCATTTAACATTTTGATTTGCGAAGCGATAGCGAGCTGGCAATACCAGCTCGTCGGTGATTGAAAGTTCGATCTCTGGCTAAGGAGAGGTGCTAGTCCAGCCACACTGAAGAACTGTGGTACAGCGAAATAGTCTGGCTGCGGATAAGCCCAACTTTAGGGGTAGAGCACGAATATATATATATATATGGTAGTTTGATCAGTACCATTGGAGAGCCATGAATATTATAACTGTCCTGTTTTTAAATCTCCGAAACAGTTACATGGTAAACAGCTGATGATCCCCGTGTTAATATTAGACGCTTACGTTAAGGTTTCCTGTTTTTGTTTAACTGTTAGATACTTAATCCTCATTTTATTTTATTTACTTACTGTTATATTATTTTATTTATGAATTTTCCAACGAATGTTATGTCTGCAATATTTTGGATTTAGTTAGTTTCTCTGGGAACTTAAACTGCATTTTCCTTTTTTTTCTTTTTGTTTAAAATAACTCAAAGCTTCTTTAGACTATATATATATATATATATATATATATATATATATATATATATATATATATATATATATATATATATATTCAGGTATGTGTATATATTTATATATTTGTACTAGAAGGGCTACCCAGCGTTGCTCGGTGTCATAAAAACACAAAATAGAAGAAAAATCGCGTGTGTAACATTTTTATATTCAAATTTCTATTTCTATCCCTCTCTCTCTATAGCCATCTCTTTATCTTTCTACCTTTCTCTATCCCTAGTCGCCTCATTTCACCGCAACTTTCTAATTTTGCCTTTTGCGAAAGCTGTCTCTTCCCAACCATTTCTCTTCCGTTGCCCAGGGCAAAAGTATGACATATTTCTATAAAAAGTACCACCTCTGTTTGCGCCTTCTATATATGTACCTATCTCTGCCCCGATGCGCATACTATATATGTAATTATCTGCGCCCCGGTGTGCATACTATATACGTACCTATCGCCGCCCCGGCGCGTATACTATATACGTACCTATCGCCGCCCCTGTGCGCATACTATATACGTACCTATCACCACCACGGTGCGCGTACTATATACGTACTTTCACCGCTCTGGTGCGCATACTATATACGTACTTATCCCCACTGCGGTGCGCATGTTATATACGCACCTATCGCCGCCCCGGTGCGCATACTATATACGTACCTATCGCCGCCAAAGTGCGCATACTATATACATACCTATCACCGCCCCGGTGCACATACGATATATGTACGTATCGCCGCCCCGGTACAGATACAATATAAGTATCTATCCCCGCCCCAGTGCACATACTACATAAGTACCTATTGCCGCCCCGGTGCGAATGCTAAATACGTACCTATCTCTGCCCCGTTGCGAATGCTAAATACGTTCCTATCTCTACCCCGATACGAATGCTAGATACGTACCTATCGCTGTCCCCGTGCGCATGCTATATACGTACCTATTGCCGCCCCGGTGCGCATGATATATAAAGACCTACTGCTGTTCCAGTGTACATGCTATATACGTACCTATCCCCACCCCGGTGTGCATGCTATATAAGTATCACCGCCCCTGTGCGTATAAAATATATATACCTATCGCTTCCCCGGTGCGCATGCTAAATAAGTACTTTTCGCAACCCAGGTGCGCATGCTATATACGTACCTATCGCTGCCTCGGTTCGTATAAAACATACATATATACCTATCACCGCCCGGTGCGCATGTTATATACGTACCTATTACCTTCCTTGTATAACAGCCCCGGTGTGCATACTATACACGTATTTATCGCTGCTCTGATGCAGATACTATATACGTACGTATCGCCGCCCCGGTGCACATACTATATAAGTACCTATTGCCGCCCCAGTGCGAATACTAAATGCATACCTACTTCTGCTCCGGTGCAGATGCTAAATACGTACCTATCGTTGCCCTAGTGTGCATACTATTTATGTACATATCTGAGCCACGTTCTGCATACTATAAACGTACCTATCGCCGCCCCGGTGCGCATACTGTATACATACCTATCGCCGCCCTGCTGCATATAAAATATACATACCTATCGCCGCCCTGTTTCATATAAAATATACATACCTATCGCCGCCCCGGTGCGCATGCTATATATGTACCTATCGCCACCTTGGTGCGTATGCTATATACGTACCTATCCCCGACCCGGTGCGCATGCTATATACGTACCTATTGCCGACCCGGTGCGCATGTTATATACGTACCTATCGCCGCTTCGGTGCGCAAACTATATACGTACCTATCTCCGCCCCGGTGCGCATACTATATACCCGGTGCGTATGTTATATACGTACCTATCGCCGCTTCGGTGCGGAAACTATATACGTACCTATCGCCACCCCATGCGCATACTATATACTTACTTATTTCAGCCCCGGTGCGCATACTATATACGTACCTATCACCAGCCCAGTGCGTATACATAAGAACTCATGTTAATGCGCCCCTGTCGTATCCAAGAACCTAAATTGTGTTCGTTCATGTTTTGTCAATATCATAAAAAATAACTCAGATTAAGGCGCCCCTTTAGTATCTAAGAACAAAAATCAAGTTCATGCATGTAGCCTCACGATCATAAAAAATAACTCATATTAATGAGCCCTGTCATATCAAAGGACACATATGGTGCATTTGTGTCCCTGTTCATGAAGAAGTAAACATATTCCATACGGGTATAATATTGCAGAAGCCCCTAAAAATGTATTCCATAGGGGCGGTATGCTGCACAAGCTCCCAGTCGCATATTTTGCTAGTTGGAAGCAGAAGAGATATTACACTAACTTTAAACCTTAAAAAAAAGTTTTCACCTCTCAAAAAACAATTTCCTATCCCAAAATATATTTTAAGTTAAAAAAATATATATTTCTCCGATCCCCCCCCCCAATTTTTACATTCCACCCCCACCCACCCACCCCAAAAAATTGTAATCTCCCCTACCTTCAAAAATATTTTAAGTAAAAAAAAAAATTACACCGACGCCCCCACCCCATTTCTTTACCCTCTACCCTCACCCACCCAAACATTTTACACTCCCCTACTCTAAGAAATATTTTAAGTTCAAGAAAAAAAATATCCGCGACCCACCCCAAAAAATGCTACCTTCCACCCCCACCCCAAAAATTTTTTACTCTCCCCCCCTATCCTGAAAAATATTTTAAGTTCAAGAAAATAAAAGAAGTTTTCCCCGACCACCCCAAAAATTGTTTACCCTCCACCCAACCCCCTAAGAAATTTACCTACCCTCCACCACCACCCCCAAAAAGGTTTACTATCCCTCTACCATGTACTATATACGTACCTATCTCCGCCTCGGTGCGCATACTATATACATACCTATTTCATCCCCGTGCGCATACATAAGAACTCATATTAATGCGCCCCTGTCGTATCAAAGAACCAAAATTAAAGTCGGTTATTGTAATCAAAGTCGGTTATTGTAATCAAAGTCGGTTATTGTAATCAAAGTCGGTTATAGTGATCAAAGTCGGTTGTACTGATCAAAGTCGATTACTTTAATAAAAGTCGGTTATTGTAATCAAAGTCGGTTATTGTGATCAAAGTCGGTTATTGTGACTAAAGTCGGTTATTTTAATCAAAGTCGGTTATAGTGATCAAAGTCGGTTATTATAATCAAAGTCGGTTATAGTGATCAAAGTCGGTTATTGTGATCAAAGTCGGTGCATAATTATTTCTTCCTTTAACTTTACTGATTGAGACACTATTTTATAAGGATATTAATATTAGTGAAAACAATGGCGGAACATATTTATTTTAACTTTTAACTTTACTGATTAAGACGTTATCTTATATGAAGATAAATATTAGTGAAAACCATTACTCTAACTGTTGTGAAGTAGTCCAACAGTAAAAAGAAAGAAGTCAAGTCGAGGTTGGGTTAAGATAACAAGTGTATTAACATAAAAGGTACAAGGTAAGGAAACTGACTGGCACTTGGCTAGACAGTTACAAGTCTGTCCTTTTTCTCTCTCCCGTGACTCTGGTGACTCACACTATTTATAGTGAGAATCGGTGTAGTTTCTCTTCTGTTAGAACGGTCGGTGTAACACACCCTTTAAAAATATCCCATCTGGGGATTAATAACGTTTTTGTTTGGGAATCACCATCATCAACTCAGTCGATTTCCGTTTTCTTTTTGATCTCCTAATCTCAGGAGCAGTCTCTGGTATGGACACCTGAAAAGTATCAAACACTGTGTCCATGATGTCCTCCTCGTGCGATCTGGTCACCTCACTGTTCGAGTATCTTTTCCGGATTTGGTTAGTGTGACGTTTGTGCACGAAATCTGGTCTCTTGATCATATAGACCATGTTGCCTATTTGTTTATCCACAGTGCCGGACTCCCAGAAAGTCCTATTGTTTCTGTAAATCTTATAAACAACTTTTTCGCCAACTTCATACCGTTTTTTCGTTATCGTTTCTTTTAGGTTTGCCCTATCCTGGTTTGGTAACAACTTGTGGAAAATCGATCTAACCTTGTGTCCGAACATGACCTCAGCAGGTGTCTTCGACGTTTCGATGTTTGCATTCGCAGTGACTCTGTAAACTAGCAGAAACTGTTGGATTGACTTATCCGTCGGTGATCCACTAGCTTTTTTCAGAGCTCTCTTGAATGTGTCAACGAATCTCTCTGCCTGTCCATTGCTTCTTGGATGGTATGGATGGATGGTTATATGCTCGATGAGATGATCCTCGCAAAGGTGTTATAATTCAGTAGACGTGAATTGAGTACCATTGTCGGTGACAATGCAGTCTACTACTCTAAACCTAGCGAATAGTTCGTATAAAAAGTTGATAGCTGCCTCGAATGTGGGGTTCTTGCATTTTAGTACTTCCGGCCACTTAGCTAAGCTGTCTACAACAATGAGATAGTAGAACCCATCCAGTGGTCCTGCAAAGTCTAAATGAATTCTAGACCACGGACGGTCTGGTTTAATCCACGATCCGAATTGAGTCGGAGGAGCTTTCATAGCTAAGGCGCAAACTCTACACTCCCTGATTTTTTCTTCGATATGCTTATCCATGTTTGTCCAGTAAACGAAAGAGCGAATAAGGCTTTTCATTCTCGATATGCATGGATGTCCTACATGGAATTCCTTGAGCATTCTTTTCTGTAATGTCATAGGAATTACAACCCTGTCGCTATATAACAGGACGTTGTCGCAAATTGAATAAATTCCCTCATCTAGTTGGTTATTGTTGATTTTTTCTTTCGTGCTTATTACTCGTCTACCTGTGCCTTACTCTTAATATCATCAAGCGTTACTGGAAGTGCTCTTATTGTGTCACATAACGTATTTTTTACTTCAGCTTCCGCTTGAATGCCTGCTATCACCATATCCTCCAATGGTTCTGACTGCTTAGGTATCAACCTTGATAACCCATCTGCATGACCAAATTTCTTAGATAGTACGTACTCCATTTGAAAATTGTAGTTCAGAAGAATGGTACTCCATCTTTGGAGTCTATTCGCAGTGTGTTGTGGTAGTCCCTGTTTCGATCCGAAAATCGTTAATAGGGGTTTGTGGTCTGTTTGTAACAGAAATTGTCTACCGTGCAGGAAACGATGAAATTTCTTTACCGCGAATATAATGCTTAGAGCCTCTTTCTCAATTTGAGAGTATTTTTTTCGGCTGGTAGAAGTGTCCGGGATGCATGGGCTATGAGTTTTAATTTTCCATCATCCATTTTGTGCAATATGCATGCTCCTATGCCATAGTTGCTGGCATCGCTTGCAACTACAATGTCACGCTTGGAATCATAATGTGCCAGAAACAAGTCAGACGTTAAGATATCTTTCTGAAACGCTTCTTCGCACTCTTGCGTCCAGACCCATTTTGGTCCTTCCTTAACAGTTCATTTAAGGGTGATCTTAGTTAATGCATGTTTGGTACGAACACATTGTAGTAATTCGCCAACTCTAAAAAGCTTTGTAGAGACGCAATATTTTCTAGAGCAGGCATGTTCCTTATCGCCATTGCCCTACCTGGGTCTGGCCTAGTTCCTTGTTCATCGATGATTTGCCCTAAGTATTTGATTTTTTCCATGAAAAAGTACACTTCTCATCTTTGAGTTTAAACCCATAATCCTGGATTTTTTTGAATACTTGGTTTACATGGGTCTTGTGTTGTTCTTTGCTAACGCTGTTCATTAACACATCGTCCAGGTACCCTACTGCGAAATCCATACCATTTAACATCATGTTCAATAATTTGTTGAAAAATCGCAGGGGCGACCTTCACCCCAAAAGGAAGTCGGTTAAATTTGTATAATCCCTTATGGGTATTGATGCATAGCAGTTTTGAACACTCCTCATCGACAGGGATTTGAAGATAAGCGTCGCTGAGGTCGATTTTAGAAAAATAGTTTCCTCCACTCAGTTTCGCAAATATTTCTTCAGGGCTCGGAAGAGGGTAATGGTGATCTTGTAATGCCTTGTTCAAGCCTGTGGAGAAGTCGGCACAATCCCGAATCTCCTTGTTCTTAACATAAACTGTAGGTGAAGCCCACTCACTGTGATCAATTTTTGAAATGACACCCATGTTTTCGAGTCTTTCTAATTCACCGTCTATTTGCTCTATAGCGGCGTATGGAACATTTCTTTTCTTTCTGAACACAGACAGTTCATTTGTTTTGACTTCAAACTTTGCTACCGCTTTCGTACACCTTCCAAGACCGCCTGAAAATACGTCTGGAAAATTCTCTTTTAATTCCCTCTTGAGTTTTTTCTGCTTCCACATTCGAATCCTCAACCTTTTGGCAAAAGGAGCTTAAAGGCAGATCCCATAGTCTAAACTTTTCAATCAGATCAGTTCCGAAAAGGTTATTCGATTTTCGCATAACAAAAATTTTGGCTTTTTCGGTCTTATTCTGGAAAGAAATATTCGTCAATAATTCCCCTTCGAAGGTTATTTTTTCACCACTAACGCTTCTCGTCGTTTTTCGTGATTTGATCATAGTGGGTCTCCCAAGCTTCTTCCATGTCTGTACATTAATGATGGAAATGTCAGACCCACTATCAAGCTGTAGTTTTACTTTTTTTTAAGCATTTTGACCTGTACATATTTCCGGATATTTTGTTCATCAGGTTCAATTTTTGTCAGTTTAATGGCTGTCTTTCTACCAGATTTTTTCCTACAACGTGATGCCTTATGTCCTTTCTGGTGGCAGTTGTCACATTATTTGAATATGTATGGACACTCATTGTACCAATGGTTATCTCCACACCTCCAACACGGTTCAGGTGGATCTTTCCCATGATTTTTCTCTGATTATTCATTGAAGTCAATTTTTTCTTCTGATGGATCTTTTTAATGTGCGACACTCCGTTTTCCTCTATGTCACGACTGTCCTGTTTCAACGCAACAAAACGTTCACAGTCTTCCGCCAAGTTTTGTATTGTTAGAAATGGCTCACTTTCGAGTTTATTTAAAACACGACGTCTGATTTCGGAGTCTTTATTTAAGACCAGACCTTGCATGAATATTAAACATTTAAAATTATCCGCTGATAATTCCTCTAATTTAAAATCGTCGCAAAGTTTATTTACTATACTTGCATACGTAATGTAGTCGTCTTCTTCTCTTCTAGTGACATTCATACACTTATATCTCCTGTGGAAAAGAGAAGTTTTTGTAGAAAATAGTTCTGTTAGTAAAGTAACTGCCTCCTGGAAGTTCAACTCACTGGTCTTTTTTGGAAGGATAAAATTCACGAACTTTGTATGCTCGGCAGCTCGTAATTTTCTTAGCAACAATCTAACTTTTTTAGAGTCTGTCTATGTACTGCAGTCCGATACAAAAATATCTTCATATATTCTATAGAAGTGAGCAAAAGTGGC
>OY744515.1:104252074-104259574 GCA_963556195.1 Sepiola atlantica | reverse complement strand
TTCCACTAATTATAAGTATTTTTCATTCTAAGTATGTATATTTTATTAGTTGCCGTATAGAAACTGTGGACTGTAAAGAGTTAAATCTTTTAATATGATTAAACTCGTTACATTCATTGAACTCTTTTACAGATTTTACAACCATGGATAGATTTGTGAAAAAGCGCAAGACAGATGCGGATGAAGAGACACAAGGATCTGAGGCACTCCTTTGTATAATTAAATGCTGATTTTTGCATAAGACAACCAACATTTTGCACAGGGGTTCCTCGAGCCAGTGGAATGTTTCCATGGGGTTCCACTCCAGCAAAAAGGTTGAAAAGCACTGATCTATATATATACATACATACATATATATTTCTAAATATATACATACATACATATATACATATATCTAAATATATACATACCTACATATATACATATATCTAAATATATACATACATATATCGAAATATATACATACATATATACATACATATACATATATCTATATATATACATACATATATGCATATATATACATATATCTATATATATACATACATATATGCATATATATACGCATATATATACATATATATATATATATATACATACATATATGCATATATATACATATATCTATACATACATATATGCATATATATACATATATCTATACATACATATATGCATATATATATACATATATCTATACATACATATATGCATATATATATACATATATCTATATATATACATACATATATGCATATATATATACATATATCTATATATATACATACATATATCTATATATATACATACATATATGCATATATATATACATATATCTATATATATACATACATATATGCATATATATACATATATCTATATATATACATACATATATGCATATATATACATATATCTATATATATACATACATATATGCATATATATACATATATCTATATATATACATACATATATGCATATATATACATATATCTATATATATACATACATATATGCATATATATACATATATCTATATATATACATACATATATGCATATATATACATATATCTATATATATACATACATATATGCATATACATACATATATCTATATATATACATATATCTATATATATACATACATATATGCATATATATACATATATCTATATATATACATATATCTATATATATACATACATATATATACATATATCTATATATATACATACATATATATACATATATCTATATATATACATACATATATATACATATATCTATATATATACATACATATATATACATATATCTATATATATACATACATATATATACATATATCTATATATATACATACATATATATACATATATCTATATATATACATACATATATATACATATATCTATATATATACATACATATATATACATATATCTATATATATACATACATATATATACATATATCTATATATATACATACATATATATACATATATCTATATATATACATACATATATATACATATATCTATATATATACATACATATATATACATATATCTATATATATACATACATATATATACATATATCTATATATATACATACATATATATACATATATCTATATATATACATACATATATATACATATATCTATATATATACATACATATATATACATATATCTATATATATACATACATATATATACATATATCTATATATATACATACATATATATACATATATCTATATATATACATACATATATATACATATATCTATATATATACATACATATATATACATATATCTATATATATATACATACATATATATACATATATCTATATATATACATACATATATATACATATATCTATATATATACATACATATATATACATATATCTATATATACATACATATATATACATATATCTATGTATATACATACATATATATACATATATCTATGTATATACATACATATATATACATATATCTATGTATATACATACATATATCTATGTATATACATACATATACATATATCTATGTATATGCATACATATATATACATATATCTATGTATATGCATACATATATATACATATATCTATGTATATGCATACATATATATACATATATCTATGTATATGCATACATATATATACATATATCTATGTATATGCATACATATATATACATATATCTATGTATATGCATACATATATATACATATATCTATGTATATGCATACATATATATACATATATCTATGTATATGCATACATATATATACATATATCTATGTATATGCATACATATATATACATATATCTATGTATATGCATACATATATATACATATATCTATGTATATACATACATATATATACATATATCTATGTATATACATACATATATATACATATATCTATGTATATACATGCATATATATACATATATCTATGTATATACATACATATATATACATATATCTATGTATATACATGCATATATATACATATATCTATGTATATACATGCATATATATACATATATCTATGTATATACATTCATATATATACATATATCTATGTATATACATGCATATATATACATATATCTATGTATATACATGCATATATATACATATATCTATGTAGATACATACATATATATACATATATCTATGTATATACATACATATATGTACATATATCTATGTATATACATACATATATATACATATATCTATGTATATACATAAATATATATACATATATCTATATATATACATACATATATATACATATATCTATATATATACATACATATATATACATACATCTATATATATACATACATATATATACATATATCTATATATATACATACATATATATACATATATCTATGTATATACATACATATATATTAGACCTCTTCAAAATTGACCTTTTTCTTCAAACATATGGAAACTGCTATTATTCCCATTTTCCAAGGTATAAATTAGCTAAATATACCAGTTATTGTGATCTTGGACCTTGACTATGCCTGCCTCAAGAGCCATGGAATTTTATTGTTGACGTTTTTCAACAACGCTGCAAAATATGGGATATTATGTCCTTATTTTCATTGTAGCTTTCCAGAAGTTGATGCTATAGCATTGAAAGTGGTACCAAATGAAAGCTAATAAAATTTCCTTGCATATGGTAGTAAGCACAATAAAACACATGAACACCTGTGTAAATTGTAACTAATTTTAATGCACAAACAGCTGGGACACTACAAAAAATCAGTTTTGTAGTATGATAGCACTGCACTGACACATATATTGCATAAGAAACTGTCAGATAGGATGTTACTAATACATGTATTATCACTTGTTCAATGTGGCTTTTTTTAAACTGTCAAATTTTTTCCTGTGGTACTCCACAACTTGTAGTAAGCAGCTTCTTTGCTCTGGGTCACTTGTGATCTGAGTTGCAAAGTCACTCATTAGTTTCACACCTCTCTCAGCCACATCATTGGTCACTTTCACTGACCTCACAAACTTCTGTGCATTCCTGTAGCTGTCATTGTCTTCCCAGGTGTCAGTAGGAGTAGTGAGCCAGTCATATTTCACATCGAAGAGCATCAAACAGAAAGTGAGACTCTGGCCCTACCAGGTCTGTGAGAACTGTAGCTGCATTGATGACAGGAAACACTGGCTTGCCTTTCCTGTAACTCTCAGGTTTCTCTGTTTCTGACAGCTTGACTGCGAGCTTCTCTTTTGCAGACTTGGTCATGCTGGCATGTGAACTGAACAAGGTGAATGGCACTAGTTCCTGGGTCAGATACCAGCGGTGGTTGTTCATTTTCTTGAGAACAGAGGTTGCCAGTTCATAGTCATACTGCTTGTATTGCAGCATGTTCTTCATAAGCTGGAGGTCATGGATAGGTGCATCAGCTGCAGATGTGGTGGTCACCTAGTGGCTGGTGTAGAATAAGGTCAGGAACTTGTTCATCCTCTCCAGCTTGAAGATAGTGTCCGTGTTGAATTTTAGTTCCTTGGAAAACATGAGCATCTTCATACAGTAAATGTTCCTGGCCATCCAGCGGGCTTGGTGAATGGCACCTGGCTTGGCCCAGTGGATACCTCGAGGAGGTTCCTCACCAAGCAGGATCAGGCACAGCTCTGCCACCTCTCTGTAATCTGCCCTCGGACTTGCTTCCTCAAGGAAATTGCTTAAGACTGCAATTGTGCTTGTCTTCTTTTGTTTCAAGTCTTGTTCAACTAGGCCCAGAACTCTTGGGCAGTCCTTAACCAACTTGTCCCACTTCTCTTTCACATTGCTGAACATTGGGTTGTCAAGACTCTTGACCTTGCTGAACACAGCCTCCCATACACTTCCAATTATTACCTCTGATATGTGATGGCGACAAGCGAAGTAGAATACCTTTTTGCCTAGTTTTTCTTCAATAAGCTTCGCTGCACCCTTGTTGATGCCACTGTTGCTTGCTGTGGTATCAAATACCAAGCCTACAATGTTGTCTGTGAGAACCCATGCTTCTATCAGTTCCAATGTAGCATTACACTGTTGGATTCCTGTGGAACTTTCTATGAATGGCACACCAAGTAGCTTCCCTTCTTCATACTGTGGAGTACCAGAGACGAGCACTGCAAGACTTTCCACCGGGTATCTTTCACCAAGAACATCCCGTAGAAGTTTTCCATCCCAGTGTAGTGTGCAGTAATCTGGCGGACTTTCCTTGAAGTTATTCATGTAACTTTGGCACAAGTTATGACGAGTGTTTATCCTATTTCGTCTTGTAGTAGAGGCTGATATAACAAAGTCATCAAGATCTGCGCCTCCTGCCTTCAACACTGCAGACACCATGGCTGTAGTCTGGTTGTCAGAGAGTGACACCCGATCGGCAGTGCTACACATCTCTTCACTGGTCATAACTGAGTGTGGAAAGTGTAAGGTTATCGTACTTGGTTTTGATGAACAGCTTGGTGTTGTCTCAGTGTATTCTGAACCCTCACTAGTACCAGAGCCTTCACTGTTCTCTGGGTCTTCATCACTTGAAATTTTCCCAACTTCTGCTTCAGCAGTCACTGATGATAACATTCTCTCTTCTCTTTCTTCACGGAAGCTTTTCTCTCTAGACTTCTTCTCAAACACCTTATCATGACCTGACATGTGTGCCAGGCGAGTTGTCTGTTGGTCCAAGTAGAAATTGACGTCCTCTTCCTTAGTCTCCTTTGTGAGCAGCCTGTTGCTTCTTATCTCCTCCACAACATCCTTTGCTCCAATATCAAATAACTTGTCTAAGTCCTATATATATATGTGCATAGATATACATATATATATATGTGCATAGATATACATATATATATATGTGCATAGATATACATATATATATATATATGTGCATAGATATACATATATATATATGTGCATAGATATACATATATATATATATGTGCATAGATATACATATATATATATATGTGCATAGATATACATATATATATACATATACATGTGCATAGATATACATATATATATACATATACATGTGCATAGATATACATATATATATACATATACATGTGCATAGATATACATATATATACATATACATGTGCATAGATATACATATATATATACATATACATGTGCATAGATATACATATATATATACATATACATGTGCATAGATATACATATATATATACATATACATGTGCATAGATATACATATATATATACATATACATGTGCATAGATATACATATATATATACATATACATGTGCATAGATATACATATATATATACATATACATGTGCATAGATATACATATATATATACATATACATGTGCATAGATATACATATATATATACATATACATGTGCATAGATATACATATATATATACATATACATGTGCATAGATATACATATATATATACATATACATGTGCATAGATATACATATATATATACATATACATGTGCATAGATATACATATATATATACATATACATGTGCATAGATATACATATATATATACATATACATGTGCATAGATATACATATATATATACATATACATGTGCATAGATATACATATATATATACATATACATGTGCATAGATATACATATATATATACATATACATGTGCATAGATATACATATATATATACATATACATGTGCATAGATATACATATATATATACATATACATGTGCATAGATATACATATATATATACATATACATGTGCATAGATATACATATATATATACATATACATGTGCATAGATATACATATATATATACATATACATGTGCATAGATATACATATATATATACATATACATGTGCATAGATATACATATATATATACATATACATGTGCATAGATATACATATATATATACATATACATGTGCATAGATATACATATATATATACATATACATGTGCATAGATATACATATATATACATATACATGTGCATAGATATACATATATATATACATATACATGTGCATAGATATACATATATA
The DNA here is from genome assembly GCA_963556195.1 of Sepiola atlantica. Lineage (NCBI taxonomy): Eukaryota > Metazoa > Mollusca > Cephalopoda > Sepiida > Sepiolidae > Sepiola > Sepiola atlantica. The sequence continues at coordinate 104,252,979 of OY744515.1, read as the reverse complement.
TACATATACATGTGCATATATATACATATACATGTGCATAGATATACATATATATATACATATACATGTGCATAGATATACATATATATATACATATACATGTGCATAGATATACATATATATATATACATATACATGTGCATAGATATACATATATATATACATATACATGTGCATAGATATACATATATATATATACATATACATGTGCATAGATATACATATATATATACATATACATGTGCATAGATATACATATATATATATACATATACATGTGCATAGATATACATATATATATACATATACATGTGCATAGATATACATATATATATACATGTGCATAGATATACATATATATATACATATACATGTGCATAGATATACATATATATATACATATACATGTGCATAGATATACATATATATATACATGTGCATAGATATACATATATATATACATATACATGTGCATAGATATACATATATATATATACATATACATGTGCATAGATATACATATACATGTGCATAGATATACATACATATATATACATATATATGTGCATAGATATACATATATATATACATATATATGTGCATAGATATACATATATATATACATATATATGTGCATAGATATACATATATATATATACATATATATGTGCATAGATATACATATATATATATACATATATATGTGCATAGATATACATATATATATACATATATATATATATATGTGCATAGATATACATATATATATACATATATATATGTGCATAGATATACATATATATATACATATATATATGTGCATAGATATACATATATATATACATATATATATGTGCATATATATATGTATATATATATGTATATCTATGTGCATAGATATACAT
>OY744515.1:104242074-104247074 GCA_963556195.1 Sepiola atlantica | reverse complement strand
ATATATATACATAGATAGATATACATAGATATATACATATATATACATAGATAGATATACATAGATATATACATATATATACATAGATAGATATACATAGATATATACATATATATACATAGATAGATATACATAGATATATACATATACATAGATAGATATACATAGATATATACATATACATACATAGATAGATATACATAGATATAGACATACATACATAGATAGATATACATAGATATAGACACATACATAGATAGATATACATAGATATAGACACATACATAGATATAGCACATACATAGTTAGAATACATAGATATAGACACATACATAGATATAGACACATACATAGATATAGACACATACATAGATATAGACACATACATAGATAGATATACATAGATATAGACACATACATAGATAGATATACATAGATATAGACACATACATAGATAGATATACATAGATATAGACACATACATAGATAGATATACATAGATATAGACACATACATAGATAGATATACATAGATATAGACACATACATAGATAGATATACATAGATATAGACACATACATAGATAGATATACATAGATATAGACACATACATAGATAGATATACATAGATATAGACACATACATAGATAGATATACATAGATATAGACACATACATAGATAGATATACATAGATATAGACACATACATAGATAGATATACATAGATATAGACACATACATAGATAGATATACATAGATATAGACACATACATAGATAGATATACATAGATATAGACACATACATAGATAGATATACATAGATATAGACACATACATAGATAGATATACATAGATATAGACACATACATAGATAGATATACATAGATATAGACACATACATAGATAGATATACATAGATATAGACACATACATAGATAGATATACATAGATATAGACACATACATAGATAGATATACATAGATATAGACACATACATAGATAGATATACATAGATATAGACACATACATAGATAGATATACATAGATATAGACACATACATAGATAGATATACATAGATATAGACACATACATAGATAGATATACATAGATATAGACACATACATAGATAGATATACATAGATATAGACACATACATAGATAGATATACATAGATATAGACACATACATAGATAGATATACATAGATATAGACACATACATAGATAGATATACATAGATATAGACACATACATAGATAGATATACATAGATATAGACACATACATAGATAGATATACATAGATATAGACACATACATAGATAGATATACATAGATATAGACACATACATAGATAGATATACATAGATATAGACACATACATAGATAGATATACATAGATATAGACACATACATAGATAGATATACATAGATATAGACACATACATAGATAGATATACATAGATATAGACACATACATAGATAGATATACATAGATATAGACACATACATAGATAGATATACATAGATATAGACACATACATAGATAGATATACATAGATATAGACACATACATAGATAGATATACATAGATATAGACACATACATAGATAGATATACATAGATATAGACACATACATAGATAGATATACATAGATATAGACACATACATAGATAGATATACATAGATATAGACACATACATAGATAGATATACATAGATATAGACACATACATAGATAGATATACATAGATATAGACACATACATAGATAGATATACATAGATATAGACACATACATAGATAGATATACATAGATATAGACACATACATAGATAGATATACATAGATATAGACACATACATAGATAGATATACATAGATATAGACACATACATAGATAGATATACATAGATATAGACACATACATAGATAGATATACATAGATATAGACACATACATAGATAGATATACATAGATATAGACACATACATAGATAGATATACATAGATATAGACACATACATAGATAGATATACATAGATATAGACACATACATAGATAGATATACATAGATATAGACACATACATAGATAGATATACATAGATATAGACACATACATAGATAGATATACATAGATATAGACACATACATAGATAGATATACATAGATATAGACACATACATAGATAGATATACATAGATATAGACACATACATAGATAGATATACATAGATATAGACACATACATAGATAGATATACATAGATATAGACACATACATAGATAGATATACATAGATATAGACACATACATAGATAGATATACATAGATATAGACACATACATAGATAGATATACATAGATATAGACACATACATAGATAGATATACATAGATATAGACACATACATAGATAGATATACATAGATATAGACACATACATAGATAGATATACATAGATATAGACACATACATAGATAGATATACATAGATATAGACACATACATAGATAGATATACATAGATATAGACACATACATAGATAGATATACATAGATATAGACACATACATAGATAGATATACATAGATATAGACACATACATAGATAGATATACATAGATATAGACACATACATAGATAGATATACATAGATATAGACACATACATAGATAGATATACATAGATATAGACACATACATAGATAGATATACATAGATATAGACACATACATAGATAGATATACATAGATATAGACACATACATAGATAGATATACATAGATATAGACACATACATAGATAGATATACATAGATATAGACACATACATAGATAGATATACATAGATATAGACACATACATAGATAGATATACATAGATATAGACACATACATAGATAGATATACATAGATATAGACACATACATAGATAGATATACATAGATATAGACACATACATAGATAGATATACATAGATATAGACACATACATAGATAGATATACATAGATATAGACACATACATAGATAGATATACATAGATATAGACACATACATAGATAGATATACATAGATATAGACACATACATAGATAGATATACATAGATATAGACACATACATAGATAGATATACATAGATATAGACACATACATAGATAGATATACATAGATATAGACACATACATAGATAGATATACATAGATATAGACACATACATAGATAGATATACATAGATATAGACACATACATAGATAGATATACATAGATATAGACACATACATAGATAGATATACATAGATATAGACACATACATAGATAGATATACATAGATATAGACACATACATAGATAGATATACATAGATATAGACACATACATAGATAGATATACATAGATATAGACACATACATAGATAGATATACATAGATATAGACACATACATAGATAGATATACATAGATATAGACACATACATAGATAGATATACATAGATATAGACACATACATAGATAGATATACATAGATATAGACACATACATAGATAGATATACATAGATATAGACACATACATAGATAGATATACATAGATATAGACACATACATAGATAGATATACATAGATATAGACACATACATAGATAGATATACATAGATATAGACACATACATAGATAGATATACATAGATATAGACACATACATAGATAGATATACATAGATATAGACACATACATAGATAGATATACATAGATATAGACACATACATAGATAGATATACATAGATATAGACACATACATAGATAGATATACATAGATATAGACACATACATAGATAGATATACATAGATATAGACACATACATAGATAGATATACATAGATATAGACACATACATAGATAGATATACATAGATATAGACACATACATAGATAGATATACATAGATATAGACACATACATAGATAGATATACATAGATATAGACACATACATAGATAGATATACATAGATATAGACACATACATAGATAGATATACATAGATATAGACACATACATAGATAGATATACATAGATACTAGACACATACATAGATAGATATACATAGATATAGACACATACATAGATAGATATACATAGATATAGACACATACATAGATAGATATACATAGATATAGACACATACATAGATAGATATACATAGATATAGACACATACATAGATAGATATACATAGATATAGACACATACATAGATAGATATACATAGATATAGACACATACATAGATAGATATACATAGATATAGACACATACATAGATAGATATACATAGATATAGACACATACATAGATAGATATACATAGATATAGACACATACATAGATAGATATACATAGATATAGACACATACATAGATAGATATACATAGATATAGACACATACATAGATAGATATACATAGATATAGACACATACATAGATAGATATACATAGATATAGACACATACATAGATAGATATACATAGATATAGACACATACATAGATAGATATACATAGATATAGACACATACATAGATAGAATATACATAGATATAGACACATACATAGATAGATATACATAGATATAGACACATACATAGATAGATATACATAGATATAGACACATACATAGATAGATATACATAGATATAGACACATACATAGATAGATATACATAGATATAGACACATACATAGATAGATATACATAGATATAGACACATACATAGATAGATATACATAGATATAGACACATACATAGATAGATATACATAGATATAGACACATACATAGATAGATATACATAGATATAGACACATACATAGATAGATATACATAGATATAGACACATACATAGATAGATATACATAGATATAGACACATACATAGATAGATATACATAGATATAGACACATACATAGATAGATATACATAGATATAGACACATACATAGATAGATATACATAGATATAGACACATACATAG
>OY744515.1:104237521-104239374 GCA_963556195.1 Sepiola atlantica | reverse complement strand
TAAGTCATTTTAAAGCGCGTTTTTCGCTCTATCGAATCATGTTATTCGTTTCCATTTTTAATCTCTTCATTTATTTTTTTGCAGGCTTTTCCACAGCATGGGTAAAATTGAAATCCGCACGATATTCTTGTTCCAGTTCAAACTAAGCCGAAAAGCTGCCGAGACAGCTCGTGATATCAATGATGCGTTTAGCCCAGGTACCACTAACGAACGTACGGTACAAAGATGGTTCAACAAATTTCGCAATGGTGACGAGAACCTCGAAGATGAAGATGGTCAACGTCGGCCGACTGCGGTTGATAACGAAGATATGAAAGCCTTAATTGAAGCCGATCCTCGCAAAACCACACGAGGAGTTGCTGATGAACTCGAGGTCGACCACTCAACAGTCGTTCGCCATTTGAAGCAAAATAGGGTAGTCAAAAAAGTTGGATAAATGGGTGCCGCATGAATTTAACGATAATCAAAAAAATCGTCGTTTTGACGTGTCTTCTGCGCAACAGAAACTGTTTATTTCTCAACCGAATTGTGATGTGTGATGAGAAAGTGGATCCTCTATGACAATCGGCGACGTTCAGCACAGTGGTTGAATGCCGGCGAAGCTCTAAAACACTTCCCGAAGCCGAAATTGACCCAATAAAAGATTATGGTGACTGTTTGGTGGTCTTCGACCGGTCTCATCCATCACAGCTTCTTGAATCCGGGCGAAACGATTACGGCGGAGAAGTACTGCCAACAAATTGACGAAACGTACCAGAAGCTTTAACGTATGCGCCCGAGATTGGTCAATATGCAGGGACCAATTCTCTTCCATGACAACGCTCGTCCGCATGTTGCACAACTGACTCTGCAGAAGCTGAACGAATTCGGCTACGAGACTGCCTTATCCGCCATATTCACCGGACCTCTCGCTCACCGATTATCACTTTTTCAAGCATTTCGACAACTTCCTGCGCGAGAAATGCTTCAAAAGCCGAGATGATGCTGAGTCGGCCTTCAATGACTTCATCGCTTCCAGAACTCCGAATTTTTATCATAATGGAATATCTAAACTTGTTTCCCGTTGGCAAAAATGTGTTGATTCTAATTGTTATCATTGTGATTAATAAAGTTTGGTATAAAAGAAGTTATGGTCTTTTGAAGTTGAACGTCAAGAAACGCCATTGTTTTTGCACCAACCTTATAAAACAATACGGGAGTCACGATGAAGAAAATGTTATCATGAGTCAACAAGTCTGAGCGAGTAAAAGCTTTTTATAAGTCCATAAAAGAAAGATGCTATTTTAATCATACGTACGTAGGTTGAGTTAGTTCGTGAGACTTGCAAAGTTCATATTATTATCATTAGGAAGTAAGCCCATGTTCAGAGATTTTAAATCCACGGGGCAATGCCAATAGCCAGGGGCTAAAGGCGGGGTTCGTTTTCGCACCAAATAAGAGGGTTGTTAGTTGTTCTGAGGGACAAATATTCGCCAGGGAACTTGGTCTTCTCGCCGGCTATCTGGTTGAGAAGCGCAGGTCCGCTTCCTTAAATAAGCTTTATGAACATGTGGCCGGATCAAGGAGATATTGTTTCTTATTGGTTAAATCCCTAAATAATGAAGCGACCGAAATTAAGAATTTGTGCAAATCAATACCAAGTATTCAAGTCAAGGAAATATCTAATGATTTTAGACATTGTTATTGTATTGCCTTTGTTATTGTTGCTGCTGCTAAAACACCACACAAATATTTACAAATTATCTATTATTTAAAAATTGAGGGGTAAATTGAGATAATATATACACCGATTAAAGGCGAATTCTTAAAAAATGCGGTCTTCTGCATATTCTTAAAAACAATAAACAAACTGT
>OY744515.1:103492521-103535021 GCA_963556195.1 Sepiola atlantica | reverse complement strand
AAAGAACAACGATAACGAAGAACAAGCTACTTTTCTAAGACTTTTCTAGGACTTTCTTTTTTATCGTTGTTCTTCCTTGCTTTTTAAGTTTGACTTTTATTTTTATTTTTATTTTTTTCCTCTTCTCTTCTTAAGTGACCTCAACTATTACAACGCCACATTGTGTTTTGTCGGCAGTTGAAACCAGTATTCCAGACATTTAATTTCCCTGATGATCTGCCAAGCAAGTAACTGCTTGGTAGTGAAACACGTGTAGGAAAAAACATTTAATTTGAATAAATAGTATTTGTAAGAAAAAATATCTTTAATGGTGATCATTGGTGTCTTGAAATGAATGCTTTGGTAAGCCTTTATAAAATCACATATAAATGCTCTGTACTCTGTAATCGAGTATCATCGAGCTTGTTTTTTATTGGAACAACCCCGGTCTTCATTGAATGATCTATTTTATAAGTGAAAAATCTAAATCTATATATATATATATCTATATATATATATATATATATATATAAAAGTATATCCAACAAAAGATATAAAAGGCAACTAATATCTTTAATTAGTGAACATCCGGATAAAACTGAAGCTCAATATACTGGATAGAGCATTAATAGCATAATATAAAATGAAGTAATAAAATAAGGTGCAAGTCAAATTTTATTAGACTTCAATGTTCAAGCAAAGTACCTTAAAGTCCTTAACTCATGAGTTTTCAAAGAAAATTCTTCTTCTCAGAGGACCATTACCGCAATGGCATTACTGCAGATAATAAAATTAAACTTTGAAAACATATAAAAATATATATAAAAATACATAAAAGTATATAAAACATCAAATATATCAGCCCAAAACATACTTTTTGTTAAAGCTATACAGTTCATCCAAGTCATACAATTTAAAACATATTCAGGAAAGACACCCAAGATGTTGATTGAAATCCTGAATATGTTTTAAATTGTATGACTTGGATGAACTGTATAGCTTTAACAAAAAGTATGTTTTGGGCTGATACATTTGATGTTTTATATACTTTTATGTATTTTTATATATATTTTTATATATTTTCAAAGTTTAATTTTATTATCTACAGTAATCTCATTGCGGTAATGGTCCTCTGAGGAGAAGAATTTTCTTTGAAAACTCATGAGTTAAGGACTTTAAGGTACTTTGCCTGAACATTGAATTCTAATAAAATTTGACTCGCACCTTATTTTATTACTTCATTTTATATTATGCTATATATATATATATATATATGATTTTATTACTTCATATATATACACATATAATATTATATAATATATTGTGTATATATTTTCAGCATTTAATTCAACAGCTTAGTATTATTAATATTATCAGTATGAAAATATATTTATAGCAAGTAAGCTACACAGAGGCGTCCATGTTTCATTCTTGCAGGAAAGCATCATGCTAAATGTGCAGATTTTTAATATCTAGGTCGTGTTTAGTCTAGCTAAACATTACCTATATATAAAAGCAATCGCTAACAAAAATAACCCGTGCATTTAGCCTGATGATTTCCTGCAGGAATGAAACATGGACGCCTCTGTGTAGTTAACTTGTCTTCTTCTTCTTCTATTTATTTCACGTCACTTTTCCCTTGTCGTTCCGAGGTAAGACGTTTTCTGATATTACGCAAGTTCACTCTTCAATTCTCACGGTTCAGCATGTCGACTGGATCCAGATTGCACTCTGCTGGTCTTGCCTAATCACTTGCTTTCAAGTTTTCATTGGCCGGTCAATCTTCCTGCGATTTAAGACATCCATCCTTCTACAGTTGTTTATCCGGGAGGATGAATGCTCCACATGACCATACCAGTGTAACCGATTTGTTTTATGCAAAGGGGATAAAAAGTTGCAAAAAATTCTGATACCCCCGATTTTTTTGAAATTTCAACAATAGATATTAGACATCAATTAATAAATATTCCCCAAATTTTAGTTTTTTGGAGTGTTTTAAAGAGTTTTTAGAGGACATAATATGGGAACACCCTTCAATTTGAATATTCAAATGTATCAGATTTGCATTTAATTTGATCTATTATATCTTGATTTTAATTTTCGTAAGATGGCATAAAAATAGTTCAAAGCTGTTCCGTTTGACGAAATTAATTTTACCCGTCCTAGGACGTGTATTTTTTCTCCCAGACCCTCGTCCAGCGCTCTTACGGCTACTACTTTTCCTTATCAACACATCATGTCAACCAAATATTTCGATGTACTTGCATGACATTTTTCTTATAATTATTATCCTGAGAAAGTCTTACAATAAAGACGAAACGTTGATAAATATATAAAAAATATCTCTTGGTTTTTCCTTTTTCATTTCCCATTATATATATATATATATATATATATATATATATATATCATACTAGCATATCAACCCTTTTTTAGTTATTTAATGACGAATCCAATTTCATGGATTAAGTTCTTGTATCTTCAAATATTTATTCATACTGTAAATGTATTTTGTAGATTAATTTGTTTTGTATATTTAACCCACAGTTGGGACCCTGACAGGTACTGCCACTCCGGGTCATGGTGCACCTGTGAGTAATGGAAACTCAGAGATGACTCCAAACTCCAGAAAGTTCCCATAATTAGACCTAACCCTCAGATGCAGATTCAGGACAGTTGGGAAAAGTTAGAAAAGTCTGGTTAAGATAAATTTCGAAACTGTAGGATGAGAGTTAACCCCTTTCCCAAGGGTGTCCAAGGCAGTTTAGTGCTGTACCCAGGGGTAAAGAACTTTGTTTAGAATGTATGAAGCATAAAGGAAGGGGGAAATAAGATATGTTACAGTAGAAACATTTATTTCTTGCATTTTAGACACCAACAAGAATACGGTAGTGCCAGTTATATAATGACCACTGTCAAAGGGATACGATTCTTTCTTCTACATTCTCTCGATACTAATACATTACAACGTTACCTTTACAAATGTCATTAACACTTCGTTTCTTGAGTTGCTTATAACATTCTTGATCAGATTCGCTTCTCATTCATTAACTCTTGCATAAAGTTATTTTTATGATGACCTTTTTAATTAACTTCACACGTCACCACATTATTATGTTTGCTACCGTCATCAACAGACAAGAATAATGATCTCTCTCTCTATATATATATATATATATCTGTCTCTCTCTCTCTATATATATATATCCCCCCTCTCTCTCTCTCTCTGTACATATATATAAATATATATATATATATATATATATATATATATCCCTCTGTCTCTCTCTCTCTATATATATATATCCCTCTGTCTCTCTATATATATATAAACATATATATATATCCCCCCTCTCTCTCTAATATATATATATATATATCCCTCTGTCTCTCTCTCTCTATATATATATACATATATATAAACATATACATCCATCTCTCTATATATAATATATATATATAAATATATATATATATAAACATATATATCCCTCTCTATATATATAATATATATATAAATATATATATATATATATAAACATATATATCCCTCTCTATATATATAATATATATATATATATAAATATATATATATATATAAACATATATATCCCTCTCTCTATATATAATATATATATATATATATATATATATCCCTCTCTCTCTCTGTCTCTCTAATATATATTCCCCCCTTTCTCTCTAATATATATCTCCCTCTCTCTCTCTCTAATATATATCCCCCTCTCTCTCTCTCTAATATATATCCCCCCCCCTCTCTCTCTCTCTCTCTCTCTCTCTCTCTCTCTATATATATATATATATATATATATATATATATATCCCCTCTCTCTCTCTCTCTATATATATATATATATCCCCTCTCTCTCTCTCTCATATATATATATATATATATATATATATATATATATATATATATATCCCTCTGTCTCTCTCTCTATATATATATATCCCTCTGTCTCTCTCTCTATATATAAACATATATATATCCCCCTCTCTCTCTAATATATATATATATATCTCTGTCTCTCTCTCTATATATATATATATACATATATATAAACATATACATCCATCTCTCTATATATAATATATATATATATAAACATATATATCCCTCTCTCTCTCTCTCTATATATATATATATATATATATATATATCCCTCTCTCTCTCTCTAATATATATCCCCCCTCTCTCTCTCTACATATATATATATATATATATATATATATATATACACTCCCCCAACGTGCAGGAGAAGGTAATGCCTTGGAAGATGGTATCATGACGAACAAACATATGTTACACCCCAAAGAAGGAGGTAATGCATGAGAGGATGCTAAACTATCTAAAAAGTAATGCCTGGGAGAATGATCCCATGACCACAGAACAGATACTATACTAACCCTCCCCCCACCCCTAAAAAACGAGGAGGTAATGCCTGGGACGATGGTATCATGATAGCAGAACAGAGATAGCACCCTGGATTCAGCATTAAAAGATAGTACATTAGTCTGAAATAGTATAGTAAACTGAATTGAGCATTAAAAGATAGTAATAGTACAATATCGGTTTCAGATATAGAACTAATAGTATAGATAGTACAATAGTACATTATTAGAAGCAGTAGTATAGTTTCGGCTTCAGACAGACAGATACTAAATCTCCATTAGTAATAGAAGACCTTGACTGCCTGCCAGCTGAAGTTGCCAGGACAATTCTTTGAAGATAATACACACATTGCATTTCAGACAAAAAAACAAAACATGTTGCCATTACAATTCACACCCACTCGACATTTCTTTTACAAAACCCATTTGTATGTCTGCAAAAATAGTTTGTCTGCAAATACATTTTCATACCAAATGACACAGTAAAAACACCCACACAAATTACTAAGGTTCATACAAAGTTTTACACAAAGCAGACAAATATTCCATAATACAAAATGGAAGAATCCATATAATGTTGCTGTCGACGGACTCCGACCAGCTTTCGTAGAATAGCAAAATTAATGCACCGATTCTTTTGATAAACAAGAAACACCCACAATACAAACAAGATGAGGAAGAAAAATTACATTTCCCAAATATTTCACGAAACATTGACTGATTGATTCGACATTCATCAAATTTCATGTCTTCCACAATTTTGCGTAGAATAGAAGTTAACAGAAACCAATAAATAAATGCTGGAAATTTCATAAAGATTACATGATTCCCTGATATTTGGTAAAACTTATTTAGAACATTTGTTTACATAGGCACCTGTAGAATCATAGCATAACACTGTCCCATCTTTCTCTATCATATATATATATAGCCAAAATATATTTTTTCACATTTTGAATTTTGGCTTTTCCACTGTCAACTTATCCATCTATGTAATTCCTCTGATGATAAGATTTTAATCTTTGAAAAGCCTTGACTTAAGGAAAGAAAAATAAACATGTTTTTACCGAGTACACCTTGCATTGAACAATCGAAGTTGAAATAGATTTGTCATTCGTACATATTTATCTCTCTTCTTTCATTTATCTTATATATATATATATATATATATATATAGAGAGAGAGAGAGAGAGAGAGAGACAAATGAAAGAAGAGAAATAAAAGATGTGAAAAAAACAAATCTCTTATGTCTTGTTATTTAAAACAAGGTATATTTAATTAAAGAATATTTATTTTCCTTCCTTAAGCCATGGCTTTTCAAAGAATATATTCTTATCAGAGGAGTACAAATGATACGGTCAAATTTAAAAGTATACGTTATACTTTTAGTTTCATATCTTATATATATATATATATATATATATATATATGAAAATACATCTATGACAAGTAAGCTACACAGAAATGTTCATATTTCATTCCCGCAGGAAATCATCATGCTAAATATTTGAATGTATTGTTTGCGATTACTTTATATCCAAGTAGTGTATACTCTAGTTAACTAACCAATCGGATTGGGATAAATTATTTTAGTCCCACCTGATAATTTGACACAATTAAAAATGGAGAGTGCTCAAACGCCTCTCAAACAAAGGGCTGTCAGGCATTTGTTTGAGAGCGTTTGGCAAATGGTCAATAAAAATAATAGCCCAAGATGGAGTAATAATATTAATGCATCTGACAGGTTAGTTAACTAGAGTTAACACTACTTAGATATAAAAGCAATCGCAAACACTACATCCACGCAGTTAGCCTGTGATTTCCCGTGGGAATGAAACATGAACGTTTCTGTGTAACTTACTTACCATAGATATATTTTCATACTACTACTACTACTAAGCTCTACTCGCATATTGAGCACTGTTATAGTAAATACTGAAAATATATAGACATAATATATTACCTTATAATAGTATGTGTATATACATGAAATAGTAATATGTGTGTGTGTATTTAGGCAGCATATTTTCATTTAGAGAAAAATTATTAAATAATACGAAGTGTTTTTGCTTGATAAGACTTTATTTTATTTTTTCAATTTTCCGAATTGTCCATTTAGTATTTTGGTCAAATTGGTGTAGGTGAATTTTGTAACTTTCTTGTTCCATTTTTTTTTTTTTTTCACGGGTACTTTTGATTTGATTCATCAAATCATCATCAGGCGGTGTTAGTCTTTGTGTATTTACAACTATGTCTTTACTGTTGAGTTTTTTTTAACGGCTAGTAATTTACGACTTTAAAATGAGCGTCTATAATATTGAGATGTTGCATGCAAATGCGATTACGTGTAAAATTATGATTGCTTAATTTGGTAATGTGAATGGCTATGGTAGACACTTTAAAATGTTGTGACTAGTTTCGTAATTCACATTATTGATTGTGGGATGTTTGGTTTTTATGTAAAGCCCTTCAAAAATTTTTAATCTTTTGATGTTGGTATCGTGGTGTATTATTTTAGTAACACGACTTTATTAGCATAGATTGTCACCAATGTTTATATATATATATATATTTAAATTTATTTAAATATATTTAAATATATATATATATATATATATATATATATATATATATATATATATATATATTTAAATATATTTAAATAAATTTTTTGTGGTACAAAATTTAATTACAGCAAGGAATACAGACGTATGTGACATTTTTTTGGGTGGAATGAAATTGAAAAAGTATAAAAACAAGAGGAAATAATTTTTTAAAATTCATGAATATACTAAGCCGGCTTTTGTCCACACTCATCAGAGTATTTACGTGGAAATAATTCAAGAAATTACGACTAAAATCTTAAAAAAGTAGAATGAAAACCAGCGACAAGTTTAGGAAAAAAAAAAAAATGGGGGGGGGGTCACAAGTTGATCACACTGAATCCTAGAAGCCACTCCTTTTGTTTACAAATTGAGGGTTTGACTGACTTAATATATATAGCTTCCAGGACTTTGAGGTGGAATAAAGAATGTGATCTACTTATGACAGAAAACCAGTCACCAGTGTAAGTCGACGCACATTCGGCGCTATTTATAAGATAGTCAGCAATAGCTGACCCGGATGTGTTGACTAAATTATTTAAATTATTTAGTCGGCACCGGCGTATTGCAGGGGGGATGTGTTGTTTTATTCTGGAGTCAAACCTTTGCACTGTTCTTCCCACATATACGGCATCACACCGACATTTAAATTGATAAATAATATTACTGATATGTTGGGGTGGGAGAACATACTTATGAATAGATTTAAAATCTATTCATAAGGATGTTCTCCCACCCCAACACACACACTATATATATATATATATATATATATATATATATATATATATATATATATATACTAGGTGTACCTATCTGGCGTTTTCCGGTAGTAAAAGAAAAAATGACTGACTTGTTTACGAAGAAATGGAATTTTGGTGATGTTAATTTTGTAAACAAATTATTTTATGAAACAAGAATTTTTTTAAAGTTCGTTTTATACTTAACGTTATTAGATGAATAGTAAAGAACAAATAATAATGTGTACTTAATGTGGAAACTTCCCTTTAATGTTTAAAAATATAACGTGTTTTTAGATATTCATTTTTGTAGAAGTCAAACGAAATAACTCATTACATGATTACTTCCCTTTAATGCAGAAGAATATTTGGTGCATAAGGGGAAAAAGTCTCCACTCTTAAGGTTTTCTTTTCGAAAATATGTATTTTCAGAAAGTATCTGACATGAAATAAAATATATACGTGCCAATAACATAGTGGAAGGAAAAACGAAAAAATAGGCTAGTCCGAATCAAGTATCGATATGTAAGACAGATTGCTATTTGGGTCTGACTTTGACAATCCGACAAGATAACTTCATATGTTAGATATATTTTTTCCTTGAATCTTAGCATGTGGTCAGTCATTGCTACATCTATGCCAGTTATGTTTGACGTGTCCTTCCATAGATTGGTAAGTTCGTTTTTCATATCTCCCCGTATTTTGAAGTATTTTTGGTGTATTACTTGTTAGCGCAAATAAATCCTGTTATATTTTTATGAGTAAGATTTTAGTTCATTTTTATCTCTTATCTGTGTTAAAAGCAATTAAGGAACCGATAATTCTTATAAATTAAACAAAATAAATGATCAGCAAACTGCAAACAAAACCTTAACAGACGAGAGTAATTATTTTGTTACTTTCAATTAACAATCAATATAATTAAACATAATAATTTGCGATTGCTTCTTTTAGACGGTGCTGTTAACAGCAGTTGTAGATAAAATGATTGTTAATAATGAAGATGACAAAACAATTTTAGATAAAAAATATTGTTAATGATGAAAATGACAAAGCAGTTTAAAAATGAATAAACTTTTGGCATTTTGGCTAGGTGTAGTATCTGTTCTGATGCTACACTATTTCTGTCATCGTTCAGTGAAAGAGAAGTCCTTTTAAACTGAGGCAATTTTATTTTTGTTTCAATCCAGAGTGCCCCTTTTTGGGGAGCTGGTTTTTTCCCACGGTAAAAAAGTCAGAAAACAACACAGCGCCCATGACTTTACGAAACATATTGTGATGCTAAGAATTGTTGAAGCATGGAAAAAACTGCCTGCTTTGGTTGTTTGCTACGGAGACACTGCATCCTTTAGAACCCTCGCGCTTCCCGAAACTCGTCAAAACTACACCCGATGTCTCCATATGCATACATGTATATGCATTTTTGATGCATTGTAGTGCACCTGATCATTGCACACAATTTCTTTATCATTTCATTACGATTTATATGCAAACAAGCATAGCCTTCATGATGGGCCCTAAATCCAATAATATATTATAACAAAAGTAACAAAGGGCCATTACTTAAACAGGCTCCCACATCTAACAAAACTTTATTAATAGATTAGCTTAAAAGATATTATTATTATTTGTTTTGTTTTTTAATTTATATTTGGAGGTAATAAATGTGCCAACAGTGCAGCAATTCAAAATGTGAATTTGGACAGGTGCTGGGCTACTGTATCCTTTTCTGTGTAAATTTCTACCACCCTTTACCTACATGGCAACTGAAGCAGGCTCGTTTTATTTTTTGCCAAATTAATTGAATTGAATTTAGTCAAATAAAAGTAGCATTTTCTTTAATATATATAACCGGCATATCAACCCATTTAGTTATTTAATGCCAAATCCTGTCATTTAAAAGATATTTTTTCCAAGTTTTTAATATTTTCAAATATTTTATTCATGGGTTTTGTTTTTATTAGTTATTCAGGGCTCAGTTTCATGTTACTCTCAGGAGAGCTTCTATTTAATCCATAGATAGGACCATGACAGGTACTACCACTTCTCCTGGCCAGAGTAGACCTGGGAGCAATGGTAACTAAGGGGTGGCTTCACACTCCTCCGATCTCCCAAATTGGAGCTCACCACTGATCATTTTTCTTTTGTGGTAAAAATGGTGGGAATGTAAAATTGATCTTCATACTCTATACATTTCTAATTTCGACTGAATTAATTCATAAATAAATAGCAATATAACATAATTGTTATTTATTTACACCCCCGAAAAAGAATAGGAAATCTTGAAGCTAAAAACTAGTCTCGGCCAATGAAAGAGGAAGTAATTTGGATTTTAAACAAAAAACAAAAAAAAAAACAAATGAATACCACTGACTGAAAAAAAAAGCACAAAAATAAAAATCAGAGAATTATTTTTATCTAAATTGCATTTATTAATTAATAAATAAATGTTGATATAAAAAATTTATTTCACTAAAAAGCAACAACTTATAGATTTTTTTAGGCCGCTTAAATTATTTTACCGCCCCCCCCCTTAATTTCACAATATACGTTATATTATACCCATAGTCGAAACTCAATGACCACCTTTACACAAAGATAATACTCTGAAGGTGCAAATGATACAAAAAAATTCTCACGGCTGTCAATATTTAAAGCTCTCAAGACATTTAATTTCTTTTTTTACATTTAAATTTCAGAGTTTTGAGTATCATTTTCCGCTGCTTTTAGTTTAATTTTTTATTTATTTATTCGCATCTTCAAGGTTTTATCTCTTTATAAAAGTAGTCACTGGGTTTCCATTATGTGTATAATAATACGTCCTTGAAATAAAGAAGGGAGATAAAGTAATTTAAATGACCTAAAATATCTATAAGGTTTTTTTATTAATAAAATAAAGAATCTATATTATTTTTTATTCAATAATTATTTTTAATTCAATAATTAATTTTTATTCAATAATTAATTTTTATTCAATAATTAATTTTTATTCAATAATTAATACTGAAAATTTAATTAAGATCGGATAATTCTACGAATTTTAGTGGATTTTTTTCAATCTGAGATTTGTTTTTTTGGTTAAAACAAATTACTTTGTGGCGCAACAAATATAAGTGCTAATTAATAATCAGTTCTATGTGACAGTCTTCTGGAGGTTGAAGGTTCAATCTTCAGTGCAGGCGATACTAAGAATACAATTACGAATTAATTCAGAATTCTACCTGGTCATGGCTGCCGGAACAAGAACAAGCTACCCTCGTTCCATTCAAAATTCCCTACAGATTCCCAAAGTTCAACATAAAGAGAGGATAGAAAACAACACGGAGGCTGCGCTGATCAACTTGGATCAATCAAAAGCTTTTGACAGGATCGATCATCGCTTCTTGGCATCTGTTTAAGAAACCGACGGTTTTAAACTGGACTTCCGCAAATCGATCTCCATTCTGTATTGCTCGTCGACGACAGTGATGCAGGTAAACAGAAAGTGTTCGGAATTTTTCGCAATCTCCAAGTCGATGCATCGGAGCTGTCTGCTGTCGCTCCTGTTCTACATTCTTACATTGGAGCTGCTACTCTTCAAGCTTAGGAACGGGCGACAAGTTCAGTCCTACGCAGAATCACTTTGCCTTTCTGCTGGACTGATGACCCGGTTCGAATCCTCGGCATATGGTTTGGATCCGGCCTCCAGCTTGAGGGAATTGGCTGGAGATATAGTCAAAGGTCGAAATGGCGATTAACACTTGGCTTCGAAGGAAACTTTCCCTAATGGGTAGAGCCGAGGTGCGTGCCACTTACGTCTTTCCTCTCATCCTTTACTGACTGGCCGTACTCCCCATGCTTGTGAACTGTCTAAAGGTCCTTCGGCGCTTTCTATCATTGCTTTTCTAGGAAGGGGAGGGGGGCACTGAGTGGCAGATCTGTATTCAATGTGAGGGGGGAGGGCTTGGGGATACCCGATTTGACGTGTCATCGATACAACGAAAGACTGTCTTTCCTGAGTCAAACCTTGACAGAGGAATCTGCATGGAACCCCGCAATCGTGAGCGCCTTTCCCAACCTCATTCTCGACCCTTCAGGCGAGAGTCGTCGTTGGCCAAGGGGTAAATTCCAATTATTCAGACAGTGCCGAGCCACGCTCAAAAAACTTCCTTGGTCCAGTGACTTTTCTCTGTCATCTAGGAAGGAACTTCACAGGGGATTAGTGAGGGTGGCAGCTGAAAATCTACTTGCCGAATTGAGTTAGGCGCTAGGTACGAGTCATTTCAACAACTCTGAGTTCTCTCTGACGTGGCGATTGTCTCGGAACGTGTTACCCCTCAATGCTATACAACACAGTTTCAGAATGAAGGATTCGCTCGATCATGCTTTCTTCCAATGCTCCGGACTCCAGCGGTTCTGGGTGCATATCAACGAGGTGACGGCTCGTACTAATCTCGAGCATCCTCTGCCACTAAGCATATCCTACGTAATCAACATTGAGCCGTGTGAATGTCTGAGAGTAACCCAAAGGGTTGAATCTTTTGCTGATCAGGATCTGATCGCGTCTTCAAGCACCAGCTGAAGGCCAAAATCAGATGTGATAGAAAAAGATTACATTCTTTGGTATTTAAAAAAAAGGGTGATATGTAAAATTTAAACCGGAAGTTTTCATGTAAATTACCTCACTTGAAAATTCATGAAAATAAAATTCTAAGAATGTTTTTGAAATGTTATCCTTTTTTTATTAAATCGTATTAATTAATATTATTAATAATTATAATAATATTACTATCAACAAAACTATTGCTTTTATATAAGAAAATATGACAATACAAATTACACATATATATTACATAATATTAATTTATTTAGAAACTGTTTGTAAAATAAGTATGCAAATTAAGAATACCTATAGCTGTTTATAAGTGTTTGCAGATTACTACAAATATATTATTTCAACTTACTCCCCCAGCATTCATAAAATTTTACATACGTTTTTATAAATAAAAATCATTGAAATCATCTGGGGATATTTTTAGTAGGTTAGCCCATAGAGCGAATGCGGTATTTTGGTGATTGAAACTTGTTTACAAAATAGACAAACTGGACGACCCCGACCCCTCACCCGCTCATACTCCTTTTTGGCCTTGTGCCACATCGTTTTTTATTATCACTTTTGTAATTTAAAAGATAAATAATGTTATGTTGTTTCATAGAATTATGATACAAATCAGTCGGACAGTGGCTTTGTTGCTGTCGGACTGATGTATGGTTCTGTTCAGTCCTAGGAGGTCCATCCTCCCAGGCTTTACCTTCTCTCTGAGAAAGGGTTAGTTTATTGTTAATCGCTTGAGACTCCCCTATGGGGAAATGCCGATGGGGCTGCTCAAGCATTTTTTTGTAGGCCAGAATGCGCTTATCCTAGTGCACTTGCTTCTTAAAATCACACCTGACCTTGTGTCTAACCTTCTGACAAGGAGGTAAATAATATGTTGTGTCATAGAATTAAATAAGCCTAACCCGTTTTGATGTTAATATAGTTAGGATACGTGGAAAAAACTTTTGCATTTATTTATTTAGATTGTATTTAAGGTAGGTGACTATACTGTATATAATTCTATACTCGATTACTTCTTTAAGTGCCGCCATGACTTCCGGTGGCACATACAAAACTGTAAGTTACAAATTGAAAAAAGATGATCAAATAAACTAAAGGCCATAGTAAATGACTTGTAGTTTATGCTGGTTAAAAAATGAAAGGAAACAATGGATTTAGTATTTAGTGTTACTAACTACAAAGAATAGATAATCATCACCAACTTTGGTATTTTCAGGATAGACACATCAAATATTTTCTTCTCTGTTGGTGAACAAACAACGGGGGCTGAAGAGCTTGAACCTTTGTGTGTTGCGATAAGCCCAGCCACACAGATGTTGAGCACAAGGCCGCTAGTAATAAGGAGCGTGCCTCTCCAGAAGTAAACGTCTAGGAGGACATTAATCAGCAGGGGGAAGGTGATCACGCCAGCAGGCCGAGCAGCAGTAATTATCATTGTAGCCATCATTGAGTTTGGGAATTGTTCACTGATTACAACCATTGATGGAATGTATACAATGGCATTGCCAAGACCTGAAGAAATATAAAATATACTATGTAAACATTATTATATTGACAACAAAACAAAACAAAATGTAATTCAAAATGGCTGAATATCAATGGAGAAGGAAAATACATTTTTTAAAAACTTTTCTTCACTCTCTATCAAGCGTAAAGGGCTACTGTGATACGAAGCAAATTTATAAGGGGCAACCTGGATGGGGAGTCGGGCAGCAAGATCCTTGTTCACATTGTATTTAAATTTTTGCATGTTGGCACAGTTGGGGGAAATAGGGAGCATTCCAAAGGTGAGCGGTCCGAGGAAAGAAACTATTAGAGTAGAACATGTTCCGTCATATAGGGATCTCTACAGTGAAGGGATGGGATTTTGCTGCAAGTTGGGTGGGTCGGTCTATTTAGTTGAGATTTTCCCAAACCAAAACACTAATCCAATATTATCTTTCGAAATTTTTTTTAGATGTGAATTGATAATTTGTACTATTATTTAGACTACGATTCTCATCTTAGTTGTTATTTTAGAACATTTTGGCCGATGCAACTTCCGACTTTCTTCAGGTACATCTTTTCGAACTTGGAAACCTTCGAACCGAATGCGGGAATGTTAGGGCAACCTAACAAAACAGAATAGTTATTTCCCCTTGAATAAAAAGAAAGAGTTATCGCCCTTGGATAAAAGAAGTCGTCTGCCATGATGAAAAGTAAACACAACGGCTCTCACAATCAGATTAAGCATCTCGCGTTCAGTGGTTTTCTACATTTCATTAAATCGGTGCTTTTGTTAAATAAATTTATTAACGGTTCTACTTCGTCCTTTCTTCATTTTTGAGTTGTTATTAAGCCGATAACAATGTGTAAACATCAGACATAACAGAGATTTTTTTATATCGAACTTGATAACCCGCATCGAATTTCGAACTGAACCTCTTACTTAATCCATGGAGATAGATTATTCTTATTCTGTCAACCACGGCCGATGAGAAGTGTTAAGTTATTATCACCTGTAGTAAGGATTGAACCTTCAACCTCCAGAAGACTGTCATTTAGAACTGATTGTTAACCAATACCCTTAACTGTTATGTCATATGTTCTGGTATGAATTTTGAGAGCCTTTAATCTAATCTTACCTCCATTGTGTAATATTACTACTTATTACTATAGAATTACTATTAGTTGTTTAGTTTTTACCGTTACTCATATTATAATTTTATTACTAGCACCCTAATCTACTATTTATAATTATTGGTTCTCATATTATATTAAATTCTATACTCGCCCCACTTAAGAGGACATTGTTGCCCAGCACATGTGCTGTTTCTTTGTGAATGGCTTACTCTCTACCGTTCTTCTCTGTCTTTAATTTTTACTTCGTCCTACAAGAGCAGATGTAGGCAGCTCTACCTGATTTTAAATAAAGGGTTCAGTTCTAAATTCCGGATAGGTTCCCAAGTTCGAAAAGATGCACCTGAAGAAGAACGGATGTTACATCGGTCGAAACGTGGTGAATATAACAACCAAGATGAAAGTAGAAGCCCGAATAATCCAATGTTGTCAGTAGATTAACTTTGAATCGAATTTAAATTTAAGGTCATATTTACAATTCAATATTTTCTCATTAAGATGCTGTTCTAGATGTTGATTAACAATATTTGGGGCCATATTAAGCTGACATGAGTCAATTTGATTGACATAAGTAATTTTGCCTGACATAAGTAATTTTGCCTGACATAAGTAAATTTGACTGACATGAGTCAATTTGACTGACATAAGTAAATTTGACTGACATAAGAAAATTTGGTTGACACAAGTAAATTTGGCTGACGTAAGTAAATTTGGCTGACATAAGTAATTTTGGTTGACATAAGTAAATTTGACTGACATGAGTCAATTTGACTGACATAAGTAAATTTGACTGACATAAGAAAATTTGGTTGACACAAGTAAATTTGGCTGACGTAAGTAAATTTGGCTGACATAAGTAATTTTGGTTGACATAAGTAATTTTGACTGACATGAGTCAATTTGACTGACATAAGTAAATTTGGCTGATACAAGTAAATTTGGCTGATACAAGTAAATTTGACTGACATAAGTAAAGTTGACTGACATAAGTAAAGTTGGCTGACATAAGTCATTTTGGCTGACATAAGTAAATTTGCCTGACATAAGTAATTTTGGTTGACATAAGTAATTTTGACTGACATGAGTCAATTTGACTGACATAAGAAAATTTGACTGACATAAGTAAATTTGGTTGACATAAGTAATGTTACCTGACATGAGTCAATTTGACTGACATAAGTAAATTATTAACCTTATATTTCTAACCATCGCTGTTTTAAAAATGGTGCATATATGTTTATAATAAATGCTAAAAAATCTCTTGAAAGAGGCAAAATGCATTGGGAGGGGAAGTAAGTATTCATTTAACACTTGACAAAGTGTATTTTATCAAATTTTTTATCAATATAATTACTTCAAACTGACACAAAATATGTGTATTAAAATGAAATTATTAATTATTATTTAAATATATATAATTGAATAACTTTGAAAAATATTTGTCTTTAACTCAATAAGAAAAAATTATTTGCACGCTTACAAAAATATATTTTAAACAATAAATAAAAGTCTAAAAAAATATAAAAGTATTTTTATACGACAAGTTCTTAATATATTCAAATATTTATTCATGTTGTAAATTTCTGTGCAGATCATTTTATGCGGTCGTTTTCAAATGTTAACTTGTATTCATGTACTTTGATGTTTGTATCTTTTCATTTGACGAATTTGTGTAGAAAACCTTTATGACTTCTTAAATAGTTATTTATTATGTATATTCATGAGTTTACCACCGGACCCAGTTTCCTGTCATACTCAGGACATATTCTATTAAACCCATAGATTGAACTTATAAAATTGGTCCTAAGAGTAATAGTAACAAAAGGGTGATTCTACAAACTCTCAAATTAGGACCTCGCAAAAGAATGCAGTTTCATGTCATACCTAAGTCACATCTTTGATTTGTTATTCATTGATATAAATAAATGTAATAGTTGACGAGCTGAAAAACGCGTCATAGGACAGTTTTATTTACGCCACAATGAAGATGACCCAATAAAGTTGTTTTAAATGTTAACAACTTTATTGAATCGTCATTTTTGTGGTGTAAATAAAAGTCCATATTCATGGACTTATTCAATTTCTGACACCCTTTCTCTTTCATTCTCGAAAGAGAAGGGTAGTAGTAATTGAATAAGTCCATGAGCATGGACAAAGACAAAGGTTAGAGAGTCCATAAGTAGGATGAATATCCTGTAAGTAGAGAACGTTTATGAGTTCATGTTATGAGAATGTTTGTATGAGAAAGTCCTTATGTATGCAGGTGTTCAAGTCAGGCCGTGTCCATGTATGTATGTATGTATGTATGTATGTATGTATGTATGTATGTGGGTGTGTTACATTAAGTCCACATGTGTGCAGCTGTCGCCATGTTGAATTCTTTGGGTCTTCTTGTTGAAGTCGAAACCAGAGCCAAACGCGTATCAAGAGAGAAGTTTTGTGGTCAGTCCGAGCAACGTGGATGAGTAGTTTGCAGTGCCGTCTCATGGCTAAGAAAGAAGAAGAATCCAATGGACGCTCTTTTTTTATTCTTTTTTCTGTACTCAGCATGCATGAAAGATGGCTTCTGATTGGGCAAGCCAGAAAGAAAGTTAAATGCTTGCACCAACCAGAGCACCCAGTTTAGAAATGAAGCCGAGATTCAAAATCGTAACCGGCGACTTGTTGCTGCTGTTGTTGCTTGTAGTACCGCTGGCAACCCCTGTCAATCATGCCTCAGTAATTACATTTAACTTCAAAGCTAAGCAATATATAATAATAATTCTAAATTCGATCTGTCATCGCCAGTCAGTGTCTGATAGACACAGATCACAAATAACGGTCGAGGACAGTCTGTTATGTTAGCTCTATTTATAGATTGGTACTAATCCTCAGCTTGTAAAGCCATTAGGACTGTGTTTTTTACATACAGCATCTGATATCCCAAATGGTAACTGTTGTGGGGTACAAATCACCCCTATTGAAGAACTAATGGAAGCAACCATCTATAATAAATACCATGGTTGCAAAGACTCAAACAGATGACACTCCTATCTTGTGAGTGTCCACGTGTGGTATCTGTTCCGATGGATACTACACCCTATAGACCGGTGTTGTCTTGGCCTTCGGGGCATGATTCCGCCGGTCTATGGGTCTGTCCTGTGCAGTTCTAGGAGGTCCACCCTCCCAGGCTTTGCCTCTCCTCTTTGGGGAGGAGTAAGTTGATAGCTTACTGCCTGAGGCGCCCCTACCGGGGAATGCCGACGGGGCTGTCCAGGCAATTTTTAATGGCTAAAGCGCTCACGTTCTCGGGCGCTGGCTTTTCAAATCCCACTTTCCGACCTTGTGTCACATACTCCTATAGTGGGTAGGTGTTAAATATCGAGGACATTCCTATCGTGTGAATGTCCACGTGTGGTATCTGTTCCGATGGATACTACACCCTATAGACCGGTGTTGTCTTGGCCTTCGGGGCATGATTCCGCCGGTCTATGGGTCTGTCCTGTGCAGTTCTAGGAGGTCCACCCTCCCAGGCTTTGCCTCTCCTCTTTGGGGAGGAGTAAGTTGATAGCTTACTGCCTGAGGCGCCCCTACCGGGGAATGCCGACGGGGCTGTCCAGGCAATTTTTAATGGCTAAAGCGCTCACGTTCTCGGGCGCTGGCTTTTCAAATCCCACTTTCCGACCTTGTATCACATACTCCTATAGTGGGTAGGTGTTAAATATCGAGGACATTCCTATCATGTGAGTGTCCACGTGTGGTATCTGTTCCGATGGATACTACACCCTATAGACCGGTGTTGTCTTGGCCTTCGGGGCATGATTCCGCCGGTCTATGGGTCTGTCCTGTACAGTTCTAGGAGGTCCACCCTCCCAGGCTTTGCCTCTCCTCTTTGGGGAGGAGTAAGTTGATAGCTTACTGCCTGAGGCGCCCCTACCGGGGAATGCCGACGGGGCTGTCCAGGCAATTTTTAATGGCTAAAGCGCTCACGTTCTTGGGCGCTGGCTTTTCAAATCCCACTTTCCGACCTTGTGTCACATACTCCTATAGTGGGTAGGTGTTAAATATCGAGGACATTCCTATTCATGTTTTACCGCATGGTAGGAATCCGGTCATCTCCTACCACATTTAGTGGCGTTACTGTATTGCTATGAATAAATACATTGTATATTTTAACCTGTCACAATTTGTGGTTGTTATCTTTGTGACCCCTAGCACGGGTCTACAACACTGACGATGAGAAATTTAGTAAAGAACATACGTGAGGATTTTGATTGTATACCAGTCACGAATACTGGCTACCAGGATTACTCAAGAAAGTTACGGGATCATTCGACAAAAAACTGAATAACGAAGATTCGGGCAAGGATTTACTTGAAAAAAACAAAAAAAAACGTCAAACAACAAAAGACGTCGTCAAAAAAGTCTTATCTTGCTGTTGGAAAAAAAAAGCCACAAGAAGCCTAAACTACGAGTTAAAACGGAACTCATAAATGGCGTGGATTTACGACAACTAAAAATTTAAAAAAAAAAAAAAAAACTAATTCTTTGTAAAAGAAAAAAAAAAGTGTACGTTCAACAAGGATTTGAACTAAATACTTACACGTTACGAAAAGAAAATTGAAGGAAAAAAAAAAAAGGTCAAAATTTGTTTCTGTATAAACACAAACGCTGAATTATTTTCTAGTGGAAATTGCCACACAAGGAAAAAATAAATTAAGGAAATACTCGTCAATATAACCAGATACAAAAATTGTAAAAGTTTTTTTTGTAGAGTTGGTACTATAGAAAAAGAATTGGTTTGTTTCTGAAAACGCTTTTTTTTTGTCATTAAAAAAAAAAAAAATGGAGAATTTTTCAAAACAGATTTTGGAAATTATACAACTTCAACAAAATCAACAATTAGAACTTGAAAAAAGGTTTCGAGAAGAACAATTGATAGTACAGAAACAAAATGACGAGAAGCAGTTAAGTTTAATGAAATACTTTGAGGAAAAACAGGGAAGAGAAAGAAAAGAAATGATAAAATACGCCGCGGAAGAAAAGAAAGAAATGAACGAACAAATATTGGAATTGAAAAAATTACATTTAGAGCATCAAAACCAATCAGATAAAAAAATGGATTTGTTAACGCAAGTTTTAATGAATAAGGACAACGGACAGGAAAACAGTACGGTTTTTTCGCAAAATGCGATCTGGTCAGCCATTGATACATTTCACTATGCTCATGAGGAAGACCTAACGTTTGAAGTATACTTCAGAAGATTTGAAGACATGGTAAAGTCGTGTAAGGGATGCGCATTGGCTGCAAAAGCGCCCCCAATACAATTTAGCCCGTGGCCTAAAGCTGACAATCCATGGTCAAGGATACACGTGGACTTTGCAGGTCCATTGGAGGGAAACTATTACTTAATAGTTGTTGATAGCTTTTCAAAATGGCCTGAGGTATTTAGATGCAAGAGTCCAACGACGGATTTTACAATCAGTGCTCTTCACGAATTGTATGCTAGGTTTGGTGTGGTCGATTGTTTGGTGTCGGACAATGGCACGCAATTCACGTCAGCAGATTTTAAAAGTTTCTGCGAGGATTTCCAGGTCAACCACATAACAACGCCAACCTATCATCCTCGATCGAACGGTCAGGCAGAGAGGTTCGTGGACACGCTAAAAAGAGCCCTGAAAAAAGCTAAATGGAATGCCCTCAGGAAAGGCGTTACAACAGTTTTTACAGGTGTACCGAATTACACCAAATGAAAGCGCTCCATCAAAGATGTCGCCGGCAGAGTTAATGTTTGCGAGGAAAATTAGGCCGGTCTTCGAGAAACTTTTGCCTAAACGGGTAAAACCGCCGAATACTACAGTTCCTAAAAAGATGTATTTACCTGGGGAAAAGGTATTTTTCCAGGTACATAAAAATAATAGTATGATGTGGGAACTAGGAAAGGTCAAGCAGAGGATCGGGCGGATGGTTTACATAATCGAAGGTCCAAAATTCACTCACAAGAAGCATTTGAACCAAATTCGGAAACGTGTCATTGATGACGACAGACAACCTCCTGTTGAACAAGAAGTAATGGACCATATATATGACACGTTCGACCTGGTAACACCACAAGCAGCCGAACAACGCCGGTCTTCCAGAAAAAGAAAAAGGATCGATCCCATAGAGATCAATCCCAGGAAAAAGAGCTATACGATCATTCCAGGGGAATGAAAAGCTCGAGAGGGGGGTGTTGTGGGGTACAAATCACCCCTATTGAAGAACTAATGGAAGCAACCATCTATAATAAATACCATGGTTGCAAAGACTCAAACAGAGGACATTCCTATTCATGTTTTACCGCATGGTAGGAATCCGGCCATCTCCTACCACATTTAGTGGCGTTACTGTATTGCTATGAATAAATACATTGTATATTTTAACCTGTCACAATTTGTGGTTGTTATCTTTGTGACCCCTAGCACGGGTCTACAACAGTAACTCATAGTAGAAGCAGCCCAGGAAGTCGAAAAAGACATTAGACATTAGTCATTTCTTCGGATCTTTTGTAGAAAATCTCAGCTCCCCAAATGACCCTAAACCTAACCCTAAAAACAGACAAGATGCCAGTTGTAGTAGAAAAAGGTTTTATAACTTAGTCAAGACAATGGACTCCATTTATGATTCAGTATTTGCATAAAAAGGTCGTTTCCCTTATATTTCCACCTCCACATAATAAACGCACACAGATGTCTGTCAGCCATTCCGTAGGTCCGTAGTCTCAGAAGGGGCAGTTTTTTTTAGTTTTTTTAACCAACACGGGAAAAGGGAATTAGATCGAATTGGAGTCGGATTCTTTTTCTCAGAGCACAGAGAGGAGTTTGTACCGGTGTGAAAAAGCTGACGATGACAACGGTTATTCAATGGAATTCCTATTGGAAACGGTTCATTGTAAACAAGTTACTATTTTGTCCATAGCTGGGGAAGGTGGAGGGGGTTCATACCTCTCCCAATGTTCTTACAATGTATTTGAATGCAACAGATACAAGTGAATTTGAACGTGGCTCAGATTATCTCATAGTCTGTGTAAGTATCCATTCTCCTACCCTCTTTTGTCATTTCATACAGAATATTATTGGGTTTTTTTTCTGTATGCACATCTGTTTTGTTATTAAATATCTATATTTTATTATTGTATTTTTTAAAATTCTTATATTAATATTACGTATGAATCTTAAAGGTATGTTGACCTTCCATGGCTATATGTCTGTGGATTTGCTTGTGTGAGTGTTGATAAATATGTGTCATATGCAGGATGGTCCGTTTACATGTACATGAGTATATATGTATACCTATTAGAGTGTATGTGTGGTTGGGTCTGGTGCGTGTGTGTTTATATATATATATATATATATATATATATATATATATATATATATATATGCATATAGATAAGTTTGTGAGCACTTGAGAAGGATATTTTACTTATGTATAGATGTGTATGTATATATGTATGTAAAAATGTGTGTACCTATGTTTCCCTGCAAGGGGGGGGGGTATGCCGCTGGATGTGAGAGAAAAATAAATATACACCGAATCTAACACCTTAGTATGAGAAGGGGCGGTATTCGTTTTATAAATTCCGGTCGCCACTAGAAATCAGTGATAACAGATCTCATTCCTCCCTCTACCCTTTATCATGAATGACTTATCTCGGTCAAAATCTGTTACTAGTGGTTGAATCTCTGAATTCCAAAAAGATATGAAAGTAATAAAAAGATAACATATTAAAATAATAAAAAAAGACAATCAAAGCCAAGTTTTCAATGGTCACTCGCTACTTGTATTTTCTGAAAGTTTCCTATTAAAAATCATTCTCCTGTTTATTTACATACTAACAACTTGGCCTGAGGAAGCTCAGCCTAAATAAGGTTATAGCTGAAACATGCATGCACAATGCACACATGTAACCAAAATGTTTGTATAAATAAAAACTGGTGGCAGAGACAAGCCGAGTGATTAGCCAAGCGATTAGTCAATCAGCTGTCAATAACAATTCTTCGAAGCATTATTTAAATCAATTAAAGACGCAAACATTTGTTCAAAGCCAATGCATGTTATTTATTTCCCGGTAATTGCAACAAAAAAAAAAGAAACAACAATGAATTACGAAGAGCTGTGTACTACAGTTAACTCTTGCAAAGGAGTCATTTCTTTCTGCCAGGAAAAGAAGTTTGTGGCATGAAGAAAAACATGTCCAAAATGTTATTATATGTGCTGCTTGGTTGAAAGAAAAGCTAGCAAGTACAACTGTTCATGGAGGTGTACGAACACAAACTGTCGCGCCTGGAATTCTGTGAGAAGTGGCACATTTTTTTCTCGATCCAGAATGGACATTGCTAAAATTTTAAAGCTGATATACCTGTGGTCCCAGAAAATGGCAATGTCAAAGAATCTGCTGGATCTAGGGAATTACACTGCTCGATCACATCTGTAATGACGACATCCGAAGGCGCTATGGCATCATGCCAATTGAGAGCAAGATGAGAGAATGGTGGTGGAGATGGGTTGGACATGTGCTGAGATCCGACGACAACACCATGTCAAAACTTGCTTTTACATTAGAAATCACTAGGAAGTGATCAAGAGAAAGGCCAATGATGAGATGGGCAGACACCCTGCACAATGATCTCCATAAACCCGGCTTTCACCCGGACCAAACCTGTGACTGTGTCAAGTAGTGACAAAAATCTATTACTGTGGACCCTGTCAGAGCTTGGGATTAACACAAAAGAAAAGAAAGAAAGAAGAAGAAGAAAAAGAAGTATATATATATTGTCAATAAAATGGTATAACAATAACACATTAAAATTGGCTAAAATTGTCAACAAAATGATGTTTGATTTGTCAGCTTAAAGGCTATTTTGATCAGACTTTGAAAGTCGGTAAAATAACTTATATATAAATTCCTATCTACGTGATTTAAGACGGCTGACTATGTTGTCCGCCTGAATCGACATAAATAGGGTTTATTTCTCTACTTCTTGCATAGCGGTTTGAATTGGCCTCATCGGTTACACTGCTCGGATTTGAGTTAAAGGTGACTTGTATTCAATTGAATCATGCGATTGGTTTGAACAGTTATCTCCACACTGAAGATTCCATTAGTATAAAACATATACGTATGCAGATAATGATTATTATTATTTATTATTAGATAATTATATATATATATATATATATATATATATATATATATATATATATATATATATATATATATCATAGAGAGATTGATAGATAGAGAGAGAGAATATGAGAGTGAGAATAGAGAGAAAAGGGAAAACAGAGAAGTATTTGACAAACATGTTTCCCCCTCAACAGTCGGACCAAAAAGTGAGAAAAGAGCAAGTATACTTCTGAGTCAGACCTTTTATCTGTGTGACCACATAGATAAATAAACCAATAGTTGACCGCTCCGTCATCACATGATCTGGGACCATGCATTAGACAAAAAGGCAATCTCAACAGATGCAAACTCACTAAAGATTCGGTTTTTATTGAACGAAGAGAGTGTTAAAAGATTAATAAAAACAAATAATATAGGAAGTTCTAATAACATTTAAGCTTTGATCGAGATCGATTAATTTTGTTTGAATTCATTTTCTTTCAGAAGTTGATTAAAATTGTTTTATAAAGATTAAGATTAAATATATACATATATATATATATATATATATATATATATATATATATATATATATATATAGTCATCCACAGACAGACTGTTTCGCTGTATCCCAAGTCAGGGATCGAACCAGCAATCATCTAGTTTATAGTAAGTAGTTCTAACCACCAGACCACGGAACACACCACTAATAAATGATATATACAATGTTTTTATATAAACTTTGACCGCCACTTGAACAGTGCTCTATTTGTTTATATATATATATATATATATATATATATATATATATATATATAAATTCCCGAAACAGTTTTTCATGGTAAACAACTGATGATCCCTTAAATAATGTTAGAAGCAAACTAATATAATAACTGTAAAAATTAAATTGACTTACATGAGGGATTTTCCACTGAACGACTTCGGACTTAAGCTTTTTTTTTTCCCCTTATATAGTTTTAATGGTTGAGATACTTCCGAGACTATATATATATATATATATATATATATATATATATATATATATATGTGTTTAAATATATATTCTCTATAATATCTGAAAATGTTTTAAATTGTAAGCTCAATGAAGTTGTATCCCAAGCTTCAGAGCATATATATTTCATCATCCTCACATGTCGTTGAATGACCACAACCAAACTTTACCTCTGTACTTTCAATCTTTTTACTTTCATATATCATACATCAGCGAATACCTGTAATTCTTCTTTGTCATGCTGACAAACAAAAGAGATTTTTTACTGTGTTTAAATTGTATTTTTTATTATTTTTTATGTGTATGATTTTTTTCCAAATTTAATGCTTTGATCGTTTCCTACGCACGTTTCGCAGCAGAAATTACAGAGGAATATGAAGTCTTTTTCCCAACTCTGTTGCTCATCAGAGAAATTGATCATACATTATCAACAAGAAAAAAGGATAGAAAAAGTTCAAAATGAGCTCCTGACAAAGGTAACGACAAGTCAAAATATATGAAAAATCTTACATGAGAAGTTGTGAAAATATCCCTCCCCCCACCGGAAAACTTAATTCCGAAACCTTGACAATACTTTTAGCCGTCTTCTATAGTCAAAATTCGACTGAGTCAGCATCCACCCAGCCTACTGGACAGCAGGAATCCTCGATGAGAAAAAACCCTTGCAAATACACCCCCCTCCCCCCAAAAAAACGATGGGCAAATTATTATCTCTGAAGATTATAATAAAATAATGAAAATAAGCCCCCCCCCTCAGAGAGACCCATATTCAAAACGTAGCCTAATACGAAACTACCATTGGTTCAAAAACAATTCAGTACAAATCGTAATTATGCAGAAAAACATAAAATCTAAAATAAATATTTTAAAATATTCATATGAGAATTAGATTTTATATTTATTTATACTTTTGTCTAAAATAAAATTTAAAAATTTTAAGATTTAATTCCTAAATATTTCTATAAATAAATTTATTACCTAAATTCTTGAAATCGTAGAAAGAAAAATCTACTCGCTCCAGATCAATATATTATTACACCATAAAAACACCCCAAGGGAGATAACTCCTATGAAAAAACGCGGAGGTATTTCCCCTTATATCAAATATTTAATACTTTGTTAAATAATAAAAATTAGATACTAATTAAAGATAATTAAAAGTAATTAAAGGTAAAAATGTGTTATTAGCTAAAATGTGTCTTAAATCAGAGACAATTATGTTTTTTGTAAATGAACTAGTTTACAAGGTGCATGGTGAATTTGTAGGTAGTTGTTTTTTGTTCATTTGTTTTTGTCACCTGAAGATGATTCGACGAAGAATCGAAAACGTCCGTGATACATATGGAACATACATTATTATCTTTGATTTTGACACAACAAATAAAAAATTTAAAAATGTATAATCAAACAGAAGAATTCTGTTTGTTGAATATATATATACATATATATATATATATATATATATATATATATATATATATATATATATATATATATATATGATTATTTTTATTTACACAGACATGTACAAAATCTGCGACATTGGCATGTCGATATTATCGATCAACAGCTTTTATAAATTGAGATTTCATCAGGCAGAGTTAAAATCCGATCTTAACCTTAGATCATATTTGGAAAGAATGAAATGGGGAGAAAAGAAATTTAAAATTAAAATTTGGAAAGTCACGTGGTTGGGACCATTAAGAATCAAAATCAAAAATAATATATATATATATATATATATATATATATATATATATATATATATACACACACACGTCGACAGCCAACCCGCAGTGCCTAGCGTGGCGACTATGGCAAAAAAAAAACCCTGAATGACAGTCACCAATAAGGTGGACGGAAATCAGGGAGGGGTTCCTCTTCCAGGAGTGATAAAAAAATCCAGATGGTGATGGTGATGATGATGATGATGGTGATGATACACAGATTAAAATGTGAAAACCTTCGTTTTATTAACTTAAAAAATATATAGCTGATAAGTATTTTTACGGTAAGAAGAGAGGAAAATAGAGAAGGGAGAGAGAGAGAGAGAGTTGCGGAAGAATAAGCCAAACATAAAAAGAGATTCTTATCACAGATGGTTGTAAATATTTCGGTCAATCCAAACGCACAATTCAGCTGAGTCAAATTATGTAAAATGATACAAAACAAGAAAGACTGATTTAACCTTGTTTATTCTTATCAATCATTGTGTGTGTGTGTAGGGGGGACTACATGCAGATTAGTGAAAGGGTTTTCTTTTTTAAAATTCACCTTTTTTGTTCGTTTCATCATCGATCTTGATAACTAAAAAAAAACGGCACTTCTGTCGTATATATGAAGCAGCAGATTTTCTGTCCTTCTACTGAAAATAAAGGGAGGTAATTCAACCGGAAGTGATTTTTTTACAACATAAAAAAAAATGCAAGACTGATTTGTTTTTGGGTAACAAGAAACAATTAACAATTTCTTTTTTTTATTATATGAAGTAAAAAAATTTTAAATAAAAAACCCTAACCCTAACCCTAAACCCTAACCCTAAACTCTAAACCCTAACCCTAACCCTAAACCCTAACCCTAAACCCTAACCCTAAGAAATCAGGCGGTATGCCTGTAAAAAATCTATTGTTTTTTGCGGCTGGTTCATTAAATTACCAATGTCTCGAAGATTAATCTCATTTAACTCCATTTTCTAAATACTAAAATCAACTTCCGGTGAATTCTGAATGAATGGTACTTGGAGAAAAAAAAACCGGAACTCTTCAATTTCGATTTCTTAATCGGCAGCTGCTTTATATATACGACAGAAGTGCCAAAAAAACTATACAGTCAAGTTTTATAAGAAATTGTGTCGATTGTGGCAATATAACCCTGAATATGTGCTTAAAACCTTGGTTGGATTGACTCAAACCATTTTAAGGTATTTAATGAACGCGCTTTTTTGTTTGTTTGTCACTCTCGAGTTTAAAATAGCATTATTGTTCGTTTGCCACATTTAAGTTTAAAGTTGTTTTTTTTTGTGTGGAAACGTCCAGATTGACTGAAGGCCTCTCAAAAATATTCGTGTGTACATGTGTCTGACACATGTTGCAATAAAACACGTGTCTAAAGAAAAAATCTCAGCAAAATGAAACTTGATGCGATGGTTTTTCTAAGAAATATTTTTACAGCAAAAATCAAGACTAAAAGCTTTCTGTCATTTTAAAGATGGGGGGTGGGGTTTCATCGCTGCCAACCTAAGTAAGGGGTGGAATGCACACGTGTTCCACAGATTGAAGCGATTTAATTAAGCCAAATACTTTGAATTACATCTTCTTCTTCTTCTTCTTCTTCTTCTTCTCCTTCTTCTTCTTCTTCTCTGCTATTAATAGAGACCGTACTAAAAGTCAGTGCTGATATTTTACATTCTAAATTGAACTGAAGAACTCCAGTTTGCCTTAACTTCCCAACTTTAAAATACATTACCACAGAACTACTTCTCTGCAGACTACAACATAGTTGTTTTCAAATCCAATGTTAACAAATATTTGTCATAAACCGTCCTCATAAGTAATCAAATTTTGTTCATTCCATTCACTATTTTCAATCCTCTCATAATATTCTTCATCGTCCAACTGTGAACCTATCTATCTTGTTAACCCTTATCCTCAAGTGGTTTTTGGCCTTGATAAGTGGTCACTCATTAGTAGAAAAAAACAAGAAAACTTTTGTGTTCCAAACCATTTCAAGGATGCAAGGATTTATCATTGTTATAGGACTTAGGATGGAAGTGATGTAGTGTAGTCGTTACAGGCATGCACTGTGGTCTTGACGTGCCAGGTTCGAGTTCTACCATGGCTACTGCATCATTTCCAACAATACTCTTGGGAAAGATATAAATCCATATATCAAACACTTTATTGCACATCATTTTCTTAGGAATTGGCTATTTGTTAATCGACCATAGCCGAGGGCGACCCAAAGGTTCCCTTTTCATTGGCTACTTCACCAAGACGTAAAGGAAGGTGAACACTTCTTTCCTTGGATTGCTCCACTTACCCTTGATCCTAACTTTATAATGCTAAGTGTTTAGCAAGGAGGCATCAAGTACCCTTTTTTGAGTCTTCGATATAATGCGACTGAGTATTGAACTCCGGTCTCCTGGCCCATTTGTGAAGGTAAAAACAGCAATTGACACCCACCTTTGTTTTCTATGTACTCATCTGCTAAAATAAACTCTTAACATCCTATACTGTCCAAAACCGCATTGACTGGAAGTGATGTTTGTAGTCCCAATCTGCCCGAAGATTCATGAAATGATAACCTTTTCTTTAAATCTATCTTTAAATATGTTTCAAAGTTCCCAATGTAAGGAGAAATAATTCTTACCAATCCTCGTGAGACTTTCATCCAGACACCGATTTTTCTGACGATTTTTCTGAAATCAAACACGTGGAAAAAAAGTCATCTAACCGAAAATGATGACATACTAAAATAAGTATGTCATCATTTTCATAGCGGTTAGATGACTTTTTTCCACGTGTTTGATTTTGGGAAAATATTTCTTTCAAAATGTCTGCTTTTAACGAGTATTCAACCAATTTATTATTATATGCCACTCTTAAGTTTGAAAAAAAAAAAAAAATTTCATCACCAAACGAGTTTTATTAGCTGTGTCCACAGACCTATATAAGAGGCCCCCTTTTTTTTGTTTCACTTTTGTTCACCCCAAGCTCTGTATTTCGCTATAGCTTGGTCTTCCAGGGAGTGTTTCTAAGTATTTTCAAGATTTTTTTTCATTAGGCCAGTTGCTCCTACCACAACCTGTATGTTTCAGAGACCATGTTGTTTTTAAATCATTCTTGAGGTTCTAGTATTTCGCTATCTTTTCACGTTCATCTCTATTGAGGCCATCATCATTTTTTTATGGAAATCGCTCCAGACAAGACATGAAGCCATTTGATGTAAGGAGCTAACAAGAACGAAACATGATTATCGAAACAGGAGATGCCTATTGGCCTTAGTCTTGAAAACACCAAGGCTATAGGTAGGAGGAAAACAGTCAGCAGGAAGAGAGTTCCACAAGCATGCGGTTCTTGGAAAGCTACTGGAATAAGAAGCTGTCTTACAATGAGGTATCAAAACATCGAATTGATGGAGATCATTAGACCAACGAATCAAACGAGCTGGAACAAAAGAATCAGGGAATAGATTACATAATTCTGAAGAACACATGCAAAAATAGTATTTATAGAAAAGACATAGACTAGCAACATCACGTATGTGAGAGAAGAGGAGCAGAGAAGAAGAAAGGGTAGGACCAATCAAATTACAGACACGTTTCTGCACCTTATCAAGAACCCTCAAATGGGACAGAGATTCATTAGCCCAAATATGACATCAGAGCCATCCATGAGAATCTCAGGAACGGTTACATCAATAATGAGTGCAGTCCTTTCAGGATTGTTCCATATAACAATGTCTGGCTTGATCTGTGTGTGTATGTTTGTATCCAGTTAAAAGTCAGAAACTACACAAGATACTCTTATAAATTTTACATCATTGATTTCAGTGTGACCCTCACTTGAGTAAATAAAATACCATAATATTCATTCTAAAGATCACCAGTTGTTTCAATAGCAACACTGTAACTAGGTCAAGCAGTAAGTCAGATTCCTTTTTCTTTCTTGTTTTCTTTCTTTTATATTGAACCAGTTGCGTGCGCGCGAGAGAGAGAAAGAGAGAGAGAGAGAGATGTTTTAAAAGAAAGCTGTTACACACACTTTTTAATTCTTCAATTTTGTTATCCATGCGTCCGAGCAACGCCGGTTAACCCTGCTACAATAATATAATTGAATTTGTAAAGAATGGTTTCTTCCGAGCAATTAAATTATCAGTTGTTTGACTTCAGTAATATGCTATGATTTAATTGTTCAAAATCAGTCTTTCATGGTTGCACTTCAACGTACACTCCCTCGAAAGGTGTCAATATCTTTTATGGCCTGGAGATAGATTTCTCAGATGGTTTCATCTTTCTTTCTGTGATCTTATGTTTGTGCAAAGTCCTGAATACAGCGTCAACGTGTTTGTATATTTCCCAAGCATTTTTGCGTGTGCTGATTTCTCAGGGAGACCTAAATCTCTGACAAAACGGTAACCTTCATTTCCACCCTTCCTAGGTTTAATGTGTGCTGTTTTTATTTGTTTTGTAGGGCAAAAAAGAAACTCTATCGCTTCTTTATGTTGAATATCCGAGCTGGGTGTACTGAAAATGTAACCTAGCAGGAATAAAGATACTCGAGACAGACACGCACCTGGCTGGAAGAAACAACATGATTGATTGAAATAATTGTTGATTAAGTCGAAACCATCTGGTTGGAAAACACAAACACTGAATTGTCATAAATAAAATAATTGTTGCGTCGAAACCACCTGCAACAGTCACCCTTATCCAAAAATTAGCTGCAGACGAGAATACCCTATATAAATGCCCTAGGGAGGTGGCTACCTTGACAGCAAAGTTGAAATCCCAGAATAGGTGGATACGTGGGTGTCACAAATTATTATATAATATCAACCTGAAATTGAGATCGATAGTCGACTGGCGATCGGGTCCTAGAAAACCACCCCATCAGATTTCTGTACATGCATCCTCTTTCCCCACTAACCCACACTCATTCACCGCCACCGACAATAATGATATATTATTATAGTTCTATACATCAGTGTTTGTCATCATTCTTTTAAGCACAACAGAAATACAACATTTAAACAAAGAACTTTCATAGACTCTTTTCAACAACCTTCTAAAAGAAGAATTCTCACGTCTTTGGGCTACAAGAACTTTTTTGCATGCTCTAAAGTAAGCCGTTTTTATTTCTTTTCCTTTTTGTACTTTGTATAACGGTCGGCCATCGTTGGTTCTCACACTCGGAAATTTGTGCAACAAAATCGTACAGGGTGACCACTCAAAAATGCCACACATGGAATCGTTAATAAAATACACAATCCTTTGTACAATCCAACTATATTTGATACAAATAAAATTCAGACTACGTCTGACTTGTTCACCAAGTTTCAGTCAAGAAAGTCCAACAGTCTCTGTTTTATTGCTATTCAATTATAGGGGGGTACTTTGGTGATCGTGTTATACACTCACCGGACCGTAACCTCCCAGATTGTTATCTATGAGATTATCTCAAAGATAACGTCTATCAAACCAATCCCCAGATTATTCCTACACTGAAGATAGCTATCACAGCCGGAATCAAAGCGGTGCTAAGAGAGGAATATGTCAGTTATTAACAATTTTTGTACCTTGTATCCAGGTGTGCTTATCATTGAACGGCGACAAAACAAAAAGTCTTGGACATTCATGGCTGAAACTTATTGGATAAGTCAAGCAGAGGCTGAAGTTTATTTGTACCAAATATGGTTATGCAGAAAGGATTGTGAATTTTATTAACGATTCCATGGGTGGCATTTTTTGGCGAGTCTCCCCATATTTAAAGAAATGCGTTTTTAATTCCTTGGTTCTTTTTTTTAGTTCTGCTCCAATTAATTGTAGTCTGACCAGTAGGCAATCATCGTTTTTGCATTATTTTTACTGTTGATATAGAGATTGAAAATCAGCAATATAGATAGTATCGTGTATATTATATAGCTAATGGCTATTATGGCGTATAGTTATTATATCGTATAATTATATTCTTTCTATATATTAATACGATAGCATGTGTTCGTGTGTCACGCTTACATCAAAAGCTCTGCGCATGCATGCTGCACCTAGGTTTGGAAAAGCATTCAAGTCACCTAATTTTCGTAATATTTCAGGTATTTCCCTTTGGAGCAACGGTTAGCGACGTAGGATTTTGACGTAGGATTTTGACGTCGGGCCGACTGGTTTATAGTTTGATCCCAACCAACCTCTAAGATTTTTTTTTCTACATCGAAGAGTGGGGGGGGAGGAAGGAGACGACTGGGAAGACACATATTAATACGATAGCGTGTGTGTTATTTTGTGTGTCACGCTTACATCAAAAGCAACGACCTTCCGAATCTTTGCATGCTACTTATGAATTGGAGCCAAATTTAATTTAATCTAAAGCATTTACAAAGTAAGATTTAGTCGTCGAAATATTACCTTCACTAGAAATATTGTATATAAAGAAGTGTTGTAAATTGTTTCATGTATTGTTCATTTTTAAAAATAAATATACAAGTCAAATCTTATCATATTTTATTCAAACATGTATAGGTTAGGAACAAGATAATTAGTATTGAAAACATCATTACGTGTAATTTGCACGGGTCCCGCTAGTTATTATTATTAAATATTATAGCTATTATGTTGTATAATTATATTATAATTAGTATATATTATAGCTATTATATTGTATCATGTACCAAAGCCAGTATGGAACAACTTATAAAAATTACCTGAATCAGACTCGCCTGCATTCCCCGTAGGGGCGCCTCAGGCGATCGGTCATTGTGATATGATTCATTATGGGAAGAAATAATTTTCAGAAAAATGAAAATAATGAAAAGTTTGTAGAATAGGGATTTATTTCGCACAAATTTTGGATAAAATTAATTGTTGGCTTTTCGCTCTTATTTCTCTGCAAATTGTTTGTTCCCATAATGCATCACATATCAGCGACCATGTTTTTTTGAAACAGAAGCAACCATGTTTAATCAACTCCGACTAATGTAGACAGCAAACCTGATGAAGCTATTTTGATTAAATTAAGCATATTCTTTTGTCAAAAAACCCCTTCAAAACATTGAATATAATTATTTTCGGCAATAATAAGATGTTTTGAAATTGTGCCGAGCGGCATTTCTCAGGATTCCCCCAAAGTTAATATTACCCATTATCATTAGTCTTGAAGTAAAGTTACTAATAACACATGATAATACAATTTATAAAAAAAAGTAACAGTTCAGAAGTAATCTCAACAAGTCACAAGAACTGCAGAAACCTTGTAACATAATATGACTGACAAGAAGAAGGAAGTTTTAACATTTACACAAAGGCAACAAGTAAATATTACCAACTTGTCAGAAACAAAAAAAAACACAAATGGTAACATGGGATGAGAAAAAGTTATCACAAGAAATTCTATTCATGCAATACCAATCGTACAAGCTTTATTAAATACTAGCTGTTCCTACCCGGCGTTGCCTGGGAGTCTTTCTTTTTTCTTTTTTTTTTACTATGACGTTTTTTGTTTCTTACCAAATTATTATTATTTTTTAAATAGGATTTTGAATGTTAAATTCAATTATTATGGTTTAGTCATTAAATTATTTACTTGAATCAAATTGCTATAATATCATAACTAATTTTGTTATGGCAATATTGATTTAATCTCTGTTTATGAAAATATTGGATGTAAATAGCTTCCAAAACTTCTTAATCTGTAACTAAAGGATTAAAATGGCTGACTTGTTTACGAGGAAACCGAAATGCATTCTGGTGGATCTAATTTCGTAATTAGATTATGTTTTTAAATGAGATTGTAAAAAATTACGTTTTCTTTTATGCTATTTAATTCTTTATTTGAATTTGATTAATAGTAAAGAAGCAATTAATTCAATGTTACATGAAAAATAAACACCACACACACGTGAAGTTGTCGCATATTTTTTTTTATTATAGAAATTAGCAGACACCCTTTCAATAGAAAAGTTATAAATGAAATAAAATAAAATAAAAAATCGTCTTTGTTGTTTATGGAAGTCCGGTGAAAACGTTTTAAAACCCTCAAATGCTAAATTATTATCATTATTTGATTCATCGTAAAACTTTACACGAGGAAAACGTGTTTGATCTTGGTACAGAGTTTTGTTTTCAATTACAGCCCCCACCCCCCGCATAGAGAGATAGACAAACAGACAGAGACAGCACATATATAGTATAGATACCAGATTGTAACGAGAAGTCTGTCCGTTTTTTTTTTTCAGACAATAAAACAATAAATAATCAAAATCGTTAATGTAGTCCCTTCTCTGTGACCTCCTCCCATCTCGCAATAGCTTTTTTAATGAAACATTTATATCGGTACAACATTTTAAAATAACAGTAAACAACAACTGTGTCATTTCTTCCCCCACCCAAGTAACAGCAAAATCGCACCCCTTCTCTGTAGAGCTCCCTAGATACCGGAAGATTTTTTACTCTAATAGCTTCTTTCCTCGGATCGCTTGTCTTTGGAATTCTCTCCCTGCTCCCTGTTTCCTCGACCGTAACAACATGAAGAAATGTAAATGTAATGTGAACAAACTCCTCACTCAGATTGACCCTTATAAATCTGTCCCCATTCACAGTAGCCCCTTACACATCAATGTCAATATGCCTTGTTTGAGGGTGAAAAAATAAATATAAATAATTTAATATTTATTTATATAAGTAATTATATATATATATATATATATATATATAATATTTGGTTTGTTTATTATCTATGTACGTATACGTTTCATCCTTTATAATCGGGATTCATCAGATTAGAGATATGACTATTTACTACTGGTCATGTGATTCGAAACCCTGGATTCCGAGTATTTTACAACTCAAATCCCGACATCTCATCTAGAACCACTCGGCCAATGCTGAACAGCGAATAAACAGTGATAATTTTAACACTTTATCCGGCGGCTTGACGTCATAAAAGCGTTCAACTTAATGAAAGGAACGATGCATTTATAGCTAGCGACGTCATGCTGTGTTAATACTACACTTACAGTGCCCATCTAGAGGGTTTTCTAGGAGCTACAAATAATAAATATTTGATTTGTGTATTATCTATGTACGTATACGTTTCGTCCTTTATAATCGGGACTCATCAGCATAGAGAGTGTCTGTATTTAAGCAGTATTCTTTCATTTATGCGAACATAACAGAATAATCTGCTCGATTATATCTTTAAAAAAATTTTTTTTCAATTTTTCTAATTATCTTTTTTGTGTCAAAATCAAAAAAAATAATATATGTTCCATATGTATCACAAACGTTTTTGATTCTAAGGCGAATTACCTACATGTGACCAAACCAAATGAACAAAAAAGCTGGAGAAGATAATTTTCAAACAGCAGCCAAGAACGTGCATGTGAAGTCGGTTAGACATCAAAAGAACAAACGAGTGCAGATCCAAGATCAATTTAAATTCCAGGACGTCAGAATTAGCATCACAGAATGAATTGTATTACGTTAAGCACTTTAAATGTTGTTACTGGTTTCATATATATGAATAAAAAGATAGATATATATATATATATATATATATATATATATATATATATATATATATATATACCGTTTGAAGAGTCGTTTCAAATTTCGGGAGTAGGTTTGGGGGAGGCTTGATTTTAGTCACCATTTTTCATGTGAGATTTTTTTCATGTATTTCGGTTTGCCATTATTTTCTATCACGACTTCTTAAACTTTTCCCATCTTCCTTTCTTCTGTCTTT
The DNA here is from genome assembly GCA_963556195.1 of Sepiola atlantica. Classification (NCBI taxonomy): domain Eukaryota; kingdom Metazoa; phylum Mollusca; class Cephalopoda; order Sepiida; family Sepiolidae; genus Sepiola; species Sepiola atlantica. The sequence goes on along the minus strand of OY744515.1, from coordinate 103,498,477 downwards.
GGAATAATATATTTTCCTATTACCATTAAATGAACTTTGATAATCAGCAATGTTAACTAAAGACTATATATTTCTCTTGACTTTGCTGTGAAACGCGTGTAAGATATAGAATAAGTATTAAATTTGGAAAAAAATAAGTAAAAAAAATTTTGTTTGTGAGGCGAAGAAAGAATACAGGTATTCACCGGAATATAAAAATAAAGAAATTGTAAAAATAAATGAAAATTATTGTTTTGGATTAATATTATATATATATATATATATATATATATATATATATATAGTGTGTGTGTGTGTGTCGGGGTATGTTAAAAAGAAACCAATAAAGTGCTCGACCATAAGAATGCGAGACCTAACATACAAATTATTTATTTAAAAACTATACGTTACATATTCTACAACTGTACCATGGTTTCATTGACACGGGTAGGCTTTTACTGTTTAGAAAAGGCCCTTATAATCCATTTCAAAGCATCAGCATCTCAATGAAAGAAGACTGTTTGAAAAATAGAAACAGGGGGTAGTGATCACCGCTTTTATCATCTGGTGTCTTTTCTCAAGTTGTTCTTTTTGTGGGAAATTACTGTGTTTACGGTAATATATATATATATATATATATATATATATATATATATATATATATATATATATATATATATATAACGTGAGAAAATAAAGATAAGAATTATATCTTTAAATTACGTCCTATCTTTAATAGTCAATGCACGATAGTATAAGTAGATAAGTGATGAGAATAAAAATTGGATAAAATGCTATAAATTATCAATTGTTCAAACACGTTTTATATAAAAAATTATTTCTTGAATCCATGGATTTTCAAAGATATGTTCTTATCATCAGAGGAAATTTGACGGATAAGTCAGTAAAATTTACTGTAATGCAAACATTTGAAAAATAAACATATAAAACATACAAAAAAAATATAAACAATTAAAACTTTTTTTTACATATGCAAAGAAAATCGTTACCATTGAAGCAGCATAGAAAATTTGTGTAAGCAAATCCGAGGATTCAAAGTATGAAGCAAGTGTAGGGTGAGGAGTTAAGGGTAATCCTCTGATGATAAGAGCATACCTTTGAAAATCCATGGATTAAGGGAAGAGAAAAGTTTACTTATACAACCCTTGTTCGAACAATTGATGATTTAATAAATATTGCATTTTATCCTATTTTTATTTTCATCACTTATCTTGCTGCTTTTGTGTTAATTTTTATATTTGCGTAGGTAATGTTATTAAACAAACGATTAATTTAGTCCACAGGTTTGGGAATAAATAAAGTAAACCACAAAGTAAAAATGAGATTCGTAGAGGATTCGAACCTGTACCTGAGAAGAGTAGCTTGGGTTGTCGACTCAAGAAGCAATAATCTTTTTATATAGAGGGAAACATTGAGACTTCTACTTTTTACACGTGACATATTTTACAGTCTAGTGAAAAATCAAATCGAATAAACGCGTATAGAAGATTGAATTGTTTATCATTTATGAATGAAAGATTTATCGATGCCAAACTAAAAAGGCCAATGAAAATGTAACATATGGGCTGGCCATGGAAACAAAACAAACCAAAAACACACCCTGCTCACTTTAGATTGCAAAAGAATACATTTACTAAAAAAATCATAGTAGTTGTTTACTTGACCCTCCCCTCCACGAGGGTCGGGTGCGGCACAAGGTCGAGCTTAATGTGGGAGAAGGGGGGCATGCTGCAAAAATAGCCTGCTCGATCTTGCCACCATTCCCTCATGGATTGTGGCACGCACTTTCAGTACCAAGCAATACCGCCCCCTGGAAATAAATAAACCCTTCACCACTTTCAAAAGGAGGCATATTATTTTCTAATTGTGTCAAAGACAAATCAAATGATTAGTTGCATGTTTAGAAATTTTATTTCAAGGAATGCAAATGTCATTGTAAGAATATATAAAACTCTTATAAGACCTCATCTAGAATATTGGGTGCATTTTAGGAATAGGTATCACAGAAAATTTCAATACTTATGTCATAAATTCCGAGTTCACTTCTACACAATACGAACTGAACTGGTTTTTTTTTCTTACCCTAACCCTAAACTAACGCTAAACTAACCCTTTTTAGTAAAGGCAAATGAAAAGGTATCCCAAAAATTCCAAATAAAAAGGTCACAAAATAATAAGGGAATCCAAAAAATTACGTAAAAGTCAGAACTTGATCTTTCTAATTGATAGAAAAATAATCGTCTACCAAGTAACAACGCCTTTTTCATTTGTATATTTCAGTAAAAGTTGAAACTTGATTCGCCTTTCTCCGTTCGTAGTCGGAACTGCTTACGTCACAACTACTGCAAATCTTTGGATACCTATTCCTAAAAAGCATTGAATATTGTGCTCAATCATGGGCACTTGTAGCTAGACATGGGAATTGGAATCTAATACAGAATAACCTCACTCCAAAAAATGCCACTCATGGAATCGTTAATAAAATTCTCAATCTTTACTGCAATCAAACCATATTTAGTTCAAATAAATCTGAGTCTGTCTGACTTGTCCACCAAGTTTCAGTCATGAATTTCCAACAATCTTTGTTTTATCACCATTCAATGATAAGCATGCTTGGATACGGTGTGCAAAATTGTCAATAACTGACACACTCATAAAAAATATGGAGGTTAAATCTGGTGAGTGTGAAGCCTATTCAGGTTCACACCTCCTACCGATGGGACAAGCACCAAAGTGTCCTTACATATCATTGAATGGCGATAGAATAAAGATTGTTGGACATTTATAACTGAAACTTGGTGGACAAGTCAAGTACAGAATAAAGTTTATTTGTACCAAATATGGTTTGATTGCAAAAAGGATTGTAAATTTTATTAATGATTCCATGTGTTGCTCTCATTTTTGGAGGGGTCACCCTGTATATAAATTCGAAGGCGTACAAAGAAAAGTGAATAAACTAATAAGAAGAATAAAAGTTCTCAATTATAAAAATAAGTTAATATTCTCAGGTGTAACTGTATTACGAGATAAACAAAAACGTAAGGGGGTTTAATTAAAACCATCATAATTTCTAAATATTGAACGCATTTTCTTATATCACTCCCTGCACGGGAATATTATTGACAAGATTTCAAAAACTAAACCTACTAAATAATTAGATTTGTTTTTCTAATAGAGCAATATATTCTTAGAATAACTTACTTAATCGAGTTTAAAAATAAAAGTAGCACTGGTGTAGACATTTTTTTGACATTTTTTTATATACAGGTTTTCTCGTTTACAGCAGAAAGCTGTGACCTGTTCCTTCACACACAATTTTTTTTTAGAGTCATCTTGTTAATGGCTGAAGCTACAACACCTGCCTGTTGAAAGACTCTTCAGATAAAGGATGTTTGGAAAGTTTAGCTGCCCCCCCCCACCCACCCCCGTGTATTTGGTTTATAAAAGCGACAATAAGATCAATGATCAACGTGTCTGTATTGATCTGCTTCAATTCATTGGTGTTCCTAGTGTCGGGTCGCTTTTTTCCTAATGCATAGATTCCAAGATCACATGACAACAGCGCAATCAACCATTGTTTGATTTAGTCATGTTGTCCCCTATATAAAAGATGTGACTCAAAAGTCCACTTCCTCTTTTATCCTTTTTCAGCCTGACTGTTGAAGTGACAACATGTTTGTCAAATCTATTTCTCTGTTCCTTTTTTCAATTTAATCACTGACACGACAACATTCATGTGTCTACTGCTCCTATTTGGTCAAGACCAAGTTCTCTATCATATAGTCGGTCTCCTCACCAGTTCTGTTGACGTGCACCTATACATTTTGATAAATCTGTCTTTTCATATATCCACGTTTTAGGAAGATTTGACATGTGACCACATTTCCATGTATTACTTGTAAATGCAAATAAATCCTGTTATATTTTAATTATTATAAATTATTCGCACTACTGTTCTCATCATGGATGTTACTCTCACAACGTTTTGGCCGATATAACCTCTAACTTTCTTTAGGTGCGTCTTGTCGAACTTGGGAATGTTTATGTCAAACTCAAGAGTTTGTACGAAATTTCGAACTAGACCCTTTATTTAATCCACGGAAGTAAACTGTGCTTTTCTATCAGCCATGACTTAAATAATTCTTAATTATATTTTTATCGCTTGTATTGAGGATTGAACCTACAACCTCCAGAAGACCGTCACTTAGAATGGATAACATGCTAAGTAGCAGTCCAAATAATACAGTTACCAATCCTCATCTAAAAAATTCCGAAACACAATCTTTGGTTTTAGTCCTTTTTTTTTTGTTTATCGTTTTGCAAGAAAAATTAAGAAACCGCTCATTTTTATACTAAAAAGTTGGTGTTTCATTTGAAGATGTACTTGTCGAAGATTTGTTCTCGGTACAGGAGTTACAATTATGTGCTATCAAGTGTTGCCTACCATGCAGCGAGTTTGAGACCTCAGATTGTATCAGTGATTGTATATTCCATGTTCTCTTCTTGTTCACACAACTTTATTTTTTGTTAGAAAACTTATTGCTTGTTGATGTTCCCCAACCTTAAACATCTGTGTTTTCTTTCAGTTGCCATCTTTGCCATCTTCCCTTTTATAACTGTAATATAATAACGGCTTTCCTCAGATGGCAATAAAAAAAAATAGAAGTAAATGTTGTTAGAAAAGGGCTCGACATTAACAGACTTTCCGTCTTAAACAAGATTCTAAGATCATGTAAAACTCAGACGCCCGTGACGAACCGGAGCGAGATACAATAAAAAAAAACAACTTCCAAACCAAAAGATAGACATAATGAAGAAATCAACAAAAATGAAGAAAAATGTTATAGGGAAGAAAGGAGCAGTATGCAAGAAACGAAACGGAAAAAAAATGAAGAATGAGAAAAAAAATACGCTTTTAAGAATAGACACAAGATAAAATAGATAAGTATTTTTAACTTAGGTAATGGTATATATATATATATATATATATAAATTTCTGTAAGTTTACACAGAGGTATACATGGACAGCGGCACCGGGGGGGGGGGGGGCAAAGAGGCTCAAGCCCCCCCCCTACTTTTTGACTCCCCCCCCCCTTTACGGTCATCAATAATGAAGTTATATATGCATGTGTTTAACCGGGCCCCCCACTTTTTAGGAGAGCCCCCCCCTACACTTTTATAACTGTCCTGCCGGTCCTGGTATATAGAAACTCAATAGTGTTTAATACGACTCGATCTTTAAATTTAACATAGTATACTCCCAGTTCATTCAAAACAAGCATTTCCTTTATAAACAATTTTTTGTGCCCATTTCGTAACTGTACACATTTATATTATTGGTCAATGATTGTAGAGGAACTGATACGAACAGATGATAATGGACGGCTTCTATAGTGATTGAACTCATAGCTTTCAGATTATGAGACAGACATCCGAGACTATAAAGTAAGCAACACCTGGTTATGCAAATGATTCATTTTACACAAGCGGTTTTAGATAGACATCCGGGACATAAGGTGAGCAACAACTAGTTATGCAAATGATTCATTTTACACAAGCGGTTTTAGATAGACATCCGGGACATAAGGTGAGCAACAACTAGTTATGCAAATGATTCGTTTTACACAAGCGATTTTAGATAGACATCCGGGACATAAGGTGAGCAACAACTAGTTATGCAAATGATTCGTTTTACACAAGCGATTTTAGATAGACATCCGGGACATAAGGTGAGCAACAACTAGTTATGCAAATGATTTGTTTTACACAAGCGATTTTAGATAGACATCCGATAACATTTTAACACTAGAAATGTGCCAAGTGTAAATGCCATTAAAACCATAATAAGCTGGGTTTTTTTAAAAAAAGGTGCAGTATGTGACCTCCTGAGATCTTGAAGTTCTCGTTCAGTAAGAAGTGAAGACAATCGGGAAGAATTGGAGTAAACTCTGGAAGA
>OY744515.1:103457521-103487521 GCA_963556195.1 Sepiola atlantica | reverse complement strand
GGCATAATACAAGTAGAAAATCATATTCACGTTGCAACCTACATGTTTTTAAAAAAAATTATTTTGTTTTTGTTTTCAATTTGAGACACACAAAATTATTTAAATATATTTTGATGGCTGGTTTTAATGGTTTGGGTTTGGTATTACAATATTTACAACAAGCATGACTCGTGTCCTGGCGTTTCCCGGGGGGGGGGGGGGATAGAAAAGAATGATTTAACTTTAAGAAATAATAAATATTAAAGTATCAAGCTAACTTGTGCTTTTCATTTATATTTTGATTTCTTTAAAAAAATCCAATATATATTAAGACAGTGTTATTTAAACATTTTCTCGGTGTAGAAAGATGTCTGCTTCACTGCCCGAGGACAGTATACTACACTTAAACGTAATTCTATTTTACAAAGTAAAAGAATAAATAAATAAACCAGAAAATGAAAACAATATTGTTAAATCGACAAATATTTAAATCGAGGGCAGAAATAGAGCCGGGCATGGAAAGTGCTGCCGGTTCAAATCAATTTAGTATTACGTATGGAATCTGAAGAAAAACACTTTTTAAATGAGTAAATATGCTAGTGTTATCGGCTTATTTCATAGATGACGACATGTTTCATTGGATCAGGTTCGATGAAAATAAGTAAAATCTGCTAGTGACTTATATAAAAATAATTTAAATAAAAATATGTATAAATAAAAGTATTGGTTTAAAAACACAAGTTTTATGTGTTTCGCAACACAAGTTTATTTAAAACCATTTTAATGTCTTAAATAAAGTTTTGTATTTCTCTCACATTTCAATATCCCAGAAATATGAGTATCCACTTTTTTAAACAAATAATTTTATAAATATTTTAATTTTTAAAATAAAATTTTTTGTATAACTCACTAAAGGACTTTTAACTCCAAATTTAATATATTACAACAGTGTTATTTCTTAGTTTAGTCACGTAAACATTGTCAACATAAAAAAAACAATTGCGACCTATTTGCTTTAATAAAAACGTATGTAATCTCTGTTCTAATAATCTGTTCTGTGTCGGTCAGGGAAGGAGAAATCCGTCTCGACTGAGGTAATTCGCAAAGAAAAAGTTTGTAAGAAAAGTTATAAAATAATTTTGAAAAATGCTCGATCAACAATCCATGTATTTGACATCTAATCTGATATTCCTTTATTCTAAAAATAGTCATTACATGTTCCGGCGTTTGTGTATTTGACATCCAATCTGATATTCCTTTATTCTGCAAATAGTCATAACATGTCCAGGCGTTTGTGTATTTGACATCCAATCCAATATTCCTTTATTCTGCGAATAGTCAGTGTGTGGGTAAAATATAAAATATTGGTTTAATTAGAAAAAAAAATCAATTCTAAGGAAAAAAAGAAGTAACTGTAATAAAAGAAAATAATCGGAAAAGCTTCCTGACGCAGACGTCTAAACTCTTAGTGAACATTTGTTGTTTTTCAGGAAAGCGAATGTGATGCGTTTGTTAAGTATTCTGGAATAAGCGATGTTTGTTTCATTCTGATGCCATTAAAAAAACATGTAGGTTGCAACGTGAATATGGTTTTCTACTTGTATTATGCCACATGGGAAATAACCACTGCTCCTAATGATAAAAAAAGTGTAAAAAAAGTCCAAGGGAGTGGGTTATTTCCCTTGTGGTGAATCTGATGACGAGAGGAAGGGTAGTAGGTAATAAGATGTGAGTAAAAATGGCAGCCACCTTCTCTTAGGAAGGTTTATTTGGGAGAGTCAGGTAATCCGGAAAAAATATTGAAAGAAGAAGAAATGAATGAATAATTTCTGGAAACACACATGAGGGCATGCGGAACAGATTAGCATATGATGGTTTTGGTTATTAACTTATTATGTCTGAATGCGGGAGAAAATCGACTTTACTTTATTATATAAATTGATCTTCTGCATCTCAGTACAGACCGATCAGTCTTCTCTACCTCATAAGTTGCTTGAATCTGTGATAAATCAAGAAATTGCAAATAACCTCAGCAAATGCAATGTACTCAGTGACAAGCAATATAGATTTTGTCCTACAAGATCAACAGCTGACTGTAATATCGAACAGGATCAGCGAATCTATCAATGAGGGTCTCGTTTCTAGAGCAATAGTTTTTGACATATCGAATGCCTTATATATATATATATATATTTTAGAAATATGGCACAACAAAGTTGTTTTTAATTTTAAATTGACAAGGTACGTTCACCTTTTGACTAGTATTAAAATGTAGTATTTGTTCTGATACTACACTTCATCTTTTCTGTCCTCGGTCAGTGAAGGAGAACTCCTTCTAGACTGAGGCAATTCTAATTTTTGTCCCAAGCAAGAGAGTGCCCCCTTTGGGGAGCTGGGTTAATTTTCCCTAACATTAAAAACAGAGCTTGTGTCTAACACTGCCCTCGTGGGAGGCAAGTAAATGTTTTGTTTTTTTTACAAACGAGTTACCAGTTATCAAGGCTCACAGGCCACTCGAGGATAAGGGTTATTGAGTTTGACAGGTAGACGGTGAACCACTGAGGGGATTAATAACGATAGTTGTAACTGGTCAGGAAATGACTACTTATAAGAACGGCTCAACAAGAATTTGTTTACATTGGACTTGAAAACGGCAATGTTATAGTCAGTCGAGAAGCAGCCCCGTGGTACTGTGTTCCACAGATGGGCAATTCTAGGAAATAAACTTTGCTCATGAAAGATCAGCTCAGTTCTAGGCACACAGCGGGAGGAAGAAAATTTATTGACAGTGGTTGTAGCTAGATGAGTTTTTGTTGTGAATGTTTTACAGGGGTAGACCATAGATTGGAGCTCAGTCATGGAAATAACGATAGAGTAGAGAAAGACTAGCAACGTCTCTGCTATGGCTGTAGGGACATTATATGTTCACACTCAATCTGAGCATCACAAACTTGCATCACAAACTTGCGACTGTCATTCAAAGAAAATTGATCAGAAGGTTGAGGTCGCTTTTTCTTCATGCATGGAGTCCCAGATCATATGACCATGGTGTGGTCAACCATTGGTTGATTTAACTAGCTAGGCATCAATATAAAAGGCGCGACTCGGAGTGCACTTCTTCTTTTCTGCTTTTTTGAGTTGGCCACTGAAAGGAAAAATGTTTGCCAAAATTCCTCACTTTTTTCCGCTTTTTGGTTTAGTCACCAAAGAAACAACATATGTTTGTCCATTGTTCCTGTTTTGTCCAGACTAGTTCCTGGAAATACAGTCATCTCCTCGCGACTAGACTAGTTCTATCCAGGTGACTTTAAGACATCATTTAGCCAGTTGTTATCACACATTCATACGAGTTACGTTTAGCATGCCTCTACACATGTAAGTAAGTCTGCCTGTTCATATGTAGATGCATTAGGAATTTGTGGTAGGGGTTTTATATTTCGTATATTAGCTCCAATAGAATTAGCTCTAAAATATAGTTAACCGGAGAAATATTTGTACCAAGCTATATTTCGTATCGTTGGAAGCGCAATTTTACGGAAAATAACATATCTAAAACCAACCCAAACATGGGGGAAAATGTTATACTTACCCTTTTGAAGGCACTTATTTCACCCAAAGAAACAAAAATCTAATTATGACATCTCTTATTAGAACCAGTAATCGAACATTCGAATGTTCGAGTGTTTAAATTGATGATGTGTGTTTAACTCAAAATATGCCTCAAAAAGAGCAACTTAAAGTAGGTACTGACAACGGGTTATTTATCTTTTGGTTTCTTAAATGATATTTTAACTATTGCCTAATGATATTTTAACTATTGCCTAATGATATTTTAACTATTGCCTAATGATATTTTAACTATTGCCTTGTCGCATATATTTTTCTGTGACGAAGTTTCCGATGCTTTCATTGTGATTTCATCACATCACTGACGGCTGTTTGCTACATTTTGTTTCATCAGTCTTTAGATTTATTTGGCTGTTGAACTTCAATTAGTTTTTAAAAGTGTTAGTTGTCATTTAGATCAAGTAGATTTAGAGCGTATGGAACAGATGAGTACATAATAGAGCAGTTACTGATATGCGGTTGATGATAATCACTCTGATGTCATTCATGTTTCAAAGAAAGGACTTGTTACATATTAAAAACGGCCAAGCTTGAAGAGCCAGAATATTCAGTATTAGTGAATGGAAGCTGCAGGCGTTACTACCAAAAAACAAGAGAAGAAGTTTTGTGAAAATCTTGCTGATGATTTTAATGCACCAAAACGAATGAGAGATTCATTGCTTATTTTGTACCGAGAAAAGCATCCAGAAATGGTGTCTGGAAAAGTGCATGTCACCAGTTTAAAGGCAGTATACTCGAGCAGTGCAAAAGAAGGAAAGACAATTGGCCACAGGAAGTTGCAGTGATGGTAAATGGGTGCTTGGGCTTGCCTGCTGCTGATGTCATCTACAACAAGCTATGCCACATCTACTTTAGGCTTGGTAGAAGTTGTCCATCAAGAAATGATGTTTCTTACAGTAACAAAAGAAGAAAAGCCGATACCACTATGCAACACTGGTTCAACTCAATATATAATTCCATGATAAATGCCAGTATACTGAAATCATGTGCCCTTGATAGGGTTAAGATGAAAATTCATATACACTAAATGTACAAAAGCAAGGAAATTCCCAAATTTTTACACTTTTATTGTCATTAAGGGTATGCAAGGACAACAGGGCTATGTATTTTACTGGTAGGAATTTTTCTTCAGCGCATCTCACACACTTCATCCACTCATGCATAGAGATTTATACTGTAGTGATGTGATAATGAAATGGATTGGTTGATATGTAGTCATACCCTTAATGACACTAAAAGTGTAAAAATTTGGGAATTTCCTTGCTTTTGTACATTTAGTGTATATGAATTTTCATCTTAACCCTATTAAGGGCACATGATTTCAGTATACTGGCATTTATCATGGAATGTCACTACTTTTGTAAAGTAAATGGTCATTTTTAAGGGTTTTTTTTTAATTTTCTGGAAAACTAAGGTATATGGTAAACTGAAATTACAATGCCACCAACTAGACCCTAGAACTTCTATCTCTGCCAAAAATCAGCTGAATCCATCAAATAGTTGATCAGATACAGGGTGGCACACACGTACGTACGCACATACGGATAGCACAAAATCACTCCTGACCTTTCTGGATCTCTGGGTTGCCTTGACTAATGATGCTGAAATCCTACACACTTATAGAACCTATCAAATGAAAATTTTGTGCAAAGTTTTAAATAATTTGGTTTATTGGTTTTTGAGTTATGACTGATCAAAGAAATGAGATTTCTAGCATAGGTCGTTTTTGAAGTCTATTATGGGATAGAGCGCTATCGCGCCTCCCTTGATTTGTTGGAAACGGAAGCTAGGAGGGCGTTTTTCTATGTTGCAAGAACTATGCTAAACTATGGCTGAGTTAGCAGCAGAAGATTATATATTGTCTTTCAAATGGTTCAAGTAGAATCTACTTGATCAGTATGAGGATCAAATTAAGTTTGCAGCTATTGACGGTCGCTCAAATGTGATATGTTTTAAAAGTGGTTCAAAGTCTATCATCAATGCAAATGGTGTGAAAATCGGAAGAACGACCAAAAAGACGAAGCCAAGTGAATCATTGAAACAATAACAAAAACAATAATTTTGTCAGAAATCAGGGAAATAAAGTGTGATGGCAAAAATTACCCATCAGCAGAAAATATAGTTGAACCAGACGAAGACTTGTGGCTTCCAGATTACTTGAGGCACTTCATGAAACTTCTGGTGAAATCCCCATTGTGGCAAAGAAGTATTGGACAGTGTCTTGTATATACAGCACGACCAAGATCAGTTATACCATTTGGACTGGGTGTAGAAATAGACGGTGTCGTTGGTTCCAAGTGGACTATCAATGAATTGCAGAGATTGGAATTCAGCATATTATATGATGAGGTTAATGAGAGGATAGGATTTCTCTGAATCGGTGAGACATATGTGGGTGCACAGTTTCTACAGGAATTCATCAAAGGCTTACACCATGAAACGAGTGCACAACAAGGATTCAGGGCAATGAAGGATGATCCGTGACAACACTGATCTGCTTAAAATTCAACAATGATTTAGAAAGTTTGACCTTTTGACCCAAATGATAGTGATTTGAGAAGTTTCTTATCTGTACTCGTGGCATCAAAAGGGAGTTGAGTAACTGTGACAAAATGGAAGAAGTTCGGAAATCTATACACAAGACTCTCGACAAACAACGGTGTAAATTGTAACACTACATTTCCTCAAGGCACACATCAAAATTGTTGCAGAGAGAATATGACCTTGCTTAATACTTCGCGTATGAACTGTACTCTGTAAAGTATCTGATAACTGGCGAAGCTAATGCCAACAACGGAATCTAGCTGATTCATAAGAATTTACTTTAATTTTTCACAAGAAAATAATAATAAAAGAGAATGCTATGAGCAGGAATTGAACTCGCAACTTTTGGGTATTTATCAACCACTTATAATCAACATTCTTATTGTCATGAGCACAACACTGATTATTTTGAAATTACTTTCTTAAAACTTTCTTGGAGAGAGTGCTAGACTAGTGCAGAGGATAGGAACATAAAAGCCACAGAGTACACAAGCGAAATAACGAACGAATGTCAAGTGATACAGTTTGGTATAAATGCATGAAAAAGAGAAGTTGAAACAATTAGAATTGCTCTCTTTACTCTTTGAGATGAAATAAATCAGTCATCAAAATTCTTCCGATTCCGTTGTAGCTCGGGTACAGACCAACAAAGTCAGACACAAGGTCACAGTGAAAAGGTATGATTGCAATACTGAGCTTAAGGAATTCTTTCACCCTAGAGCCCGTTTGAAGTGTAGTAAATGATATAATTTTATCAGCCAATCTGTAAATGGAATAAACTTTAAGCCTTAATGAATCCTACATTTACTCAATCATCTGGTTCATCCTTGTAAAACATTCACAGCAAGAACTCATCTTCCTACCACAACTGCAAAGAACTTTCCTTTCTTCCTCCATGTAACTAACATCAAACATAATTTTCATAAACAGATTTTCTTTCCAAGAACTTCCCACCTGTGAAACACGTTGCCACAAGATTGCTTCCCTGAAAGCTACAATATGGTCATCTCCAAATTCAATGTTAATAAACGTCCGCACAAGTCATCAAATTTTATTCATTCCATTCATCATTTTCAATCCTCTCATAATATTCATCATCATTCAAATGGTAATCCATACATCTCCTTAACTCTTATCCTCGAGTGGCTTAAAAGCCTTGATAAGTGGTGACTCATTAGCAAATAAAAATATATATATATAATAATTTCTGTAAATATATGTATATTGATAAAATTATGAGACAACTTCACGTGTGCGTGTTTCTCATATTAACGTAACTTCGATAATTACACATTGAATTACTTTTTCATTACTATTAGTGTCCGCTGTGTCCGGGCGTTGCCTGAGAAAATAGAGTAACCCAAGAAACTCCTCACCATAAACTTGAACTATTGAATGATTTGCTGTTTATGGTTGACTGGCGCGAATGCAGACACCATGAAATACAAGTAAAACACAAACTTTAAGCATGAAATTTGTAAATCACATAACTTTGCTTACCTGGCCATTGTTTGTGTGTGTGAGTGCGTATGCGTGTTTTTGTTGGAATGTGTGTGTGTGCGTGCGTGTGGGGGTGGGGGGGGGGTACCTGAATCGCCATTCTCAGAAGTAAGTTGACCTGAAAATAGTTGGAAAAAAGTGCTAATTTTTTATCTACGCCGAAAAAATATGTGTAAATAGCACTCTGTGTAATAATAAAATGAAAACAGTCGTTGCATTACAAAACACTAATAACGAATAGTGAATTAATGGGATGTCATTTTGTAAATGAATATGCAAAGTAGATAGGCAGAGTACGTATATCGCTTGGACATACTGGGTATATGAGAAATGGGAAGGGTTTTAATATCACTGCCATTGGCCTTTTGGCTAAGATCAAAATGTAGTATCTGTTCCGATGGATACTGCACGCCTGTCCTGTGCAGTTCTAGGAGGTCCACCCTCCCAGGCTTCGCCTCCCCTCTTTGGGGAGGAGTAAGTTTATTGCTTATTGTCTGAGGCGCCCCTACCGGGGAATGCCGACGGGGCTGCCCAGGCAATTTTTAAATGGCCAGAGTGCTCACCTCTGGAGCGCTGGCTTTTAACCCCACTTGCTCGACCCGATCTTGGGTCACATCTTACCTGTGGGAGTAAGATAAAACTGGCCTTGTGCCTAACTCTGGGAGGAGTAAATAAATATCACTGCCATTGTGATAACCGACCCAAGATCATAAATAGAGATTAATCGAATATTTATTGAAATTAAAATTTAATAAAATGAACTAAATCGAAATGAAAATTATTTTAGAGTTGTTACTTTATTTTCATTAGTATATGCTAGTATATATATATATATATATATATATATATATATATATATATATATATATATATATATTACTATTTCATGTATCCACATAAAATTTTATAAGAAGATATAATTTTTTATGTATCAATTTTCAGTATTTACTTCAACAGTGCTCGATACGTAAGTAGAGCTAGGTAGTAAACTATGAAAATACTTTTATGGCAATTAAGCTACACAGAGGCTCCCGCGTTTCATCCCCATTTTAGCCTGAAGATTCTCCCCGGGGATGAAACGTTATTACTTATCGATTAAGTACCAATAATTTTCAGGTTATCAAAAAAACTTTAAATAAATTAATTTCATTAAATTCATTTACATATGTAACTTAATCGCAAATTAAAAGTATTGATGTCACATATCTTAAGTTTATTTTTCACTTTAATCAACGCTTTAGGGAATGTTTTTGTAATTATATTCCTTGTGGACAATAGTACTTTCTTTGTCATCCGAGATATGCCTGCAACTTTTTACCCCACCCTATAGACCGGTATTGTCCGGGCCTTCGGGTCTGGATTTATGCCGGTCTATCGGTTGTCCGTCTTGTGCAGTTCTAGGAGGTGCACCCTCCCAGGCTTTGCCTTCTCACCCTTTGAGAATGGGTTAGTTTATTGCTAATCGACTGAGGCGCCCCTACCGGGGAATGCCGACGGGGCTGCCAAGGCAATTTTTAAATGGCCAGAGTGCTCAAATTCTCGAGCGCTGGTTTTTTTCCAACTTTCCCGACCTTGTGTCACATCTTACCTTGTGGGAGGAAGATAAATAGGAGATATGCCTGCAACTAGTCATCACATAAGTAACATTTGCTTATAGGTTTGTTTTTGCTGGCTTAAACAATGGCCGGTTTTGCTTATTTTGCTTTGAAATAAATCTTTCTCCTAAAATGAGAATGTCACTCCAGGCAAGACAAACCAAACAAACACTCTTTTGTAGCAATGTCGTAGCAGCGGAAGGTGACATCTTTGACAATGGCCAACATTAAATAATGCCTTTGTTCTAACCATGATGTGCTTTTGTGTGGAGAGAGAGAGAGAGAGAGAGAGAAACAGAGAGAGAGAGAGAGAAACAGAGAGAGACAGGGAGACAGAGAGATAGAGAAAGTAAAGAGAGAGAGACAGACAGAGACAGAGAGAGATTTAGAGAGAGAGAGAGAAACAGAGATAGAGACAGAGAGACAGAGAGAGACAGAAAGTAAAGAGAGAGAGAGAGACAGACAGACAGAGACAGAGAGAGATTTAGAGAGAGAGAGAGATAGAGAAACAGAGAGAGACAGAGATACAAAAAAAGTAAAGAGAGATAGATAGATAGATAGATAGATAGATAGAGAGAGAGAGTAGAGAGAGAGAAGAGAGAAACAAAGAGATAGATAGAGAGATAAAAATAGGGAGAGACAGAGACATGGAGAAAAAGTAAGAGAGAGACACACACACAGTGTGTGTGTGTCTGTATAAGAGGGAGAGTGAGGAAAAGAGAAAGGAGAGAGACAGAGATAGATAGATAGATAGATAGATAGATAGATAGATAGATAGATAGATAGATAGAGGAAAACAGGGACACAGAGATGGGTGTGAGAGAGAGAGAGAGAGAGAGATAGTAAAGTGAAGAGTTACCAAAAAGAATTGAGAGGAAATTTATATTTGCATACCAAAGTGGGTTATATGTTTATAGTTTGATGGTAGTCGCATGTCAATCATGACTTTTTGCAGATTCAAAATAGTTTCACAAGAACAAGTGCGAACAATGAACCACTCATTACTGACCATAATATATATATATATATATATTTTTTTTTTTTTTAAACCCTCAATAATAAACACGAAAGTCTCATGGAAAAAAATTATACAATTTACAGGATTCTATTTGAGAAAGCAATTTTATTGGGTCATAAATAATTGATTCTTGAGTTGCATGCCGTCAACCTTTGCTAGAACATTTTATGACGAAACCACACCTATGATTGAAGATGAATACTTCTTATAATTAAAGTCTCATAATAAATGTATTTGACATCCTAAGCTTGTAACTTTTAATAGTTAAATAATGGACTAAATCATACTAAAAGAATATTAACACAATTATAATTACTGTTTATCATTTTTTCAAAACGTATTGTTGGCCTTACATTTTCTTAATACGTGAAGTATCAGATCATTTGACCATGGCTGGTCAAACATAGGTTAATATATCGAGTGGTCACTGATATAAAATACTCAGAGTCTACTTCCTCTTTCCCCCTTTTCGGATTGACTGCTGAGAGGTCAAACTTGTTCGCTAAAATCTGTTTCGTTTTTCTCCTTTTCGGTTTAAACACTGAAATGATAAAATTCGTTGTCCACTGTTCCTTTTTTGTCCTGACTAGCTCTGTTATATGCAGTTGTCTCCCCACTACCAGATCAGCTCTGACATGGTGTCTTTCAGACAACATGCGGTCAATCGTTTCCCACATTCATACCAGTTTTGTTTGACGTTCCCTTACACATATCGGCAAGCCCGTCTTTTCATATCTTTACATATTGGGAAGCTTTGACATGGGTTGCACATTTCAGGGTATTACTTGTAAGTGCAAATAAATCCTGTTATACTTTTATAAGTAAGGTTTTAGCTCTTCTTTGTTTATCTATTATCTACATAAGTAGAACAATTGAGAAATCAACAATTCTTATAACATCTCCAAAATATTAGGAAAAATTTAAAGTAAGAGTTGGTTACTTGTTGGATTTTGCAGCATATCAACCCTTGTGAGATCATTTTATGCCACAATCACATGTATGTTTTATATACAAATCGTTTGTAGATTAATTTGTTTTGCATGCATATATTTCATAAATAAATATGCATATATTTCATAAATAAATATGCATATATTTCATAAATAAATAATCTGTAAACGACAGATTCTATTTATCTCATAGATGGAACCTTGACAGGTACTACGACTCTAGGTCAGAATTGAGAGCAGTGGCAACTCAAGGGGGTCACTCCACACACCTCCAAAGTAACAAATTAGGTCCTCAACACAGGATGCCGTTTACAATCGTACCGAGGACCCATAATTAGATGGGGGCACACAAAAAATGTCTGTAATGTAGCAAGATTGAATGAGCGATAAATTACATGAAAATAAATTTTTTACTTCGACGAAAATGGGTTAGTGCAAGATGGGTTAACAAACGTGGCAAGGAAGTGACGTAGTGAGCAGGAAGTCGATAAATATTGATATGTGGGGTTTTGTCTGCAAAAGATTCTGCAGCAGGTGTGTTCCGGAGGTTTTCTCCCTCCTCAATGGGGGACGGGTGAGGGGAAGACTAATAACTTACTATGTAATACTGAATACTGTGAATAAAGAATTACCTCCCCCCTCTCTGCTTTGGTAGCATGACTGTATCGGTGGAAAGATGAGGACAGGGGGGGGGGGCGATAATCATTAGAGAGAACTTTGCTGAGCTCTTAGGTTCACAAGTGGCTGGTCTTTGAATTGTGATTGGCTAACCAACTCTTGTGACTTTGCTTAGGACTGCTGTGTGTGGGTCGTCATGGTTCGTGATGTGGTGCATTCCAGAGAAGAAATCGGTTAACCCGACAAGAGTAAATGGAAAGTAAGTAAGTAATTTGAAGCAATTAAAAATGTTTTGTGGAACAATAATAACAAAACACTTAGTCTGCATTTTATCACTACAATTCATTAACAAACTTTAGTTGAATTTCCCAAATATACATTCGAATAAACAAATTACTACCTGTGCGTCCTGGGAACTCATTACATTAAAAGCCTATCAGCATCATTACTGACAATATTTATTGTTTCATAGTATCATCAATTGATCACCTCAAACCTCATGTTTTTTTCTACCATTAACCACAACTCACACAAGCATCAATGGATTTGTTAGCGAGCAAAACTTGCCCCAACCAATAAGGTTGTTAATGAGCAACTCTTTTTATAGTTGCATGGCGATGAAAATCTATACAGATCTAACTAAAGTTATTACCGGTTTCGAGCCGCCTAGGCTGCTAGCTCACAGAATCATGTTGCAGAAAGGTGTATCAATCATGCTGCTTGGAAATTTGGATGTACAATATTAGTGTAACGGTACCAGCCTGTCAGTCAAAGATTTGATGCCACATTTGATTGAAGCAACACGAATGACAGATTGCACTGTTGGGGATGAGATATTTATTCCCAAAATGTCCATTATTTTCAGCAATATTCCTTTTACTTTCAAAAGGTTGCAATTCCCAGTCAGAATATCTTTTGCGATGGCCAGCAACAAATCTCAGGGTAAAAAAAACAAACTGAACGTGGCTGAATTACAACGACAAGAACCATGCTTTTCTTATGAGTTAGATCGCCCAATGATCGTTTTGTCTATGCTTCACATGGAAGGACAAACACTATTGTTTATCAAGAAGATTTGATTTGAAGCAAAAAAAACAAAAAATTTTTATTATTGTAAAATGTTTTCCATCTTCAAATAACTACATCTTAAAATGAATGAATAAGAAACCCGGGCAACACCGGTTATATCTGCTTGTGTAGAGATCTCTAGTTGAGACAAGAGTGCAGATTGAATGCTTTCTATCTGTGAAACATTTGGATGAAATGGAGTGACCACATCATCAACATTTTCAATATCATTTGCAATTTATTAATAAGACAGAGGACAACACGTTTGTGTGCAAGAAGTGTAAGACAACAGAAACGAATGCGAACTCAGATGTGGAGCAGATATATGTGGATGGCACAGTTATTGAGGTTGTTCAGAAAGTTTGTTACCTTGGTGATACCATTGGAGCACAGGGTGGAGCAGTGCTAGTGTCATAGCAAGAGTTAGGAGTGAATGGAGTAAATTCAGGAAACTTCTGCCATTACTAACCAACAGAGCATTACCACTGTCAACCAAGGGAAGATACTATCAAGCATGTGTACACAGTGTGATGATGTATGGAAGTGAAACCTGACCAGTAAGGGTTGAGGACATCCATTGTATAGAGAGAAATGATATGAAAATGGTACGTTGGATGTGTAACACAAGTCTTAAAGGCAAGCTCACATCTGATGAGCTCACAGGAAGATTAAATCTGGACAGTATAGGGAGATGCATGCAGAACAAGAGACTTTGATGGTGTGGCCAGGTTGAAAGAATGGATGAGTTCCTGGGTTAGTAGATGTAGAAAAGTTGAGGGAGCAGGGTTAGCCCACAGAGGAAGGAAAAGATGGGAGGAAGTGATAAAGATGGCCGTGAGAGAAAGAAGTATAAATAAATGCCTAGTCAGAGATAGGTTAGCTTGAAAGTCAATTTCTTAAAGCCGTCCAACACATGCCAGCATGTAAAATGGACGTTAAACCGATGCTGCTGCTGATGATTATGATTTACAATCTAAGGCCGGCATTACGTTAACACTGACTGTGAACCCATCGGTCAATGAATTAACAAATTTATATTGTTACAAAATTAAATTCCACCATAATGCATTTCTATTCATTCGTAAAAATTTGGTTCAATTAACAAAAATATCAATTTATTTCTTAAAATACAGTTTTCATTTTTTTTTAATTGAGGTTTTTTACAATAAAATTGTTCATAAACAGCAAATAAAATTTTTCTTTTCTTTTAATTATAACTTAATAATTGATACTTATAGAAAGTAATAAAAAAAAATCAAATAAATATAGTACTATAGGGTTCAGGGTGGAAGCAGGAGTTTCTTGGTTGTCTCATTTTTCCCGAACATTTTTTTAAGGACATTATTTATAAAATTATTAGTTTAAAACTACTACTAACAATAACTTATTTCAGAATTAAATTAAAAGAACACCTGTTCATACCGAGTTGGCAATTAAGCTACACAGAGGCTCCCGTGTTTCATCCCCGGGGGAATCTTCAGGCTAAAATGCATGGAGTTAGTTTTGCCGGGTCTTTTTATATACACGGCTAGCTAGTTAACCAATCAGATTCTTTGATTGGTTAACTAGCTAGTCATGTATATAAAAAGACTCGACAAAACTAACTCCATGCATTTTAGCCTTAAGATTCTCCCCGGGGATGAAACACGGGAGCCTCTAAAAAACAGACCTTTCCTTTAAAAAACTAAAGTCATTTTTTTTTAATACAAAAAGTAACATCCGAGTTAGGTTCAAGAAACTCACATATTTCGTTTTGAAGTTTCAGAGAAACTCTTATAAAGACTCATTTCCGGTTTTCTTTTTTTTTTCAGGATTTGAACATTTTGTTATTTACTTTTTCATTTTCTTTGTCATAACTGAAGATGATGCCTCACTTTAGGTGTGCCTGCAAAACTTTGCAATTTGTTGTTTTTTTTTTTACTGATTTTATAACTTATTTCACTTTTAAAATTGCTTCATAAAAAAGAAAATTACCATGACTTTTTAATGCTTGATCAATAAATAGTTAAATACTATTTATTGATCCAGCATTAAAAAGTTATAGTAGTTGTAATAAACAATTACGAATAACTTTCCCCATTTTGAATTATTTCCTCTTTGGAGAACTCTCCTGCTTTTACTAAACAATATAAGTGGCAGCAATAATATTGTACCAACATTGTATGCCGAATAAAGCTTTCTCAAGTTACGTCTGTTCTCGTTTGTCATTACAGTAGTTTTCTTTTTTATAAAGCATTTTTTTAATATATAACTTCAACATGGAATAAAATACAAGAAATGTCTGTCTGTTCTTGCATATGCACAACTTTAAGAGATTTCCACTACAAAAGACGGAGATAATGCCTGGGAGAATAGCCTCCTCAGTCCGACATGCTATTACAATTTGAATTATTTATTTGCTAACTAAAAGGAAAACATAAACAGATGTGTGAATATAAATAACAATAATAATAAAAAAAGGTTTTCAAACGTGCACATTTACTTGCATCACAACGTAGGCAAAACTAGCTACCACTAGATGGGTTCTCTTGATTTATTTGGGGCAAACATTTAATTTGTCTCCATTTAAAAGGACTTCTTCCCAGGCAGAGGCCAGAACAGATTTTTCACTGGTAGAGATAGCTAGTTATGTATAAAACTACTACTACTACTACTACTACTACTAATAATAATAATAATAATAATAATTATTATTATTATTATTATCATCTATATATTAATACGATAGCAGTGTGTTCGTGTGTCACGCTTACATAAAAAGCTCTGGAAAAGCTTTCAAGTCACTTAATTTTCGTAATATTTTCAAGTATTTCCCTTTGGCGCAACAGTTGACGTCGGTTTTTGACGTCGGCCCGATTGGTTTATAGTTCGATCCAAACCAACCTCTAAGATTTTTTTTTCTATATCGAATGGGGGGGGGGGGGAGTGGACGACCGGGAAGACACATATTAATACGATAGCGTGTGTGTTATTTTGTGTGTCACGCTTACATCAAAAGCAACGACCTTCCGAATCTTTGTATGCTACTCATGAATTAGAGCCAAATTTAATTTAATCTAAAGCATTTACAAAGTAAGGTTTAGTCGTCGAAATATTGTCTTCACTAGAAATATTGTCCCACTAGTTATTATTCTTATTATGTACTCACTATGAGTTCTCACATGGGTCATCATAAGTGATTGCTCACTAATAATAACTAGTGGTGTTCCTTGGAGTCTGAGTGACAACAAGTCTCACCAGATTTCCAGACAAAAGACAGAACAGATTTTTCACTGGTAGGGATAGCTAGATATTTATCAAACTACTACTACTACTACTACTACTACTACTACTACTACTACTAATAATAATAATTATTATGTATTCACTAGGAATTCTCACATGGGTCATCATCAGTGAGGTTCCCTGGAGTCTGAGTGACAACAATTGTCACCAGATTTCCAGTACTCTCCACCGCTTTCGATAACCATTGCAAATCGCTTTGCGTTATCGCAAAAGCCGATTACCATTTATTTCTCACATGCAACGACCATTCGTCTTCTCTGGGATGTGGATAGCAATAAGCATTATTATTAATTATTATTATCTTTATTATTATTATTATTTATTTATTTATTTATTTATTTCAGACTTACATTAACAGAACGTCGGATTGATTTAAAATTAATAACTAATCGAGATTTGGTATCTGTTTGTCTGAAGCCGAAACTATACTATTACATCTACTAATTTACTATTGTACTATCTTCAAATGCTCAATTTAGGAGCGGGAGTAGTGTAGTATCTGTTCTGTTGTAATGAGACCATCCTCCCAGACATTACTCCCTTTTTTTGGGGGGAGGGGGTAGTGTACTAGATGGTCGTTCGTCATGAGACCATTCTTTCAGGTATTAACTCCTCGTTTGGAGGGTAATTTAGTATCTGTTCGGTTGTCATGAAACTATCCTTTCAGGCATTACCTCCTTCTTGGGAAGTGGGTAACATAGGTCAACAAGAAATTGTCACAATTGCTTGTTCTAATGAACTCAACATCTACATTATATTTACTAGTATTGATTTACTCCTCTCCAGGAGTTAGGCACAAGGCCAGTTTTTATCTTACTCCCACAAGTAAGATGTGACCCAAGGTCGGGTCGAGAAAGTGGGGTTTAAAAATTGCCTGGGCAGCCCCGTCGGCATTACCCGGTAGGGGCACCTCAGGCAGTAAGCAATAAACTTACTCCTCCCCAAAGAGGGGAGGCGAAGCCTGGGAGGGTGGACCTCCTAGAACTGCACAGGACAGACCCATAAGACCGGCGTAAATCAAGCCCCGAAGGCCAAGACAATACCAGTCTATGGGGTGCAGTATCCATCGGAACAGATACTACACTTTGATCTTAGTCAAAAGTAAAAATAATAATAATGATAATAATAATTTGGGTAGGAACAGAGAGAATATATATATATATATATATATATATATATATATATATATATATATATATATATATATATAAAGATAGATGAAAGAAGAAGGATAAACATGTACGAATGACAAATTTATTTCAACTTCGATTGTTCAATGCAAGGTGTACTCGGTAAAAACATGTTTATTATTCTTTCCTTAAGTCAAGGCTTTTCAAAGATTAAAATCTTATCATCAGAGGAATTACATAGATAGATAAGTTGGCAGTGGAAAAGCCAAAATTCAAAATTTGAAAAAATATAAAGTAATGGAGAGTGAGAATATGCGTGTAAAAAGATATGGGGTCTGTCCAGTTGGTAAATGTCCGTTGATAAGGTGTCCAGTGAAAGAAGATTTAAAGATGGAAAAGTATATATATATATATATATATATATATATATATATATATATATATATTAATTGTCAGGTTATGTTGAAAAGAAATCAATAAAGTGCTCGATTGCAAAAAAGTGAGAGCTAAATACAAATAATTTATTTAAAAAACTATACGTTACATATTTCAGAGTCGTACCGCGGTTTCATCCAGATAGACCGACTTTTTTCATTTCGAGATGCTGAAGATTCCTTATGGGCTATAAACGATTTTTTTAAATTTTAAAAGTCGGTCCATCTGGATGAAACTGCAGTACGTCTCTGAAATATGTAAGGTATAGTTTTTTAAATAAATTATTTGATATAACACGTGGTCTATTATCATAGTAAATACCTACTTAGGAAATGCAACTCCAAAGTTATGGTAGGTAAGGCTCTGACTGAAGATAATAATTATCTTACACTAGACATGATGCAGCATGGTCGTGATAACAATGTACTAGAAAGAGGAAATAATAATTACTTTATTTGTAAAGCACATGACACCAATCGCATTTCGTTTTCATGAATAAATGTGAGTTACTCTACAGCATATTTGAAATGTGTCTTTGCATTATGGTGAGAGGCTTTGTCCATCTGACGGTCACATTTCAACTTGAAATAGCATTATTTCTTCACTCAACATGCTTAGTGTATGGATGCATCTTAGTTTATATGCGTCCAAGTATTTTTATAAGAAAATATGCATGCCGGTCAGTCTGTCACACGTATGTTTGAAATAGCATTTTATACGTTCTCTTAAACTTAAGTTTGAAATAGACTTGTTAGTTTGTATTATTTTGACTATTCGGACTACTGTTCTCATCTTGGATGTTATTCTCACAACGTTTCAGCCGATGTAACCTCCGATCTTTTTCAGGTGTATCTTGTCGAACTCAGGAATCTTTCTGTCGAACTGGGGAATCTGTACAGAATTTCTAACAGAATCCATTATTTAATCCATAAGTGTAGCTTGCTCTCGTTCCATCAACCATAACCGGGTGGAAGTCTTAAGTAATTCGTAATTGTATTCTTAGTATCGCCCACATTAAAGATTGAACTTTCAACCTCAAGAAGACTGTCACTTGGAACTGATTATTACTTAGCACTGTATATATTACGTCATGGGTTCTTTGCTGTTACATCGGCCGAAACGTTGTGAGAATAACATCCAAGATGAGAATAGTAGTCCGAATAATCCAAACTATCAATCCTCATCGTAAAATTTATGAAACGTAGACTTTTTAGTTGATATGTCATACCTAAGTTTGAAACTGCACTTTCATCGTTAAACCTGTATACATTCACCCGAAATAGCGGGTGAATGTCTGGTATCCGGTAGAGTGCCCCATCCCCGCGAAAAACAAAGAGAAAAGAAAATTGATAAAAATAGATTGAATGTGGACATCTTTTCATTTTGTAGAATTTTATACACAGCCTTTATGATTCAAACGCTTATAAGCATCACACACGCTCACACAACACCTTATCTTTTCACACGTGTATAGGCACCGACAGAAAACAAACATGTAGACATATACACTTATAACTCTCGTTGCCTTCTTCTTCGAACATTTTACAATATGGAGACAACTTTTCAAGAAAACATATCCAAGCTAGGATCCAAGTTACTAAACTCATTTTTTCCCCGATTCAAACAATTTACCTCGTGCTTAATGGGTGACCCAACGTGTCAAATTCTTTTCTCGTAATATCATAAAAACCGAACAAATCTTAAAATGATCATCACTAAACGTTTGTGTTATTCAGCTTATTCAAAATCATATGAACAATCTCATATCTATTCAACTATTTGTACAATATTCTTCATTTAAGGTGCAAATAGGAGTCTTTACCGTTTTGCCAGAACAACATTTATGATTATGAAAATGGTATCTTTTAAAAATTTTGCTATCGTGGCGATATGATCTGTGAGGGTGATAGATGTGAATTAAGTTCGATCTTGCGTATACGGAAAAATGCACGAGAAAAGTTTTGTTAGTTTCTTTCCATCTTAACCTGTCATTCACTTTCATTTGTTACTCGGGGTCGAGTTTACAACAGCCAAGTCCGTATTGCCATGTTACATGCAAGTGAATGTTAGGCTGCAACTAATTCAGTCTTTCTGACGATGCAGAGGAATGACAGGGCTATGGTTCGGTGGATTTGTGGTGTTCATCTTGATGACAGAGTTAGTTCTGACTCCCCGCTATTGAGGCTGAAGATGCCCAGACTGGTGTCAGCTCTGCGTTACAACCGCCTGCGCTGATATGGACATGCTGAACAGAGCTCTGGTTGGATAAAAAGATTACACACATCTCAATTTAGATTAAGCAAGGAAAAAGGCAGGCCGAGAAAGACTTGGAATGACTCAGTCAAAGATGGCTGCAAGCAATGGCACATCGAAACCAACGTAAATGGAGAAACTCACTTCATGCCGCCATGGCCAACGTGCAACCCACATCTGATGTGCAAAAGACACGTTAAACAAAAAAGAAGATGCCCAAATACATAAAATATATTTTTCACAGACTTTTTGGGGGAGAGGGGGGGCTCTCCCCCAAAAAGAGCAATTTGAGATGGCTTTACTAACCTCCACAAGTGATGAGTCCAGTCGCCACAGAGACAATAGTGGCCGCTTCTGCATTGTTACTGTGGAAAGCAAGTTTGAATTCTGGATAAAGTACTCCGAGAGAGAATGGCAATCCCACACAAATGAATACGTTGAGGAATACGCAAGTAAATACAAGAAACTGGTGGAATGTAACATCTTTGCATGGTCGTTTACAGTGTTTGCCTTTCGAGTCGACAATTTCGGCTTCCGTTGTTGCATCGTGAGCATCTTTTGAACTGCAAAGAAAAATAAAATCCAATTAAAATAAAAACACATATGGACACACATAATCTTCACAATCACACCGCCATAAAAAAGGCGATTTCTTTTTTAAGTAGGTACTCCAATAGTCATAAAATCTTAGAATCTTTACTTATCATATGTTACCATTATGTATATTGCCATTTTACCTGATGATAATTATGATGATGATGATGATCATCATCATCATCGGTTTAACAGGCGTTTTACATGCTGGCATGCGTTGGGCGGCTTTAAGAAATTGACTTCTTAACTAACCTATCTCTGGCCAAGTTTTATTTATCCCTCTTTTTCGTTGACTGTCTTCTGTAAAATGAACCTACTACCTCAACTGTTCTACATCTACTGACTCAAGAACTCTCATCCATTCTTTTAACATGGCGATACCATCAAAGTCTACGCTTCTGCACACATCTCTACTGTCCAGATTTAATTTTCGTCTGAGGTCATCAGATCTAAGCCTGTCTTTAAGACTCACATTACACATCCATCGTATCAATCTCATAACATTTCTGTTCATGCAACGCATATCCTCAACCCTCACTGGACAGGTTTCACTTCTATACACCATCAGGCTGCGTACACATACCTTATAGACCTTTCCCATTGCCGACAGTGGTAAAGCTCTGCTGGTTAGTAATGGCAGAACTTGTCACTGTATTAAACTATGGCAGCACAAAACGCTCATGACGTTTACATTTAGGTGTATGAAGCATCAAAAAATAAGATTTGTGAAGCATTAAAAATCAAGATAAGGCAAGATGGAGACACCCATAGTAATATTATGTAACAAGCTGCGCATGCGTGGTCCCCCTCTGTATGTGACTCGATGTGGCGAGTGTAAAATGCAATAAATTTGGGCAATTTGGGGCATTTCTGACCCCCCTTTGACCCCCTGGGGGCGCGAACCAAAATTTTTCTGAGGTCAAGGATGCTCATTTTATATCCAGAACAATTGCCTCTACATTTTGGCCAAGTTTCAAAAAATTGAATGGATGGATCAAACGTTATGGGAGAAAAGAGTAATTTTTTGCAATTTTGGGGGCTTTTGATCCCCTGGGGGCGCGAACAAGATTTTTTCCAAGGTCAGCGATACTTATTTTCTATTAGGAACAATTGCCTCCACATTTTGGCCAAATTTCAGAGAAATTGAATGGATGGATGAAAAGTTATAGGGCAAAAAATGTAATTTTTTGCCATTTCGGGGCCTTTTGACCGCCTGGGGGCTAACCAGATTTTTTTTCAAAAATCGGAGAATGTCACTTTCTAACCTGACCAAAGTTACAACTTCATGCAAAATTTCAGAGAAATTCAATGGATGGTTGCGGAGAAAAATCCGGACGGACGGATGGAAATGCCTCAAAACATAGGTCTCCCGATTTTATAAATCGGGGGACCAATAAGTAAGATTTTAAAATTAAAAAAAAAATATATACAAACTACTTTTTTGTTATCAAAATGCATCACATTTTTAAGAAATTATTGTCATTGTGTAGCACTTTGATCCCAGCAGATTATCCGGATGGCGGCTCATCATGTAGACAGCTTGGGTCTTGTTGGTTTGATAACATGTAGCAGCGGTTTGTTCTTTCTCCTCTTCTTTTTCATTGCTGCTGTCTTCTTTTTAATAATAACGGTTGTAAAGTTTGTTAAAAATTGACAAAATGTTTTCCAGTTTATATTTCTCTTCTTCAGTATATAGTACACTTACATTATACTCCAAACCCATCCCCATAGGGGAATGGAAACAGCTCCCCAAAGCATGACTGCTCTCTCTTGCAGTCCAGAAAAAAAGAGGAAGATCGCATCAGCTTATTCACTGCGTCATTACCGACTTCCTGTTCGTGACGCAATATCCAGACATGTAGCCATAACTCTAACTTGATTTTTAATTGAATTTTCCACTTGTCTAACTTTATGCTTATTCTAACCTTATGTGGAAAATACCGTTTTAACAGTACTTTTACTTTGAAGCCTCTTGTAAGATTAAAGTGAACTCAGGCAAATTCCAAATCCTGACCTATTCTGCAGATAATATTTCAATAGACAACAAAACGGTTAACATAAAACTAAGATTTTGTGTTTCTTGGCTCAATGGTTTCAGGATCGTCATCTGACTTTAGCAGAAGAATAGGAATAGCAACTTCTGCATTTGGACAAAGGACATATCAACGCCTCTGAAGTTAAAACTTTTCAATGCATTAATAGTTCCTATTGCTGTATATGCAAGTAAAACATGGACTAAACTGGCAGAGTATAACAGGATGCTGAATGTCTTTGAAATGAAATGTTTTAGAGACTATTTTTTGAGTAACTTTGCAAAATAGACTAAGAAATGCAGATATCAGAAAGAAGCTTAATATTTACAAATCCATCAAAGACGTTTATCGAAAAAAACAAAAACATTAATGCGGTTTTAAAATAATTCCCGGCTACCAGACTCCAGCTATGTAAAGAAATCATATCAAGAAGATTTAATTCAAGAACAATCAAAAGAACGACTACCAAAGAGATGGGCCGACCAGATACGGGTTGAGACGAGCATGCTGCTCCTGACAGCTGAAACACTGGCCCAAGACCGTGATAAGTGGCGGAATTTTGTTTTCAAGCATGTGGCGAAGCTCTCTAGTCAAGTAAGTCAAGTACAGTAGTAAGTTGTATAAATATAAATATCAGCGTCGATTATGATGATGACGATAGTCTAAAGAAAGACGATGTAAATAATGTTAAGTTCTCATCTAAAAAAACTAATTAAGTTTATCAAACGAGAAGATATATATTTTAGCAAAGTCAAAAATGCACGCCACATGTAATAATATTCTTTCTCAGTGAATTACTTAATTGATTAATCTGTAGTGACGGATAGAACACCAGGTGTTCACCAGGTGTCCACCAGATGTTTACCCTGCGATGTCCCAATAAAGTGTTTTTAAATAGTTGTATGCAAGTGGCTCCATGTAGCATTTCCGGTAGAATCAATAAATACAAAAACGTTTATATCTTAACCCAATTAAAAGTGTCTTCGCTTAAATACAATTTGTCAAGCATATAAAAGGGATAACACCTAGAAATTAAATTAGTAGGATTTGCACGGCACCTTGACCCCCCCCCCCCCCCCCGAACTTAAATACGCGCTACATGCGATACCCTCCTTCACGGCTACACTTCACCAATCCAGGAAACTCTCTTAAAAGTACATTTGAAAATCTTTTTTTTTCCTTTTTCCCACTGGGTCACTATCACACATACGTTCGGTTATAGTCAGGCACACTTACGTCTTGCTATAGACAGCCTATCACACATGTGGAACTGTGTTTCAATTATAGTAGCAGCAAAATAATTTTTATAAAACATCTAATTTGATTGGTTACTAAAATCAGACTTCGACCAATCAGAAGTCCAGAATAATGCACCCACGCTTAATTCAAAAGTTTCTCTGGGAGCCTGTTACCGGTGAGGTATTTTAAACGAAGTTTGTTAAATAAATATTAATTATTATTTGTGTGAATTGTCTGTGTCATTGTTTGATATTGTCTTTTTCTCTACACACATATGACATTCACCTAAAATAAGCAACAAACTTTTCACTACAGAATATTTTCCTTCCTTCCAAATTTACAGATGAATTTTGCAGGTTTTTAATATATGTAAAACATTTATATTGTTTATGTCTGCTTTTTTGTATTTCCTTATTTCTTCTGTGTTTAAATAACATTCTGGGTGAGTTATCTCTTCAAGGCTATAAACACCAGAACGCTCCTCTCAAATCCTGATCGTGTATGATGAAATCTTTCAACGACTCACTAATCTTGTACAACTAGCACTTTGCTCTTGAATGGAGCTACTTACTGTAATTAGGTCTAGACTCTTAAATGGTGACTCAAGAGTTTTGACCCGATACTAATATTAGCACTCACTCAGATCTAAGCTTAGATTAGTAAACGTCAAAATCGGGAGAAATGTGGATAGGAAGAATATCTAATGACTATCTAACAGCTTTGAAAATGATCAAAATTCTCTTCTCTTATTTGAGATCAACCACCAATCAATGGCAACAATCAGGAATATAAAGCTACTTCACAAACCACAGAATTTATATATGTGACCCGTTTGGTCACCTATTGAGCTCGTGTTTGGTTGTTTGAATTGGGAAAATGTTGTTGCAAATCTCACAGGCAAGTATGAATAAAAAAATCCCCTTTAGAAACAAAAGGCCACAATATAGTGAGTTTGCAAAGCCAGTTAAATCTTTTAATATAAAACAAAATCCAAAATTATTGATTTCTCTCTCTCTCTCTCTCTCTCTCTCTCTCTCTCTCTAACTACGGGTTAAATAGTATTACTACTCTTTTCTTGCTGTCTCTCTTCATCAATATTGAAAGAGAGGGAGTGACGACGAGAAGAAGGCTTAAAGGAAGCAGCAACGTAGTAAGATATGGGTTACTTTGTGAGTTAATTGCAAATTACAGCTATTTAGAACAATTAAAATGGAAGTTTTTTTTTAAACAACTCAATCCTCAAACCAATGAATATATTAGCATGTATTTTGTGTGATTAAAATATATAGGAAAAAAAACCTTAGAGAAACAAACGTTGATTCACTCAGCTTTAGTATAATAATATATATATCTATTATTACGCAAATAAAATCGTGTTTTCTAAATACTTCTATTTTAAAACTATAAAGGTTAGACCACCTTTATAGTTTTAAATCGGGGCTAAACTAGTTTAAAACAAGTGTTTACCCACTTGCTAAAAGTGCAGAATAGTTAAGAGTCGAGAAATTGAAAAACAAAAACAACAACAACAGAAACAAATGACTTATATCCAGTAGACTTTAATTATCTATCGACCTGTATACTTTTAACATGCTGAAACTGTCTTTAAGTTGCTTTTTTTTTTTATTTCAAAATATTATTTTGTTCAAAGCCGTCTTTACACACAGGAGCAAGAAAGAAAAAAACAAATAGCCGCTTGTCACTTAACTGGGGGGGGGGGGGTCTTAATTCCTGAAAAGTTGTAAAAAAAAAAAATGAATCATTCTACCACAAGTCCAAGTTGTAAGCCCCCCCCGAACTTAGGGTTAGTGATAGTCATAGTTTTTACAATTTTTCAGGAATTAAGCATCCAACAGTTAAGCGACCAGCGACCATTTATTTCCCATTTGTCGTAAAGACAGCTTAAATAAAATGGAAAAAAAATGAAAAACAGTTTCAGGACGTTAAAAATATACAGGTCGATAGATAATTAGAGTCTACTGCGTTTGGTATAAGGAATTTTTTTTTAACATAGTTCACCCCAAACAAGGCAAGCTGCCACTGTAGACGTAAGGACTACTGAGAATTAGGGTGAAAGTTTAAATTGGGAGCTGTGTAGCGAGACGCTTGTGCACATTAGTTTTAAATTTCTGCATGTCGGTACAGTCAGGGAAACAGAGAGCAGGGAGGAAGTTCCAAAGGCCGGCAGCACGAGGAAAGAAGCTATTGGAGTAGAAGGCTCTTTGACATCAGGGGACCTCCAAAATGAATAGATGGGATTTAGCTGATTGCCGGGTTGGTTGAGTGTATTTACGTCATGAGGGCACCAGAACAGTAAGTTCATGGAGCACATTCCATTGAAGTATATGTAAAATAAGCACAAGGATGCAACATTGCAGCGATGGGACAAGGGTTGGAGCTTGGTGGATAGTGAGGGACCTATTAGATTAGCGACTCTTTTTTGGACCTTGTCTAAGAGGGAGAGACTAGTGGATGGTGCATCAGCCCAGATGTGGCAACAATACTCTATACATGAGCGGATGGTGGCTTAGTAGAGATATAGGATACTCTCAGGTGTGAGGAGTTTTCTAGCATGGTAGAGGGAGCCCACTTTCTTTGCAGTAGCTTTGGCAATGTCTTCTACGTATTTGTTCCAATTCATGCTACCTGTGAATGTTAGGCCGAGGAGTTTGAACGTTGGATTCTCAGGTAGAGTGTTATTTGCCATGGAAATCGGTGGTTCAAGAGGTTTCTTGTAGTTGTTGAAGGAAAGGAGCTTTGTCTTAGCAGCATTAAATGTTACCATCCATTTATGACCCCATTTAATTACAGACTGGAGGTCACTTTCTAAGAATTCAGCCATTGTTTCAGATATGTGCACATCCGTTTTGCCCACATGATGAGAGTAGAGCATTGTGTCGTCAGCAAATATACCCATCTCAGACACAATATCATCAGAGAGGTCGTTTATGAAAATCAAGAACAATAAAGGTCCAAGGATTGATTCCTGCATTTATGTCATGTTGTTTGGATGAACGGCCATCCTTGATCTTTCTTCTTCTTAAATATTCGTCCAGTAATAATATATGAATTAATTTTTATGAGTTGACCTTTATGCCAGACCTTGTCAAAGGCTTTGGATATATCAAGCGCTACTGCCCTAGCTTCACCTGCCTTGTCCAGTGTATGGCATATGCATTCAGAGATAGCCATTATCCGCAGTAGACCTTACTTGCCTAAATTCATACTGATGGTCAGAAAGAAGTTTGGAGAGTACAAGGGCCAGTTCGGCAAAGCATTTCTTTATTACTATTACTGGTATAAGATCAGGCCCACATGCTTTGGAAGTGTCAATTTTTTTTAATGAGGTCCCTGACATGAGATAAGGTGATAACCAGGTCATCAAGTGTGACTCTAGTCCGTAATGGGAATTTTGGGAGGAAGTGGTTTGCGAAGTCCAAAGTGAAGTTTAAGGCGAAACGCTGAGTAAGTAGTTCAGTCTTATCAGTTGTCGTGCAAACAACATCATTGCGGTTTGACAGCTCTGACTCCTGCACCAGCGGCTCCAACTCCTTTTCCTTTTTTTCCAACAGCCCTTATCAGGGCTACTACTCACTCAAACTACTGCAATATTTTTTTTTGCCAGCCAGCGACAGCAAGGGTACCTTGTCGATATCTGTCAACAACTACCCACCCCTTTCTCTCCAACGACACCACTCCTGTCGTTCCAGTTTACTGTCACCAGAGACGCCACTCCCGTCTTTCCAGTCTCTCCTGTTCCAGTGACGTCATCGCAAATTCCATCACTCATTGTTATTACCATTTCTTATGGTAAATAAACATACCTTTTCTTTAAACTGATCACCAGTGTTTGTGCTCTCTTCTTTGTCATTGCCGTAACTTGCCTGTGTCTACTTTCTTAGTTGTGAGGCTGATCAACCACAACGGTCGGTCCCGCAACAATACACAAGGTCGGTTTTTCTCCTTCACTAACCGAGGGCAGAATAGGCAAAGTGTAGCATCAGAACAGATACTACACTTTGCTCCTTGCCAAAGGGCCAACATTAATGTTATTATCTGTTTTTACTCATTTTTCAACATTTATTATTACATTTAATTGTCAGCGTTGATCTTAGCAACAAATGTCAACACCTTAGCGAAGCTACGGTTCACGCTGGCTGCTACAGAAGTTTTACTTAACTAAAACATGGGTATTTTATTTTAAAGGTTTATTGAATTTATTTTTAAGCGAACTTTAAAAATAAAAAGAAAGTAAGAAAGTTTTCCATATGTAAAAAAACAAAAAAAACATGGTAATATTTATGTTCCTCCCCACGAGGGCAGAGTTAGATACAAAGTAGGTTTTTAATGTGGAAAAAATCTAGCTCCCCCCAAAAAAGAACATTTGATTGGGACAAAAATTTTAATTGCCTCAGTCTAGAAGGATTTCTCTTTCATTGACCGAGGACAGAAAAGATAAAGTATAGTATTATAACAGACATTACACTTTAACGTTAATTCTATTTTGAAAAGTAAAAATAATAGTAAAAATAAACCAAAAGGAAAAAAAAATATTGTAAAATCGGCAAATATTTTAATAATAAAAAGTTTTTTTCATTTTAAAAATATTCAGAGCAGACGAAAAAAAACAACAAATCTTCCATTGTGATTGGTGGCGGCATTTGCATGCATATGAAAGTGCTGCCCAATTTTACGTAAACTTATCCCCTATTTCCAAGTCATTATAACGTTTTTGGGCAGGACTATTAACCAATTTTTTTTTTTTGCTATGGGAGATAAATTCTGTGCGTTTTACTTTTTATGGCCATTTCGTATGGTTTTACGACTTTGCCAATCGGACTTAGGGTTAGAGATAAAAAAGTAGTTACTGCCCTAAAAAGTTACAGTTGCCCGAAAATAGGGATCATTTTACGTTAAATTTATATGTGAAACTAATCCCCAACTTTAAATTCTAAAATAATTTTTTTCGGGGTGTTCACACGTAATCACCGAAAAAGTAGAATCTCATTGGGGGGGGGGGGAGCAGCATTTAATTGAAGGTCCTCATCTACTTCTAAATATAGATATAATTTCTTTATATATTGACAAACTTCTTAATGTTTTCTTTTTATTCCCTCCAAGATTTTGAGAAACTCGTGAAATTTTTATCTAGATTTTTCTTTCATTTGTGCCATTTTTTCATATTTATCCACTTTTACCAATTTTACCCGTGCCATTTTTACCTAAATTCTTGTTTTTGTTAAGGTAATTTATAAAAATGATTGAATGTAAATAGATTCCAAAACTTTCATGAGAATTTGCTAAATCATTTATTAAATGATTTTCTATTCGACAGTTTAATGGTTCCAAATTCATTTCAAATTTCGAAGCATCACAAAGTAATTCATTTTTTGTCATATTGTTTCACTATCACACGCATCGTAGTTTACTAACCCCCCCCCCCCCACACACACACAAAAAAGAATCAGATTCTACTTTTTGGGGGCGATTACATGTAAACAGCCTGAAAAAATATCCGCAAAAAAGAAATATAGATTTTAGAGTGGGGGGGTCACTTTCCTATATAAACTTAACGTAAAATGGGCACCCACTTCCTGGCCAGGTAGCGGTAAATGGAGATGTGTAACCAATCCTCCTACTTATTTTTAGGGTTAGTTTTGAGTTAGTTTAAGGTTTAGTTTAGGGTTATACCTACAGTATGTATATGCCCCCTTAAAAAAGAAAATATCTCAACATTGTAAGTTTTTTCACCGCTTAAAACGGTAACTTATTTTTAAAGCAGAAAAAAAAACTAAATTGGATAAGTAAAAGAGATATGCCGCCCCCAATAGTTTCTACACTATTTCTTTTTGTGCACTGAAACATTAAATATTGTTATTTTACTGTAAAAAAAATACCCCTACCTCGACCCCAAAAATATAATTCTAATTTCCCTCTAAAACATTAAAAAAAAAAAAAACGTTGAAAAAAAAAAAAAAACATTGAAAAAACAATTGGTTACGCGTCTCCATTTACCGCTAGGAAGTGGGTTACACGTCTCCATTTACCGCCAGGAAGTGGGTACTCATTTTATGTTAGATTTATTTATGAAAGTGGTCCCCACTACTTAAAAATTTAAAATATTAAAAAAAA
>OY744515.1:103422521-103452521 GCA_963556195.1 Sepiola atlantica | reverse complement strand
AATTTTATCCTCTGACGAGAAGAGTTTTATCTTTGATAAACCATGGTTTAAGGATTAATGTAACTCTTTGCATCTGAACTTTCGATGTAATAAAATTTGTATAAATTTTATGTAACTTTATGTTATTTTATGTAATTTTATGCAATTTTTTATCTTCATCTTCGTTTCTTTAAAATATATATATATATATATATATATATATATATATGTATATTAGTAACATGTGCATATAAATGGCAACTCCATTATTTTTATGAAAGATGTACACTAGTGTGTGTGTGTATATATATATATGATAAAAATGGAACTAATATTCCAACGTAATGGAAAATGGAAAACCATAACATAAATAATATTTTTGGTTTTCCTTTTTTCATATATATATATATATATATATATATATATATATATATATATATATATATATATATATATATATATATATGGAAAATATATATCGTTTCAGAGACGAAAGGTAGTTAATATTTACAGGTTGTTGTTTCGTCAGCACTGATTTCATAACACCACAATTAGAAGTCGTACAAAACATCAACATTATTCATGATCAAATACATAATTATTATGGAAAAACACATACATAAAAAATATATGAATTTACTACTACTACTACTACTACTACTACTACTACTAATAATAATAATAATAATAATAATAATAAGAAGAAGAAGAAGAAGAAGAAAAAGAAGAAGAAGAACAACAAGAACAAGACAAAGAAGAACAACAAGAACAAGAAGAACAAGAACAGACACGACTGTGTGGGAAAAGCAGTACACTGTGAACTATGCAAACAACTGCATTTTGAACATGCAGACAAACACAAAGCAGAGACAGTACTGGAAAACGTAAACCATAAAATCATCTGGGGCATGGGAAGTACAAACAGATAAACTCACCCAAGTAAGAAGATCGGACGTCATAATAATTAACAAGAAGGAAAGAAACAGACAAATTGTACATTTTGCCGTCCCAGCAGACCACAGAGAGACGGAAAAAACGAAGCAAATACACAGAGCTGGCCAGAGAACTGAAAGGAATATGGAACATGAAGTAAGTCGATATAATACCAATAATTGTAGGAGCACTAGGAACAGTCCTGAAAAACCTGGAAAAAAGACCAGGAGAAATTGGAATCAAGGGGAAGACTGAGACTATACAACGGACGACAATGATGGAAACAGCTGAAATCTCAAGGAAAACCCTCGAATGCAGAAATCAACCCACATAAACAACAAACACTAACCAGCCCCATGGAAACGGCAACAGAAGTAAAACAAAAAGATGGAAGGAACACCACAAGGGAACTGAAATTGAAATAAATCGAATAAACTGCCCCCCCCCCCACACTCCAAAGAAATCGGCATCAGCCTCAGCTGATACTACACAAAATAGTCATGAAATTTCAAGAAGGATGGAAGGACAGAGGAGGGAGAGCACTAACCAGACCTCCACTGGATGAGTGTGAAGAGTACTGGGACCTTGACTCGGCTTATTACCACCCAAATTCCAGTGAAGACCAATGGTCGTTGCTAGCGAGAAATCAATGGTAAGCGGCTGTTGTGATAACGCAAAGTCATTTACAAAGGTTATCGAAAGAGGTGGAGAGTACTGGAAATATGGGGAGACTTGTTATCGCCCAGACTCCAGGGAGCACCACCGGTTATTATCAGTGAGTAATCTCTGATGATAACATGTGTGAGAACTCCTAGTGAGTACTCAGAAAATGTGATGCCGGATACAAGTTTACAGACACAGAAATAAGAGTAAACCACCTGATGTACATGGATGACCTAAAACTATTTGCAAAAAGCAAAAAGGAACTGGAAAAACTGATAAATATGACCAGAATCTTCAGCCAGGACATCCAAATGGAATTCGGAATGGAAAAGTGTGCACTACTAGAAATAAAAAAAGGAAAACTGGAGACAACAGAGAAAATAGAACTCCCCACCCAAGAGGAAATGAGGGCGCTAGATGAACAGGATAGTTACAAATATCTTGGAGTTCTGGAGGCAGACACCATCAAATCTACGGAAATGAAAGAGAAGATTGGAAAATAATATTTACGAAGAACAAGAAAACTCCTAGAAACGAAATTATATAGCAGGAATCTAGTAAAAGGAATAAACACCTGGGCAGTAGCACTAATAAGATACTCTGGACCATTCATAGGCTGGACCAAAGAGGAACTCAGGTACCTGGACCAGAGGACCAGAAAATTAATGACCATGCACAATGCACTACACCCAAAAGACGATACGGACAGACTCTACATGAAAAGAAACGAAGGGGGAAGAGGACTGGTAAATATAGAAGATTGTGTGGAAGACTCAAAAAAAGAGCTGGAAAAATACATAACTCAACACAGGGAAATCCTTATCACCACAGCAAGAGACACCAATCCAACGAACAACTCGGGAAGCACCGAAACCAGAAACAAAACGGCAAGAAAAGAAAAGTGGGGAAAAAAAATACTACATGGACACTTCAGAAGACTGACAAGAGAAGAAACCAACGAAAACAGCTGGACATGGCTAAGAAAAGGACACTTGAACAGAGAAACGGAATCTCTACTGATGGCTGCACAGAACAATGCAATTAGGACAAACTACATTAAAGCTAAAATAGATAAAACTCAGGAAAACAGTAAATGCAGACTCTGTGGACAAAGAGACGAAACAATAAATCATATAATAAGTGAATGTAACAAACTAGCCCAGAACGAGTATAAGAACAGACATGCCTGTGTGGGGAAAGCAGTACATCGGGAACTGTGCAAACAATTGAATTTCGAATACGCAGACAAATGGTACAAACATAAGCCAGAAACAGTACTGGAAAACGAAAAACACAAACTCATCTGGGATATGGATATACAAACAGACAAACTCATACAAGCAAGAAGACCGGATGTTATAATAATCAACAAGAAGGAAAAATCTTGCAAAATCGTAGACTTCGCCGTTCCAGCAGACCACAGAGTGAAAAGCAAAGAAACAGAAAAACGAAGCAAATACACAGAACTAGCCAGAGAACTGAAAGGAATATGGAGCATGAAGAAAGACAGTATAATACCAATAATCGTAGGAGCACTAGGAACAATCCTCAAAAACCTGGAAAAACGACTGGGAGAAATTGGGATCAAAGGAATCATTGGAACTGTACAAAGGACAGCAATGATCAAAACAGCTACAATCTTAAGAAAAATTATTGAATGCGGAAACTAACCCGCATAAGCTACGAAGGATCATACGGAATCTAACACAGGAAGAAAACAAAACTAATGAAAGAACACACCACAAACAAAGAAACAGAAAATGCAAGAAACATCACTTAATAAGCCCCCTCCCCCCAATAAATTACTACGGCCTCAACTGACACAACACAAAAATGGACCAATGAACAGAAATAGCAAGTAACACCATAAGCTCACCACCCCACCCCACAAAATAAATAAATAAATAAAAAATAATCAGCTCTCCTCAAAAATAAATAAATAAAAAATATTTAAAAAATAAAAATAAATAAATAAATAAAATAAAAAATAAAATAAAAATAAAAAATAATAATAATAAAAATAAAAAAAAATAAAATAAAAAAAAAAATATATATATATATATATATGATAAAAAAAAATTTAAAAAATGGTACCAGTCTAGGCTGACACCACACAAAATATCTGCATAGGGTCAAGGAGGATGAGAAGACCGAGGAGGGACAGCACAAACCAGACCTCCACTGGAAGTGCAGAAACTGCTGGAACCTCGGGGAGGCTTACTGCCACCCAAACCCCAGAAAACACCAATGGTCCTTGCCGGCGAGAAATCAATGGTAAACGGCTGTTGTGAAACTGCAAATTTATTTGTGGTGGCTATCGAAAAGAGGTGGAGAATACTGGAAATCTGGGGAGACTTGTTGTCACTCAGATTCCAGGGAATACCACCGGTTGTCGGTGAGCAATCACTGATGACCTGTGTGAGAACTCCTAGTGAGTAAATAATAATAATAATAATAATAATAATAATAATAATAATAATAATGATAACCAAGAGGAGATGAGAGCGTTAGGCAAACAGGATAGCTATAAATATTTGGGATCACTGAGACCATACAAAATACGGCAATTATGAAAGCAGCTGCAATCTTAAGGAAATCTTAGAATGCAGAAAACGACCAGTATAAGCTACGAACGGTAACCAGTCACATGAAAGAAGAAAACAAAACCACAGGAAGAACACCGCATGAACCCAAGGAACAGAAACTGAAAGAAATTTCATAAACTGCTCCGCCCCCCCCCCACCATCTCCAAAAAAAAATGTGGTGACACAAGCTTCGGCTGATACCACACAAAATAGTCGTGATAGGTCAAGGAGGATGGGAAGACCGAGGAGGGGCAGCACTAACCAGACTTCCAGTGGAAGAGTGCGGAGCATACTGGGACCTTGGGGAGGCTTATTGCTACCCAATTTCCAGAGAAAACCAATGGACGTTACCAGCGAGAAATCAATGGTAAGCAGCTGTTGCGATACCACAAAGTCATTTGAAATAGTTATCGAAAAGTGATGAAGAGTACTGGATATCTGGGGAGGCTTGTTGTCACTCAGACTCCAGGGAACACCACCGTTTATTATCAGTGAGAAATCACTGACGATGACTTATGTGAGAACTCTTAGTGAGTAAAATAATAATAATAATAATAATAATAATAATAATAATAATAATAATAATAATAATAATAATAATATAGTCAGGAAATGTGATGCCGGGTACAAGTTTACAGACACAGAACAAAGAATAAACCACCTCATGTACATGGACGACCTGAAGCTATTTGCAACAAAGCAAAAAGGAACTGGAACAGCTGATGAATACGACCAGAATCTTCAGCCAGGACATTCAAATGGAATGTAGAAATGGAAAAGTGTGCATTGCTAGAGATGAAAAAAGGAAAACTGGAGACAATGCAGGGCATGGAACTGCCCAACCAAGAGAAGATGAGGGCGCTAGGCGAACAGAAAGGCTATAAATATTTGGGAGTTCTGGAAGCAGACACATCAAATCTGCAGTAATGAAAGAGAAGATTGAAAAAGAATACATGAGAAGAACAAAGAAATTCCTAGAAACTAAATTATATAGCTGAAACCTAGTAAAAGAAATAAACACGTGGGCAGTATCACTAATAAAATACTCTGGACCATTCATAGGCTGGACTAAAGTAGAACTCAGGCATCTTGACCAGAAGACTAGAAAATTAATGGCCAGACACAATGCACTACACTCAAAAGATGATATGGACAGACTCTATGTGAAAAGAAACGAAGAGGAAGAGTACTGGTAAGTAT
This sequence comes from Sepiola atlantica, assembly GCA_963556195.1. Classification (NCBI taxonomy): domain Eukaryota; kingdom Metazoa; phylum Mollusca; class Cephalopoda; order Sepiida; family Sepiolidae; genus Sepiola; species Sepiola atlantica. The sequence continues at coordinate 103,447,161 of OY744515.1, read as the reverse complement.
AGAAGACTGTGTGAAGACACAAAAAAGAGCTGGAAAAATACATAAACCAGAACACAGAAAGGCTGATCACCGTAGCAAGAGACACTGTCCAAATGAAGAACCCGGGAAGCACTGAAACCAGAAACAAAAAAAGCAAGAAAAGAAAAGTGGGAAGAAAAACAGCTACATGGACGTTTCATAAGAATGACCAGAGAAGAGACCAACCAATATTCATAGGCATGGCTAAGAAAAGGACGCCTGAACAGAGAAAGGAAATATCTACTGACAGCTGCACAGAACAATGCGATTAGGACTAACTACATTAAAACTAAAATAGATCAAATCCAGAAAAACAGTAAATGCAGATTGTGTGAACAAAGAGACGAAACAGTAAATCACATAATAAGTGAATGTAGCAAACTAGCCCAGAAAGAATACAAGAATAGACACGACTGCATGGAGAAAGCAGCACATTGCATTTCGAACATGTGCACAAATGGTACAAACATAAACCAGAGACAGTACTGAAAAATCACAAAATCCTCTGGGACATGGAGGTGCAAACAGATAAACTTATAAAAGCAAAGAGACCGGATATCATAATAGTCAACAAGAAGGAAAAATTCTGCCAAATCGTAGATTTTGCCGTTCCAGGAGACCACAGAGTGATGGTCAAGGTAACGAAAAACCAAAGCAAATACATGGAACTTGCCAGAGAATTGGAAGGGATATGGAGCATGAAAAAAGTCTATATCTATTAATAATGGAGTTTATGTATCTCTCTGTCTGTCTGTCTGAAGCCGAAACTCCATCAGAGTATTTATTTACTCCTCTCCAGGAGTTAGGCACAAGGCCAGTTTTATCTTACTCCCACAAGTAAGATGTGACCCAAGGTCGGGTCGGGAAAGTGGGGTTTGAAAAGCCAGTGCCCGAGAGGTGAGCACTCTGGCCATTAAAAATTGCCTGGGCAATGGGGTGCAGTATCCATCGGAACAGATACTACACTTTGATCTTAGCCAAAAGGCCAAGGACCTCCATCAGAGTAGTATGACTTTTTACTAAGTCCGCCAGCTTTATTATATACTATGAAAAAAACCGCCTTAAACACTATGCGCATTTCTCAATTTACATAATCAATTGCATTTGAACTTCTAATAAATTAGTATTCGCAAATATACACTCATGATGGTTTTCTTCAGAATTCCACATGTATTTACGCAATTTTGCTCGCTAATAATCTTACTTATAAATTATAATTATTGAATCAAATTGTTTAATTAAAATAATAATTGATTTAAACGTCCAACTTCGCTGTTCAAGCAAACGTTAGTCCATTGAAACGACCTCCCTCTGTCAAATCAATACGGACGCAAGACGAGCGCGTAATTTAAAATGTAACCAAAACGCTGGCATTTAACCGTGTTACTTTAAAACGTTCTGAGTTTGTTTATTTTCTTAATCTTATCAGCCATTATGTTTTAAAACACAAATTTATTGAATCAAATTGTTTAATTAAAATAATAATTGATTTAAAAATTACTATTTAAAAACACGCACACACACACACACTCTATAACGAATTCAGTTCAGGTAAACTTTTTCTTTCCGAGAATTAAAAAACTATTCGTGATTACTGTATTTGATTTCTTAATACTTCCATATCCAATATTATCATTTTTTCACGACCTCAACTGAATTTATGATTCTATGTTATATTTATTAAAAAAAAGATGTGATTTTTTTCTTTACTGTCAACAAAAAAACTAACACATTGTACTGGAAAACTATACAACTGATTTTAGAATCAAATTATTTAATTAAAAAAAGGTCAACACACACACACACACATACTGTATTTGATTTTTTGGTGCTTTTCCATTTTAGGACTCACACTAACTTTGACCCCGTCAAAGTTGGGGTTAGAGTTAGGGTTAGGTTGTTTTTTGGGGGCCTTTTTAATTAAAAGTATTTACATGTATGGGGGGAGGATAAAAAAAATTGGGGGAAGGCGGTCCAAAAAAATTTGATTTTCTTTTCTTAACTAAAAATATTTCTATGTATGGGGGAGGGTAAAATAAAAAAAATTGAGTATGGGGGAGGGTAAAACAAAAATCGGGGTAGGGTCGAATTTCTTTTTTCCTTTATTTTCAACTAAAAATATTCTTGGTCATAAACACAGAAAATCAATGTCTAACCACCTCAGAAATATGACTGGGACTCCATCAGTTTACGCGTGAGCGTTCATTTCTGACGCGGCAGCCTAGCAAAAATATGCGACCGGAGCCAATAATCGTAGGAGCACTAGGAACAATCCCAAAACAGATTGAAAAAAAGACTGAGAGAAATTAGAATCAAAGGGATCACTGAAATCATACAAAGGAAGGCAATTATTAAAACAGCTGCAATCTTAAGAAAAATCCTCGAATGCAGAAACCGACCAGTATAAGCTATGAACGGTAACAGGTCACATGGAAGTTACAATAGGGAGAAAACAAAACCACAGGAAGAACACCACCACATGAACCCAAAGAACAGAAACTGCAAGAAATTTCATAAACTCCCCCCCCCCCCCGAAATGTGATGGCTCCAACCTCGGCTGATACCACGCAAAATAGTTGTGATGGGTCAAGGAGGATGGGAAGACCGAGAAGGGGCAGCACTAATCAGAGAAGAACAATGGTCGTCATTTGCAATAGTTATCGAAAAGAGGTGGAGAGTACTGGAAATATGGGGAAGCTTGCTGTCACTCAGACTCCAGCATACACCACCAGTTATTATCACTGACGATGATGTGTGTGAGAACTTCTAGTAAGTACAAATAATGATAATGAAATTGATAAAATATAAAAATATAAATATAATCAGAAAATAACAAGTATATATAAGAAAATTAAAAAATAGAAAAAATATATAAATGAATTTTTTTATATATACTTGTTATATGAATAGGCAACCAGTATCTTGGTATTATTCACCAAATATCCATATAAAATTGAAAGGAACAGGGGTTGTATCAAAATTTAAATTTAGATTACATGATACATATAGGTACATATACATATATCACCACAAACACACACACTAAAAAGGTATTTTATATATCTTTATTTTGAAATTCAGAAATTCTGATGATGAAGTATCGAAAATTAATTGAAAAAAAAAGCAGTTAATAAAACTAAAATGTATTGTATGGCGTTCTAATTGCTCATTATTATTTTTAATAATTAATATTACCATATAAACAATGCTTTCTAACAAGGACAACATTTCATATATATATATATATATATATATATATATATATATATATATATATATATATATATATATATATTAAATTCCCGAAACAGTTTTTCATGGTAAACAACTGATGATCCCTTAAATAATGTTAGAAGCAAACTAATATAATAACTTAAAAAGTTAAATTGACTTACATGAGTGATTTTCCACTGGACGACTTGGGACTTAAGTTTTTAAAAAAATTTTTTTAATATAGTTTTAATGGTTGAGAAACTGCCAAGACTATATATATATATATATATATATATATGTAAATTTCGCGTACAACAAAATCGTAGGATAAATTTCAGAGGAAACATTTTTTTAAAAATCAATGAAACGGGCGGGTGAAAAAAAAAGAAAATTGCTAAAATTTTCCTTGCGGCCTTATCGTCTGACCATCTAAGAGGAAACGTCAGAATGATAAATTAAAATCTAAGAAAATCGAATGAGATATGAAGGGGAAAAAATTGTTTCAGTTGGAGAAAACGATTGAGAAAAAAAAAAGAAGTAAATCTCTAAACGTTATGGTGGATTTGAATCATTAAAGATCTCCAACTGATGCTTCAAAATCTTTTGTCTACACAGGCTAGGTCGAGAATTGTTAATAACTAACGCCTACATAATATTGAGATGGTAGTTCGACCTGGCACTGTGTAAAACAGAAAACCACCCATCGGAATACTTGTCAGAACAACTATTTGTACTAACCAGGTGATTACCGATGGTTGATTCCTGTGTCTGGAAGTTACCGGATGATCTCGAAACCTTGTGTAAACGAATATCACATGGTATGTGTTGGGATATTCTAATTTCTAATCTTTAGGATGTCTTGCCAACGTAGTCAGCTCCACACTGACACAGGAATTTATAAACAGCAGAATTCTTTTGAATGGCTGGCAAAACATCCTTACGAAAAGAAGAGAAAAATGTTATATATATATATATATATATATATATATATATATATATATATATATATATATATATATATATATATTGTGACATGCAGATGGCGATTTGCAAACGACGATTTGAAGAAAGAAATGAAACTTGACGAGATTTAATATTTCGTTGACAACGGAAAGAAAAAAATCTCAGTACAAGAGTTATCGAATAAAAACAAAACTGGCGGCCTGCTTGCCGTGTCTTAATGTGTACGTGTGTTTGTACAGCAGAGAGAGAGAGAGAGAGAGAGAGAGAGAGAGAGAGAGAGAGAGAGAGAGAGGTTGATAAGAAATATCGACTCGGCTGGCAGTTTGCTTTACGTCCTTTTTATGATTGACTATCTGGAGCTGACAAAAGGGAAAGAGAGAGTCTAATATTACAAGGAGAAAAAGAGAGCGGGTCATCTTATCAGCTAGATGAAAACGAGAGATAGAGAAGAAGAAATTGGAAGATAACAGACGACACTTATAAAATTGCGCTGAATTTTAAAACACAATCAGCAAGAATGTGGTATCGATAAGACGGATATACAATCGAGATAACGCGAAATCGGGCGGACGTGCCGTAGCGAGCGATGGAAGACTTCTGGAATCGTGGAAATGTTGTTCATAGGATATCGGACTTCAAGTGTGTACATCGAGATAAAAGAAAGAAAAATAGTTCAATGATTTAATATTTGGTGGAATAACGGAAAATGTTGTGAGAAAAGGAAGAAAACAGATCAATTGAAAAGCTAAGTAAGTTTTGTTATTGTCGGAATTTGCTAGAAAAAACATTTTATCGTTGAACTGATGAAATTCATTAAAAAGAACATTTGATCATTATTTTTCATTAGAAGGACTTTATCGTATTTTGAATTCTCTGGAAAGAACTCTTTTTCTTTTCACTTGCTTGGGACTGATTATTATTTTTGTTCATTTTTTCGTTGCTACAATAAATGTGTTTATTCGTTTCTTGACCATTGCCTTTTTGTCAGTATATTCTTTCCAATTATTTCATCTTTGTGGGTCTCTCTCCAGTTAATTACAGCATAAAAATTCGGGTAATTCCCTTAACAAGACAAGCTCATCTGCCAAAATAAATAGTTTGCGTTATGTATGAACGATAGGACATATGGAATGCACCTTTCAACAGCAGTCGACAGACGTTTTTCAACACCCCGCAGAAAACGCCAAAATAGGGATCATATGTTTCCGGTCACTGCCCCTGCTGATTAGGACATATATAAACGTCGTTTGAGACGGATCCGGTCTCTTGCTTCCAGAATTTCTTCAGACACAGCAAGGAGAATTGTTTCGCTCCATCGGCCAGTCGCAAGACGATGCGACGACTACCTGTCGCGTCAAATCATTCCTTCTCCCCTTTTCTGACTGCTGGACACACATAGTAAGCTTGGCACTTTCTTTCTCTCTTTTCAATTACACACGCACACACGTACACACGCACACACGTGCGTCTTTCTTCTTACAAAACTTATTTAAAGAGACATTGCTTTAAATAACAAAAAGACACTATTTCTTTCAAGCCGTCAAAGAGACATTTATCCAAGACACTAAAAAACTTTCGTCAAATATGGAATATAATTTCTATGTGTAAAAATGCAAAATAAATTGTTGTTGTTAATATAAATGTTTGAGTATTGGATATTTTATTTGCCCTTCATTTGTGTTGAATGTTGACGTTTTCTTGCTCATTTTTCTTCAATATTTAAGAGGAATAGAATGCGTTAGCATCCCCCACAATTTGGTGACCCCGTTGAACATTTATTTAATAAGATTCCAGTATTCAAACAACAATGGCTTTTAGCGACCCGACAGAATGTACATTGACTGTGAATTTGCCAACATACAACCCTACAAACGTACAAACGTGGTTTTCTCAGCTGAATGCAATTTTTACGGCGAAAAAGATTACTTCGCAAAATTCAAAATACGTGTACGTGGTAGAAAAACTACCAGCAGACGTAGCTACAGAAGTCGTAGACCTTTTAGACCACATGCCGCTGGAAAAACCATACGACATTTTGAAGGAAGCCATAATAAGACGAACAGGCAAATCGAACGAAAGGCGACTCCACGACCTTTTCAACAACCTGAATTTAGGAGACATGAAACCATCTCAACTTTTAAGAAAAATGCGCACATTGTTGGGATCAAATACAATGTCCGACACGGTTCTAAAAAAGTTACGGACAGACAAGCTCCAGGCCCACACTACACAAATTTTGGCATCACTACCGGACGACTTGAATTTGGAGAAACTTGCAGAAGTAGCTGACAAAATACACGAAAGTAACAACCCAGAAAAGAACGTGTATGCGTTTTCAGTGCCGACACTAAAAACAGACACACCTGACATTGTAGCCAGGCTTGAAAAAAACATGTCAGAATTAACACTCAAGGTCCAGAGTCTCCTTAACAACCAATAACAATTTTACCGACCTCGGAGACGTTTCAGAGACAATTCCTATTCTCCACATAGGAATCGTCGGAGCCGGTCAAATTCCTCCTCCAGATGGAGACAAACGCACGATACCTGCTGGTATCATCTCAATTTTGGAAAAAAGACGAGGAAATGCATAAAACCATGCAATTTCAATGCTGACCAGACTCAGGCGGGAAACGGACGCTCCAGCAGCGATTAAAGACGACATTAACTGCTGGAATCAAACAAATTAGTCGTCTATTTTACATCCGGGATAGCAATACCGGATATCATTTTTTAGTCGACACAGGTGCACAAATAAGTGTAATACCACCAGAACCCAACAGCAAGTCTACACCATCAGAATACACGTTGCAAGCAGCAAACGGATAAAAAATCCAAACCTTCGGTGAGACATCACTAACATTAAATTTGGGACTGCGACGACCTTTTTCATGGATTTTTACACGAGCCCAAGTAAAAACACCCATTCTCGGGGCAGACTTTTTATCTCATTTTCGTCTATCGGTAAACATGTATACACACTGTCTCATCGACAATGAAACACAGTTGTCGATGAAAGGAATAACATCAGTGTACAAATCGACAGGAATCAGCTGTACTTTACCAACTAACAGTGATTTACAGGAACTGTTTAAAAAATTTCCATCCATAATGACTCCTTTGAAGCACACGGATGAAATTCGCCATTCTGCTAAACACCACATTAAAACTACCCGACCACCAACTCATGCATCTCCACGCAGACTACGCCCGGATAAGTGCAAAATAGCAAAAGACGAATTTCAACACATGCTAAAGTTAGGAATCATCCGCCCATCAAGTAGCCCATACTCTTCGCCACTACACATGGTACCAAAACCAGATTCAGGGGCTTGGCGGCCTTGTGGAGATTTTCGACACCTCAATGCTAAAACAGTTCCTGACAGATATCCTATTCCACACATCTACGATTTTGCCATAGGTCTGCAAGGAACTAAAATTTTTACCAAACTTGATTTGGTCAAGGCATACTATCAGATTCCAGTGGCGGAAGAAGACATAGAAAAAACAGCAATCACTACTCCTTTCGGCCTATACGAATTCACAAGAATGCCTTTTGGATTACGTAACGCAGCTCAAAGTTTCCAGAGACTGATAGACGAAGTTTTGAGAGGATTACCATTTGCCTTTGCATACGTCGATGATGTTCTCATCGGTAGTCGAAGTATGCAGGAACATCACGAACACCTAGAACAGGTTTTTGAGAGACTTGCACATTTTGGTTTAAAAATCAACGTGAACAAATGTGTTTTTACAGTTCCTCAACTGACATTCTTGGGTCATGTAGTCGATGAGCAAGGTATTGCGCCCATACCAGAAAAAGTGGGAGCGATACAGCAGTTTCCACAACCAACAACATTACGACAACTGAGAAGATACCTCGGTCTTATCAATTATTACCGCAGATTTATTCCAGGTTGTGCAAAGATATTAACCCCACTCACAAATTTACTGCGCAAACAAAAAAAGAAAAATGCAACAATTGCAGTAGAAGGGGAAGCATTGATCGCATTTAAAAACTCGAAGAAAGCACTAGCAGATTTCACAAAGCTTTCCTACATCCGTGATGAGGATAATTCACTACTCACACTGACTACGGACGCTTCTTCAGATTCGATTGGATCAGTTCTACACCAGTCTCAAAACAGTACAGAAAGACCAATCTCTTTCTTTTCTGTGAAATTGAATAACGCACAGCAAAAATATAGCGCTTTCTCCAGGGAATTACTTGCAATCTATCTCTCGATCAAACATTTTCGGCATCTTCTCGAGGGTCGAGACTTTACAGTTTTCACAGATCACAAACCCCTCACACACGCCTTACACACAAGCATGGAAAGATATACACCACGAGATATATAGCCCAATTTACATCGGATATCCAATACATCAAGGGTACAGATAACATTGTAGCAGATACTTTGTCACGTTCCACTATTCATGCCATAAATTCGGAAACACTCAACTTCGATCTAATCGCAGTAGAACAGCGAAATGATGTGACATTAGACGAAGTAAAAAAGAACACTTCCTTAAAATTAAAGGCACAACCAGTCCCTTTCGGATCAGAAACATTTCTATGCGACACGAGCACAGGCTATTCCAGACCATACATACCACCTTCACTAAGACAAAAAGTTTTCCAACATTTTCACAACTTATCACACCCAGGCAGACGAGCTACAAAAAAATTAATTAGTGATCGTTTTGTATGGCCTAAAATGCATAGAGACATAACTGACTGGACTAAAGTATGTTTAAAATGCCAAACTAGCAAGGTAGGCAAACATACAAAATCTCACCCTGGACAATTTATTCACCCAGATGGTAGATTCACCAACTTACACATCGACATAGTTGGACCACTACCAGAAGCAAAGGGCCACCAATATCTACTGACAATAATCGACAGATTTACCAGATGGCCTGTCGTAACTCCTTTGCGTGATACATCCGCACATTCCGTCGCGAAAGCAATATTGCAGGATTGGATAGCTAATTTTGGTTGTCCATCCGTAATAACAACAGATCGCGGCGCACAATTTCAATCAACACTTTTCGAAGAGTTCACAAAACTTTTGGGAGTGAAACACATAACCACTACGGCTTATCAACCTTGTGCGAACGGAATGGTCGAGCGTTTCCATAGACAACTGAAAGCAGCTCTGACAGCAAATAACGATTCCGGAACATGGTTAGAAAACATCCCTTTGGTTTTGTTGTCCATCAGAAATGTGTTGAAACAAGATTTAGGGTGCACATCATCCGAAATGGTTTTTGGGACCACACTGACATTGCCTGGCCAATTTTGTGAGAAAACAAATCATTTTCAACCAACTACAATATATATATATATATATATATATATATATATATATATATATATATATATATATATATATACCAGAGTGCTCAAGTGCGTATATACGATCAGACTATTTTGCTACAAACTAGTGTACACCCTCCATAAAAAAATAGCAGAAAAAATATGCTTGATCAGTGTTTGCACTAGTATTTATATATAATTATAGAATTACGTAAGTAATTAAATTTTTAATGTATAAATTATTATTAATGTTATAATTTCTGATGACATAAAGAAAAATACCTACTGTTGAATTTTTATTTAGAGTGGCGGATTTGTTTCCGAATTTATTACAGATTGCGGGGGTTGTCTGACTTGCTATTTGTAAGTCTTTCTTTTTATTTCAAAAACTATCGCGAGTTGAAAAAAAAAAGTGTGAGTAATGTTTGACAACCGAAAGAAAAAAAACAACTATTGAATTTGCTTTATCTTTTTAAATTGTATTCCTTTAATTTTTGGGAGATTAAAATATGACACCTGATATTAAAAACATCAAAGACGTTAGCGGTTAAAATGAAATTTAAAGAGTACAATTGTACACTCGTCACCCACTTAAAGAAATAAAAAAGAAAGAAAACTGGGAAGATTTAAAAAAGAAAGAAAAAGCGTATATATCTGTATATAAAGCAGAAAAAAGTAAGAAAATAAATGATTATGGAAATAGATTTGCGTTCTCCCTTCGTTGGGCAGACTTTTGTTCGACGGGACGGATATATATATATATATACACAATTAAATACACATTGCCCTTTATTATAAAGTGGAGGATAACTGTAATGTCGGGGTATGTGAGATGACGTATGTGGGAAATATTGCTGACGGAGTCATGTTTCAAATCTAAGCTTGGAACGATCACCATGTCTAGCCGCACTGAAGTGCCTTTATATTGCGAAACAGATTTTAGTGGATGACTCTTTGCTCCCCACTCGTGGGTTGAGCTCTCTAATATGGGGGAAATAACGGTTTCCACTTAGCGTAAATCATTACTATTCTAGAGTTTTCTCAGTAATTTCTAACATAAATTAATAAAAAAAACAAAAAAAAACGTAAGCGCTATAATCTCCCTTACTATCGGGACATGTTTGCTAATGTGCCGAGAGACCAGGGTTCAATCCTCGGTCGAGATATACGAAAGACTAAAAAAGTGGTATTTGATGCCCCCTTGCCAAATACTCAGCATTATAAGGTGAAGATCAAGGGTAAGTGGAGCCCCCCCTGAGAAATGAATGGCGCCTCGGTGTCGTAGCCAATGCAAAGAAAGCATTCTCGGGTCGCCCTCGACTATGATCAACCACTTTAATTTATTTACTGTCGGGGCGAATGTAAAAGTGTAGAGGTGTCAAGTCTGAGTGTCAATTGCTCTGCCGATCGGGTTTCGAATCTCAGCGTGGATACACTCGCTACGTTTATCCACATTGACACGCAGAAACAACTGTCTGTAGATGACTACATTTGCTACCCATTCGTGAGTTGAACCCTTTATTATCTTAAATAACGGTCCCCACTTGACGTTCTCTCGGTAACTGATAGCGGCGCGAATGTAAACAAAAACATAACAGTCAGTGCGAGCTTAATGGGTAGAGGTCAAATTACGAGGCTCAACACTTCAACCAGTTGAAACGCAGTTGGACAAGTTTTGAACAAATAGACGCGTTTGAAATTAACATACACGTTCCTACCGGAATCAAAAATTACAAACGAGAAAAAATAACCTGAACAGAAAAGAGCTTACTACGACACTCATTTCATTCTTGGCTGAAGAAGTGTAGGATCGCCGAAAAATGTTAATTTCGAATAAAATAAAAAGCAAGTATACTTATACTTGCTTCTCAGGATTGCTCCACTTATCCTTGATCCTTACCTTATAATGCTGAGTGGTTAGTAAGGGGGCATCAAGTACCAAGAGCTTAATCACCAAATAGTGAGTCAGAGAGGTCTGCATTTTATTGGTTTTTGATTTTCTCGTAGACCGATTCTACACACACACACATGAGCTCGGGTTAGATTGTTTTTAATCAGGAAAAATGAGTTTACAAAGCCAGTTAAATATACAAAATAAAAATCCAAAATAAGTCTATTTCTGCACCCTCTCTTTGTCAAACACACTCTTTTCTTTAACAGCTACGGGTTACAAAATATTACTTCTTGTCATGATATTCCATTTTTTGTGTATAATGGACTATTCGAATTTTTTATACTTTCGTTTCTTTATTACCTTCGACTGTTAGAAAGAGAAAGAGAGAGAGAGAGGGGGGAGAGAGAAGGAGGGGTAGTGGTTGATGGGGGGGGGGGCTCAAACAACATACTGTAAGAGAAAGTGTCAGGGCTAGATTAATCCCTTTAGTTTCCCTAAGCACTTAAGACTTTGGTGCCCCATATATGTGTAATTTGAAGCATAAACATGATAAACCGCACAAAATGTGGTGGCACACCCCTTCCGTTGATGCCCTAAGCACGTACTTATTTTGTCATTAATCCAGTTCCGAGAGTAATAGATAGAAACTTAATAAGCGATAATTAGAGCAAGTACATTGGGAGTTTTCGTTTTCAAATATAATTCAATCCCAAAACTGAGGAATATTTTAGCTTGTATTATATCTTATTAAGATTTATAGGGAAAGTGTGGCAGATCAATAGATCGATGAGACGAACGGGCATTGAGGAAAAGTGCTAGCCTGTTTAGCTACCCCTTTTCTTTCTACGTTCGTTCGGCTTACTCTCTCCTCTTCTCCCTCTTCTTTTTCTTTCTTTCTTTCTTCTTGAAGAGGGGTCACAGTACCGGTCAGAACTTTACAAATAAATGATAACAGATGTGGCCGAAAGATGAACTTAGAAAAGTGTTCACACATGTTTATCAAGTGGGTGTGAAATAGACTTTTAATAAAAAACAGGGAATTATCTGAAAAAGATCAGTTCTCTTGGCGAGACCAGACAACGCGCCTCGCTACCAATGAAGACAGCAACAATCCACTTGTAAGCACGCCTGCTGTCTCCCTGCAATAACAAGCTTAACCAAAAACACACACGCACACTAAACTTTAAGGACAAAGTTAACACATCGTGTCGTTTCAAACTTTTTTTATCCTTCAAACTTTATTGTTAAATTTTACATTTTTGTAAAATTGTTTACATATAAAAGTTTTTATTCTTTTACTTTGCAGTTTCTTCTTTTTATTAGCAATATTATATTGTTAAAAGTTAGCACTCGCTAACTAGTGATCCTTGTAATCGAATCGGTTTCAATTTATCTACACAAAATCAATTGTTTAGTGTGGTGGCTTGGTAATCCCTAAAGACGCGACCGTCATCTAAAATACCAGACCCCAAACAGGGAACCACAGCCATCCCCACAAAGGCCTTAAAGAAACACGCGTTGATTAACTTAGTTTTAGTACAATAACAGAAGATACATTACTACTACTACTACTACTACTACTACTACTACTACTACTACAAGTTTATGAATCTTGTTCGTTATTTTGTATGCTTGTCCATTTTTACTGCCTCCCCACGAGAGCTGGATGTGACACAATGTCGGTTTAAGTGATATCCAGCTCTCTCCAAAGGATCAGTTTGGATGGGACAAAAATAAAAATTGCCCCAATCGAGAAGGATTTCTTCTCCTCTGACCATATCCGAGGCATCCCTTCCTCTGGAAGTTGGTTTATTGCAGGTCTCTTGAGGCGTACCTACCGGATAATGCCGACGGGTCCGTTCGAGCTAGATTCTCCTCACATTAAACTGGTTTTATGTCGCGCCTTGCTGCAATTGGAATAACGTAAATAGGGAAGACAAAACAATTTACACTTTAACCCCAGCCCAGAAGCAATTATCACAAAAGGAAATTTATATATTTACTTGAAAATGGAGTGTCATAAAAGATGAATATTAGTTAAAAAAAAGAATGAATGGTAATTCTTAAAAGCAACGTGACGACATAAAAGATGAATGGTAGTTGCCAAAAGCAATGCAACTGCATAAATAATAAATGGTAGTTGCCAAAAGCAATGCAACTGCATAAAAGATGAATGGTAGTTGCCAAAAGCAATGCAACTGCATAAAAGATGAATGGTAGTTGCCAAAAGCAATGCAACTGCATACAAGATGAATGGTAGTTGCCAAAAGCAATGCAACTGCATAAAAGATGAATGGTAGTTGCCAAAAGCAATGCAACTGCATACAAGATGAATGGTAGTTGCCAAAAGCAATGCAACTGCATAAAAGATGAATGGTAGTTGCCAAAAGCAATGCAACTGCATAAAAGATGAATGGTAGTTGCCAAAAGCAATACAACTGCATAAAAGATGAATGGTAGTTGCCAAAAGCAATACAACTGCATAAAAGATGAATGGTAGTTGCCAAAAGCAATACAACTGCATAAAAGATGAATGGTAGTTGCCAAAAGCAATGCAACTGCATAAAAAATGAATGGTAGTTGCCAAAAGCAATGTAACTGCATAAAGAATGAATGGTAGTTGCCAAAAGCAATGCAACTGCATAAAAAATGAATGGTAGTTGCCAAAAGCAATGCAACTGCATAAAAGATGAATGGTAGTTGCCAAAAGCAATGCAACTGCATAAAAGATGAATGGTAGTTGCCAAAAGAAATGCAACTGCATAAAAGATGAATGGTAGTTGCCAAAAGCAATGCAACTGCATAAAAGATGAATAGTAGTTGCCAAAAGCAATGCAACTGCATAAATGATAAATGGTAGTTGCCAAAAGCAATGCAACTGCATAAAGGATGAATGGTAGTTGCCAAAAGCAATGCAACTGCATAAAAGATGAATGGTGGTTGCCAAAAACAATGCAACTGCATAAAAGATGAATGGTAGTTGCCAAAAGCAATGCAACTGCATAAAAAATGAATGGTAGTTGCCAAAAGCAATACAACTGCATAAAGAATGAATGGTAGTTGCCAAAAGCAATGCAACTGCTTAAAAGATGAATGGTAGTTGCCAAAAGCAATGCAACTGCATAAAAGATGAATGGTAGTTGCCAAAAGCGATACAACTGCATAAAAGATGAATGGTAGTTGCCAAAAGCAATGCAACTGCATAAAAGATGAATGGTAGTTGCCAAAAGCAATGCAACTGCATAAAAGATGAATGGTAGTTGCCAAAAGCAATACAACTGCATAAAAGATGAATGGTAGTTGCCAAAAGCAATGCAACTGCATAAAAGATGAATGGTAGTTGCCAAAAGCAATACAACTGCATAAAAGATAAATGGTAGTTGCCAAAAGCAATACAACTGCATAAAAGATGAATGGTAGTTGCCAAAAGCAATGCAACTGCATAAAAGATAAATGGTAGTTGCCAAAAGCAATACAACTGCATAAAAGATAAATGGTAGTTGCCAAAAGAAATGCAACTGCATAAAAGATAACTGGTAGTTGCCAAAAGCAATAGAACTGCATAAAAGATGAATGGTAGTCGCCAAAAGCAATACAACTGCATAAAAGATGAATGGTAGTCGCCAAAAGCAATACAACTGCATAAAAGATGAATGGTAGTTGCCAAAAGCAATACAACTGCATAAAAGATGAATGGTAGTTGCCAAAAGCAATGCAACTGCATAAAAGATGAATGGTAGTTGCCAAAAGCAATGCAACTGCATAAAAGATGAATGGTAGTTGCCAAAAGCAATGCAACTGCATACAAGATGAATGGTAGTTGCAAAAAGCAATGCAACTGCATAAAAGATGAATGGTAGTTGCCAAAATTAATGCAACTGCATAAAAGATGAATGGTAGTTGCCAAAAGCAATGCAACTGCATAAAAGATGAATGGTAGTTGCCAGAAGCAATGCAACTGCATAAATGATAAATGGTAGTTGCCAAAAGCAATGCAACTGCATAAAGGATGAATGGTAGTTGCCAAAAGCAATAGAACTGCATAAAAGATGAATGGTAGTTGCCAAAAGCAATGCAACTGCATAAAAGATGAATGGTAGTTGCCAAAAGCAATACAACTGCATAAAAGATGAATGGTAGTTGCCAAAAGCAATACAACTGCATAAAAGATGAATGGTAGTTGCCAAAAGCAATACAACTGCATAAAAGATGAATGGTAGTTGCCAAAAGCAATACAACTGCATAAAAGATGAATGGTAGTTGCCAAAAGCAATACAACTGCATAAAAGATGAATGGTAGTTGCCAAAAGCAATGCAACTGCATAAAAGATAAATGGTAGTTGCCAAAAGCAATACAACTGCATAAAAGATAAATGGTAGTTGCCAAAAGCAATGCAACTGCATAAAAGATAAATGGTAGTTGCCAAAAGCAATACAACTGCATAAAAGATGAATGGTAGTCGCCAAAAGCAATACAACTGCATAAAAGATGAATGGTAGTTGCCAAAAGCAATGCAACTGCATAAAAGATAAATGGTAGTTGCCAAAAGCAATACAACTGCATAAAAGATAAATGGTAGTTGCCAAAAGCAATGCAACTGCATAAAAGATAAACGGTAGTTGCCAAAAGCAATAGAACTGCATAAAAGATGAATGGTAGTCGCCAAAAGCAATACAACTGCATAAAAGATGAATGGTAGTTGCCAAAAGCAATGCAACTGCATAAAAGATGAATGGTAGTTGCCAAAAGCAATACAACTGCATAAAAGATGAATGGTTGTTGCCAAAAGCAATGCAACTGCATAAAAGATGAATGGTAGTTGCCAAAAGCAATGCAACTGCATAAAAGATGAATGGTAGTTGCCAAAAGCAATGCAACTGCATAAAAGATGAATGGTAGTTGCCAAAAGCAATGCAACTGCATAAAAGATGAATGGTAGTTGCCAGAAGCAATGCAACTGCATAAATGATAAATGGTAGTTGCCAAAAGCAATGCAACTGCATAAAGGATTAATGGTAGTTGCCAAAAGCAATGCAACTGCATAAAAGATGAATGGTAGTTGCCAAAAGCAATGCAACTGCATAAAAGATGAATGGTAGTTGCCAAAAGCAATGCAACTGCATAAAAAATGAATGGTAGTTGCCAAAAGCAATACAACTGCATAAAAGATGAATGGTAGTTGCCAAAAGCAATGCAACTGCATAAAAGATGAATGGTAGTTGCCAAAAGCAATGCAACTGCATAAAAAATGAATGGTAGTTGCCAAAAGCAATACAACTGCATAAAAGATGAATGGTAGTTGCCAAAAGCAATGCAACTGCATAAAAGATGAATGGTAGTTGCCAAAAGCAATGCAACTGCATAAAAGATGAATGGTAGTTGCCAAAAGCAATACAACTGCATAAAAGATGAATGGTTGTTGCCAAAAGCAATGCAACTGCATAAAAGATGAATGGTAGTTGCCAAAAGCAATACAACTTCATAAAAGATGAATGGTAGTTGCCAAAAGCAATACAACTGCATAAAAGATGAATGGTAGTTGCCAAAAGCAATACAACTGCATAAAAGATGAATGGTAGTTGCCAAAAGCAATGCAACTGCATAAAAGATGAATGGTAGTTGCCAAAAGCAATACAACTGCATAAAAGATGAATGGTAGTTGCCAAAAGCAATACAACTGCATAAAAGATGAATGGTAGTTGCCAAAAGCAATACAACTGCATAAAAGATGAATGGTAGTTGCCAAAAGCAATACAACTGCATAAAAGATGAATGGTAGTTGCCAAAAGCAATACAACTGCATAAAAGATGAATGGTAGTTGCCAAAAGCAATGCAACTGCATAAAAGATAAATGGTAGTTGCCAAAAGCAATACAACTGCATAAAAGATAAATGGTAGTTGCCAAAAGCAATGCAACTGCATAAAAGATAAATGGTAGTTGCCAAAAGCAATACAACTGCATAAAAGATGAATGGTAGTCGCCAAAAGCAATACAACTGCATAAAAGATGAATGGTAGTCGCTAAAAGCAATACAACTGCATAAAAGATGAATGGTAGTTGCCAAAAGCAATACAACTGCATAAAAGATGAATGGTAGTTGCCAAAAGCAATGCAACTGCATAAAGGATGAATGGTAGTTGCCAAAAGCAATGCAACTGCATAAAAGATGAATGGTAGTGTATGTGGTTGAAAGCAGCAGAAATCGTAACTGCTGGCTGCTGTTGCTTTATTAACCAATGTCAAAGAATTATATATTTAACTAGCAGGGCCACACGGCATCGACTGCGATTCTAATTTCCGTAAAGTACGTAAAGTGCCTAAAAAAAAGTAAAACCAAACAATCTGCGTAATATTGTAATTTGAAATGTTTAAATTCAGTTTAGAACAAAATCGAATCAATTCTCTCTCTCTTTCTCTCTTACACTCTCTCCCTTTATTTATGAGTCACAAAAATATTGATCAGGATTAAATATAAAAATCGCTGAAATCGATTGACAATTTTCTTTTTTTTTTTAAACAACACACACCAATATTTGCGTTATATGACTGATAAAACAGTTTTTTTATGTAGCTTGTCGTAAAAAAAGCTATTGATCACAAACGTACGGGAGAAAAACTGACTTTACTTTATATATAAGAAAAACATATACATATATAACAAATACTGACCCAACGGCTCACCGCGATCTTGTTATCTTGCTTGTTACCGTGTACACTCGTGACGTCAAAAGGAGAGATAGATGACGTCTTCCAGTCATTCATTATAGCGTCATCTATTTTCAAGTATATATGCTTTAAAAATAATTAACGTAAATCTCTCTCAGGGACGATCATCTCGTCAAATAAATAAATAATATTGGCGAAAGTAAAGAGCACAAAGGGAACTAAACGTGCCGAAAAATTAACGATGGGCGATTAAAATACATTAAATTCGAAGTCATTCAAACGATTAAAAAGGCATAGCGTGGGATAAAAAAAAATAGGGGGGGGGGTCAAAGTTCCCCGAACAGATTCAATGTTTTAACGAATTCCTTCTGCCGGCGGCACAAGGAAGATTTACGAATGGCTATAGAGACAGATTTCAACATTTTCAAATGGTTTTTGGAATCTGCTCGGTATTTATCTACCTCCCACAGCAGTAAAATGTGACACAATGGTCGGAAAGTGGGATTTGATATGTCAGCACTCTAGAGGAAGAGCACTTATGCCCGTCAAAAGATGCCTGGGCAGCCTCGTCGGCATTCCCCGATAGGGGCGCCGCAGGCGATTAGCAATAAACTAACTCCTTCTCAAAGGGTGAGAAGGCAAAGCCTGGGAGGGTGGACCTCCTAGAACTGCACAGGACAAACTCACAGACCAGTGGAATCAAGGCCCGAAGGCCAAGACGATACCAGTCTATAGGGTGTAGCATCCATCGGAACAGATACTACACTTTCATCTTAGTCAAAAGATCAAGAAAGTCGAGTACATATAAAAGCCAGTTCCTTCTCCGTGTATACTAGATGGCGTCACAAAGGGATTACGCCAAAAAGGGATTGCATCACAATAAGATGACGTCATAAAGGATGACATTATTCATTAAAGAGAGATGGGAGATGATTCAGCAGAGTGAATGACATCATAAGATGATGACATAATGCATCAAACCAGAGAGAGAGGGGGGGAGACAGACAGACAGATATATCTGTTATAACGTTTTATCTACACGATCCATGACTACTAGACCAACCGTCTAGACCCCTGGAGGGGGGGGGGGTCTAGTACACTACTAAACCTCTGTAGGTTTTGTATATTTGCTTGTTGTTTGTTTGTTTGTTTTTTGTTTGTTTCTGTCTTCTATACTACAAAATCTGGATCTTTTATTACTTGTTTGGTTGCTCCCGTGCACACTGGATTACGTCATTGTTTTGCGATATTATCCATTAAAGCAGATGTAGAGTAATCGTCCACAGCGAATGAAGTCACTAAATGATGATGTCATCCATTAAAATAGATGGAGTAGAACAGTAGATGATCACACAAAATGATGACGTCATCCAGAGATTTAAAAAAATAGACGAGATCCTTTATGACGTTTTATATAGACAATCCGTGACCCGGTGTCTACTAAAACTCTATGGATCTTGTTTGTTATCTTATTTGTTTGAGCTATTCAACTCTTCAAAACCTTTTTGTCCGAATCAAGCCTCCTACAGATGAAAAATCATGATCAAGAACTTTATTTATGTCATTCTATGTAAATATGAAAATGATATACAAAGGTGAGATATGCTGCCCACTAAACGTAAGGCTAGAAGAATATCAGAAAGCCGTAATACGTGGCGATATTGAAAAGTTGGGTATAGTTGACCGCATATGGAGGGAAAACGGAAACCATCTAAACCCTTGTGGTATGAATTAAAAATTATGGACACAGAAGAATGGTGGAAAATAAGACGTCTGAAAAGAAGCAACGCGTATGCTGAGCGACAAACTAGACTTTGTATGCAGGCGTTTATTAACAATCTGTTCTAAGTGACTGTCTTTTAGAAGTTGAAGGTTCAATCCTAACTAAGAATGATATAATAATTAACACTTCTACCCGGTCATAGCTGACGGGACGAGAACAATCTACCCCGTGGATTAAATAAAGGGTTCAGTTCGAAATTCCGGATAGATTCTCGAATTTGACAGAAAGATTACCAAGTTCGATAATATGCACCTGAAGAAAGTCGGAGTTTACATCGGCTGAAACGTTGTGAAAATAACAACCAATATATGAATAATAGTCCGAATAATCCTTGTCTTATAATTTAAAAAAAATGACATTTTCTAATACGGGACAACGTGAGTAAGTTGCAATAACTCGTAAGTATTTAAAAAGCTAAGAAAAACATTCATTTTTGTAACTTGGAGTTATCCCCTTTCTTGATTTGTTTATATCGGCTATCGTTTTTCCCCCGGGGGTGGGGGCGACTTGTCTTTTTCTACGTTTCGTGTGTACAATTACTCTTGCTATAAATTACTGTTTTAATGTTGTTCTTTTTTTTACTAAGACATGCTTTTTAGTAAACATAAGTTGTTTATTGCAAATACCGCAACTATTTCACTGTAAATCATAAACTAGTAAATTGGCCATAAACTATTCATGGAAAACGCTTACATCGCTTGACACTCTCGCTTTCAATTACAGAAACAAATATTGCAAGTCATGAAAAAAATGTATGATTTTTCCTTCCAACCCTGTACTTAAATCTCAAACTAGCTGTTAAGATTCACATCCAGTGTTAAAAAAAAATAAAAACATGAAAAAGAAAAAGATAAAATAAAGATAGAGCAAAGAAAGGGGGGCAGATATGTCGAAAAAATGGGGGAGGGAATTTCGATAATATGGTATCACAATACCTAGAAAATCTGTAAAAAGGGCGGCAGTTCTTTTCTAGTACGTACACAAGAAGTACGTATTTATTCGAAGTACGTACACTTATCATGCCTGACGACTCATTCGTGAAAGTTATCTCGGAATCACGCATGCGCAGACAGTGTATGGAGTTTGTGGACGTTTGGATAGCATCCCGTCATATAAGTTTTATCGTACAAGCAAATACATGAAACAAGAGAACAAAACTGCAAATCCGAAAAAGTTCGTTCCCGATTGGATTGTGCGCATAAAATTGAGAAAGGAGAGAGAGAGTTTGCAAAAGATTCCGAAGCGAAAATGAAGTGGTTTGGTCGCAAAGGTGATTTGTCTGTCCAACGTTGCAAAGATAAACTGAACTACAGCGTAGAGAAGAAAACACACACATCGATAAACCATAATATACTTTTAAATTATAATACGATAAATATCTAAGTGTGTTTGCGGCTTAATTAAAAGACCAGCTTATTGTGAGAATAACGTCTGTACTGGATGGCACACTGAATACGTCCAATTCAATTAAAGGCTAATTCAAAAAAAGAGATGATCCTTTAATGTCTTGAATGGGCGGAGGCCACATTCAAAAGATGATGAAAGAAGGTTTTTCGTCTTCATCCCGTCCAAATTAAGTGTCTAGTGATTAGTTAAAGAGAATAGTCTTGCCCAATCAGATGGGGCTATTTTAGAATACATGGAAGGTAATTCATTGAAACAATAGATAAAGGGAGATAATCTATTTTAGGAGACAAAGGGAAATAACTCTTTATTTATAAATACTCTACCTTGCACTTGCACTTTGTGAGCCACGTCTTTTATATCAGTTGACCAAGTATCTAAATCAACCAATGGCTAACAGCCATGGCGTCATTTGATCTGCGACATCACGCATTAGAAGCGACCCAAACATCAAAGTCTCTATTTCAATGTAAATAAATACACAAACAAACAAACACCTAACATACAATTATTGTTTGTTTAAAAAAAAAAAAAATGCATTAATTATGACAAATTCTATGTTACATTAACTTGTTATTATTCTTTCACCGTATACTAGTTAGAGCTTATCTTATATTTTCAAATTAATTTAATTTTCAAAAATATCATGCACTTTAGATGCTATTTTGATTAAAAAGAGGATTCTTTAATCTTGATTTTAAACAAAAAATTAACAAATTGAACATCAGTGAAGGTGAACACTCTTCTTAGCGTACATATATCATTTAAGTTCCTAACTCACCTATGTTAAACTGACATATATCATTTAATTTCTTAACTGACATATGTTATTTAACTTCTTAACTAACATATGTTATCTAAGTTTTTAACAGATATATATTATTTAACTTCTTAACCGACAGATATTACTCAACTTCTTAACCGACAAATATTATATTACTTCTAAACTGACATATATTATATTACTTCTAAACTGACTTATATTACTTCTAAACCGACTTATATTACTTCTAAACCGACTTATATTATATTACTTCTAAACCGACTTATATTATATTACTTCTAAACCGACAGATATTATATCACTTCTAAACTGACTTATATTATATTACTTCTAAACTGACATATATTATATTACTTCTAAACTGACTTATATTATATTACTTATAAACTGACATTTATTATATTACTTATAAGCTGACATATATTATATTACTTCTAAACTGACTTATATGATATTACTTCCAAACTGACTTATATTATATTACTTCTAAACTGAATTATATTATATTACTTCTAAACTGACATATATTATATTACTTCTAAACTAACTTATATTATATTACTTCTAAACTGACTTATATTATATTACTTCTAAACTGACTTATATTATGTTACTTCTAAACTGACATATTATATTACTTCTAAACTTACATATATTATATTATTTCTAAACTCACTTATATTATATTACTTCTAAACTGACATATATTATATTACTTCATAACCGACGTATATTATATTACTTCTAAACTGACTTATATTATATTACTTCTAAACTGACATATATTACTTGAACTTCTTAACCGATATATATATATATATATATATATATATATATATATATATATATTATTAAACTTCTTTACCGACATATATTATTGTAACCTTTTTACTGACATATATTATTTAACTTTTTAACTCACACATATCTTAATAAACTTTTTAAGTGACATAAATTATTTAACTTTTTAACTCACACATATCTTAATAAACTTTTTAAGTGACATATTATTTAACTTCTTAAGTGACATATTATTTAACTTTTTAACTGACATAGATCATTCAACTTCTAAACTGACACATATCATTTAATTTCTAAACTGACATATATTAATTAACTTCTTAACTGACATATATCATTTAACTTCTTAACTGACATACATCATTACACGTCTTAACTAACACATATCATTTAACTTCTTAACTGATACATATAATTTAAATTCTTAAGTGACACATATCATTTAACTTCTTAACTGACATATATCATTTAACCTCTTTAACTGACATATATCATTAAACTTTTTAACTGACATATATCATTAAACGTCTGAACTAACACATATCATTTAACTTCTTAACTGATACATATCATTAAAATTCTTAAGTGACACATATTATTTAACTTCTAAACTGACATATATCATTTAACTTCTAAACTGACACATATCATTTAGCTTTACTAACATATATCATTTAACTTCTTAACTGACATATATTATTAAACTTCTAAACTGACATATATTATGTAACTTCTTAACTGACATATATCATTTAACTAAACTGACAAAAATACTTTTACTTCTAAACTGACATATATCATTTAACTTCCGAACTAACATATATCATTTAACTTAACTGACATATATTATTAAACTTCTTAACTGACATATATTATTAAACTTCTAAACTGACATATATCATTTAACGTCTTAATTGACATCATTTAACTTCTAAACTGACATATATCATTTTACTTCTTAACTGACATATATCATTTAACTTCTAAACTGACATATATTATTTAACTTCTTAACTGACATATATCATTTAACTAGTTAACTGACATATATCATTTAACTTCTTTACTGACACATATCATTTAAATTCTTAAGTGACACATATCATTTAACTTCTTAACTGACATATATTATTTAACTTCTTAACTGACATATATCATTTAACTTCTTAAGTGATATATATCATTTAACTTCTTAACTGACATATATCATTTAACTTCTTAACTGACACATATCATTTAACTTAACTGACATATATCATTTAACTTCCGAACTAACATATATCATTTAACTTAACTGACATATATTATTTAACTTCTTAATTGACATATATCATTTAACTTCTTAATTGACATATATCATTTTACTTCTTAAGTGACATATATCATTTAACTTAACTGACATATATCATTTACATTCTTAACTGACATATATCATTTAACTTCTTAATTGACATATATCATTTAACTTCTAAACTGACATATATCATTTAACTTCTTAAGTGACATATATCATTTAACTTCTTTACTGACACATATTATTTAAATTCTTAAGTTACACATATCATTAAACTTCTTTACTGACATATATTATTTAACTTCTTAACTGACATATATCATTTAACTTCTTAAGTGACATATATCATTTAACTTCTTAACTGACATATATCATTTAACTTAACTGACACATATCATTTAACTTAACTGACACATATCATTTAACTTCTAAACTGACACATATCATTTAACTTAACTGACATATATCATTTAACTTTTTAACTGACATAT
>OY744515.1:103407521-103415021 GCA_963556195.1 Sepiola atlantica | reverse complement strand
ATGATCATTACGGCGCGTCAAATGCAGAAAAAGTGTATTGAACATCGTCTAGACTTACACCAGGTCTTTGTTGATCTGACGAAAGCGTTCTATACAGTTAATCGGGATGCGCTGTGGAAGGTATTGGGTAAGTTGGGATGTCCTCCTAACTTTGTTAGACTCCTTCGTGAGCTGCACGACAATATGAAAGCACGTGTCAACTGCAATGGTTGCCTCTCTGAACCCGTTACAGTGGACAATGGTGTTAAACAGGGTGATATACCTGCATCTACTTTGTTTTCCATCTATTTTGCTGTAACTATGTCATTGGCTTTCACTAACTGTGACAAAGGTGTGTATCTTCGATTTCACACATCGGGGCGGCTGTATAACTTACAGCGTTATAAGACTTTGTCAAAGACATTCTCCACTGTTGTTCGAGACTTGCTTTATGCAGACGACGTTGATCTTGTAGCTCACTTGCAGAATGATATGCAGGATATCATGGATAGTTTTGCATGGGCGTGTAAAATAATGGGTATCACAATAAGCGTGGGTAAGACAAAGGCTATGTTTGCACCGTCCCTGGCAACCTGTATCCGGAACCGGATATATTTGTTGAAAGCCACAGACTCTCTGTAGTGGATCTGTTTATGTATCTGGGTGGTGTTATTTCGAGGAACGGGTCGTTGGATGCTGAGATAAGTAGAAGTATTGAACAGGCTGGTGTTATGTTTGGTCATTTGGAAAAGCGGGTGTAGGCACCGCATGAGATCAAGTTGGAAACCAATATCTCTGTGTATGAGGCCTGTGTTTTATCAACTTTCTTATATGCTTGTGATACATGGACCACTTACAGAGCTCATATTCGCCAACTAGAGTGCTTCCATCAGAATTGCCGTAGGCACTTGTTTAACATCCGTTGGGATAGCTTTACCCCTGAAACTGAAGTGTTGGAACAAGCTGCTGTTCCAAGCATTGAGTCTCGTATAAGAAAAAACAGACTTCGTTAGGCTGGTCATCTCGTTTGTCTTAATGATGACACTGCCCAAGCAACTAATTCGGAATACTCGCCCACAGCACAAACCGTGTAAGCGATTCAAAGATTGTCTCAAAGACGATTTGAAGTGATTTGGAATTGATGTTGGAAGATGGGAGGGGACGGCTGTAGATAGTTCAAGGTAGATGAAAGTGATTTTTGAGGGCAGCAAACTTTTTGAAAAGAATAGGACGAAACATCAGCAGCTGAAGAGAGCAACGAGGAAGAGACGAGACGTGACATCTCCAGTACAGTGAGAAAATATGGAACAGCAAACGTGCCAAACTTGCAATTTGGTAACTATGTCATGTGCCGGTTTGTGTAACCACCAACGTGTTCATGTGCTGCAAAATCTAGCATGGACAAGAGGTGGCTTCAAATATGGCATCCATTCAGATCATCGCAACACTTGCCATTTCTGTGGTATGATCTGTTAAACACCTAGCAGGCCTAAAAAGCCATATCTGCGTCACTCACTGGGAGTTCTTTTTCTAATATCACTTCGATACGCACCTGACGCACCTCATTATACCCCAGGGACGTCCACATCAATCTCTTTCTGTTGTCATTCTTGCTATCCAGTTTCCAGTGACGTCATTCTGCTTTTCCAGTCTTTCCAGTCCTCACAGACATCACCCAGTATTTCCAGCCTTTCCAGTTATTTTTGTACCTTTTTCGTTCAATAAAAACGATCTTTATTTTTACACTATTCACCCGTGTTTGTCATTTCTTCTTTGCCATCGATGTAGTTTTACCTGTGTCCCTTTCTTAGTTGTAAGGCTGATCACCAGTGACTGGACTCTGCAACATATTTACCAAACATCAGAAGGTACAGAGAAAAATTTCTACGTCAGTAAAGTGAGTCCAGAAATATTTCGGTTTAAATATTTACAGCACGTGTTAAGTCCCTGCTTATGTGTGAGTATGAACAGCAGATGTCCCTGCTGATGTGTGAGTGTGAGTGTGTGTGTATTTTTTCTCACATGAGTCGTTTTAAGTCGTGCTTATTTTACGTGGAGAATTTGTACGTTGTTCAAATTGCTATGCGTTGTATTTTGTTGCGGTGACAATTTGCTAAGACGGGACTGAACTGGACTGCTGTTAATTTGTGCCCTTTATTTATATAGTGTGAGGATCGGCTCCCAGCAGATTAGCGCCAAATCTTTAACAGTTTATTTTATTGCCATTGGTGAATATATTTAAAATAAATTCTCATTGGCTGAAAAATATATATGTTTCTTCTTTTTATTTTATTTGAAGCCGAATTTGTACCAAAATATGCAACTCCTTTTTATTAATATATTTGTAATGTTAGCAGTAGCACATATTTAGTCATAGAATGTGATTTTCTAATGACAAAAAGACGAGAAACAAGCCGCGCGTGCATGATCCCCCTCTGTATGTGACTCGATGTGGCGAGTGTAAAATGCAATAAATTTGGGCAATTTGGGGCATTTTTGACCCCCCCCCCATTTGACCCTCTGGGTGCGCGAACGAGAATTTTTCAGAGGTCAAGGATGCTCATTTTATATCCAGAACAATTGCCTCTACATTTTGGCCAAGTTTCAGAAAAATTG
Source organism: Sepiola atlantica (assembly GCA_963556195.1). Classification (NCBI taxonomy): domain Eukaryota; kingdom Metazoa; phylum Mollusca; class Cephalopoda; order Sepiida; family Sepiolidae; genus Sepiola; species Sepiola atlantica. The sequence goes on along the minus strand of OY744515.1, from coordinate 103,412,426 downwards.
AATGGATGGATTAAACGTTATGGGAGAAAAGGGCCATTTTTTGCCATTTTGGGGCTTTTGACCCCCGGGGGCGCAAACCAGATTTTTTCCAAGGTCAGCGATACTTATTTTCTATTAGGAACAATTGCCTCCACATTTTGGCCAAGTTTCAGAGAAATTGAATGGATGGATGAAAAGTTATGGGGCCAAAATGTCATTTTTTGTTATTTTTGGGCCTTTTGACCCCCTGGGAGTCTAACCAGATTTTTTTTTTAAATCGGAGAATGTCACTTTCTAACCTGACCAAAGTTACAACTTCATGCAAAATTTCAGAGAAATTCAATGGATGGTTGCGGAGAAAATCCGGACGGACGGAGGGACGGACGGAGAGAGGGAGGGACGGACATGCCTCAAAACATAAGTTCCCCGATTTTATAAATCGGGGGACCAATAATTAAACAAGAATTTTACAGATTAAATGTGCTAAACAATGATAATGCCTTTAAACAAATAAAATTAAACGTGTTAATCGTGTTCCTTCACAAATACTATGTATCGCGTGTATACATTATAAGAAAAGGGTTAAAGAGAAAAAGTCTCCTTGGCTTACGGTTTTGAAATCAGAAGTTGACAAGCGGTTTTTATCAAAAAATAGCTACCCATTATATTTTATATCGGATTATTTTTTTTACGGGGCGGGGCAATTAATAAATTGCATTCGCCATTTTTAAGAAAATTAAACTCTTTTTTTATAATTTGAATTTTTATTACAAACTAGACCACCCGTGACCCGTTGGGTCAGTTTGTTATATTAGCTATGGAATTCATGTATGAGCGTGACACTTGTGGCATAAAGAAAATAGTTTTTTTTTACATAACAGAAGCATTTCTATGAGTCGTTATTATAATTGTTTTTTTTTTAAATTACAGTTACTGAATTATAAGTGATTGGTTAGGGCGATTTGAGAAAGGAAGGGGGTACAGCAGGCTTTCTCGCGTACGTAACGAAAACAGAGGGAGTAGGAGTGGTAAAATCTATGAGAGGGAAAGTGGGAGGTGGTTTCGTTCACCGACCGCTAGTATGGCTGATATTAATAATGAGTGTTGTTTTTTTGTTTGTTTGTTTTTGTTTTTTAAAAGGGAGGAGTTTTTTTGAAACTGCGACAGACTTTACGAAGTCCTCCCGTTGAATGTTTTTAGCCGTGAAAAAAACAAATAAACTATTTGATGAAATTAAATGAAATTGTTTAAAAATGTCCAGAATGAAAAATTTCATGCGTTCGTTAATCATAATAGAGAATAACGGAATTGGAATAACAGATTGAAGACGATGCTATTTACGCATGCGCAACCGGATGTTGAAAACCGGAAAGCTGAAAGCTGATTGCAAACATACAAGAACAATAGACTTTTAGTATTATATAGATAGATATATCAATTTTTTTTTAATAATTGAAATCTTATTTTTTTATTAGAAATAAACAAATCAAACTTTTTGTTGGGGAAGATGTTTTTTTAGGCGATTACGTGTGATTTTACGACCTTGCCACTCGAGCTTACGGTTAGTGGTAAAAGAAATTTGGTTAACCCTCTTAACAAAATGTTTACAAACTAGTAAAATTAAAAATTCCGCCAAAATCTAAGCGACATAAAATTACGAGGGACTGTTTTTTGATAAACACCGCTTGTCAATTTTCGATTTCAAAACCGGAAGCCGTCACCAAGTAGACTTTTTCTCTTAACCAAAAAAACGTATTCAAGCAAAGTGATAGTATTTAATTACAAAGTACAGCCCACATAAAATGGTTAGATTATATCGATCATTTCATTGAATACATTTCATATATTTATCTTAGAGATCAATAAAGGACATTACTTAAAAATTGACATTGTTTTTCTTTTCTCGGCGATTGATAGAAATAAAAGTATTATTTTAACGGCTTCTTTTGCTTCTCGATTTCTGACTGTTTTTCTTCATGTTGTATCCATGACGACACCAAAATAAAAAAAAAACAAAAAAACATTATGGTATTTCTCTGTCGTCTCGTAGATTGGATCGCCTGAGGCGCCCCTCCCAATGAATGCCGACGGGGCTGCCCGGGCATTTTTTGACGGTCATAAGTGGTCTTCCTCTAGCGTGCTGACTTATCAAATCCCACTTTCCGACCTTGTGTCACATTTTACCTTGTGGGAGGTAGATAAAAACCGACTAGGAATAGTAAACGGCTAAGAGTGAGGTAATCTCGACAGAAATCTCCGCCGAGATCCCTTCTTTTGTCCAGTAGCTGATTTAAAAAAAAAAGAAGATTTATTTGTTTGCGACAGTTGCACTCTGACCAATGAATCATACCATCTGTCGCCAGAGTTCCGGAGTTAATTTTTTTTTATATATTACAGTTAGTTCGAAGAGATCAAAGGGCTCCTTCCTGGAGCTAACACTTGATTTCGTTATGATTTAAATTTATATCTGAGGAATCTTATAAGGATGGACGTTGTTCCTTTAAAGGCTGCTATCTGTATTTTGCTATAGCTTGGTCTTCCAAGGATCGTGTCTAACTATTTTTAAAGATTTTTTTTAAATTAAGCCAGTTGCGCATACCACATCAGTATAATATTTCTTTCTTTCGGAGATTATGTTGTTTTTAAGTCATTCTTGAAGGTCCTGATATTTGGTTATCTTTTCGCGTTCGTCTCTATTAGCGCCATAGTCATTCGGAGCGGTTACATCAATAATTAGAGCAGCCCATTCAGGTTTGTTCCATATAATAATGTCTGGCTTGATGGCCTTGTCTTTTATGTATCTGCCCGCTTATATTTTATTTACCTCTTCTCCAGGAGGTTAGACACAAGGCCAGGTGTGGGTTTTGATGAAAGTGTTTCAGTGGAACGAACTGGATTCGAACCCGGCACACCCAGGTCCTCCCTCTTGTATGTCTTTGTTATATGAACACTGTCACCTTTCCGTTTGATGTTATGGGTGAAGGTTCGTGCTCTCAGATGTTTAACGATCTATCAAGCTGCGTCTCTCCGCAGATCCTCCAATGAAGGCATTTACATACTTTCTTGTGGTGAGCAGTGTAGTGGTCATCTGTGAGTAGGATATGACATTCAGACATTAGGTGGATCGGGCTCAAAATCACTGAATGGTAAAACATACACTGGCCACTTGTTTGTAGTCCAACCATTTTTAAAATTCATTTGTGAGTAAACCGTGGTCTTGCCCGGCTATAAAAAAATTATTTCCTCATCAAATGGAAGTTTTCCATTCTTGAGCCATTGGAGTGAAGCCCCTTGGTCTATGTGCTCTTGGTTAAGCTCCTCCAGAGAACTTCCCTGCTCTCTTATGTTGTTCCCATGCTTGTTTTCTTGTCTCTATTGCCTTCTTTGTGTATTCTCCTCTCTTCTTTCTCGCAATCCGGGTTGTCTGGTTTATGATAGGCCTCAGCAGTTTCCTCCATCAAAGTTTTCAGTAAGATTTGTGATTGCGATTTGTTGGGATAGATATTCATGATTATCCCTCACCATTCCTATTATCATATATGTGGAGCTTTTGATGTACTGCCCCATGCTTACTATTGTGGCTCGATATGCATGGTTTCATGGAGGTGACGGTGGTTAAGGTGATAACGACACGGACTGAAGATCTGGGTGTTCCAAGTTCGAATCCAGTCGGTTCCACAGTACCACTTTCACTTAGGGATGTTGGCAACCTTCTCATGGTCCTTCCAGTAAGTACCCGATGTCTTTCCAGAAAGATTTTTAATTGGAAAAACATCTGATTCACATGGAAGAAGAAGAAGAAGAAGAAGAAGAAGAAGAAGTAAGGCCTAGACCCCCTCTTTTCGTTGCAGGTATATATTGTCCATACATTGATTTCGGTATATTAACCTATGTAATGCCAACATTTTTCTAATCTTGATAAATCCAATGTGGGCACAGCTATGCAAAATAAACGCAGAAGAAGATGATAACTTAGAAAATATGTAGATCATAGACTCCGAGCTCACAATAAATTCGTCTCAATGATATGACATATGCATATTAATAATATGATATATGCACCCTTGATAATATGATATATGCACATTGATCATATGACATATGCACATTAATCTACTAACAATGTGTCGTCTTTTGCGGACAATGAATGTACACTGTACACATATGCATTTTAGTAACAGATGTTTTATAATGATGGGAATGTATGAAATGAAATTAAAAAAATGTGCCGATTATTTAATTAATAAACAAAACGAGATCTTCCATTTTCTGTTTTTTATCGATACATTTTTTTCTGGTGGGAACATACTAACACAAGAGATAATTAATGTAATTAATTCACCACCAGATGTATGTGATGTCATACCACTGAGGCAAAATAAATCGTTGGTTCTCATTGGCCAGTAAAATAATGGGACAATTTTAAATAGAAAATAAGATACGATAAAACAACGAAGAATAATATACATTTTAACTTTTTATTTAATTTTTATTTATTTTTAATTAATTTTTTGAATATTCATTGCCAGTTCACGGAGTAAATAAAGTACTTTGTACTCAAAGTAATATTTCTTCATTAGATAAAATAACGGATACAATTTAAACATTTCTAGTTCACGGAATAAATAAAATATTTTAATCTCATTGGTCAGTCTCTGAATACGAAATAACCAACGGCTACATTCTTCATATAATGGAAATAGCAGAAAAGAAAAGAGATAGGCTGATTAATTAATCTCGCTCCTCTCTCTCTCTCTCTCTCTCTCTCTCTCTCTCTCTCTCTCGTTATTTAGTAAAGTCGGATTTTTTTAGCGAGCTGTCGTATCTTTACAAATAATATTCTCTGACTACATAAATCTGTACATGAAAAAATTATTAAAATGAACAAGGAAAATATAATAAAGATTTTGTGACTGTACGCCTGTA
>OY744515.1:103394639-103397321 GCA_963556195.1 Sepiola atlantica | reverse complement strand
ATATACATATATTATGTATATATGTATATATTATATATGTATTATATATATGTATATATATATATATATATATATTATGTATATATATATATATATATTATATATATATATATATATATATATATATATATATATATATATATATATATATATAGATTTAGATTTTTCACTTATAAAATAGATCATTCAGTGAAGACCGGGGTTGTTCTAATAAAAAACAAGCTCGATGATACTCGATTACAGAGTACAGAGCATTTATATGTGATTTTATGAAGGCTTACCAAAGCAATTCCTTTCAAGACACCAATGATCACCATTAAAGATATTTTTTCTTACAAATACTATTTATTCAAATTAAATGTTTTTTCCTACACGTGTTTCACTACCAAGCAGTTACTTGCTTGGCAGATCATCAGGGAAATTAAATGTCTGGAATACTGGTTTCAAACTGCCGACAAAACACAATGTGGCGTTGTAATAGTTGAGGTCACTTAAGAAGAGAAGAGGAAAAAATAAAAATAAAAATAAAAGTCAAACTTAAAAAGCAAGGAAGAACAACGATAAAAAAAGAAAGTCCTAGAAAAGTCTTAGAAAAGTAGCTTGTCCATTATTTCTTCACCAAGCCAACAAGCAAATAATCGGTCCCAAATACATTCAATAAAACCACAAAACCGGAACAATGTGCGATAATACACTTTCACGTCGGCCGGTACAATGATGAATAACCCCCCCCCCCCCCTCAAGAAAACAAAAGAACTAAATCATTCAAGATACCGCTCACAAGTTACCATTCCAATCCAATGATAGTATGGGAATTCTAAATCCAATTTCTCACAAAGAAAAGTCAACACAAATGTTCGTCCGCGGGATTGACATTCAACTCGTCGTGTGTTTATTTCGAAGGGTAATAAATCAACAATTGAAATAAGACTCTTTGAACTCGGACGAACATTTGTGTTGGGACGGACCATGATAGGATGAGACAGCTAGTGCTCACAGAAGAGTTCAAGAGGTGTGTCCATGACGATCTCAAAGTGTATCTTAACGAGAGACAAGTGGATATAGCGTATGACATGGCCACACTTGCAGACGAGTATGTGTTAACGCATAAGCGGGGCAAGAGCAGGGCGAACGACCCGTTTGCTGACGGAAGCTGCACTAACCCCAGAATGGTGGCTAGCGCTGGTCCTAGCATGAGGGCAAGCCCAACAGGCAACAGCAACCGACTGGACAGCTCGCGGAACAAAAACAATTCCCTGACTAGTCCACAGGCGGAGAGATGGAGAACGATGCGGTGTCACTACTGTAGCAGGGTGGGACACATAGCAGCGAATTGTTTGATGAGGAAGAGGGACGCAGAAAACAGAGGTGCGCCCTCAAATAAACCACAAGGGTTTATCGCATCACGGAGAGGCGTCGCAAATACGAACGTGGATGAGATTAGGGAGGAGTATATACCTTTCATCTCAGACGGTTCGATATGTCCTGTGGATGATCCCACGAGGAAGTCGAATATTAAAATATTAAGGGATACTGGAGCAACCCAGTCCCTGATACTGAAAAGACACATGCCGCGTGGAGCAAACACGGCAACAGGCGAAGTTGTCATTATAGAGGGAGTCGGAAAGGGCTTTGTTAGCGTTCCACTTCATAGAGTGACACTTGAGTCCGATATAGTATGTGATACTATAGAGATCGGAGTGGTCGACGATTTGCCTATGAGAGGCATTGCGATGCTACTCGGCAACGATTTGGCCAGGGAGAAAGTAGCACCCCCACCATTAAAAGTAGCGAAACAGCCAAACCCCTCAGGGGACGCTGATAAGCCAGAGAATAGTGACACCGGAGTGTACCCAGCATGTGTGGTGACCCGGGCAAGGGCCCAAAAGAAGGCCAGAGAAGTACGCGCTGAAGAAAGCGGCGAAGAGATGGGAAGTGAAGTCGTGGACCTTTCCCAAACCTGTATCGGTCACGAGGTAGAATCGATGTCTACGCTCGAAGAGACCCCAAGACCTGACCCCCTCAGTGAGGGAGACTTAGTTAAGGCAACCCCGACCTCATGGACGTCAATCGCCCATGAGCAAAAAAAAGACCAAGATATCGCCCCGCTTTTCAGAGAAGCGGTAGACGAGGGAGAGATGGATGAAGAACCGTGCGGGTACTTCATCAAAGAAGGTACCTTGATGAGAAAGTGGAGACCACCACATACACCCGCCCTCTAGGACTGGTCAACAGTACACCAGGTAGTCTTACCAAACGGGTATAGGAATGAAGTGTTGAGGACAGCCCATGAGATGCCCATGGGAGGCCATATGGGTATCCGAAAGACGCACGACCGGATTACCAAACACTTCTATTGGCCGGGGATCCGTAGAGACGTGGCGAAATACTGTAAAACTTGCCACACATGCCAGATGGTGGGCAAGCCGAATCAGAGAATCCCCGATGCTCCCCTCCATCCGATACCCGCATTTGAGGAGCCCTTCTGCCGAATCCTTATCGATTGTGTTGGTCCACTCCCAAGGTCCAAACGTGGGAACGAGCACCTGTTAACAATTATGTGTGCTTCGACCCGGTTCCCCGAAGCGATACCCCTCAGGAATGTATCAGCTGGAACGATCGCGAAAGCTCTGATCACCTTCTTCTCCATGGTCGGACTGCCGAAGGTGGTGCAGTCAGACC
>OY744515.1:103327139-103389639 GCA_963556195.1 Sepiola atlantica | reverse complement strand
ATACACCACAGAGAAACGCGCAAGTACTTTCAAACATCAATTTATCCATTTTTTTAGTACAATTTGGGGCGAAAAAAACCCAATGAAGTTTATTTTTTAAAGATTGAATAAAAAAATATTTTTCATAAGTTGGCCCCCAAAAAAAAAATCAATAAATTGTCAATAAACAATTCAGAGATCCATTTAATGTCTTAAAATTTCATACAAAATATCTGGCCTAGACCTTGGGAGTTGAAAAAATATCGGGTAAAATTTTCCTCCCCCGAAAAATTAACTGGAGCAAGTTTTCCTAGATCGGGCAAAAACATTTATTAAAATTAAAAATTCGAATAACAAAGGTGAAAACGTCTATATTTTAAATCTCTAACAAAAACAAACTGTTTACAATTTTAATATTCGATAACATATTTTGGTACTTGTTCGTCTTTTACCATAGTCCGTTTTTCACAACTTTTTACACACCATTTTGTTGTTCTTTTTTCGGTGTACACTTACCTATCAGGCTGCTAGTAGAGAATTCCGAGGTTTTTGGAAAAAAATTCAAATATTTTACATTTTTGGAGGGGGGGATCAGTCTCCAATGTAAATTTAACGTAGACTGATCCCCCTCGTTTTGACCATCTCAAATTTTTAAAATTCTTCTTCTGCTTACAATTACCTATCATGTCGATAGAGAATTCCGGGGTTTTTGAGGAAAATAATTCAAATTATTTAGATTTTAACACGGGGGATCAGTTTTCAATGTAAATTCAACGTAGACTGATCACCACTTTTTGACCATCTCAAATTTTAAAAATTCTTCCTCTGCTTACAATTATCTATCATGTTGCGAGAGAATTCCGGGTTTTGGGGACCATTTTTCAAATATTTGAGATTTTAGGAAGGGGATCAGTCTTGTTCGTCTTTTACCATAGTCGGTTTTTCACAAGTTTTTACTGCCCATTTTGTTGTTCTTTTTTCGGTGTACACTTACCTATGATAGGTAATTGTAAGCAGAAAAATTATAAAAAAATTGAGATGGTCAAAAAGGGGGGATCAGTCTACGTTGAATTTACATTGAAAACTGATCCCCCGTCTTAAAATCTGAATTTTTGAAATTTTTTTCCAAAACCCCCGAATTCTCTATCGACATGATAGGTAATTGTATACCGAAAAAGATTTTTTTTAAAATTGAGATGGTCAAAAAGAGGGGGATCAGTCTACATTGAATTTACATTGAAAACTGATCCCTCTTCCTAAAATGTAAAATATTTGAATTTTTTTTTACAAAAACCCCGGAATTCTCTAGCAGCCTGATAGGTAAGTGTACACCGAAAAAAGAACAAAAAAATGGTGAGTAAAAAGTTGTGAAAAACGGACTATGGTAAAAGACGAACAAGTACCGGGAGCTGTTCTTTAATAAAAGTGAAAAAGAAAAATGAAAAAGATATTTTAGCATTTTTAATTTACGTTTTAAAAAAACAAACATTGTCCGCTCATGTTTTTTTCGCCGTTTATTGGGCATACATATAGTGCGGCTCTTAGAACAAAATACAAATGTGCTTTTTTTCTACCCTTTTTATTCTTGGACCAAAAATATAACCAATTTTAAGGCAAAAATTAAGAAGTTAAAACTAAAACATACCAGTCAATAAAAAAAAATGTCGGAAAAATGATGGTGGGTCGGGTAAGAATTTGACATAAAAGTTTAATTTTATATACGTTAAAATTTATTTTAAATTCGAATTTTATGTCAGGACAAAAAGTACAATTTCACACCGAGGATCGATTTTATCCAATATTTGGGCGAATTCTTGGCCTTTTGGTTAATATCAAAGTGTAGTATCTGTTCCGATGGATACTACACCCTATAGACCGGTATCGTCTTGGCCTTCGGGGCTTGATTTCGCCGGTCTGTGAGTTTGTCCTGTGCAGTTCTAGGACGTCCACCCTCCCGGGCTTTGCCTTCTCACCCTTTGAGAAGGGGTTAGTTTATTGCTAATCGCCTGAGACGCCCCTACCGGGGAATGCCGACGGGGCTGCCCAGCCATTTTTTGAGGGTCATAAGTGCTCTTCCTCTAGGGTGCTGACTTATCAAATCCCACTTTCCGAGCTTGTGTCACATCTTACCGCTGTTGGGGTTAGATAAATACCACCATCAAGCGAAATAAGCGAGAAACTCCAACGGTCCCTCATCTACAATTGAACCTAGTTTTTGCTTATTTATAACTAAAACTTAATTTATTTACTACTTTTTTTAAATTAAAATAATAATTTAAAAAGAAGATACAAGAACAATTAACTTAGAAAAACCGATTTTGTTAGCTCCAAAACAATAGAGTAAATACTTATTTAAAAAATATTTATTTAAAAATATTGAAAGGCTTCAATATTTTTAAATAAATAAGTATTTACTCTATTGTTTTGGAGCAAACAAATATTAAAAATATAGGGGAGTGGGCCTAGCCCAAAATCACCCCTCCAGAACGGTCCTAAAATCTATTTTCGATCGATATTTATTTAATAGTTACCGAATTTTCCTAAATTCATAGTTTACATTTAATTTTTAAATCGTTTCGGCGGACTTTAACCGAGCGCTCTTTTGGTATGCTTTTTTTATTTATGAAGTGAGACAAAATGATGAATACATTTATTAAAATTAAATATTTAAAATTATTCCGGAGGACTTTAAAGAAGAAGTTAATATTGTAATGAATGTAGAATATCATTTTCACATAACTAGAAAAATGAATGTTATTTTTTTTTATTTACATGAAGGAGGTCTTTAAAGAATACTATTTGGAAAGTTGGGAATCTTTTACTATAATCAACAGAACGAAAAAAGGATTAAAACACAAATGCATTATACAATGAATGTCAACAATCATGCGAAAATGTAATGTTCTATCAGTTTCTATCAGTATATTGTTTAGTTTTCGATATTTTATCGATTTTCAAGTCCTGGCTATGGACGAGCCTCCATTTTGAATTTCTTTTCGAGCAGTCAACACCGACTGTTTTGAACAAAAAAAACATCCTTTAAAATGAGTTAAAACACAAATAAAATTATCCAGGCAGGTAGATGAGTAACTTAACTTGCCTTTGCTAACATTTATTTGTTGCACATTTGTTTTTTAATCCTTTTTTCGTTCTGTTGATTATAGTAAAAGACTTCCGAAAAGTTTATATTTAAAGAAGATAAGATTTATAATATAAAACATTAATCTTAATGCACTCTCATTATTAAAAATTGGTTACACGTTATTTCCTACGCAATCTAGTCCGGAAGTGGTTGATCATTTTATGTTAAATTTATATAGGAAAGTGATCTTCCACACTAAAGTCTAAAATATTGTTTTTTTTTTAATTCCTTTTTTTGCGGATATTTTCCCAGGCTGTTTACATGTAATCGCCTAAAAAAAGTAGAATCTCATTTTTATTTTTCGCTAAAATTAAAATACGATGGATAAACTAAATGATCCAGTAATACCAAGTTTTCTTATTAAAAACAATGTTAGAACAAATAAAAGAAATACATTTTTTTTAGAAATTCTCGGTTTTATCGTAAAGAAGAACACATCACAAAATAATAAATTCATAAAAAATCAGTTAAAAATATTTTACGGCGTCGAAAGTATAAACTTTACCAATATACAGATAGGCATTTAAAAGATGTTAATAGATGTATTGTAAAATTTTAGTTAACTTACAGTTTCGGGGCGAAAAAATATTTTCATCGGTGTAGCAGGAGAGGAGACACTTGCGAAGATACTACACTTTGAACAGCAGATAAAAACACAGTTCTATTTTCAAGAGTTATGGCGATATGTTGTATTATTTCGTTGGGGTAGGGGATAATATATAATGGGTAGGAGTCAAATGGCTTAAAAACAGATGTATTTAATTAATTAATATGAAAACAAAAATTTCTTTAGTTATTATTACCTTAAAGATTTATTTTTAATACCTTTATTTGAAGAAGAAGAAGAAGAAGAAGAAGAAGAAGAGCAGTAAGATTTAGTACAAAAATAAATTGTCTGTAAATTAAAAGAAAAATTGCCTTATTTATTCAATCAGCAATCCTAAATACAAAAAAGTTCAAATCTTTAAGAAAATAACTTCAAAGACATCTATAGACAACGTGTCGCCAAATTGTCTCCTTAAGAATACTGCCCTATCAAAAATGTAACATGTCCACGTGAAAATTTACAGAGAACTTAAAATGTTCTCTTTTCATGTGTAGCTCTCTCGTTCTTTCTCCCTCTCTCTCTCTCTCTCCCTATCTCATATACATTTACAATATAGATTTTTAAAAAAAGGTCAAAGATGTTAGCTGAGACTATCTTTTCTTTTCCTTTTTATTGCTGAATAAAAAAAAACTAATGTTTAAAAAAAATCAAATAATTTTGGAGCGAGGAGCGGGAGCGATAACATCACCGCTCTTTAGGGCAAAATGAAGTTGCTCCCGCTCCACTCCCGCTCAATATAAAATGAGCCCTCCTCTCCTTCGCTCCAACAAAAAGGAGTGTGCTCCTGGAGCGCGCTCCTTTTTGGAGGGCTTCGTAAAGCCCTGTATATATATATATATATATATATATATATATATATATATACGTGTATCTTGGCAGCATCTTTTCTTTTATACAAATATCATTAAAAATAACGGACATCTTGTGTCTGGATATTTTTTCTATGATCCTTTCCGTTTTTCTGATTAGGTTCTTAGTTTCAGACGGAAACTGGCTGATAAAATTGCCAAAGCTTCCCAAAGCGCTTTCGGACCCTTCCAGGTCCATCGTCAGTGGAGTAATGTTAACCAAGCATAGACCTAGGAGTGAATATGTATTCTATTTAGGCGGGAAAAATAAAGGACTGTGTTTAATTTAAATTTATATTTATAGGCACTTGAGTATATTAGTACTAATAGTATAATTAATCTTGTTAATAGCTGATTTTTCTGTTTTAATGTATAGGGCTTCGAGTTCTTGATAGGACAGGCCTCGTATACAAGTTTAAATGCCCTTTGGGAGAATGTGTCTCCGACAATCATGAAAATGTATACATTGGGTCGACTGTTACGACGCTATCCAGAAGATTAACTATGCATTTATCTAACGACTCCGCCAAAACCCAACACCTCTATAAAAAGCATTCCTGCCCCCGTTCGCATATCCGTAAACTTCTAGTAGATAACACAAAAATCATCGCAAAAAATACTAATACACTTAAACTCCACATACTCGAAGCCCGTGGATTAAATAACAAGTTTCGTTCAAAATTCCGTAAAGATTACTGAGTCCGAAATTAAAAAATATCCAGAGTGCGATAAGACGCAAATAATACAGACCGAATAACACAGACCATGTTGTGAGAATAACCTCCAATAATGAGAACAGCAGTCCAAATAATCCAACTAATAAGATTATCAATGTTTATATAAAAATTTCCGAAACATAAATACAATATGGTCGTCTTCAAATCCAATGTCAACAGATTCCTGATAGATAGCCATTTTGAAATTGGCCTCGAGTTTGCGAAATGAAATTAAACGTATTATAAAATAGAAAAGAATGTATATGAGAAGAGCTAAAAATATTTCCACGAAAAGCATAAAAAGAATTTGCGCCAAGTAGCTGAACCCATGTACTATCACTATAAAAGAAATAAGCATGACAATATTTAATCGCTCGTAACCACAGTGTCATACGACGACGTTGAGCACGTTTGAACAATAACACACACACTCATCGTATCAAATAAGCACTATTTAAAACAACTCGTAGGAGAAAAGTACACACAAGCTGAACTGTTCATACTCGCACGCACGCACGGTGGCTGAGTGGTTAACAACGGACTGAGGACCTGGGTGTACCGGGTTCTAATCCAGTTCGTTCCACAGAATCACTTTCATTAAAACTTACATCTGACCTTGTGTCTAACTTCCTGGAGAAGAGGTAAATAAAATACTCGCACAATTAACAGCAGTCTAACACTTGCTGAGGTTTGCTTCAACCTAAATATTTTGGACTAAACTCTTTGTACCTTCTGATGTTTGTAAGTACATGTATCAGGGAGTTTGTCTAACTGAAATCAAATTTCCAACAGAAATGAAATGGTTAGTATATGAAATGAATTGATAAGCATGTAAACAAACTCATTAAAAGGATTGACATAGAAACTTGCAGAAGTGGTGCTCCACGGCAGGTCCTGTATGCAGATGATATTGTTTTCAGTACACCAATGCGACAGAAGTGAGTACACCATTTAACAGGTGAAAATCAGCGCTTGAAACGTGCGGATTCAGTTAATATGACGAAGACGAAGCATATGTTATCTGACGCTAAAGAGATTATATCTGTCCAACGCAGCGTTTTTTAAGCTTGGATTGGCTCTAAATCCATCAAATGCGGAACATGCAATGTGGTGTCGCAAAAAGTGCTTCAACTTGTTGGTGCTACGTCTAGCAGATGCAACTAATTTAACTTGCAGCAACTGCAGAAATCTGACTCCCATGGAAGCAGAAGTTGTTCCAGGTGTCGAAAGAGTCAATACATTTACACGATTGATTCCAGTGGGCGAACTGAGACAACTATAAGACGACGTATATCCACCACATGGAGAATTTTCAGACAGCTGTCGAGAATTTTGAAAAATATAGGGATCCCATCTTATGCAAAAATGGCAGCACACAGTACACATGTCAGACTTTTACTCTTGTATGGCTGCGAGACGTGGTCGACAACGAAATGTCTAAATGACACAATCCGGCCCGAAGCGCATTGGATGGAGAACATTGCCGGTTTCCCTCTACAGGCCTCCATGATAAATTACATCACACAACTACATCTAAACTGGTACGGCCACGTCACCCGCTATCAGTCATCCGAAACGCTCCAAAGTGAGTCCCACATTGATGTCGATGGTCCAAAGCTACATGGTATGCCACTTAAGATACGAAACTTCTAATCTCAGCATGAAACAAGAAGACGGAAAAAATTAAGCATGTTCAAAGCTTTCATGAGCTCCGATATGTTTGGATGCATTATGGCTGCTGATGGTTAGATGATCACTCTTCACATAAGCAGCAGACGATGCTAGGAGACTTTATCCTGGCCTACATCATCAACGGGAATTTAAATCTACATTTCAAAGAGTTTGTCACCCCGGCACCAAGTCGTGGTTTCTAAGGGACCCAGCAAAGGTATACCATAGGCGCTTCTGTCTCAATAGAAAAAAGCCAGCATTAACTGTCTGTGTTCCTGCTAAGTGGAACTGCCTACCAGAGGAGGTAGTGACGATGCCTACCATATCCAGGTTAAAAGTCGCCTTGGACAAAAATTCAGACCGTATATAAATGTACCCATCTATAACCGTCGTTTTACATGGCTTGTTGCACTGTAGACTTTTTTGCCGATTTTATTTTTTTTTATTTGATTGATTTAATATAAATGTATATAATTTTATTTATTTAATTTACGTGGGTTCATCTTCAATAATATTTTCATGACATTGTTTTAAAAACTCAGTCATAATGCAGAAAGACTGGTCATTTTTGTTAAAACGACGACGCAGTGTTTCATCACCATGGATTTTAATGAAGTCTTCTTGCAGGTTATTTCTGACGTCTACATTCGACCGTTCATCGCCGGCTAGTGTCATGTCGTCACACATCACAGCAAACGGCCCATGAATGTCTGTTATATACGTTGTATTTTCAGATTGGTTCCATTTCCCAGTTCGCCGGTCCACTAGGACCGTGTTTTATGTATAACACCTGGCATTCCCAAATGGTAATTAATCTTAAGTACGTGATAACAAAATAGAAGAAATAAAGGACTAGTCCCTATTTACTTGACTCCCCACAAGGGCAAAGTTAAATTTTTATGTGGGCGATTCTAGCTCCACAAAAAGGGGCACTATTAATTGCCCTATCCAAGCAGGGTCTCTCCTCTTCTGACCAAAGGACAGAACAGATACTACACTTTGAATTATTTATTTGCACAAAATATAAAAACATTACATTGAGAACAAATTAGGCTTGTGCCTAATTTGTTCCAAATGTAATTTTTTATCAAAAGTGTTGGGGAAAATGGACGTCGTTGGTCATCGTTGGTAAAAAAAATGATTAAAAAATGTCTATCCTACTCTTAACTAGAATCATCTCAGTCACCACAATGCCACATTTACTCTAGGAGCCGTCCTACTAAAGATAACCCAAAATTTGTTAAAATTTTTATTTTTTTATAAATATATTTATATGCAAAGAATTCATTACACTTTGATCTTAGCCCGAAAGACAAGGAAGGCCAACGACGAGTCGAAAAAGACAGCTAACAGTATATTTTCTTCTATTCGCCAGTCGAAAAAACAAATCCGGCCTACTTTTACGTAAACCTGAAGACATGTGTGTCATTGTTTATGCTAACGACACAGAGAAAACAAACATCTCTGAAAGTCTACGTAAAAGTAGGCCGTATCTGTTCTCGACTGGGAAATAGAATGAAATTTAATGTCGATCGTATTTTTCGACTCGTCTTGAATTCCTTCTATGTTGATACTAAGGCAGCTTATTTCTGTTAGCAAAATCGTCATGCATATCCGATACATAAAACCTGAATGATATTCTTACGCAATCATACTTGAAGATGCTCCTTCGGGAACATATAGATCAAACTATAAATAGATTTTATAACATCTATTCATACTTTGATCTATATGACTCATGAGAATTTTCTGAAGATCGACGTCAGCGAAATTTTTAAAGTTCATCTATATAATAAAGTTAAGTCAGTCGGATTAGCGATTATTCTCATCGATAGCTTTCGTCTTATTAAATCAATATTTGATTCTCACTAGCCTTCCAATTACAGCAATTATCGGTCTATATTGTTAAAAACCTCTGTTTAATTCCAATCGATTTAATCCGTTACTTACTATATCCAGCCCGATATTTCCTTTAGTAACAGACATTTCCCAATATCACCGGTAATTTTTATTGGCTATAATATGTTGATTAATCAATGAAATCACTGAATTTGTTACAAATATGGAAAATGCAAATGACCTCCTAAATCCGATTGCTGGGTAAGTACTTAATCAGACTTTGTTTTAAGGTGATGTTCTTATTCATTATTCTAAATGTTATTTTGGGCTAGAAATAAATTACTTCTTTTTGAAGAGAGGATAGGTTTCTTGCCTGTCGTCTGCGACTCTCATCCGTAAGGAAGTGCAAACAGATCCGACAAGGACATTTTCGGGAGAAAGTGACTTTAATCGCGTCCTTAGACTATAGATGAACTTTTCACCATCTCGGTACGACCACTGCGCCCGCATCGGTTTCGTTTTCTTTTTTTCTTCTTATATTGTCACACGGACAAACGCATATACAATTTACGAGAAAAAAAAATCGGAATATTTTTTAATAAAATGAAGAAAAACCAGTCAAAATTGCTATTGGGAGAGATAAACCTGGAAGTGCGTGTTGTACAGAAACTAATCTTTGATTTATTTATTCATATATTCATGAATTAATAATAAAATGATATTAAAACCTTTCAAAATGCTACTTAACTTCGATCAAATAAATAAATATTTTATTGTTTATGAAAAAATATCTAACAAAAATGTGGAAAATGTTTCAATTTACATAACGTAATTACATTCCTAATGTTTTGAATAAAAAAAACTTACGAAATCCTTTTATTAAACTTCAAAACGCAAACGCTACGAATGTGTAAATACATTTTATGAAATTACGGATGGCCAAACGCGCTTAAATAAATACCCGTGTTGATAAAAGCAAAATACAAAACACAAACTGGAAAAGTTAGAAGATTGCAGGGTGCCGCTTTGGCTTATTATCTACGTGTCATGAATTTACTTTGATGTTATACCTGTTCTTCATATATATATATATATATATATATATATATATATATATATATATATATATATATATATATATATATATATATATAGCATAAACGGAAAGGACTAGTATTGAAAGATCGAGAACACGAGAAGAGGATGTAAACACGTGGTATAAGACAAGAGATTTTTATTAGACTGGAGTTTACACAAACAGGAGAGTTCAAACCGTCTCCTAACAAGGGAAATAACTGAGTGGCGCTAATTGTCCAGTGCATGCACCACATGATGATGATGATGATGATGATGATGATGATGCAGATATCAACAATATCTACACTTTGTTATGCGTTCTCGATCTCATATTGCACTCAAGACAGTATAAGCAAGGAAAACACTTCTAATTGATTTCGAAAGACTGTGTGGTTACCGAGCCTGGAACCATAATACTAAACTCTACCTCTAATCCTAAACCTAACTCTAACCCCTAACGTTTACAGAAGAGACCGTGCGACACTTCAGCCAATTATTCAATGAGAAGTCAACCAATGGAGAGATTACGCTAATTTAAACTAACTCCGTAAACCAGCAGCAAAATTTCGTCGATCCCAACACCGAGGCACACACGCAAAAAATTGAAGATTGGCGCATTGAAAAAAAGATGAGAGGCGTGCCGTGTAATATTTTTCCTTGCCAAGCTAAAGCGGAACCGATTGTTGTTCCATGTCGTTTTACCATCAGTTTAAAAAAGTGTAATTTCAATTTTTAAAAAAAACTTCACATCACAAAAGCCAAAATTACAAATCCTGAATTAGAAGTTGGCAAAAGTTGAATTTAAAATTAAAATGTTATTAGATTTTGCATGCTTATTTTTTAATTTGAAGTTAAACTTTAATTTTTTTATTAGTTAAAGCTATTTGATTCGAGTTTTTTCACGTAATTTTAAGAAGTAATACAAGTTTAATCCTAAATTCAGTTAATTTGAAAATATATAATTTAGCTCACTGTTTTAATTTGGAGTTCAATATTTTCAATTTGAGCTTTAAAAGAAGCTCGAACGTAAGAAAACTATCACGATATAAGTATTTATAGATCTCTTAATTGTTCTTACACATAAATAAGAGATAAAAAAAAAAGGAATTAAAAACCGTACTTAAAAAAAATAACAGGATTTATTTTTGTTCACAAGTAATACTTCGAAATATGCAACTTGCTAATACGTGGAGACATGAAAACGCGAGTTTACCGATATGTGTATGGGCACGTCGAACATAACTGATATGGACGTGGCAATAACTGACCGCGTGTTGTTTCAAATGCATCTCGACAGAGTTTGTCTGGAGACGACTGCATGTCACGGTGCTAATCTGAACAAGATAAGAGCAGTAGACAAATGAATGTTGAAATTGACTTTTAAAGGTCCTGGAAGCTGTGGCAGAATAGTACGAAGACGAGACCCACAAAGCCGTCAGAAGGCTGTATGCTCTAGGGGTCACCAAAATGTAGGATAGAAGATGGGACGAAGAGGAAATGTTAGTGCGTAAATGAGTATGGACAAAGACAAAAGTAAAGGAAGTCAATTACTATAATTCCCCGTGAGTAGGGAAAAGAGAATAATATGGAATGTTTGTACACCGGCAATGGTGTCAGGAATTTCCCGTGGTAGGGAAGAGAGAATAGTTCATAATATGGAATGTTTGAACACCGGCAACGGTGTCAGGAATTTCCCGTGAGTAGGGAAGAGAGAATAGTTCATAACATGGAATGTTTGAACATCGACAACGGTGTAAAGAATTTCCCGTGGTAGGGAAGAGAGAATAGTTCATAATATGGAATGTTTGAACACCGGAAACGGTATCAGGAATTTCCCGTGAGTAGGGAAGGGAGAATAGTTCATAATATAGAATGCTTGTACACCGGCAACGGTGTCAGGACGCGTCTATGTGTGTATGTAAGTATGTGTGTGCGTTATATTAATTCCACGTGTATGAGGCAGTGACCATTTTGGATCCTTGTCTTCTTGTCGAAGCCGAACCTAGGACCAAAGGCCCGCGAAGATGTCTGTTGCGTCCCCAGAGAGGGAGGACGTGTGTTTGACTGTGTCAAAGAATGAAAGAGAGAGAACGGCGTATTGAGCTCAAGTGTTTATATAGTTATGCTAGCCCTCCGAGATTCACCGAAAAGAAGGCCACTGATTGGTTAAGCCAAGGTGGAAGTAGATTGCTTGAACCAATCGGCGGGCAGTTAAGACGTCATTGATATTCAAACAATATGGCGGCTGTGCGCTGGCTTGTAGCTTGCTGCTACACACTTATCGTATGTTTCTTCCTCTCTACGTAACATACACATTATTATTGTTGTTTCCATTTTCGATTATTTATTGAAAAAAAATGCAATAGCATAAAATCAAGCGATTTTTTAAAATCATATTTTTTTAAAAAAATTATGCCATTTGCCTTTTTTCATCAAAACTATTTTGTAAATAGGATTTTAAAAGTTGAATTTATTTATTACGGTTCGTTTGATCATTAAATTATTAACTGAACAAAATTATTATAAATTTCTGAAGGTAATGTTTTAATCCTTATTTATAAAATTATTGGATGTAAATAGCTTCCAAAACTTTCAATCATTTAATGCATGAAGATTTGTTAAGAATTTTAAAGCCAGAAATGATTTTTATTCGACAGTTTAATTGCTTCTATTCTTTCAAAATTTCGAAGGGTCACCAACTAATTCATTCTTTTAAAATTTCAACTTTTAAAGGTTAACATGGCTTATTGGTTTATGAAGAACCCGAAATGCATTATAGTGGATTTAATATCGTAATTAAATTACTTTTTTTTTAAATAGAATTTTTTTAAAGACCGTTTGAGTATATTACGCTATTGCATTTCTGATTTCAATAAATAATCACTTCAAAGTAATTAAAAAAAAAAATAACATTGTGTAGTCACGTAGAAGCGAGAAACACACGCACATAAAGACATACGAGTAGTGGTAACACAATTTTATTAATATAGAGATGGTATTATAAACACTTATCGCAGAGGTTATTTTTTCGACGAAAGATTTTAATATTTTATTTACTTCCGCTCCGGGAGGTTAGACACAAGGTCAAAGTATTTTTATTTACCTCCTCTTCGGGAGGCTAGACACAAGGTCAGGTGTGGTTAGCCAGCGCACTAGGATTAGTGCGCTCTGACGTACAAAAATGCCTGAGCAGCCCCGTCAGTATTCCCTGGTAGGGTGCGTCAGACGATTAGCAATAAACTAACCACTTCTCAAAGAGAAGGTAAAACCTGGGAGGATGGACCTTCTGAGACTGAACAGAACCATACCTCATCCCGACAGCAACAAAGTCAATGTCGGACCGATTGTTGAGGACGTATCCCGGACTGGTAAGAACACACCTACGCAGCCTGTGCCAGGTAAAATATTTTAATATATTTGTTTGGATTCGGGAGCTGGATTTTCCCCACATTTAAAACTGACCTTGTGTCTAACGCTGACCTCACGTGAGACAAGTAAATAGTAACAAGAATTATTGAAAAATAATTTATTTGTTTTGTAAACTATTTTTTCTTTAGTTTCATTTATCGTTCTCAATATTCCGTTTATTTATTTATTTATTACTTAGATTCACCCCAAACAAGGCACACTGCCACTGAGACATAAGGGGCTACTGTGAATTAGGGGCCAGATTTTTAAGGTATCCGAGCAGCGTGGTGTTTGTTTACATTACATTTAAATTTCTGCATGTTGGTACAGTCAGGAAAACGGGGAGAAGGAAGAGAACTCCAAAGGCAAGCTGTTCGAGGAAAAAAGCTATTATAGTAGAAAGTCCTCCGGAATCTGGGGACCTCTACAGTGAAGGGGTGAGATTTTGCCGATTGTCAGGTTGGTCAGGGGTATTTATGTTTAGGGGGCACAAGTGCAGCAAGTTTGTCGGAACACATTCCATTGAAGTACTTGTTTACGGAGTTTATATCGGCTGAAACGTTGTGAGAATAACATCCAAGATGAGAACAGTATTTCAAATAATACAAATAATCCAAAGGATAACATAGATAAAAACGGACACCATGGCAGGAAGGATTTTGATTGGATCACGTAAATGTAATGGATGGTGGAATTCATAAATATTATTAGATGAACTAAGCACTAATTTTTCGCGCGAAAAATAAATGACGGGCGGTTACATATTTAAAGAAAACGCCCCCCTCCAAATGAACAAAAAAAAACAAAACAAACAAAAACATAGTGGATATTACAAGGAATGTCAAGAAAAGGGAAGCAGGGAAAACATGGAACCTTAAGGGACCTTAAGGTTTAAAGTAAAAGTGAAAGTAAATATGAAACAGGATTCGAATTCTTATTTTGAATGCGGTATTCGTGTACATTTTACCCCTCAGCGTTTAACATTATAATTAAAGGTTTCACTTCACCAGTGACTAGTTATATCCTTCTCTATGTCTTCTCGCTCTATTCCAATTTACGTTCACATTTTTGAAATACCACGCAGAACTTTCGTACTATTATTTATCACACACTAAGAGCTATCACACAAGTCATTGCAGTGATCTCTCACTGGCGCAAAAACGTGCTTTTCCCTTGAGTTTGGATGACAATATGTTATGATTTCCAGCACTGATCTTATTTCAATCACTTCGCGTTATGACAATATATATTTATAATTAAGTTATCTTTCGAATTTGATTGACATTAAGCCCCCCCCCCCCTGAATCCAGTGCTCTCCATTTCTTTCCAGGATAAGGAGTATATTATGCTTTCCCGCCACGGTATTTCCATCCTCCTATACCCGTCACAAAACTGTTCATTACGCCAGATTTCTTATTATTATCGTCCCTCTTCTTATACTACTACCACTACTACTACTTATTAATTAATTATTATTAATTATTCATTATTATTATTATTATTTCAACTATTTAACAATAACAAGTTTATTCGGTTATCGTCTGTTTGACAAAATACAGCAAATAAACAATTATATTATTTAACTTAGCATTTAACCCGTCCAGTGACGCGTATTCTTCTTCTTCTTCTTTACATGTAATCGCACTACAAACATTTCTATTGAAGTTATCAGAAACCGAAAGGTGTATAGGTAAAAACGAATGATAAAAAAGGGATGTTTGCTTACTGTGAATTTCTGGAAATCCCGCCACAATCCTTCATTCCTTTCCATAAACTGGCAACGGATAAAATGCAATGTTTGGACACTTTGAAAATTGACCCAAAAGAATAAACAAGATTAACCGAAAATCCTGACCGCAAAGTGGCTGTACGCCAATATCGGTTGCAATAACGTGGAAGAAGGCCAAAGGCTGAATAAACAGTTAGCCTCCTCCGCCCCCCCCCCCTATTCGCAGAAAATGGTAAGGAATCACGTGCGACTCAAAGATTGCCTTGTGAACTAACATGTTAACAGCCCTATTCCCTTGCCTCCCCACGAAGAACAATTAGACATAATGTCGTTTTTTAATGCGGGGAAAAATCCAGCTCCCCAAAAAGGGGCACTCTGGATTTGAGACAAAGATAAACATTTTATTAATCTAAATAGAGTTTTCTTGCTTCCACAGAGGACAGAACAGATACTACATTTTAATTCTATCCCGAAGGCCGGACTAACGACATTTATACATTTTGACGTTTATGTCACTGAACATCCGGATTCTCTCTATCTTTTTCTGTTTCTCAATTCGCTATTGTATGAGTGTTCTCGCTGTATTTCGCCACAATCTTTTGTCTTCTGTAATGCTTACTAGTGTGTGGATAATTTCACCAGGATGTTTGCAAAACAACCACAGTTCAAACTATTGACAACAGTCTTAATCCACGTTACCTTCGGTCGAACTCTCTTCATATCAGTTGGAGGTTAGAGCTTCTTTTAGGGCAATTCGTACTATATTTTTATAGAAAATGAGACGTAGTCAATTTCTATTATTTATAACAACTTTATTGGTCTTCGTTCACAGAGAATAAAAGGAGAAATTAAATAGAAGGGTGTTAATCAAGGAATACGTCCATGAGTACGGAAAAAGTGGAAAGGTTATTAGTCAACGTGGGGTTAAATAAATGTCCAGTTAGTAGGGAAGAGAAAATAGTTCATATATAAATAGGATGAATGTGTTGTAGGAAAAAGTTCATACACAGGTGTGGAAGTCCGGCTATGTGTAAGTATGTAATTATGTGTATGTTACATTAAGTCCATGTGTGTCGCAGTAGCCATTTTGAATCATTAGGTCTTGTCGAAGTAGAACGCAGGGCCAAAAGTCCGGGAAGTTTCTGTTATGTCTCAAGAGAAAAGTTTGGGGGCTGGTCCGAGCAACGTGAATGTTGTTGTTGTCAGTCCCTGCACGTGGGAAAGAAAAAAAGAAGTTCCTTCTTAGTTTAACGTTTTTATAATCTCTCATCGCGTGGTAAGCTCGCATGAGAGATGGTCCCTGATTGGACAATCCGGAAAGGAAGTTAAATGCTTGCACCAATCAGCGCCAAGCTTATGAATTAAGCAAATTCGAAATCGTAAATCGCAAGTTGTTTCTGCTGTTGCTGCTTGTAGCAGTGCTGCTACATCTTCAACCAGTCTCATGACGCCATGCCACTCGAAATTTAAACATTTTTTCTTGATTGTTTTACTCAGACTTTCATACTTCATTTTCTCGTGGAGTTCTTCATTTTACACTTGAAATGTATCGAAATATCTGAGTAGTCTCCATTTAAAGCTGTCTATCTTGTCAGTAAGTGTCTGGTTTACCATCAATATTTCAAAGGTGTAAAGGAATATACTACAAATATACATTTTGAAAGTCCTTATATTCAGTATATTGCCAATATATTTGGATGTAAAGATCGAGCAGTCATAAATACTGATATTTATTTTCTCTCTAGGAGAGCTGTCCCTGTGAGGTGATTTGATCACTCACTGACCAATCAACTTCCGGAGCGTATTAATTTCAACCTCCTTTGAAGGACTACTTCAACACTATGTGGAATACAGGCAACAGTCAGCAGACGTCATCTCTCCTGCTTCCGACACCGACGACCGAGCACTGGCTATCTTCACTTGAAGATAAACTGCTCGTAGACTTTCAGCAGTCAACGATCTTTCTTACTTAATCACTTTCTTCACTTTGACAATGTCTTAATTTTCGCCAACCTACACCCAACGGTGTAGGTAACTTAAATACATATCGTTGTTGGGGAATCTTTTACGACGCTCAGCAGAGTAAAAACGCTAAAAAAACAAATATACAACAAATAAAAGTAACTGTAGGCTGTAAAAGTTATTTTCAAACTTGCCTATGGCATTTGTTTGTATTTTTAGACCCTTAAAACCGCTATTTATTAGAAATCAATAGTTTTGTCACAGGAACATGGAAAAAATGGCCGATTTTGGGGGGGGGGGGTTCTAAGGAATGAACGTGAAGACGCCATTTTGAATTTAGTGAATACCAGTGGGAAAAAAAAAACAAGAAATTTTTTTTTTACATCTAATGAAAACCCATTTATAATACGTAAAAATAAAAACAAATTACATAGGTAAGTAGAAAAATATCTATTCTCGTCGTAGGTCAACTTCACTTGTTGCAAATTTATGTTTTTAAACCCTTTCTCGTTCTTTTTTTGGACCCCGTTCGCGACTCTGCTGAGCGTCGTAAAATTTTCGCCGTTGTTGTTATGAAAGTGTTTTTTTTTTTCATTTAGTTTGACGTCCGTGTTGTTACAAAATAAGTACTTCTTCAGATTATATTATAATAATTATATTCAGATAATATTATAGGAGTTTGTCTTACTATCCATGCTAAGATAAGCTCCTATAAACACATACATCTATGTTTCCTCGTCGCATTTATATTCTTCTGCGTCAAGTAAACTTCCTAGTAGTGGGCATGTCTTCCAATCTGGTGTGATGTCTTTGGCAGGTGGTGCTTTGTAGTTCACTAACCAGTCGAGAGTAAACCGGCAATGGTGGTGGAGTAGAAGGGAGGGATAGTGCGTTCTTCTGTTTTGGTGATCTTTATCTTCAAGTCATGGAGTATGGGGTACTGTCATTTCAGCTTTTTACAAGTCTAATGTTTCTGCTCGAACGTTGACGACGCGAAGTCACGGAAACATGATGCGTCAGCAATAAGAGTACCAGTTTCTTTCGATTTAGTACACACCGATTTGTTTTTTTTTGGGTTTTTTCGGCTCGCCTCCCAGATTTTGAGGATCAGCAAGCCCTACTTTTCGATATATTCTTGACAACACTATGGCTTGTGTAACGGATGCCCATAGCCCACTTGGGAACGCTGATCTTGTGATAATGGTTGATATAACTCTAAATGTTCGAGTCCAAGCTGAGGAACCGTTGCTCAAAACGACGAGATACTACAAACAGGCTAATTGGGAATCCATCATACATCACATCAGAAACTCCCCATGGAGTAAAACCTTTTCTTTCCCTGCTGAATAGTGCACAAGTGAGGTAACTGAATGAGGTAACGCAGGTATAGAAGCACATATCTCCACATGGAAATCTTATAGAAAGCCCCACTCTCCCCAATGGTTCACTTTAACCTGTGCAGCTTCTATAGCGCATAGGCAGCAAGCATTCCACCGATTGAACCGCAATAAGTGAAATACAAATAGACAAAAAAGATTGTAGGATCAAGAAATCATTGTAATAGCCGCAGTTAAGAGTACGTATACCGAGATGATCAGAAAACACATTGAGTCGCAGAAATGAGGAACTAGTGGCTTCTGGAAAATCTATAATAGTGTGGTGAATAAGGGGCAATCAAAAATCACCCCCTCCCGTTATCCAACCACCATGATGTCATTTTGGACTCCACAAACTACTCCCTCCAAAATTTCCCACTGCAGACAGAATCTACACTCGATGATCTGATCACCCTTTCCCATGTCCGGGATATCATAAAAAACTTGACACATCCAAAGCATGTTCGTTTGTATCTTATCACTGAGTAATAAAGAAATGCTCTGCAGAGCTGGCCCCTATCTTCTCCAAACTCTACAACAATTGCCTTGTAGAATCTTGCTTCCCTGATAGCTGGAAAATTGCCTCTGTGGTATGAGTGTTCAAGAATTCTGGTGAAAGAATTGACCCGCAAAATTATTGCCCCATCAATTTTCTTCCCGTTCATCAATCTAGCGCTAGTTCACCTCCTCGTTAATACTAAACTACTTTCTGACCAACAGTATGAATTTAGGCAAGCCCATTCTACTGCAGATATCTTAAAGGTCATCTCTGAACGCATATACCATACACTGGACATGGCTGATGAAGCTAGGTCAGTAGAGTCTGTATACATCCAAAGCCTTTGACAACGTCTGGCATGAAGGTCTTCTTATGAAATATAATTCGTCCAGTATAACTGAACGAATATTTAATAGAATCAGATCCTTCTTAGCCAAATGAAAGATCAAGGTTGTCCTCAATGGCCGTACATCTAAACAACATGACGTTAATGTAAATGTACCCCAGGATACGATCCTTGGACCTTTATTATTCCTGATTTTCATAAATAACGTCTCTGATGCAATTGTGTCCGAGATGGGTATATTTGCTGATGACATCACGCTCTATTCTCAAGATGTGGAAAAAACGAACTCACACATATTCAAGACAATGGCTGAATCCTTTAGAAAATGGAATCCTTCATTAGAATCCTTCAGTGGAATGAAGACACGAATGGAGGGTAACATTTAATTCTACTAAGTCAAAGCTCCTTTCCTTAACCAATTATAAGAAACTTGTTCAACCACCGATTGCCATGGCTAATAGCACTCTACCCGAGACTCCAGCATTCAAGCTCCTCGGCCTAACATTCAAAAGTAACATAAATTGGAATAAATACATAGAAGACATTGCCAAGGCTGCTGCAAGGAAGGTGGGCTCGCTCTACCGTGCTAGAAAACTTCTCAAACCTACCAGCATCCTATATCTCTACAAAGCAACCATTCGCCCATGCATGGAGTATTGTTGTCACATCTAGGCTGGTGCACCAACCACTTACCTCTCCCTCTAAGAAAGGGTCAACAAAAGAGACTCTAATCTAATAGGTCCCATGCTACTAAGGTCCGTCCCCTGTCCCATCGCCACAATGTTGCACCCCTGTGCTTGTTTTACAAGTACTTTAATAGAATGTGTTCTGATTAACTTGCTGCACTGGTGTCCTCTCAGCATAAATACCCCTGACTGACCTGACAATCAGCTAAATCCCACTCTTTCATCCCACCCCACCCCACCAGATGCCGGAAGGGTTTCTACTCTAATAGCTTCTGTCCTCAAACTGCTAGCTTTTGGAATTCATTCTCTGCTCCCCATTTCCCCTCAATGTGACAACATGCAGAAATTTAAATGTAATGTGAACAGACATCTCACTGCACAACTCCTTAACTTAGAATTCCCCTGTATGACCCCTAATTTACAGTAGCCCTTACGTTTCAGTGGCAATGTGCCTTATTTGGAGTGAATAAAAGTTGTACAAAAACC
This sequence comes from Sepiola atlantica, assembly GCA_963556195.1. Classification (NCBI taxonomy): domain Eukaryota; kingdom Metazoa; phylum Mollusca; class Cephalopoda; order Sepiida; family Sepiolidae; genus Sepiola; species Sepiola atlantica. The sequence goes on along the minus strand of OY744515.1, from coordinate 103,369,268 downwards.
ATGAGCTCCAATATCTGCCCCCCCCCCTCCGTAAAACATAATAGCAAAAATCATCTACCTACAACTACTGTAAAAAAATGTCCTTTTTTCCCTTTCTGTATCTAAAATTAAACGGAACTTCCATGAACAAAGTTTTTTTCCAAGTCCTTCCCCTCTATGGAACACAGTACTATGGGCTGCTTCTCAGTTGACTACAACATGGTCGTTCTTAAGTCTAACGTTAAGAAATTCTTGTTGAGCCGTCCTCCGGTCGGGTGTTTTTCATCGTCTAACTGACAAACTCATTAACCTGTATCCTCGAGTGGCCTTGGACCTTGATAAGATGTCACTCGTTAGAATAATAATAATAATAATAATAATAATAATAATAATAATAATAATAATAATAATAGAAGATTGTGTGGAAGACTCAAAAAAAGAGCTGGAAAAATACATAACTCAACACATGGAAATCCTTATCACTGCAGCAAGAGACACCATTCCAACAAACAACTCGGGAAGCACCGAAACCAGAAACAAAACGACAAGAAAAGAAAAGTGGGTAGAAAAAAAACTACATGGACACTTCAGAAGACTGACAAGAGAAGAAAATAGCTGGGCATGGCTAAGAAAAGGACACTTGAACAGAGAAACGGAATCTCTACTGATGGCTGCACAGGACCATTGCAATTAGGGCAAACTACATTAAAGCTAAAATAGATAAAAGCCAGGAAAACAGTAAATGCAGACTGTGTGGACAAAGAGACGAAACAGTAAACCATATAATAAGTGAATGTAGCAAACTAGCCCAAAAAGAATATAAGAACAGACATGACTGCGTGGGGAAAGCAGTACACCGGGAACTGTGCAAACAATTGAATTTCGAATACGCAGACAAATGGTACAAACATAAATCAGAAACAGTACTGGAAAACGAAAAACACAAAATCATTTGGGATATGGATATACAAACAGACAAACTCATACAAGCAAGGAGACCGGATGTTATAATAATTAACAAAAAGGAAAAATCTTGCAAAATCGTAGACTTCGCCGTTCCAGCAGACAACAGAGTGAAAATCAAAGAAACGGAAAAACGAAGCAAATACACAGAACTAGCCAGAGAACTGAAAGGAGTATGGAGCATGAAGAAAGTTAGTATAATACCAATAATCGTAGAAGCACTAAGAACAATCCCAAAAAACCTGGAAAAAAGACTGGGAGAAATTGGAATCAAAGGGATCATTGGAACTATACAAAGGACAGCAATGATCAAAACAGCTACAATCTTAAGAAAAATCATTGAATGCGGAAACTAACCCGCATAAGCAACGAAGGGTCACACAGAATCTACTACAGGAAGAAAAAAAAACACAAAAAAAAACACATCACAAACAAAGAAACAGAAAATGTAAGAAACATCGCTTTATAAGCTCCCCCCCGCCCCAATAAATTACACCGGCCTCAACTGACACGACACAAAAATGAACCAATGAACAGAAATAGCAAGAAACACCATCAGCTCCCCCCCTAAAAAATAAATAAATAAAAATTATTTTATAAAATTTTTAAATTAAATAAAAAAAATTAAAATAATGGTACCAGCCTAGGCTGACACCACACAAAATATTTGCATAGGGTCAAGGAGGATGAGAAGACCGAGGAGGGACAGCACAAACCAGACATCCACTGGAAGTGCAGAGGCTGCTGGGACATTGGGGAGGCTTATTGTCACCCAAATCCCAGAGAAGACCAATGGTCCTTACCAGCGAGAAATCAATGATAAACGGCTGTTGTGATACTGCAAGTTTATTTGTGGTGGCTATCGAAAAGAGGTGGAGAATACTGGAAATCTGGGGAGACTTGTTGTCGCTCAGACTCCAAGGAATACCACCGGTTGTCGGTGAGCAATCACTGATGACCTGTGTGAGAACTCCTAGTGAGTAAATAATAATCTTATAAACTTCCCCTCAAAATAGCACACAAAATAGTTGCGAAGGGTCAAGGAGGATGGAAAGACCTCCACTGGAAGACTGCAGAGAGTACTGGGACCTTGGGGAGGATTATTGCCACCCAAATCCCAAAGACAACCAATGGTCGTTGCAAGCAAAGAATCAATGGTAAGCAGCATTTGCAATAACACAAAATCATTTGCAATGATTATCAGAAGAGGTTGAGAGTACTGGAAATCTAGGAAAACTTGTTGTCACTTAAACTCCAGGAACACCACCGGTTATTATTAGTGAACAATCCTCTTAGTGAGTACAGGCTGATATCAACAAAATCTGCGATTTTTTCTGTTAGTCTTTATCGTGTGGTCATGCAATGTTACAATCTTTGTACTCTTTTTGTGAGTCACGTCCATTGTGGTGTCTGGCTGCTAGACAACTGAGTGACTTTCAGAATGGCAGCATTGCAGAAGACAAAAAAGAAACTGATGCAATCGGGGATGGCGCAATAACAATCGTGACCATTTCATCATTTCACGACAAACGTAATGTACACTTACAGGAAAGGTCTCCTAATGTGTTTTGCTTAGAAATACTAAATTATGGGCGATTAATCAATTCAGAGCGCGACAAAGAGTTCACAAGTTTAATGAAATGCAAAACCATCGTTTGTTCCAATTAAGTGTCACAAAGGTGTAGATAGGTTATGACACATTCAGAGTCATAGCCTATCTATGTGCTAAGTTTGGAGGCAATCCACTCAGTATTTACATATTTCCCACAAAGTATAATGTGGCACAAGGTCGGAGAGTGGGAGAGGAAAAAGCCAGCGCCCGAGTGGAAGAGTCAGGCTGGCCTCTAAAAATTACCTGGGCAATGATTAACTCCTTCCCAAATAGGAAAGGCAAAGCCTGGGAGGGTGGACCTCCTAGGACTGCCCAACACATACACCACAGTCCGACAGAAAAAAGGCCACCGAAATGGCCAGTCTCTGTTGGACTGACTGTTGAGAACGTATTCTCAACTGGTATTTCAGAGTAAGAATCATCAGGCGACTTTCAACACCATGAATCATTTTCTTCCACTTAATTATTTCTGGGTCGAAAGAGCAAATGTCCTTATTTACTTGCCTCCCCGCACAGAGTTAGACACAAGGTCGATTTTACATGTGGGGAAAATCCAGCTCCCCCAAACGGGACGCTCTAGATCGGGACAAAAATTAAAATGGACAGAAAATATGAAGTGTACTATCCGAACAAATACTACACTTTGCTCCTAGCTAAAAATCAAACTTTTTTGAAAAGGTTAGATTATAGATATTTAAGCTTTGCTGCCCAAAAGGAAAAGATGAAGTTATTGATAACTCAACAATATCTTTATTGATGAAATGCAAAAGGCATGCCGAGTAGATGTGTTGTAATATTGGTCTGCTAATGAAATTAATTACATTCTTTTTTTTTTCAGATTTTATTTAATTTTTTAACTGTTTATTTATTAGAGTTCTAAATGATGTGTGCATTTATGCAGTAATTAAACAAATGAATTAATATTCCTTAGATTATAAAAAAGAACGCACGTCCTTTATTACGAATATTTGAAACACATAATGAGTAATCGTTTGCAACACATGTCAACTAATACTTTGCAGGACGTGCAATAAACCTGATAATGGCTTTTCATCTCCTTTTTGCTGTTTCTTGTTTTTATGAAATAGACTGAATAAAGAAAGATACGCAGAAATTCAAATGTAATGAAAAAGAAACACCAGACAGGCTAATGATATGTACTGATATTATATTAAAAAGCAATGACTTGCAGACAAACGTGTGTCTACCGTTTAAATTGAAAATATCAACTTATCTGAGACTGTTATTTGTTAACGTCGCAGTAACGGCTCCCTGTACGTCCTTTCAGTATGACAGTTGTTTGTCAAAGAGGGTGAAATGTGACAATAAAGAGGAACACTGACCATCAGGAAAAAGAATGAGGTGCTTAGCATGTCGTGTATGCAGATTTAAAAAAGGGCTTCTCTTCATAGGTGCAGGTGTTTATGGTGGTCTCTGATTTGCATATGTGGATATCAGGTGATATAAATGAAGAGGACAGCTGGGAAGGAAGGGGAAGTGATTTGGATTGAGGAGAGAAAGGTAGAGAGAAAGTGGGTTGCACGAAATTCGGTTGGAAATTGAATTCCAGTCAAAACTTTTGGAGAGAGAGGTAGAGAGAAAGTGGGTTGCACGAAATTCGGTTGGAAATTGAATTACAGTCAAAACTTTTGGAGAGAAAGGCAGAGAGAAAGTGGGTTGCACAAAATTCGGTTGGAAATTGAATTACAGTCAAAACTTTTTTCATTTTTTTATTCTTTTATTTTTCTGCCACAGTTTGCTAACATGAAAACAGGGATTTCTCCTTTCCCCGTCAAATTGAGTTCCAGTGATTGGTCAATATGTGAAATGTTTGGGTCACTCAAACGAGGCTATTTTTGTTGAGAAGAGGTAATCTATTTACATAATATACCTTTTTAATAGCATTTGGAGTTTATGTTGTATTTCTGCGGAGCTTAAAAGAATAAAGACAAAAACAGATGTATAAAAAATATAACGATATATCTCTATTATCGGTGGAGATGAAAGAGTGGGTGTTAATGATAAAGGAGTACACACACCCAAGAATTGACGGAGTCGTTTTCTCGAACCTGATCGCCATTCGACCAAAGATCTCAATTTCGGTTTAGTTTATATAATAATTTGTGACACTCATGCATCCACCTGTAAAATTCCATTCTTGGATTTCGCTTTCGCTGTTAATCTATCTATGCCCCTACGACGCTTATTTAGCAATGGTGTATTTCTATCTGCAAATCATCTTTTTGGATAGCATAATCTTTGCCGATAGTTTTAAATCAATTAACAATTATTTTATTTCCGACAATCCACCGTGTTTTGTTTCTTCCAGCCAAATACGTATCTGTGTCAAGTATGTTTTATTCCTGCTGGATGACATTTCTGCTACATCCAGCCCAGATATTCAACACTACTCCAACAAATACTACTCCTACTACTATTACAGCAAAAGGGTGGAAAAGAAGAAGAAGAAGAAATTTATAAATTGCACAAAATGTGGCCTATGAAGAACTGTGTTTAGTTTCTTCCCGACAGGTGCGTGTCTGTATCAAGTATGTTATATTCATGCCGGGTGAGATTTCCGGTATACCATGCCCTGATATTCAACTATTAGATGATTTGTGGCGCATTTTGATAACTATATCATCCAGCATTTTTCAAAGAAAATCATATAGCCAGCGTAAGTATGCACGTGTGCATGATAAACATTTTATTATATCGCTAGTATTTAACCTGTGTTATATTCGATAACGTCGATATTGATGAATGTACAGAGATTATTTACTTTGAGGACATCTCTTATTTTAATCAATACACTCGTTTCAAATAAAAAACAATAAAACATATAATGAAATATTATTTAATAATATTATTTAAGGAGTAGATAGGTCCTGCCTATCGCCGGCCCTTGCACTCCTTTGTTTATTAGTAAGGCGCAGAGGTAATAGCGCTGGGGCGCCTCTAAACACTCAGTGCCTAGCCTTGTTTCCTTACTAGGACAATGAATGCCGTTCTCTTTCTCTCTATTTGGGCAACTTGGGGAAAGTTTTTTTCGTCACTAAGTCTTACATGACCAGTCTGGGTCTTTCTTGTTCCGACAGGTTGAGGGTACAGGTTAGACAGCTTGTCGGGCTGCTGTTTCCGACTGAAACGAAGGAGCCCAAACTCTTGGGTAGCGCCAAGAACGGCTGCTCCATCATCAGTTGCATAATACCGTGGGTAGTTGTATGTGCCATGTCGCGCATGGAAAGGGACCCTGCAATTATCTCCGGTGGGCTTTCCCGAGGCCATAACCCCCATGGACCAGGTCGTGACTAATGGACTGTTTGTGTGAGCTTATTGGCACTAAACAAGTACCCACCTTGGCCAACCCACTCTATAATCAAAACAAACATGTCATTACAAAAAAATAAAAGCAAACCTAAACCAGACACCCAACAAAAAACACTTTCGCCTCCGTCCTTGAGGCTCTTCTTCACAAATATCCGGGAACTTAGAACCAACATCAACGACGTAGAAACCTTTCTCCTGACAAATATCCTAGCTCTAAGTGAAATTAACCTTCAATCCTCAATCTCCTCTCACCACTTTGACATGACTGACTACCTCCCACTCTACCGTAAAGACTCTGACAAACATATGCACGGGCTAGGAGTTTATGTTCAGAACACCCTCCCCCTGACTAGAGAACATAAATTAGAATCAGATGACCAAGACTACATGTGCTTTAGATTGACTTTACATCACAGCATCAGTTACTTATATTTCTTATACCGCTCCCCGTCGACCCAGAACTGTACTCTGCTAAACTCTGTCTCTGAGAGCATAGATAGAGCACTCTTAATTGACTCGAATGCCCAGATACATGTATTTGGGGATTTTAATGCCCACCACCGCGACTGGTTGGGATTCTTCAGCCTTACTGACACAGCCGGCAACTCTACGTACAATTTCTCCTTAGCTCACTCCCTCTCTCAGACTGTCGATTTTCCTACCCACATCCCCGATCGAGTAGACCAACAAGCCTCACTTCTAGACCTTTTCTTGACCTCAATGCCCGAGACTTGTGTGACGAAAGCTCATAGCCCAGTCAGGAATGCTGATCACATTGTGCTAATGATACATATCACCCTAAAAAATCGTCCAATAGCTATGAACCGTTGCTCAAAACAACGAGATACTACAAGCAGGCTGATTTCGAGTCAATCAGAGATCACATCAGCGACGCCCCATGGAGGGAAACCTTCTCACTTCCTGCTGACCAGTGTGCAAACGAATTAACTGAATGGGTCAAAGCAGGCATTGAAGCCTATGTTCCCATGCGAAAATTCTTTAGCAAGCCCCACTCTCCTCAATGGTTCACCTCGGAATGTTCAGCTGCCATTTCTGAAAGGCAACAAGCATTCCGTAAATTTGGCCGCCATAAGTCAGCTACTAATAGACATAAGTTTATAGAGTCAAGAAATAAATGCAAGGCCGTGATAGGTGAAGCGAAGAGAAGGTATAATAAGTTAACAAAAAAACGCATCCAGTCACAGAAACTAGGTACTCGCGATTTCTGGAAAATCTACAATAGTGTAGTGAATAATGGCCAATCAACGATTCCCTCACTATCAAACCACAATGATGTCGTATGTACGGCTACTGATAAGGCTGAACTACTTGCTCAGCGCTTCGCTTCTAACTCTACTTTAGACTCAGATCACCACCCCCTCCCCAAATTCCCATTGCGGCCCGAAGCCACACTTGATAACCTGGTCATCACCCCATCCCAGGTCAGAGACATCATAAAAAACCTTGACACCTCCAAAGCTTGTGGGCCTGATCTTATACCAATGATAGTAATAAAGTAATGCTCTGCTGAACTGGCCCCTGTCCTCTCCAAACTCTACAATAAATGCCTAGCTGAATCTTGCTTCCCGGATAGCTGGAAAATTGCATCTGTGGTACCAGTCTACAAGAGTTCTGGGAATAGAACCGACCCTCAGAACTACCGCCCAATCAGTCTACTGCCGATCTTTGCCAAAATCTTTGAATCCTTAATCAATCTAGCGATAGTACGGCACTTAGTTAATGCTAAACTTCTATCTGACCGCCAGTATGGATTTAGACAAGCACGACCTAACGGTCATCTCTGAACGCATGTATCATACACTTGACAAGGCAGGAGAAGCTAGGGCAGTAGCGCTTGATATATCCAAGGCCTTTGACAAGGTATGGCATAAAGGGCTTCTCCTGAAAATACGCTCATATGGTATTACTGGGAAATTACTTAATATAATTAGATCCTTCCTAACCAAAAGAAAAATCCAGGTTGTCCTCGATGGCCATTCATCAAAGCAACATGACATAAATGCTGGTGTACCCCAGGGATCTATCCTTGGACCTTTGTTGTTCCTGGTCTATATAAACGATCTCCTTGATGACATAGTGTCTGAGATTGGTTTATTTGCTGACGACACCATGCTTTACTCTCGCCATGTTGGCAAAACCGACGCGATCATATCCGACGCATTGGCTGAATCTTTAGAAAATGACCTCCAGGCTGTTGTGGATTGGAGTCATAAATGGTTGGTAACTTTTAATGCCGCTAAAATAAAGCTCCTTTCCTTCAATAACTACAAGGAACCTCTCCAACCACCGATTGTCATGGCTAATAACACCCTACCTGAGAGTTCATCATTCAAACTCCTCGGCCTAACCTTCACATGTAACATAAATTGGAACAAATACATTGAAGACATTGCCAAGGCTGCTGCAAAGAAGGTTGGCTCCCTCTACCGTGCTAGTAAACTCCTCACACCTGACATTATCCTGTATCTCTACAAAGCCACCATCCGGCCATGCATGGAGTATTGTTTTCACATCGTGGCTGGTGCATCATCTACTAGTCTCTCCCTCCTTGACAAGGTCCAAAAAAGAATCGCCAACCTAATAGGTCCCTCATTGTCAACCAAGCTCCAGTCCCTGTCCCATCGCCACAATGTAGCATCCTTGTGCTTGTTTTACAAATACTTCAATGGATTATACTCCGATGAATTGGCTACTCTGGTGCTCCCTCGACGTAAATTCACTAGACTAACTCGACAATCAACTAAATCTCATTCATTCACTGTGGAGGTCCCCAGATGTCGAAGAGCCTTCTACTCAAATAGCTTCTTTCCTTGTGCTGCTGGCCTCTGGAACTCCCTCCCTGCCCCCTGTTTCCCCGACAGTACAGACATGCAGAAGTTTAAAACTAATGTAAACAGACATCTCGCTGAGCAGATCCCAAATTAAAAATTTTCTCCTCTTTTTTCTCAGTAGCCCCTTACGTCTACAATGGCGTCCTGCCTTGTTTGGGGTGAACTATGTTAAAAAAAAAAAAAAATTATACAGATAAAATTCTATTAGGCCCCCAAAATCTGCTTGTAAATTCATTTTTTTACCATTATTTCTGAATTCAACCATTTTATTCTTAAAATGCTATTTTTAACTTGGTTTGGCAATTTTCCAAAAGTATATTGCTTTGTCAGTAAGAAAACCTAATTGTTTGGTAAATTTTGGCTTTGAATATATTCTTGCCAATAAATTACCAGTGTGAGTAGAGATATTAAATAAGCGTGGCCCATATTTAGAAACTCTATTAATTATTTTAAATGTCTCAATTAAGTCACCTCTCATTCTTCTCTTTAGTAAAGTAATGAAACTTAAGGACTCCAACTTAAATTTATAACTGAGATGCTTTGGACCTTCTATTAGTTTCATCACTTTTCTTTGTGCCCCTTCCATTTTTTATATTATATCCCAATTCCAATGTCTAGCTGCTGCATTGTGTACAATAATCTAGATATGGTCTTATTAAAGTCTTTAGTATTCTAACAATATATTTGCTTCTCTTGGGATAACATTTCAACTAATACAGAAACACGACAGCGAAGAGTGATGTTTGATGAGGTGCCAAGTCACAAATATATGATAGTTTGCTTGAGGCCTTGCTGATAAATAAGTATATAGTATATTTATAAGTATATAGTATATAAATAAGTATATAGTATATTTATAAGTATATAAATAAGTATATAGTATATTTATAAGTATATAGTATATAAATAAGTATATAGTATATTTATAAGTATATAGTATATAAATAAGTATATAGTATATAAATAAGTATATAGTATATTTATAAGTATATAGTATATAAATAAGTATATAGTATATTTATAAGTATATAGTATATAAATAAGTATATAGTATATTTATAAGTATATAGTATATAAATAAGTATATAGTATATTTGTAAGTATATAGTATATAAATAAGTATATAGTATATTTATAAGTATATAGTCTATTTATAAGTATATAGTATATTTATAAGTATATAGTATATAAATAAGTATATAGTATATTTATAAGTATATATTATATAAATAAGTATATAGTATATTTATAAGTATATAGTATATAAATAAGTATATAGTATATAAATAAGTATATAGGCTACAATTATTTATTTTTTGTTCATCTCCTCTTTCACCATTCTGTTTTTTTTTTCGCATTGCAAACAGCCTTATTAAATACTTACATACTTATAAATTTCTTTTCTTTATTTCTTTATTTTTGCAATGTTGGTTTTTATTCATTTGCAACGAGCAGTTTGGTTCCGTAAAATAAATAAAACTAGGTAAACAACTCTATCATATGCTTCAATTTAAAATGAGTTAAACCCGTTGCTGATTTTTATTTTCAGATGATTATTTATAAATCTTTCATATTAACATACTGGGCCGTACTAAGTATTTTTAAACATCTTTTTATCACCATTGCAAATGAGTTTACGTTATCGCAACAATCGCTTACCGTTGATTTCTCGCTGGCAACGACCACTGGTCTTCACTGTGATTTGGGTGGCAATAAGCTTCCCCAAGATCCCAGTACTCTTCGCACTCATCCAATGGAATCTGGTTAGTGCTCTCTCTCCTCGGTCATTCCATCCTCCTTGACCCTTCACGCCTATTTTGTGTGGTATTAGCCGAGGTTGATACCGTTGTTCTTTTTTTTTGGGGGGGGGGGCACAATTTATAATATTTCTTGCAGCTTCAGTTCCTTTGGGTTCATGTGGAGTTCCTTCCATCTTTTTGTTTTAATTCTGTGGTAGTTTCCATGTGGCTGGTTAGTGTTTGCAGTTTATACCCGTTAGTTTCCGCATTCAAGGATTTTCCTTAAGATTTAAGCTGTTTTTATATTGCCGCCCGTTGTATAGTCCCAGTATTCCCATTGATTCCAATTTCTCCGTTTTTTTTTAGACTGTTCCTAGTGCTTCTACAATCATTGGTATTATATTGACTGTCTGCATGTTCCATATAACTTTCAGTTCTCTGGCAATATCCATGTATTTGCTTCGTTTTGCCGTCTCTTTGATCTTTACCCTTTGGTCTGCTGGGACGGCAAAATCTACAATTTGTCTGTTTCTTTCCTTCTTGTTAATTATTATGACACCCAGTCTCCTTGCTTAGATGAGTTTATCTGTTTGTACCTCCCCCCCCCCCCGGAGGATTTTGTGGTTTTCGTTTTCCAGTACTGTCTCCGGTTTAAGTCTGTACCATTTGTCTGCATGTTCAAAATGAGGTCGTTTGCATAGTTGACAGTGTACTGCTTTCTCCACGCAATCGTGTCTGCTTTTTGTATTCTTTTGGGGCTAGTTTGCTGCATTCACTTATTATGTGGTTTACCGTTTCGTCTGTTTGTCCACAGAGTCTACATTTACTGCTTTCCTGGATTTTATCACTTTTATCTTCAATGTAGTTAGTTCTAATCGAATTGTTGTGTTCAGCTGTCAGTAGCGATTCTTTTTCTCTGTTCGAGTGCCCTTTTCTTAGCCATGTCCAGGTATTTTCGTTATTCTCTTCTCTTGTCATTCTAATAAATCGTCTATGTAGCTGTTTTTATTCCCACTTTTCTTTTCATTTCTTTTGGTGCTTGGTTTCGTTGTTTCCTGCATGGCTCATGTTGGCAGTGTCTCTTCCTGTGGTGATCAGTCTTTCTGTGTTCTGAGTTACGTATTTTTACTAAGTCGTTTAGTGTCTTCCACAGTCTTCTATACTTACCAGTCCTTTTCCCCTTTCGTTCCTTTTCACGTAGAGTCGGTTAGTATCATTTTTCGACTGTAGTGCATTGCGCATGGTCATTAGTTTCCGTGTCTTCTGGTCAATATGCCTAAGGCCTTCTTCAGTCCAGTTTATGAATGTTCCAGAGTATCTTATTAGTGATACTGCCCAGATGTGTATTCCTTAACTAGATTTATACTATATAGTTTTCTTTGTAAGAGTTTCCTTGTTCTTCTCAGGTATTCTTTTCCAATCTTCTCTTTCATTTCTGTGGATTTGATGGTGTCTGCTTCCAGAGCTCCCATATATTTGTAGGTATCATGTTCCCAAATATTTGTAGGTATCATGTTCACCAAGCGCCCTCATCTCCTCTTGGTTGGGTAGTTCCATGCCCTCTGATGTCTTCAGTTTTCCCTTTTTTCATATCTAGCAGTACACACTTTTTAATTCCGAATTCCGTTTCAATGTCCTGGCTAAATATTCTGGTCGTGTTCATCAGATTTTCCAATTCCTTTCTGCGTTTTGCAAATAGCTTCAGGTCGTTATGGTTAGGATTAGCTGTTCCACTAGAAACGAGTGGCAAAACCTTTCGAATTCACTTGATGTGAATTGAGTACCGTTATCCGATACAACACAATCTACGACTCCGAAACGTGCGAACAATTCATGTAGAACCCCAATTGTTGATTCTGTCGTTATTTTTTTACACTTAATTATCTCTGGCCATTCAATGAAGCTGCCTACTACAACAAGATAATAGAACCCGTCTAATGGCTTAACAAAGTTAATATGGATCTTCGACCACGATCAATCGGTTTTAGGCCAGGGTTTAAATTGGGGGGGGGAGCGTTTTTATGTTAACGCACACCCTATACATAATTTCATATTCGATATCTCGATCGATGTTCGTCTAGTATACGCAACTACGCATAAGGTTCTTCATCCGTGAAATGTCTGGATGCCCAACATGCAATTCTCGCTGAATACGTTTTGGTAATGTCACCGGAATGCTCATGTGATCACTGTACATTATTACATTGTCGCAGATAGAATATGCTTCGGGAATTTTTTGCTTCTTTTCAATTATGCCCTTTTTAATATTTTTTATGAAATCATCGTTCATCACCTTTGTCTTTATCCTTGCTAATGTCATTGGACGTTCTCTCACGATAGTACACAATGTGTTTTTCAACTCAACTGCTGTTCATAGAGAGGCGATTACCGTGTCCTCAAGTGGTTCTACAGATTTCAGTATCAATCGAGACAGTCCGTCTGCATGACTGATCTGTGAAGATGGGAGATACTCCATCTTGTAGTTATAGTTTAGAAGAACTATTCCCCATCTTTGTAATCTGTTACCCTTCTTCGAGTCATAAATTGTTAATAAAGGTTTATGGTCAGTTTGTAACGTAAATTTTCTTCCATGCACGAAACGGTGAAACTTTGTTACAGCAGAAATGATGCCTAGCGCTTCTTTTTCTATTTGCGAGTAGCTCTTCTCGGCTGGTAGGAGTGTGCGAAATGCTTCAGCGAACCGTCATCCATCTTGTGTAAAATACATGCCCCTATGCCGTATGAACTCGCATCGGAAGCTACAACGATCTCGCGTTATGGATCATAATGAGTTTTAAAAATAAATCAGACGTGAGAATGGTCTTTATTTTCTCAAATGCCTCCTGGCATTCTGCCGTCCAAATCCAGTCTTTATCCTTCTTTAATAATTCGTTTAACGGCGCTCGTAGTTTTGCATACTTGGCTTTGAATGAACATCTCGAATCTTTTATTTTGTGCGAGCTGTTCCTTCTGTAACTAATTTTTCTGTTTCAATTTTATTGAAAAGACGCTTGCTCAGCCTGTAATCGTACTTGTTCATTTTGCTAATGTTTAAAGAGCTCTAAGATTACCTTTTAAAAATCTTCCATTTTTTTGGTAACTCGCAGTAACTGACTTCCCCGTAACTAATTATATATATATATATATATATATATATATATATATATATATATATATATATATATATATATATTCTTTCTTTTTCAATTAACACAGTTCGTAGTTTTTCTTTACTAGGCAAATTTGAAACAACTTACTGAAAAGAAAAAGAAAAAAAATCGTACAAAACTTATTTACTTTGTTACCGGTTGACAAGACGAAGAAAATAATCACTATACCTTTTTAAAATTTATCTTTCTTTTACCGTCGCGGTTGAAAATTAACTTTTCAAAACTTTTGTTCTGAAGTTAATCCTTCCTTAGAAAACGTTTTAATTCTTTTTCGTGATGTTGGAGTTTTTTTTTCAGAAAAACACTTTGCTTGTTAAAATTCAATACTTTAACTTCTTTCTTTCTTGTTAAACAAATAACTCGAAAGTCCTTTTTTTTTCAAGATTCAACAATTCAAATTTTAGACAAAAACCTTAGTTTCTGTTGCTAATGCTTTCATGTAACTTACGTCTGGTTTATTTTCGTGTTTTGAATCGATTTAAATCGTTCAAAAGATAAAATGTAGGATTGAATAAATTCAAGTACCTTGTACCAGGTTTGTGGAATGTAGATTTCGAATCCTTGCTTCCAGTGTGTGTGGCACATGTTTGGGTAATGTTATATAAATAAGCAAATATTTCAAGTGTATTTTCCAAAATATTAATTTCTTTGTATGTTAATACCAGTGTGAAATTTAAATTGAATCATTACGGTTTGGTGCTGTTTATAAAATATTAATGTTACAAAATGTTTATAAAATTGTAACTAATGTCAATTTATATGACTATAACATTTTTCAGCCAAAAAAGCATTAACACAAAAACACACTTCTAAAATATTTAGTAACCTATTAAAAACACAAGTCACGCCCACAAATGATATCTTAAAATAGCTATTATATTATTTTACAATTATCGGCTCCAAAGCGCCAAAAAAGAGAAATTGTAAAATTACAAGTCATGCGGATGTGTCTACGATTAGGTCAAAGATTCATCTATCCGGCCATAAATTAGGTTTCTACAGTGGCTGATAGTAAAATATAAAAGCATTCCACAGCGGCAACAAATTTCTCTTCATCCAGCGAGTCGGACGCACCTGTCAAAAAGAAGCGAGCGATATACCAAACTATCCACCGCCTGCTGCTATTTTCTGTCAAACTCAAATATACGCTAGACACATATTAGCTAACACACTTTTCTCTCTTTTCAATATTAAGGTGTATCACCCTTACGCACCCTGACAAAAAGCGACAAACAGACAAATGCCGACACTGTTACAAAGGGGTAAAGAAACGGCTAATCAATTCTTAACTTACACGCACGCACGCACACACATTCATATACTTACGCGCTATAACGCAAAGCAGCACACACTCACACAAATGTCTACACTGTCGCACGCATATACACACCCATTTATTTAAAGAAACATTTTATTTAAAAAACTGAAAAATATTGTCATTTTGTAACTGTACAAACGTTCATTTGTTGATAATAATTAATAAATTGTTTATTATTAATACAAGTGTTTTTTTAGTACTGGGTTTTTATTTTCTTATCGTTAAACCCTTGTGATTCTGACATTTTGATTTTTTCTTTTATGTTTAGCAAGAATTAAATTTGTTTGTACACCTACAAATTTGGTGACCTCGTTGAGTATTTCTTCGGTAGAAATCCAGTTACTCAAACAAGAATGGCTGTAAACGAACCTGCCCACACACACGCATACAAATGTATAAACCTGTTTTTTCCAGCTAAATGCGATATTTAGTGCGAAAAAAATAACTTTACAAAATTCGAGATATGCATGTAGTAGAAAAAACTACCTGCATACGTAGAAACAGGGTTACATTCCAGAAGATAAACCCTGTGACACTTTAAAGGATGCAATAATAAGGTGTATTGGAAAATCAGACGAAAGACAACTCCATGATCTTTTAAACAATTTAAATTTAGGCGACCCGAAGCCATCTCAACTTTTGAGGAAAATGCGGACATTGTTAGGGACAAATTCAATGTCTGATAGAGTACTGAAAAAGTTATGTACAAATAAACTCCATGCACGTACGACACCAATTCTGACATCACTTCCGGACGATCTGAGTTTAGACTATCAGATATAGCTAACAAAATCCATAAAGCAACAACAATAACCAGGAGAAAAATGTCTATGCGTCATCAACGCCGACGATACCAACAGACACACCTGATATCGTAGCGAGGCTGGAGAAAAATATGACAGAATTGACACTCAAGGTCCAGAGTCTCATCAACACTCAGGATCGTCAATTTTACCGGCATCGGAGACGCTGAAAAGACAATTCATATTTTCCACATAGGAATGGCCGGAGACGATCAAATTCTTTCTCAAGAGGGACACAAACATGTGATATCTACTAGTATCATTTGACATTTGCAAAAGAGGCCAGGAAATGCATAAAATCATACAACTTCAATGCTGAACAGACACAAGCGGGAAACGAGCTCTCCAGCAGCGAGTAAAGACGACATTAACTGTTGGAATAAAACAGATGAGTCGTCTATTTTACATCCGGGATAGCAATACTGGATACCTTTTTTTAGTCGACACAGGTGCATAAAACAGTGTAATCCCATCAGAACCTCACGGAAAGTCAGCATATACTCTACAAGCAGCGAATGGTTCAAAATCGAATCATTCGGAGAGATATTATTGACATTGAATTTGGGATTGCAACGACCATTTTCATGGATTTTACACGAGCCCAAGTAAAGACGCACATTCTTGGGGCAGACTTCTTATCACATTTTGCTCGTCAGTGGACATGCCTACACACTGACTCATCGACAGTGAAACACAGCTGTCAACAGAAGGAACAACCTCACTGTATACATCAACGGGAATCATCCCGTTGATGTATACAGTGAGGTTATTCAACTTTACCAACCGCCAGTGGGTTACAGGAACCTTTTTTTTTTTTAATTCCCATCGATAACAACTCCTTTGGCTCACACGGACAAAATTCGCCATTTTGCTCAACATCACATAAAAACTACGGGACTTCTAACTCATGCATCTCTTTGCAGATTGCACCGGGTTAAGTGCAAAATAGCAAAAGACGAATTTCAACTTATGCTAAATTTAGGCATCATCCGCCCTTCAAGTAGCCCATACTCCTCTTTATTACACATCGTACCAAAACCAGATTTAGGGGATTGGCAGCCATGCGGAAATTTTCGAAATCTCAATGCCAAAACAGTTTCTGATAGATGTCTAATTCCACGTATCCATAGTTTGGCCATATGTCCGCAAGGAACTAAAGTTTATACAAAACGGAATTTGGTTAAAGCATACTACCAAATTCCGATGGGAGAAAAAGACAGAGAAAACAGCAATAGCTACTCCTTTTGGCCTATACGAGTTTACAAGAATGTCTTTTGGATTATGCAATGCGGCTCAAAGTTTCAGAGACTGATAGACGAGGTTTTGAGAGATTTACCTTTTGCTTTTGCGTACATCGATGATGTTCTCGTCGGTAGCCGAAATATCCAAGAACATTACGAACATCTAGAAAAGGCTTTTGATAGACTGGCATATCTTTTGCTTAAAAATGAACGTAAACAACTGGGTTTTCACCGTTCCCCAACTGACATTCTTGGGTCACGTAATTGATGAACAAGGTATTGCGCCAGTACCAGAGAAACTGGCAGCAATACAACTACGCTCACAACCAACATCATTACGGCAACTGTGAAGATACATCGGTCTGGTAAACTATTACCGCAGATTAATTCCAGGTTGTGGAAACATTTTGACCCATATCATAAATTTGCTGCGCAAACAAAAAAAAGAAAAATGAAACAATTACGGTAGAAGGTAAAGCATTGATTGCATTTAATGACTCTAAAAAAGCACTGGCAGATTTCACAAAACTATCTTACATCAACAGACGCTTCTTTATCTTCAAGTGGATTAGTTCTGCAGCAGACACAAAACGGTATAGAAAAACGCATCTCTTTTTTTCGGTGAAACTCTACAATGCACAACAAAAATACAGCGCTTTCTCCAAGGCATTACTTGCGATCTATCGATAAGCTATTTTCGGCATCTGCTTAAGCGCCGAGATTTAACTGTTTTCACAGATCACAAACCTCTCACATATGCCTTGCACACAAACATGGATAAATATACACTCAGAGATACCCGACAACTGGACTATATATCCCAATTTACATAAGATATCCGTTACATTAATGGTATAGAAAATATTGTAGCAGATACTTTGTCACGCTCCACAATTCGTACCATTAATTCTGAAGCTCTTAACTTTGATCTAATCGCAGACGAACAGAGAAATGATGTAACATTAGACTAATTAAAAAAGACTCTTCCTTAGAATTAAACGCACACCTTTTTGGAATAAAAACAGTCCTATGTGCCATGAGCACAGATTATTCCAGACCATAAATACCACATTCACTTATACAAAATGTTTTCAAACATTTCCCCAACTTGTCACACCCAGACCGACGAGCTACTAACAAATTAATTAGTAATCGTTTTGTCTGGCCTAAAATGCATAGAGACATACCCAACTAGACTAAAGTAGGTTAAAAATGTCAAACGAGCAAAGTGGGCAGACATACCACATCTTCTCTCCCAATTTATCTACCCAGATGGTAGATTCACCAACTTGCATCTAGGCATAGTTGGACCACCGCCAGAAACAAATAGCCATGCATATTTATTGACAATTACTGACAGATTTACAAGATTTCCCGTTGTAACTCCTTTGCGAGATACATCTGCACAATTAGTCGCGAAAGGAATATTGCGGGATTGGATAGCTATTTTTTGTTGTCCATCAGATCGTTGTGCTCAATATTAGTCAACACCCTTTGATGAGTTCACAAAACTTTTGGGAGTTAAACATATAACCAAAACGGCTTATTGTTGAATATTTGGTTTATAATAGTTTGCATGTCGGAATCTGGCGTAGTACAACAGCTCCTTTGTTGATCCAGCGAACGGCATCGCTTGCTAACGGGACGATATGTCGTTTCTCGATCCGGGCGACATCGAGTGGTCTTGCCAGTCGGTCCCCGCTTCAATCTCTCCCTTTCGGCTGACACAGCAGTAAACCCAATTCGGGAATTATATTTCCCTTTCTTCTTGCTGTCTCTCCTCCTTCTGCTTTCAATGTCTGCACCCTAGCTGCTATTGTTAGCAGCTGACCCGTCGCCGCCACCAATCTCTGCAGACGCTTTGTCGTTGTCACAATTTCGTGCCGGCGGTTTCTTTCTGTAACTGAAATCAATCTACACATAACAAAATATAACAAGCCTTCTCTTTTAGTTCCGAGCCATTTATTTTCATTTATTAGCTTGTCGACACCGAAGCAAGTTCGTTGAAACAGAGAGAGAGAGAAGCTTACGCTAGTTAATTAACTAATTACTTAATCACTTGCAAGGGAAGGAGGGGGACATCGTCTGGCTCTCATTTTTTGGGATCTGAATTCCCCTATCTTATTTAATCGCTACATAGCTAAGGCGACTTGACTAGTCGGCTTCCCGTCAAGAACTGAAATCTCACTGCAGTTTTCTCACCGGGAAAACTGTGACGTCACGAAATCTCGTGATCAACGCACGGGTGCGACCCAACCCTCGATCCGAGGTCTCATCAACTGTCACCGCGAATCGTGAGAAAACATCGCAGCAAAGTTGCACGAGATGACTCCGTTACAAATCGCGCAAGTTAAGCGATCTCTCTGTACGTCCATCATCACATGCGTCCCATTATATAACATTATCACCCTTGTGCCAACGGAATGGCCGTTCTGACAGCAAACAACCGTTCCGGAACATGGTTTGAAAACATTCCTTTAAATTTGTTGTCCATCAAGAATGTAATAAACCAAGATTTAGGGTGCACATCATTCGAAATGATTTTCGAGAGATCACTGACAGCCAGCTTAGTGAGAAAACAAATAACTTTCAACCAACTACAAATTTTGTACAGAATTTTAAACAGAGAATGAATGATTTAATGTTCACACCTATAAGGACACAAACAAAATACTTTTATATCCTAAAGGACCTTCAGAACTGTGAATACGTTTTCGTACGAATCGACGCAGTAAAAACACCTCTTTGTGCTACATATTCAGGGCCTTTCGAGGCAGTTGAGAGAAAGCCTTACTATTTTACTGTTATTTTAAACACTATGTCACATATTGATAATATGTTTTCAATATTTATCAATTTACGCGGGTATTATGGGACTATAACACTTTTCAATCAAAAATACATAAACACAAAAACACACCTTTAAAATATTTAGTAACCAATTAAAAACACCAGCCACTCCCACAAATGATATCTTAAAAATAGCTATTGTATTCTTTTACAATCATCGGCTCCAAAACGCAAAAAAAAAGAGAAATTGTAAAATTACAAGTAAGTCACGCGGGTATGTTTACAATTACGTCCGCAGGGCAAAGATTGATCTATACCGCCCAAAATGAAGTTCTTCAGGAGCTGATAGTAAAATATAAAAGCCTCTCACAGCGGCAACAAATCTCTTCATCCAGCGAGTCGGACCGATGATCTGCCCCCCCCCCAAAAAAAAGCAACGAGCGATATACCAAACTGTCCACCGCCTGCTGCTATTTTCAGTCAAACTCAAACATCGCTTTCCCCTTTCCTCACTGACGCTGGAGACACATGTAAACTAACACACTTTTCTCTCTTTTCAAAATACATATCGATCACACACATGCTTACGCACGCTGACAAAAAACGACACACACACAAATGCCTACACTCTCGCAGAGTGATAAAGAGACGGTTCATTAATTTTGATGGGGAGGAAAATTAATGTTCGTTACTTCTTTACTAATTCAACATTTAAAAGGTAAGAGAGAACTTTAATTGAACACTCTGATATCTATGTATCTTATGTAGAGATCAAGTGTTAGCCCCAAGAAGGGATTTTATTGATTTCTGAGAACTTACACTGAAGTAAAATTTAAAAAATAGTGAAAATACACTTCCGCGCTCTAACGGAAAGCAACACACACTTACACAAATGCCTACACTGTCGCACGCATATACACACCCATTTATTGGCTTGTCTTTTCACATAGATACTTGTTGCAAGAAATCATCACTGTTAAAAGAGACATGTTATTTAAACAGTGAAAGAGACATTTTATTGAAAGAAACATTTTATTAAAAACTGGAAGAGACTGTCATTTGGTAACTTCACACACGTTCATTTGCTGATAATAATTAATAAATTGTTTATTGTTAACATAGCTGTTGTTTTTTTAGTACTGGATTTTGCTTTTCTTATCGTTATTGTGTTGGATTCTGTTGAACGTGAAATTGTAAACGACCCAAGTGATGGACTGTTAGCGGTCGGCTTTTTTTTTGTTTATTTATCACCGAAAGCAAATTATTGCATCGCCTGTTATAATTTCTGTTTAAAACAAAGACAACATTCTGAATAGGTTAACGGCTATTTTAATCGTAAAGAATTTATAAGAAATACATAATGTAAAAATTCTGAATGATGGAGAAATCTAGACGTTTTTTTTTATTAAGGATATAAACAGCAGCAGATGTTTTCGGTCATCAGCGAAAACGTAAATTACTGTTTCGCCTGTTATGATTTCTTTGAAGTAGTTTACAGTTAAAACAAAGACAATATCGTCAAGAAGGTTTCCTAAAGCATTTTTTGTTTTGATATGCTAGAAGTAGAAAGAAAGGAATAGTTTAAATATCAATGTAAGCGAAAGTTGTGAAGGATGGAGCTATTTCGACTTCTTTTTTATATTAATAATCTAAGCAACACCATCTACCACGATAATCAGCGAAATAAGTATTCAGTGTAACCGGAATAGATTATTTTCTTTTGCAAAGAATATACTGGAAGGCAGAAAAAATAAACATTGGCTAAGTCGAATAAAATAATAATGTGTTAGATTCATTGCTATCTAGGTCTAACATGGAAAATCCGACTGACTTAAATTTTAAAATGTCTCAATATTACCAATCGTCCGACCTGAAACAAGTAATTTATTTAAATAAATTATAGCGAAGTACGTTATTTTATAGAAAATAACATGGTACAACAATAAAAAAAAAATGCTAATCAGAAGCAAACTTTGGTTTGTTAGTTTAAATGCTATTTACGTCCAACTTTTAAAATCCGATCGACTTTTGCTTACAGACAGACTTTTGTGAAACAGCCGAAAACTGAATAATCTTGTCTTGTAATCCTGTAAGGGAATTAAAGAAACTCCTCTTCAACAACACCGCAACAAACACCGACAAATTTTAACTCCAATGTTCTCTCTCAGCTGTCAAAAATTCAACGGCCGTCTTCCATTTTAGTCTTTCTATTTACCTCAGCTGATTCCCACGTATGCTAATTAGTTGCAACTACAAAAATCTACATGGGCAGATGGGCAGTCACGATATGCAAAGCATCTCATTCTCTTTTCAGCTGGTAAATGTTCCTCTTTATTGTCACACTTCTCCCTGATCGTATGATCACATAAGTGACAATGGGTGGATGGTCGCTTTACCTTAGTACTCCTCCGTAGTAGGACAGGTATTGCTTCCTCTCTACCTAAAGCGTCAGAAGTACTAGGATCTGAATTGGTAATGGAGTAAGGTAGCTCAACCAAAGTAGGTCCGGCCACTCCCTCAGCCTCAGATGTGTAACCACTACTACTTGCATCGTAATCTGGTTATCTCCATTCAGCACTTACTGATTATGTGTCATCACTGTTGTCCACTACCGGTGCTGAACTGAAGCGTGCCATTGACGACCACCGACTATAAACTTATCACTCCGGTGATACGACTTGGTCTGAATTTCGACGTGCAACGTGCTTGTAGATTCTTCACCCAAACTGTGCCCGCTTCTTTATAATGTATATCGATTCATTGACCCTTTTCACTCTGATCTTGTATGAGTGTAGAAAATTGGCAGGTGCTGACGAGGCGGTCACATCATCATTTTGCATAACGTGGTACCAATACACAGCCTCCATAATAGGGCAGCTCTTTCGTGCATAAATCTGCTTTATTGCCCTATGACACCTTTCTATGATACCATTTTATGTATGCACAACGTGGTTGGAAGTTGACACCCCATTCAGTCATGAACTGCTTGAATTATTTACTACAGAAGGCAGTGTCATTATCAGCCAACATATTGGCTGGGGACCATGTTGAAAAATACTGATTCTAATTGCCTGATCACATGTAAAGTGTTTTGTCGTAGCAGCTGTCAGATTAGAAAAACGTGTAGGGCCACAATCAATCAGCGTTACTCTCCTTATCTTCTCATCCCGGTCTTACACAACATCGAGCACAGCCCACGTAACCAGAGGCGCCACATTTAAGCCAAACCCTAACCTAGTAAGACAATATCTTTGTATTTTAAATATCATTTTTGGTATGGCCAGAGGAATCTCTCAACATGGATCTGTAGGTATACCTTCCTGAGGTCCAGACTGGATAGATTGTTCCTTGCTGTCTCCATTCTCGCATTTTCTCTGCGTAGACATTTGCATCGCAGTGAATGCATCAACATAAGTGTTTAATTCACGATAGTCGATTACAGGACGCACTTTATTTTTATTGGCCTGCAGTACTTGGTTTGACCTAACTCCTCCTCATTATATGGTAGCAACCAACTGTTGTTTATCCAAGTCTGCAACTCGCTTTCATAATCCTCCATTAATTCATTAGCCATTGATTATTCGGAAATCCGAGTTTCCAGTTTCTCTGGTGCATGAGCCGCTGACCATTTCAATGCTGCAACCCAACCCCCTTCTGCTCGTCAAATTTTGCAACAAAATCAGCTTCATTAATATACAGTGCTGCACAGATGGGTTGTTTCCCCAAACTCAACACTTCCAGACTGCGTGATGCGAACAACGCCGAATGCCTATGGAAGCACACAGCGTTGTTCGCAAGTAGCATATCCCTTGCATAACCAGCACATTGATGGTGGCAACGTTTCCAGTCTCTATACGAATCCTAATAATGCTATTCTGCAGTCAATGTAGTTTCCGACATCTTCTGCTTTGACCACAACTGGCATAGCTTTGCGCTCAAAATGGAATGTGAACACCCAATGTTGAAGAGAGCCAATCATCATGTATCATCAATAAAGACTGCAATGATAGGTAGCGCCGAGTTCATATTCTGACTGGGGCAAGAGTTTGGTGCTGATGTTTCGTCCACAACTTCGCTTGCCAGACAATCTCTGACCAGATGACTAGTCTTTTTGCACCGATAACAGCGTTGACTGCCTTCTCTGTATACAGTCTCTCGCGAAATGATTAAGGCCATTGCATTTATAACACTTATAATCAGACTGGTCCATGGCCACAGGTGGTTGAGTGATTTTGGCAGGCTGTGCCGCAGTCATGACTAGTTCCCCCACTTCAACATTGCCTTTCATCAAAGCTCGAGCTCGAGACAACAGCTCTTCTAAGGTCAGATCATCCAGTCTAGGGGAGAACCGCAACAACCTTTTCACAGAAGAAATCTTCACCCACTAGATCGCGAATTAAATTTTGTAGTCTGTCAATGCAAGAAATTTTGTAGTCTGTCAATGCAAGAAAGGGTGCTCTGAGCGACCTCTCTCCAGGTGTGGCAACAGTACTCCATCTTAGGACGTATCTGACTCTTATACATCTCACTGCACAGCTCCCAATTTAGGTTGACCCCCCCCCCCCCCAAAAAAAAAACTATCACCCTTTTTCTCAGTAGCCCCTTACGTCTACAGTGGCGGTCTGCCTTATTTGGGGTGAACTATGTTTTAAAAAAATATAGTAGAGGATTGCAGGGGGTGGGGCATTGATTTCGATCGGAGCAAAACAAAGATCTGTGCGTTGGTGGTGAAAGGGGAGCATTTTGGTTTGAGAGTAACAGCCCATTTTTTTCATATTTGTTATTAAGCAGGACAAATGTCGCTTTCTTAATTTATTGGGTGCGAGGCTTATTAATGGCAGTTAGTGTTGGCAACCCCTGCAAAGGTAGGTAATATATACTTGTATATATCGCTTTATTATAATCGATTGCCACCTTAAAGAAAGTTGAACACAATTTTCATTGTTCATTTTATCGATTGTCTATTTTTTGTTCAAAAAGAAGCGAACTGAAACAGACCGGCGCTATCGCCATACGACCCCCCCCCCCATCGTGGAGAAGAAGAGGGTTTCCAGTCTGCGGAAACCCTATGTAATTTTATTTTTCGTTCCCATTAAAATATTGTCAAAATTATTATATAGAGTCGCTTTTAACAGCAAAATATATTTGTAAACGTTATTGGGCAATTGACATGTGGGTTAATCTTGCCGAAACCCAAATTCAATAAAGCTTATAATCTTTTGTAAATCGCCATAATGTTCAATTAAAAATATATATATTCCTTATCTCTCTCTCTATATATATATAACGTTGTAGTTGCTGCCTGTTTGTTTGTTCATGAATCTATCCTATAGTTTTGAAGATATACTCCCATAACCATGTATATTTTGAAAGTACATTACCCAGGGTACTTGGATAAGTATGTTTCATTTTGATCAAAAAGGGGGTATAACATTATCGTGGGGTCTTCGTTCGCAATTGGCATCCATAAAAATAAGACGTCTTCATGCGAGTAAAATATATAATTTATTAGCTGTCCTGGCCCAGCGTTGCCTGGGAGCATTTGTACTTGCATGATTATATCACAGCCAAATATTATTAATATTAAATCAATCGTATGTCTTCGAAAAAAATTACGTTCGAACCTTTAATTTTTAACTCTTAAATATAACAATTAACCACCGATTGTCATGGCAAATAACACTCTACCTGAGAGTTCAAAATTCAAACTACTCGGCCTAACATTCACAGGTAACATGAATTGGAACAAATACATTGAAGACATTGCCAAGGCTGCTGCAAAGAAGGTTGGCTCCCTCTACCGTGCTAGTAAACTGCTCACACCTGACATTATCCTGTATCTCTACAAAGCCACCATCCGCCCATATATGGAATATTGTCACATCTGGGCTGGTGCATCATCCACTAGTCTCTCTCTATTAGACAAGGTCCAAAAAAGAGTCGCCAACTTAATAGGTCCCTCATTATCAACCAAGATCCAGTCCCTTTCACATCGCCGCAACGTTGCATCCTTGTGCCTGTTTTACAAATACTTCAATGGATTGTGCTCCGATGAACCAGCTGCTCTAGTGCCCCCTCGACGGAAATACACTAGAACAACCCGACAATCAGCTAGGTCCCATCCATTCGCTGTGGAGGCCTCCAGATGCCGGAGAGCCTTCTACTCCAGCAGCTTCTTCCTTCGTGCTGCCGGCCTCTGAAACTCCTTCCCTGCTCCCTGTTTCCCCGACGTTACTGACATGCAGAGGTTTAAAACTAATGTAAACAGACATCTCGCTGCACAGCTCCAAACTTATGATGACACCCTAAACCTACTCCCTAATTCTCAGTAGCCCCTTACGTCTATAGTGGCGCCTTGCCTTGTTTGGGGTGAATTATCTTCTTTTTTTTAAATTAAAAGCCGACATTTACATCCATTTTTTATCAAAGTTTTATCTTCTCTCTTGAGATGAGGTTGGTTTCTTGCCAATGGCTTGAGGTCGACGAGCTGCTTAGGATATTTGTGTGGAGCCAGAGTGCACCACCCTTATGGTGCGCTGGGTTTTTTTTCTATCTCTCACATTCCCGGCCTTGTGCCACATCTTTCTGCGACGAGAAGAAAGTAAATGCCATCGTGAATAGAAAGGTGGCTTTTTACTTTCACTGTCAGTGCGACATATGGATAAACTTTATCAATGTAGAGAAGATTGTATACATGGTGATAATTTCATTAAAATTGGTCAACACTGGCTTGTTTACAAAGAAAGTAATCTTTTAATGTGTGCATTGTAGACTTGGGAAAGGGCGTGAACGTCCAAACGCCGGCAATCGGCTGGAACGAGTGGTTACATAAACAAACAACTTAACTGAATACATAAACAGGTAGAAAAATGTTCAATGAAAACTGACTTTTACAAACAGCGGAGAGGAATCTGGTCGTTTGAAAGCGTAAAAGCCCTATTTAATATAACCCGGTTGTATTCACACACCAACGCCCTTTTTTAAAAACTTTATTTCACCTTAAACAAGACATATTGTCATTGAGACGTAATAGATTACTGTGATTAGGGGCCAGATTTATAGGGAACATCCCAAGTCGGGAGTTGGGCAGCAAGATATTTGTTCACGTTACATTTAAATATCTGCATGTTCGTACAGTCTAGGAAAGAGGGAGAAGGGAGGGAAATCCAAAGGAAAACGGTCCGAGAAAAAAAGCTATTTGAATAGGAAGTGTTTCGGCATCTTGGGACCTCTGCAGTGAATGGAGTGGGATTTTGCTGCTAGCCGGGTTGGTCGGAAGTGTTTACGTTGGGGGGGGGGGGGTGTACAAGTGTCTTTAGTTCGTCGGAGCACATTCTGTGGAAGTACTTGTAAAAGAAGCACAGGGATGCCTTAACTCCCACTACCGCTGTCGCTTGTCTGGTCAGCCCGTTTTGTCTATGGTGTTATTATCACGCATGCAAATTAACGATAGTTTTAGAAAGGTTAGAACCACACTTGTGCTGTGACTGGCAAATGGCAGCTTCAATGAGACATGCTAAACAGTGTAGTCTCTCGATAAGTCTAAGTTTCTTGCTCCCCTTTCACCATACTGTCTAAAAACCAGCGTAAAGACAAAACAGTATAGAAAACAAGTAGTTTTTATTCCAAAATATTGCGACAAATTCCTTGCAAAACGATTTCTAGACAATTGTTTTTCGGGGCTTTTTTTAATGGAAAAATGGTCAGGTTATCGTTAGCTTATGATTATGGTTATGGTTAGGGTAATGGTTAGGGTTAGGCTATACACTGCAGAATAAACGCCGCTGTGGAATGCATCGTGGAATGGTGGACAGTTATGTGTGTGAGTTTATGTGGAGGAAGAAATAAAAATGAAAAGATATCTTAATGAAAATACTCAGTAACATGAATGGAGTTCATCCTTTTTAGTAAGTAATAAAACTTTTTTTTATTAGAATCCGCATTTTGGCTTTTTTTTTTGTGAGGAGGGTCGGAACTCCTCTACAAAAGATTCCATTTTTCTTCCTCTTTTTTACTGGGCTGAATATTGCTTCCACGAGTATCCACGCAAATACTTTAATCGCGCCTCCTTCACACACACACACACACATAATAGAGTGTACACAGTGACTATTTCTCTTTCTTGCATACACGCAAAATACTTTACAAAGAAAACTATACAGACAAAAATTTTCATTTTAGAATCCGTTGACATTCTTATATTAAATATAGGTTATGGTGTACTGGAAATAGCACCTGGAAGTAATAAATAAAACCTACTTGTTACAGGCATGCACCTGGCCGGAAGAAATAAAACACAGTTGATTGACACGGAAACAACTCCTCGGGAATAACATATTCATGCAGAAAAAACGCCTGAAAATGTTTACTGCAAAGGTTATCTGCAGACGCAAATACCCCTGTCACTAAATATATGCCCTAGGACCGTGACTACGTTGACAGCGAAATCACTGAAGAAGCATTTATAAGTGGATGCGTGGGTGTCCCAAAAAGATTATATTTGTATATAGCAGTAGAGATACAATATTTATTGTAACTAAACATCATAAGAATAACTTTGTAAACCTTCGCTATTAACCAAACAAGCAATAAATCAAACTTATCACATTTATCTTTCATTCATACATTTCCATTGCAAAAACTTATTTTATCAATTTTCTCGCATTGGCAACATATGGACCGTCCTACTATGTGAAAGATGTCTTTAAGATCCAATCTATCGCATTGTTAAAAGTTGAAGTACTATAACATGCCAAGTGTGTATTGTTTATTAAGGATACTTGCAAATAATATACACCATCTGGACGCAAATATATCATAAATAAATAAATTACAGTTAAAGTTAGCAGTTGTTTATATGTATGGAAATCTATGATACATATGAAGTGTCTATGTCTTTGTCTGTCTGTCTGTCTGTCCGGGGATATAATTCAAAACAAAACCCTATTCACAAATCAAAAACAACTTTTCTCGAGTAAAATTTTACGATGAATAATGGTGGTATTCATTTAGTATTAGGCTTTTATTTTCTATAATAATATCGAGTTTACGCTGAACATCCATAAACAGCAAAAACAACTTAACTTATTTTAATTTAATTTTATTTTATTTATAACGTGAACGTTGAAAATTATAGAAATTAATAAGTAAGAATAAAAATTGTTATCTATTGTTCAGGAATGGGAGTAGGAGTAAACAGGGATTTTCATCCATTTCCGGACAACGTCGGATGTGCCTAGTAGTAAAATAATACAATTAGAAATCAATAATAAATGTGAGGCGCTTTTTACACAGACATGAAAGAAGTAAATAGACACCCTACAGAATAATTCATGCACGTTTACAATTTCTGTTTCCTTCGCCGACAGATAGCACTCAGAGCCGTACAAATCAATGATATTTTATATCATATTTGTACGGCACCGTTTACGTATGACACAGATAAAAGAGAAATTAGTATTCTCAGAGTCTCAGAGAAGGCATATTATAGGTTAATCCGAAGGTGGACTTAATCAGCGTCAAATCGTTGCAAACCTCGGGATTACACTTTCCATTGTTAACCGAGTGATCTCCAATTCATCATTATTAATGATAGTAAGGGTGTCTATTTACTTCTTTCATGTCTGTGTATATGGTCTTGTTAACCCTTCCACAAATTAATCTCGTATAATAAAAGTGAAAGTCCGACTCGTGTCGCAGTATGAATAATCACGTATAAAAATTTAATTTTATGAGCATTCATTAGTTATTTCCCCTTTTTTTCTAATTTCGTCTTCTTATTTTTATCGAAAAGAAGTGCGAAAAAGAAATGAAAAAAGAAGTTTAAAAAGAAAGTGAAAAAAAGGAAGTGAGCAAGAAGAAGTGAAAAAAGGAGACGAAAAGAGAAGTGAGAAAACGAAGTGAAAAATGGAAGTGAGACAAGGAAGTGAACAAGGAAATAAAAAAGGAAGTGAGAAAAGGAAGTGAGAAAAGGAAGTGAAAAAAGGAAGTGAGAAAATGGAGTGAGAAAGAAACTGAGTTAGATCTCTTCGTTTCGGATGAGTCGAAGTTTCATAGTCATCTATCTCCGAACTGTCTAAAACCCCATGAAACTACAAAACAGTATAGAAAAAAGTACTTTACATACCAAAATATTTCGTACAAAACGATTTTCAACCAAATATTTTTGTGTCTTTTGTAGAAAAGCCTCGCCACTAATGGAAAAATGAGTTTAGCAAAAAAAAAAGAGAAAATGGTCCCGCCAGTCATGCGTAGTACATGCACATTGCACACGCACTTTACTTAGTTACGAGTTAAGGTTAGGCTAGGGTTAAGTAATAATTATGGTTTAGGGTTAGGTTATTGCTGAGATTAGGGTTAGAGTTAGGGTTACAAAATCAAAAATAAATTCGACTGTGGAACGCTATTCTACGGAATGGTTGAGCTATTCTAGGGTATGGTTCGATAGAGGGGCGACCCTTTTGTATGAATAAGGTATATGGTTCAGTCCTAGGAGACCAGCATCCCAGGCATTACCCTTTCTTCATAAGGGGGGTGTTACCGGTCGCCTGCTGCCACCTACCGTCTCGGTTATTTTTGTAGCCTTCCAGAGTGCCCTCTTGGGGGAGTTGGCTTTTTCTACAAGCTTAAATCAATGTAAAGTCTAACCTTGCTGCAAGAGGGAAGCGGATACCCTCTTCCCCGAAAGACAATGCACTTACTCCCTCTCCGAATAAGGAATTAATGTCTGAGTGGATGGCCTTCTAACAACAGATATTACACTTTGATCCTATCGCAAAGACCGGATTCAGTCTTTTTCGTCACGCTTGTTTGAAATAACATTACATTCAATGAACGCATCTTAAAAAATATTAATTCTTGTTTTGTGGGGGGGGGGGGTCATGTTGTTAACACAAAATTTGTATTTTAGAACGACCTCGTCCTGAAATAAGACCATTCCCTCTCTGCTTACCCCAGCATTGCTTGTCTAATCCGTCCCTGACGTTTAGCCCAGTGTACATTACTTTTTTATTAGGTCGCTACTCCTGCCATGTGACAGCTTGTATTCGATCGTATCCCCCGGTATAATTGATTAGTTTTACCCGTGCGGCTCGTTTCATTTAGTGTGTACAATATCATACGGAATTTCCATTAACAGAGTTTCTTTCCAAGAACTTCCCATCTGTGGAACACCTTACCACGGTACTGCTTCACTGCTATAACATAGACTTCTTTAAATCTAATATCAGTAAATACTTGTCATAAACCGTTCTCATAAGTCATCAAATTTTGTTCATTCCATTCATCGTTTTCAATCCTCTCATAATATTCATCATCATTCGCCTGACAATCTACCCATCTCATTAACACTTATCCTCGAGCAGCTTTTGACCTTGATAAGTGGAGACTCATTAGTAAAAAAAAAAGTAAGGGTGATTGTCTTAACCTTTTAATGTGCGTATATTGGCAGTCAAAAATTCCGTGAAAATAAACTTCTTTGTTTGGACCTTACAGCTATATCATATTTAAATAGCAGTCATTGTCAGATCACCAAAGTTAAGCAACGTTGGATTAGGGCCAGTACTTAGTTGGGTGATCCTTTTGGAATACCAGGTGTCCTAAGTTTCGATGTTGAAATGGTGGTAAAGTCACTTTGTATAATACCTTTAGAAAAGGTATAAATCTGTCTGTTAACCCATGGCCACCGAGAGTTAACAAGGCCAAGCAACTAACTTCTTGCCCCCCCCCTCTGACGTCATTGTGGTTGGTTAACTTAATTTCGCGCCTTTTTAAATTTCATTTCATAATTCACAAAGTTAAAATGCCTACTGCATGTGTTTGGATTTCCAAAAGAGAAATAATTACGGCAAATATGGATACACGCAAATAAGTTTGAATTTTTTTTTAAAATTATTTAAAAAATCAAAAGTCTGAATTACTTATTCATTATTTGATAAAAAAGTAGTGTATAGCCAATAATTAATCCATTTCTTTTTATTATTTTTTTCGATGTCTTATTAAGTGTAGTATATTTTATCTTTTCTCTGTACTTTTGTAGATTAAATAAATGAAATAATAACGGCATATTTAATCAATATTTTCACACACAAAAAAAATATTGATTAAACAATGCTTTATTCAACGATAATATCGTTAATTAACAAAATTAATTTTTCTTCGAGTTATAATGATTTTATTAACACGGAGTTTAGGGGCATTTTTCGTAATATATACGAAATAGTTAAAAAAAAAAATTATTTTAAACATATACAGATCTTTATTTTCATTTTAAAAAATTCATGGATTTTTTTCATATATAAAAATATACCTTTAGTAATGGTGTATTTTGTTTAAAAAAATAATACATTTTCACTAAGATTTTTTTAAAAATAGTTTCATTTACGGCATTTCGAACAATTTGGAACAATGTTATTTAAATAAATAGTAAATCACATGAAATATATTATGAAATTATATTTTTTGGTGAAAATATTGATTAAACAATGTTTTATTCAATGATAATATCGTTAATTAACAAAATTAATTTTTCTTCGCGGTATAATGATTTTTATTTAGGGGCATTTTTCGTAATATATACGAAATAATTAATTTTTTTATTTTAAACATATGCAGACCTTTATTTTCATTTAAAAAAATGCTAATCTACTTTTTCATATAGACTCTTGTGATGAGGGTCACAATATTGAAAAAACAGAAAGAATGATTATCTGGAGTTCTTCCAATTCTATACCGAACAATTTTTGTGATATGAAAAATGATCACATCAGTAAGAAAAAGCTAAACAGAAAAAGAAAATTAGAAACATTCTACTAAATATTTTCTATAAATTTATATTGAATAAAGATCAGTTTCAGGATAAATCGAATCGTGTTCATTTCTTTTCTTTTTTTACATGCAATTTTTAAAGTTTTCTAATGCTTTGTTTTAAATATTTACAATATCGTATGGTCAACATGTTTTGATATTTTGGATAACTTTAGTAAAGGTGTTTTTTGTTTACAGGAAATAATACAATTGCACCAAGCTTTATAATTAAGTAATGGATTTATTATATTCCGTGATCATTAATTAATAAATACTGAAAATTTCATTAAAATTGATTGATTTCCTGAATTTTGATGGATTATTTAGTGAATGGAGAAGTCGAAATGTTTTGATATTTTGGATAACTGTTTTTTGTTTACAGGAAATAATACATTTGCGCCAATCTTTCTAATAAAGTAATGGATTTATTATATTCCGTGATCATTAATTAATAAATACTGAACATTTCATTAAAATTGGTTGATTTCCTGAATTTTGATGGATTATTTAGTGAATGGAGAAGTCGAAATGCCTTCTTCTTATTATTACGACGGCCATTGTTTGACACGCAATGCAGTGACGTCATTTTCGAGCCAACAGGCCTGTAGTAACTCTCGGTGGCCATGGTTAACCCCACTTAGCTCTGTGGAATATTAGTAGATTAGACTCTCAAGCCTTGCCTGAAAAACGAGTCTAGGAGGAGGAAATCGAAATAACAACAATCCCGCTCTGCTTTACTTCAATCATTTTAGATTGTGGCCCTATCATGGCAGCAAACGTGGTCGTATGTACCGTGGATGTCACTAAGTGTCGTATTCTGGTTGACTTAACATTAAATGTAGTCCGATGCCACCATTGGCATTCTTCAGGTGATCGGCGATATTAAGAAGAAAGTAATGCATGGGAGGATATCCTCCTCGGACCGAACAGAATTATACGTTGTTCACTACGATCCATGGCCGAGAGATACTTTAATACATCTAATATATGAAGTAAAGTCAGTCTCTTTATTGTTTTTTTGTCATTGATAGCTTTCTTCCTACAAAATCGGTATTTTATTCTGGTTCGTCGATGTAACTTACGACCTTCTTCAGTGCGTCTTGTCGAACTCAGGAATCTTTATGTCGAACTCGGGAATCTGTAAGAAATTTGGAACCCAACCCTTTATTGAATCTACGGGGTAGATTGTTTTCGTTTCGTCAACCATGACTGAGTAGAAATTTTAAGTAATTCTTAATGATATTCTTAGTATCGCCTGTACTGAGGATTGAACCTTCAACCTCCAGAAGATTGTCACTTAGAACTGTTTATCGCTTAACACTTTATTTGTTGCTCCATGTGGACAATTCTAGTATGGATTTTGAGAGCCTTAAACCAATTTTTTTTCTTTAGATGTGTAGTGTTAGTATTTATTACTACTAATATTACTATTAATATGAGATAGGCTCAGATTTTACTTCCTTCATTGTTCCATTCCAGCCAGCTTGGCCTTTTGGCTAAGATTAAAGTGTAGTATCTGTTCCGATTGATACTGCACCCCATGGACTGGTATTGTCTTGGCCTTCGGGCTTGATTTACGCCGGTCTATGGGACGGTCCTGTGCAGTTCTAGGAGGTCCACCCTCCCAGGCTTCGCCTATCCTCTTTGGGGAGGAGTAAGTTTATTGCTTACTGCGTGAGGCGCCCCTACCGGGGAATGCCGACGGGGCTGCCCAGGCAATTTTTAATGGCCAGAGTGCTCACCTCTCGGGCGCTGGATTTTCAAACCTCACTTTCCCGACCCGACCTTGGGTCACATCTTACTTGTGGGAGTAAGATAAAACTGGCCTTGTGCCTAACTCCTGGAGAGGAGTAAATAAATACTGTCTTTCTAGCTCAGAAATATCTCTAATACAAAAACAACTCTCCGTCACAAAATCACATCAACTACAATCCAAGCGCCGTGTCGAGACTAAGACTTAACCTGTTTAAATTTTCAAACGATACTCTTTTGTTACTCAACCCTGGTTATTCAAAATTCGCAGATGTAACCTTTCCCCTAGCTGCGTGTACGAGAATGCACAAGTATTTTAAACAGAACTTAATAATGTCAGTCGCCGTCTGACATCAATCATGGTGTCATACGATAACTACCAAACATTTATTTAAGCCATACTAATCTATGAGAAATGCGGTTGGTGATTACACAACTCTCATTTCATCATTGCACAGGAATATTTTCAGAGGGTATCCATTGTTTTTTTTATACAAAAGGAAGCCAACAACCAAACCTCGTGACGTTTAGCCGCTAATTTATTGTAATCACTCCATCAATTCTGGTTCAACTAATTAAAATCGTTAAAAACTTCTGATAACCTGAAAAAACTGGAGTTAGCGCAATGGCGACTCACTAAAAAACACAATTTCAATCTTACCTTCGTCTCACTTGTAAAGCAAGTTTAATTGTTTCGCTGACATACCCATCGATTGGGCGCGCCCCAATTATAACACATAAAACTGCCTATGCGTAAAAGCGACTAAAACGGACGCTTTTCATAATACGCCATGACTGTCACCCTCGTCACCATTCCCCTCTACCACAATGGCCCTTTTTTATATTCGCATCTCTATTAGAGACTGTCTATCATGCATCAGTTTGAAATAACATTTGCATCGCTAATCGCGCAACTGAGACGGACGCATCTTATTCTAAACTAGTCGTCCTACCCGGCGTTGCCCGGATGTGTATTTACTTGCAATTTGCTTTGTTTTTCTTTTCTTTTTTTTAAACTATGCTGGTTTTTATGTCCAAAAGATTGTTATTTGTGTTCCAATCAAAGGGGTGCATCTCTGTATGGACAAATACAGATTTCCGTCCATTTTTAAGATGACGGCTATTTAAAAATAATTCCAACTCGGACAATGTATTTTCCGGAAAGGAATTAAATCGAATAAGACTTTATTTTTCTGAAAAAAACCTGCTGCAACGATTCACAAGAAAAACTGATGAATCAGAATCACATATTGATTTTGTAAGAAGAAATCTATCGATGACAAAGAAACGACAAATAGACTGACTTTACTTTATATATGAGATAGATCAAAGTATCTCTCGGCCGTGAATCATAGTGAACAACCTATAGTTCTGTAAGGTCCTAGGACTATGCATTATATCTTTCTTCAGAGCAAAGATTTGTTTATCGCCGGTCACCTGAAGAATTCCGACGGAAAGTTGTACAGCCGTCTAGAGTGCCCTCTTGAGGGGGAGGGGGGTTGACTATAAACTGACGTCATATCTAACTTTGCTGCAATGGAAGGCAGGTAACGAAATAGTATTTTGCGTGTCTGTCACGCTCAAATAGAATGTTCGTTTAATAGCATTTCCATCGCACAACGCGTAGATGGAACGGATCAGTTTTTGGTTTTCTTTAAAAAGCAAAGATTTTACAATTGTTGTACCAAGTGTATTTGCAGCACCCCAATTGTGATAACAACTGAACGAAACGGATTTAGCACGCCACCGTATCCCACGTTACTTAAATCGCTTGCCTTTTACAAACATAAACAAACAATAGAACACGTATTTTTTTGTTGCTTTATTATTATTATTATTATTATTATTATTATTATTATTATTATTATTATTATTATTATTATTATTATTATAACTATTATTAATTATATTATTTTTTTTTTTAGTTTGTGACAGCTAAAATGTCCATACCGTATGGGGAAGTAATGACCCCTTTTCGGATGGAGATTCTCGCTGACGCAACACAATGCTTTTCATTTCCGTCGTTAGCTTAATTGGGGTACTGAAAATACACTTAGTTTCATTACACTAATTGTTGTGATCAATGAAAAGTGCCCCGTTCACTTAGTCGCCTTAGCGTTATTCTGAAAGAAAATCGATCATCGATTTACTTGCCTTAAAAGTAATAACAAACTTCGGGTGTTTTTGATATTGATTTTATTGAAACAAAAACTATTTACCGGTCTGTTCCTCGGACATCTAGTAGTAGTAGTAGTAGTAGGATGAGGAGAAAAAGGAGGAGGAGGAGGGGGGAAGGAGGAGTAGTTTTTGCCATTATATCGGACGGTATCCATGATAGAGGAGGACAATCACCATCTTTGAATTTAAGCCAAAATAGCACAGGTAAATAAATTGCATAGGTAAAAACAACAAAAAAAAGATGACGCCATAATTTTAGAAAAATGAATGAATCGACTTCAAAGTGTGTTTTTTCTTCAAGCCGTATTTTCGTGAATTTCCGGAAGAGGCCGAAGACGTTCGTCGAAGATGCACGTGTTCCTATTCAGGATAAGCACCCCTGGATGGATCAAATAATCCATAATTTCTTTTCGTCTCCTCTGATCAATAGTTCAGTCAAACAATACAACACTAGCCGTGACAATGGGTGCATAGTCGTAGAATATAAAATATAAGTTTAAATAAGTCACGCTAAAACAGAATACGTTAGATAGAAAAACAGGGACAAAACGCAGTGGGTGTTCAGACGAAACCAGCAGCAGATGAAGGAATGAAAAGAAAAACAGTGCGTAAAAGAAACGAGTGAAAAAGACTGGGATAGGGCATCGAGATTATACGTTATAGGATGATGACACTTTCAGAATAGCAAGAGACTACATATGTGATCCGGCAGTTAAAGTCGGTGTTGTCGAACCTGCCACCCCCAATCTCAGCCGAGCTACTGACCGATAATGATACTGCCATCTGCAGTCAGCAATTCAAACGGTTAATGAATGACAAAGGCATTCGATTTCGATCGTGCTGCGTGTACAAGCCACCTGAAAATGGTATTGTAAAGATATATCATCGGATACGAAAACAGATTGCATCACGAAAAAGCTGCCTTGTCATGAAGGCTGCATATTGGTACAACGTAACCCCTAAAGATAACCCGTCCGCTTCGTCTGCGCCTGCCAATCTGCTGCATTCGTACCAGATTCGAATTAAAGGAATTAGTGTTGTGCCACCGGTGAACCGTGAAGTGATCTTGGTCCGATGCGTAGTCTGGATGAAAAATCGATAGAGACGTTGCATATCGAAATTTATAACAGGTCGCATTACCGGTATCACCAGTCCACAGTCGGTAATCGTTAATGTCAAGCCTCGACACATGGGATATGTCTCTAAGTTCATTATACGTGTGTGGGCTGCAGTATGACTAGGACCCTTCGAAGGATTTAGCGTCATTAAAGCGCTAGTATACACCAGGAGAATAGGAATTATTGTTCACGAGTTTATGAAAATCGAGTTTGGTGAAAAAGGAATGCTTAAATTCTATGCCTGGTAATATGTCATTTCGACTGGAAAATAGCTTACAGCTAAAAAAATCATTAAACGGTGCATTTCTATTGCGTGGTTAGCAAGAAACCCAAAAAATAAACTTTTTTATGAGTTTTTTTGGCATGCTTGTGCAGCGCTGGTTTGCGTTCAGAATACAAGCATGCTGATGAAAAACAAAGTAACAACTCGAGAGACAACGATATTTATTTGTCGCGAACCCGACATGGTTCGCTAAGAAATAGTGTTCACTAGAATGTGTATGTAGGGAGGAAAAGTCTGTGTACCGAATTGTGTGTCTGTAAGTACGCACATGGTGTTAGCTGTAAAATTGAGTTCACGAGAATATGTTCAATAAAGTCTAAGTAGAAAGATATGTAAGTATGCATGTGTATGAGAGAGTAGAGAAAAGTCTTACGTACATGTGTGCGCTCATACACAAGCACACTATTGTGTGCTTGTGTATGAGCGCACACATGTCAAAGCAACCGTTAGACCGAGACGGTTTGCAGGGTGTGTGTGCTATCGAGGCCGGAAGAAAAAAATGAATTTTGCCTGTGCAGCTCTTTTTATAGTCACAATAGTAACACCACCTGGCGTATCTAAAGGGCAGACAACTCTGGTATAAAAACACCCCCTAGTGTGAGTCTGTGTATGTGTGTTTGAGAAAGGGCGGTAATGCTACACTGCTAAACACGTACACGAAACGCAAAACACGATATTTTACAACCAATGAAAAGTGCAAAAATTACCAGCAATTTACTTCCAAGTATACAGTCAGACGGAGACACATTGAAGAAACGAGGTCCACGTCGCGTCTGCTGACGATTCATTGAATGACGCTATTACACTACATCTTCACGGCTTCATCCAGAATTCATAGATCATTGCTCGCAAGAACAAAATACTTTCGTTTTCCCCTTATTTCTAGAATTACTACATTATTGATAGAATTATTACATGCATACTAACATTTAAACATTATACGTGTAATTACGTTTTTTTGTTGCACATAGACACATAAATGAGTTACCTTTTATTAGAAACTATATTTGAATAATCAGAGACATTATTTAAACAGTGTTTCTTTAGTAGTATTTATGTCTTGGCGATAACAAAATTATATTCTTGTTTATACAACGTTGCTATTTGTACTGAATGTTATTCTACGTTATTGAATTGGATTCTGGCACTCTGTTTTTTTGGTTGCGTTTAACAACAATCTGAGTTTACAGATACCCCACAACGAATACATCATTTTCACAGCTGGCTTAGTATTATTAGGCTTATCCAGGAGAAACATACAATATTATAGGTCATCTGAATGATATCCTTTGGACTGATAAAAACAAACAAGTGACACACCCCAGGGAGATTCGTCACATGATTGAGAACATAATTTTCGCCCAGTAACGGTTGTTCCGCTGTGACAACAAATGTGTGGGTTAGCAGGTGATACAGAAGTACTTGCTAAATACATCGGTACTGTTATAGATGATGCGCCTGATTTCCGTGACTTCGCGTCTACAACGATCAGGCAGGTCGTGGAAGCGCCCGAGAGCTGACGGAATAATATCATTTTTTCTTTGTTTTATCTTATGAAAACATTGACAAAATCCCCCCCCCCCCCAAAAAAAAAACAACAACATTATTTTGACAAAAAACAAAAACTAATTTTAATCTATGTATTATTTCTTTGAATTTATTCGTCTTATATTAACGCCTGCAAGTCTTCTATTAACGCTTGGCGTTTTCGTCTCGGCAACTCTCGGGCTCTTCTGCGACCTGTCCGATCGTTGCCGACGCGAAGTCACGGAAATTAGGCGCGTCATCTAAACACCACCAATACATCTTTGTATTTATTAGGGAGGTTTCGTCCCTACATACAATGCCTGGTTTTCCCAAATGGTCACCCATCTGGTAGTGGATGGGATCAACGTCGCTTAACTTCGGCGATCTAACGAAAATCAGTGTGTCAACGTGATTATGCTGTATCTGAGTTATCTCCCTTTATTTATTATGGCTAACATTAGACGAATGGACTCTCTTGTACAAAAGGTAAGAAAACTAGTCCACGCAAAAGTGGGGAAGTTGGAACAAGTTTTTATCCACCTCCTGACGAGACCTTCAATGTATAGCTTTCAACAATCTGACACCGTATCCCCCAGGAGTATTTATTTATCTATTGATCATACATGTTTTCTCTGTCTACGACCATGGCAACACATGTCTTTCATATTATATTGAGACTTTAATATATTCTCTCTTAAGTAACTTAATAAAATCTCTCTTTAGTACTACTTTGTGTATCATATCATATTAATTAACACTTTACATGCTTCGTATCCATGCTTTATGTTTATCTTGACAAAGTTTTTATGTGAAAGTAAATGTGCGTCTATGTAAATCCAACTTTTTTACTCACTATTGTCTTTTTTCCTTCTTTCGATCCTCGTGTGTGTTATCAACTATAACACAACGCACAAAATGGCGACCGCTTGTGCGAGAAAGATACACCCGAACACGTGGTCGCTAAAAACGTAAAACCTAGCATTTAAAATATTCGTTAGCTTAACAATCTAAAACATGACAGATTTTAATTGGTTTACGGCATGGCCATCCCTACTACAGGCCAGGCAATCATGAAACTGGGGTCTTTTACTGGGGGCCATGTGAATTTTCTTAAATATTCGATATAGAAGTTGCAAATAAAGGGAAAATTTCCCTGTGATATTAGCTTGATGTTTTTATATGAGCTAATTGATAAATTTTACAATTATTGATGAATTCCTATAAATGAAGAGACAGGTAACTTTGAATAAACAAAGGCAAATGCATATTTCAATGAGTGATTTTTATTTCAATGTGGGATTTTTTTTAGAGAATTTGTACTTGTGTCAAAAGATCATGACTTGTATATTGTGGTTAAAAAAAAAGAAGTTTGTTCAAATGTGATATGTGGTTTACTAACCAAAAATCTAAACTGTCCTCATTTTGATTGTTTCAACACAATATTTTGGCTATAGTATTCATTTCACATCATAAAATTATCCAAAAACAAAGTCCAAACTAAAATTTCAGTATCCAAATCTCTAGTGTTGTCTCGTAGTCGATTAATCTAAGCAAACAGAAGGTTTAATTAAAAATCTATAGGTGATCCTATAAAATAGACAGGGTTCACAGCAATGAGTTACAATAACCATAATGTTGTGGCAAAACAAGGATGGCACTACTTACAAAAATGTCTAAGGAAAGTTCTTCACCTCAAAATCTGAAAGTAGTAATTAAAATTTCCCACTGAACAGTGGTATCCAGTGGAACTTTTAAATCAACACGATCTATTCCTTTCAAAAACTTCAATACTCATGATAAAAAGCAGTATCATTGAATATTTCCTCCTCTGTAAGACAATCTTTTTGTATGATATATCCTGCTATATAAAAAAAGCGACATTTTAATATCTTTGGAGATACCAGTTTCTAGGTCTGGCAGGTGATAAAATGTTTCGTATGCCAATTCATCCAACAGATATCCGCATTGTGAGCAAGTATGGCCTGAATCATGGCTATACTCTCTAACATTAACTTTCAACTGAAGAAGTAATTTTGTTTTTTGAATATGGAATTTCTTAATAACATTTTGTACAGTAATAGAAATAAGTACCACCAGAATCTTGTCTCAATTTACAAAATTCAGTTTCAAGACAGTCGGTGGTAAATCCCCCAAGAATAACAAAATTGAACCCACTGTCAAGTAAATGTCAATTAAACAATTACGTGTATGCTTTTTAGCCATATTAGTGTCTCTTGTGAAGGATTTTATTCTCTTCCCTTGCTTTCCCCTCATTTGTTTTGCCATACTTCCAAAATTTACAAATGTCAAATTTCCATCATTTCGATCTTATAATACGCTTTTCAATGGATCATTTGTCTTGACACTTCCATAAATATCTTTTTCACTCACTATTTTCCAAAATTTCAAAATATCTTCGATGAAAGTAAGTTTCTCTTGTATCATCATCCTGTAATAATGGGTGAGTTTTCATTGCAGTTAGTCTCATCACAAAACACTTTCAAACAGTGGGAAACGTTTTGTCTCTCGACTGGTTTTGGAAGAACCGTTACTTCTGTTAGTTGTGATAACTTAACAAATTGATTTTTTCCATGCGCAAAAAGTTGTTTCACTATTTTCCATTTTGTTATCATTTCTTTACCATCAGAATAAAACAGCAATTCTGAACAG
>OY744515.1:103314639-103322139 GCA_963556195.1 Sepiola atlantica | reverse complement strand
GGGTATATCTTTCCCGAACACGGAGTCGTCATTTTGCGAGTTGCGTCATCGACGATAACATACGCGTTTTGTTGGAATAAAGAAAAAGAAGAAGAATAGTGAATAAACAGTTTTATTTACATACGTGGACATTTATTCACGGATAAACAGTTTGTCGAAGACAAACGTAAAAAAGAGATACGAAACATGTAATGTGGTATACATTATAATACACACAAGGGAAAGACCAACCGACATACATTAGTATTTAAAAAATAATACAATCAAGATGAACACATGTTGCCGAGGACAGAGATGGAGAACTATGTATGGACAATGAAAGTAAATGTTACTTAATTGTGCGTGTGTTCGCGCGCTCATGTGTGTATGTAGTGTGTGTGCGAGTCTCTGCGACTGCTATTAGCAGAGGTAACCTAAAGACAAGGTCTGCTAGGGGTTGAAAAGACATGCTCTTAAAAAGAGCTGGACGAAATTCCCATCCGATTTGAATGAAGAGCCAGAAAGAGGGTAATATTCCGCAGTGGGTAGAACGAGATTTCTTAACTTAAAATTATTATATTTATTTATTTATTTTTAATCTGTAAGTTATAGCTCATTACGCTGAATTTTTAAATAATGCTGACGTAAATAAATGGTTCAAAACGGGAAAGAAATAAGTCTATTCGTTATATGCGACAAAGAAAATAACCTAAACCCCTAATAAAAATGAAATTTTTTTCCTTTTGTAAAAAGTCTCCATGGGCACGAATTATCTCCCTTGTGGTATATCAGGAAGAGACTTACTTCCCTTCTGTCTTGTACCATTTATTTACATCAGCCATATTAATATAAGCTATGTGTTTCGTGTGTCTGATTCAAGCCACATTAACCTACTTAAAAAAATATTGTATATAATGGCTTTATGCACTAATACGTTATTTTCAAAGCGCGCCGAGCACCATTTTTGTTTTGTTTTGTTCTTTTGAAGAAAAACACTTTTCCACTCTGAACAATGTTTTCAGATCTTTAGATTTTCCGTATCTACCTCCCACCAGTAACTAAACTCCTAGCTTCTTATAAAACCTTAATTCTACTGTGAATAAAGTTACACAGTTTGCTTATATTATGTAGACAAAGTTACAAACAGTAACAGCAGTTGGTTAAGTATTCGAATCGAATGAATTTTCTAGGCGATAAGTGGTCAATTATTTTTACCTTTCATCTATTCCGGTCTCATCTTGTTTGATACCAAATGGCACACTCCCGATGATCTATTACGGCTAAGTACATGTTTCATATATATATATATATATATATATATATATATATATATATATATATATATATAAGTAAATATTTATCATTCGCATACATATATGTTTTATGTTCACTAACAATCATCAGTGTGGCTTATATAACTGTACCACAGGTCGAACAATTTGGACCATGGACCCGAGTAACTTAAATCCAACATTCTTAAACATATTATATAACTGATTTGAACCCTGGACCAACATTCTTAACACTTCATATTCAAATGCGAGAGAAATAAACACACACACACATATATATATATATATATATATATATATATATATATATATATATATATATATATATATATATAATAAAAATAAAATAACACGGAATCACATAATCACCGGTGCAATAATTTATTTCAACCCTGTGGCCTTGTCAAGCATCCAAGCGAGGTGATTACATTTTTGAAAATGAAAAAAAGAGAAATTCACACTCACTATACATATAGAGAGAGCGACAACATATTTAATACATATCTTGAGAGAGGGGGAAAGAG
This sequence comes from Sepiola atlantica, assembly GCA_963556195.1. Lineage (NCBI taxonomy): Eukaryota > Metazoa > Mollusca > Cephalopoda > Sepiida > Sepiolidae > Sepiola > Sepiola atlantica. Next base: position 103,320,344 of record OY744515.1, on the reverse strand, counting down.
TTATTTAAGACGTAAATCTAGGTGGAGGAGAGTGATGACATATTTAATATATATATCTAAAGAGGAGGAGATTTCACAATTTATAACGGTAGGCGATACAGTGAGGGAGAAAGAGAGCAATATATATAGAGAGAGAGATAGGGAGAAGGGAAAATTGTATGATTTACCACGGACGGTATGGAGAGGGTTGGGAAGGTAGTTGAGGTATCTTTAAAAAGAGGTCAGCCTATCTAGGTCCCCCTCCAACCGCCTAACCTCAAGCCATCTCTCAAAGCCGGAAATCACAGTAAACGGTCCGGCGACTGAGAAAAAAGTTCGGAGGATATAAGAAATGAAAAAATTGAAAATAGATAATCAGCCAACCAATATTTTCTTAAAGTTTATTATTATTATTATTATTATTATTATTATTATTATTATTATTATTATTATTATTATTATTATTATTATATGATCAAATAATTTATTTTAAATGGTATGGATTTACGACTTATTTCCGCATTAATTGTTAGGGTAAATTAAATTGTTTTATTTTTGGATTGGTGTATATATATATAAGGTTAATACAACAAAATATATAAGAGGCAACTAATATCTTTAATTAGTGAACATCCGGATAAAAATAAAGCTCAATATACTGGATAGAGCATTAATAGCAATAGATAAAGTGAAAGAATAAAATAAGGTGCGAATCAAATTTTATTACAATTCAATGTTCAAGCAAAGTTCTTTAAAGTCCTTAACTCATGAGTTTTCAAAGAAAATCTTCTCCTCAGAGGACCATTACCGCAATGACATTACTGCAGGTAATAAAAATTAAACTTTGAAAAAATATATTTTAAAAAATATATAAAAATACATAAAAGTATATAAAACATCAAATATATCGGCCCAAAACATACTTTTTAGTAAAACTATACAGTTCATCCAAGTCAACAAGTCTAAAATAGCTCCAGGCAAGATATCAAAGAGGTTGATTAAAAAATAATCTGAGGAGAAGATTTTCTTTGAAAACTCATGAGTTAAGGACTTTAAAGAACTTTGCTTGAACATTGAATTGTAATAAAATTTGATTCGCATCTCATTTTATTCTTTCACTTTATCTATTGCTATATATATATATATATATATATATATATATATATATATATATATATATATATATATATATATATATATATATATAAACAATGATGTAAACAACTTTCCGGCTTCCCAAAAATAACAACGTTCTTTTTGTTTGAAATGTTTTAGTTGTGCTGACAAAGTACACAGCCTATTGTTTATTTTAAATACTCTATTATTATTGGCATAACAATTAATTAGTGATTGCAGGTTTTAAAGAAATTAAAGACTTCCGTAAATAGTTACGACCTATTCTGAGTACATTCTCTAAATTATAATGGCGATACGATTTTATACTTAAACTAATGAATCATTTTTTTTTTTTAAGTAAAACATTAAACCCCCGCAAGAAATGAAAACAGCACTTTTTGTATGTTGTTAAGGAGAATAACTTATTTTGTAAATTCTGAAGTTATTTTTCTCAATTGCTTTGATGACAGAATTTATTTTAAAAAAAAACTTTTTGTTTTGATGTTTCGCTTTCATTCTTCACTTAAGAAATTAAATGAAATAAAGCAGTTTTATTTGTCTTCCAATCTTTTTATTTAAATTATAAACTAAGATTGTAAAAAAATTGTCGATTGATTTGAAATTGAACAAAATGTCCATTTGAAATTTAAGCGTGACAGACCAACGAAACCGATGGAAAAGCTTCTTTCTTTCTTTTTTTCAAATTTAAGCGTAGCAGACTGCCGGGAATCTTATTTAAAACTTAAGTGTGATAGACCGACGAAAACTGCTATTTCAAACTTAATCATGGCAGACCGAAAAAATACTTTTTCAAATGTAAATCTTGCAGACGGACGAAAATGCTATTTCAAAATTAAACGTTGCATGTCGCAAAAACCGGTACAGTTTTATAATTTATTTTTTGAAATGGCCATATTACATTTTGAATTAAGACGCTCAGTGAAAATAAGGTTTGTACGATTCGTTTTTTAACGGATTCAAATGTTTTATTAGATCGCTCTTGCAATGTTCTGGGTGGACGATCTTTAATGGAGTTTGAAATGGTTACTTTCGGGTCATCATTTGATTGGTTAATTTAAATCATGTGACAGTTTGACGACTTTGAAGAACGTTTTCTTCACATAGGAAATTGGTGTTGAATCATCAACATCTTGTTTTTTTTCATCTCCGCAAATGCAGTTTTCATTTCTTATGAGAATTCTGTCTACGTTAATTTTATTTTACTCCTTTTCATGTCAACTCGATAATATAAAACCGAGAATAAATTTAAATATAATTTTTAAATATAGTGTAATAGACTTTCGCTGTGAATTTAATTTGTTGGCCAAAAGAGTTGATTTTGGACTGTATACATCTATCTTCGGTGGAATTGATGACCATTTGAATTTATTTTCTTGGAAATGTTCCGAGAATAAAAATATGTATGACTGGGAAGTCATTGTTTAAAGTTATTTTTGGAAATCCTAAATATTAGCTATTGTTTTGTGCAGAGAACTTATGCCAAAATGTCATTATTTCAATGTGAGGTTATATTTGGAAAATTGAATTCAAATATTAACCAAAATTTATTGAAAATATCGGAGAAGAATCCAGAATAGTTTCGCTTAGTTAAAACTACTAATTATTTCAAAGTGTTATTGAATTTACCATTTATCATCGAAGGATAAATGAATAAAGAAAAAGTGAAGTCACAGTATATTTAATTTAAAGTCTTCAGTCTAGAAATTCACATTTTAATCTTCAAAGGAAAAAGGGGGAGTAATTATTTAAAATATTAATATTATTTTTAATTAAGTTAGAAGGTAATAATTATTTTATTTTCAGAGTCACAAGTAATTTATTACTTGAAAAAAATAAAAATAAAAAATAAAGGTAGGAATCAGATATTTGTCCAAGCCTCCAAAACACTTTATTTAATAAGAACCCTTCTTTTAAATGACAAGTTGTCGTCTGTTTTAAATGTTTTTGAACGATAAAAAACTTTTTTTTTATGAATATTATACTGATGAAAACATGTGAGCGAACTTTAAAAAAATGCACGAGCAAATTTCCATAATATATATATATATATATATATATATATATATATATATATATATATATATATATATATATATATATATATATATATATATATATAGTATAGGTATGAACTGTCAGTATTTGATTGTTAACATTTTTCTTTTTATATTACATATGAACAAACATGCATGTCAACCGTTTTTCCTTTATTTTTAATAATTTTTTGATTCATGAATATACAAACCAATTTGTTCTTTTTATTTACTTATTAAATTGTTAACCGAGAAAAAGAGCGTATAGATGAAAACGTCTTGCGCGCATTTAAAACAATTGTTACTACGTTAGCATTACTACGTTAACATTACTACGTTAGCACTACCTTTAAAACAAGTAAGAAAGCAGGCAACATGCCAGCGTTACCCCTAATCGGCGAAAATACGATGACAGAATTCCAATCAATCAATCATTCAATATATATATATATATATATATATATATATATATATATATATATATATATGTGTGTGTGTGTGTGTGTGTGTGTGTGTGTGTGTGTGTGTGTGTGTGTGTGTGTGTGTGAACGTCTATGCATCCATCCACATATTGTGAACATTATAAGTCTGAAAGCATATATCTGCAGGCTTTTATTTCTTTATTAGGAAACTATCACCCTCAACTTGTTCAAAACTTTTTTAAACGGTAAATCTTTTTCAGATTACCAACCGTTGTACGAGTTACAATAAGAGTATTGATTTACTCCTCTCCAGGAGTCAGGCACAAGGCCAGTTTTATCTTACTCCCACAAGTAAGATTTGACCCAAGGTCAGGTCGGGAAAGTGGGGTTTAAAAATTGCCTGGGCAGCCCCGTCGGCATTCCCCGGTAGGAGTGCTTCAGGCAGTAAGCAATAAACTTACTCCTCCCCAAAGAGGGGAGGCGAAGCCTGGGAGGGTGGACCTCTTAGAATTGCACAGGGCAGACTTATAGACTGGCGGAAATCAAGCCCCGAAGGCCAAGACAATACAAGTCTATGGGGTGCAGTATCTATCAGAACACATACTACACTTTGATCTTAGCCAAAAGGCCAAGAACAACAAGAGTAGAAACGGTATGAGTCGAAGATTATTTTTTTGAAACCCGACTATAAATATGATGAAAACAATCGCATATTAGTAAGACGCGTCCATTTAATCTCCACGTTTTTAGCTGATCATTATATTTTAACATTCAGTCGGACAGAGCTCAGAAAATGCTGTTTGCTAATAAGTAGTGACTTAGAGCACGATACAGGTTAGGCCATAAATTAAATGTACATTAAAATACTGCATTAAAAATATTTTAATGTCCATTTTAGATCCCCCCCCCCACACCGCCACATTTCGATGGTACTTAAAGACATCTTAGTTGCGCCTGTAGTTTCTATTACACAGAAATCATTATGATCAAATAGATTTTTATTGGTAATAATTTTATTCCACAAATCTGCTGCTATACTTTCTTTGTTCTTTCTACATTTCTGCCTCCCTCAGTCATCATCTCACGTGCTTTTTGTTCGTAACAACATAGGCCAATGTTCCACAAAAGAAACTGGCGAACCAGAATGAAACATTTATTTTGTGGCAAGAATGCAAAGATTCGAGAATCAGACTCGCTTTACTTTCTTATAAAAAAGAAGAAGATATAGAGGACTGATCTTCGCATGAACTCTAAGACCAACCCCTATAATATTTTGTGCAATAAAAGGGTCGTCAAATGAGAGGAAAACAAAGCCCTTCTATACATAACAGCGATGTGTTTATTTGAGTTACCTACACCGTTGGGCGTAGGTTGCCGAAAGTTTAGTCAATGAAGAAAATGAATTAAAATAATAAAGTTCGGCTGCCGAAAGTATTTTCTCGAGCCGTATATCTTCCAGTGGAAGATAGTCTCGCACGGCTATCCAGTGGGCATATTCAAAGCGCAGATATCGGACGTCTTTTTTCGTTGGTGCCAGGAGGCCTTCTGTCTGACCTGCGAATTCTAAAGGGTATGGAAGTAGTCCTTCAATAGTTCGGTCGAAATGTTTACGTCCTGGAGGCTGATTGGTCTTGATGTGACCAAATAACCTCACGGGGGCTGCTCTCCGTAAGAACGAAAGAAATGTTCATGTGTATGACTGTTACAAAGACATTTTATCTCTTTTTTTACTTTTTTAATAAAAAAACAACATTCCCTCCCGTTTATTTATTTTGAATGCTTTAGAACACACTCATATAAAAAAGAAAGAAACAGTGATGTCTCCATGGTATTTTTTCATTTAATTATTTTTTTTACTGTGAAAAATCTTTTAATTTTACGAATGATCTAATTTATTTTCAGTTCTAAACAAATTAGTAATTAGTTGGTGAAAAATAACTATTTTCGATTCTATCAGAAACAATTTTTGAAATACCGTGAATAGGGGTCATGCATGCTACTTGTGTCTGTCTGTTAACTATTTAACTTTCTCAGTCAGAGATTAATTAATAATTAATGTTGGGCCTCTTGAAATTATCGAAGGTTCTTCATTAGAACTTAACAAGAACCAATAAGTAAACATTGAAATAGACTA
>OY744515.1:103289639-103299639 GCA_963556195.1 Sepiola atlantica | reverse complement strand
CTCCTAATCTTTGTGATTTTCTTCATAAAAGTCCAACACTTTTTCTTCATGAAGTGTTCCATTATCCAGAAACGCCTTTCGTTAATCCCTTCTAGGAAATATGTTTCTGTATACATAGGGTCGTTCACATACCCAGGATTTCAAATACATCGATCTTACTCTAAGAACGAGTAGAAATCATCCACATATTTTACATCTATTCTCATGATAGATGGAGCCCTTGAAAAGTGATGTTGACTCTTCCAAATCCAATTAGGTACTGAATCAAAAAGCGCGCCCGAAGACACCAGAAGACACCGGATATGACGTCACCTCTAGACTTTATTACATCGATGATGATGCTGGAAGGAAAGAAAAGGCGGGAACACGACACACAACACAGACAAAAAACCTTTGTTGTTCAATTCCTTGACATCAACTTCAAATAAATATAAATCCTCCTTGTCAAATCACAGCTTCATAAGCTTAACTGTCGATTTTTCTCTGTCTTCTTTTTTTAACTCACAGCGCCTCCAACCGGCGTTCATAAGCCAACTGGCCATCCTCTCTCTCTTTCTTCTTCTTTTTTTAAACTCAACACCGTTTCCAATCAGCGTTATACGCTAACATATATATATATATATATATATATATATACATATATATATATATATATATATATATATATATATATATATATATATTAGTACTTCATGTATGCACATAAAATATTATAAGGAGATATAATTTTTTATGTGTCAATTTTCAGTATTTACTTCAACAGTGCTCGATACGTAAGTAGAGCTAGGTAAAAGCAATGAAAATGAATTTAGCCTGACGATTCCCCCCGGGGATGAAACACGGGAGCCTCTGTGTAGCTTGATTGCCATATATATTTTCATTGCTTACTATATATATATATATATATATATATATATATATATATATATATATATATATACGTGTTACATATATATATATATACGTTTTACATATATATATATATATACGTTTTACATATATATATATACGTTTTACATATATATATATACGTTTTACATATATATATATATACGTTTTCCATATATATATATATATATATATATATATATATATATATATATATATATATACGTTTTACATATATATATATATACGTTTTACATATATATATATATATACGTTTTACATATATATATATACGTTTTACATATATATATATATATATATATATACGTTTTACATATATATATATATATACGTTTTACATATATATATATATACGTTTTACATATATATATATACGTTTTACATATATATATATATACGTTTTACATATATATATATACGTTTTACATATATATATATATACGTTTTACATATATATATATATATATATATATATGTTTTACATATATATATATACGTTTTACATATATAAATATATATATATACGTTTTACATATATAAATATATATATATACGTTTTACATTATATATATATATATATATATATATATATATATATATATATATTATATATATATATATACAGGGTGGGCAAAAATAAGGGTCCTATTTTTAAAAATTCATAACTTTTTTATTTATTGATTTTTTTTTTGATTTTTTTTTAGAATAAGTAAAGGACCCCTTCCGAAGCAAGCATAAGCCGTATTAGCCCTAAAGAACGTACCCTCATTTAGAAAACATTATTTTTGCTTAAAAAACTCAAAACAGTGTAAAAAACAATACTTTAGTTTTTGTAAGTTTTAAGAAGTGTTTTTCGGCTAAAATTTGTTTTGTTTATTTCAAAAAATCTCGGAAGGGTCAGTCTACACACACATAAAGTTTGGTGAGTTTAACTTTTATTTTGTGGAAGTTATTCAAATTCAAGTTATTCAAATTTAAAGATAGGACCCTTATTTTGGCCCACCCTGTATATATATATATATATATACGTTATATTTTCATTTTGTATTTCTAATTTTTATTATCATCTCCTTATTGTTATTTTTGTTTTCTATCTTAATTTTTTAATTTTACCTTTATTCTATATTATTAGTTTCATATTTTATTTATTATTTTTTATTTATTTATAATTTTATCCCTTCTTTTTTATATATTTTTTTATATATTTTTCAATATATTTTTATTCTTTTATATTTTTTATTATTATACTTACTTTTATTTTTATTTTATTTTACTTTATTTTTCATTTTATTTTATTTATTATTTTTCTGATTTTTTATCCTTACATTTTATTTATCCTTTTCATATTTTCATATTTTTTTATTTTATTATTTTTATATATGTATTTTTTATTTTTTTATTTTCATATTTGTATATCTCATATTATATTTTATTTTATTTTTAATCTAATTTTTTTTTTTTAATGATATTTAATTATTATTATCATCATTTTATCTCTCTATTTTTTATCTTATATTTGTAACTTATTCCTTTTTCTAATATTTGTCTATGTGGCTATTTCTGTCAATAGATGTTCCTCTACGACGAACTTGTTATTTTCTCGTTGAATTTCTGTAAGACGTGGTGCCAAAAGCGCTGATGAAGTGACATTTTGGAGTGGCTTTGTTAATTTAATTTTTTTAAAAGTATTTCCAGAATGTTTTGGAAACGACCGTACGCCATACTAGACTTGATGTTCTAATTCTTGGAACAATTGTAATGTTCTAATTCATTAAATCCTCGTAGTTTATATACAGAGATAAACGTTATATATATACGTTATATACATACGTTATAGATATATATACGTTATATATATACAACGTATATATATATACAACGTATATATATAAAACGTATATATATACATGTTTTATATATATACGCTTTATATATACATATATATATACACGTTTTATATATATGTATATACATACACACGTTTTATATATATATATGTATATATATACACGTTTTATATATATGTATATATATACACGTTTATATATATACGTTATATATATATATGTATATATATATACGTTATATATATGTATATGTATATATATACGTTATATATATGTATATATACACGTTATATATATGTATATATACACGTTATATATATGTATATATACGTTTTATATATGTATATATATACGTTTTGTATATATACGTTATATATATATACGTTATATATATGTCATATATATACGTTGTATATATATGTACGTTATATATATATACGTTATATATATGTCATATATATACGTTGTATATATATGTACGTTATACATATATATATATACGTTGTATATATATGTACGTTATACATATATATATATATATATATATATATATACGTTGTATATATACGTCATATATATATATATACGTTGTATATACATACGTTGTATATAAATAGGTTGTATATATACGTCATATATATATATATACGTTATATATACGTTATATATATACACGTTATATATATACATATTTTAACGTAGTTCACCCCAAATAAGGCAGGCCGCCACTGTAGACGTAAGGGGCTACTGAGAAGAAAGACAAGGGGAAACGGTTGGGGTGTCAACCTAAACTGGAATCTGCGCAGCGAGATGTCTGTTTACATTAATATTAAATTTCTGTATGTCAGTACTGACGGGGAAACAGTGGGCAGGGAGGGAGTTCCAGAGGCCAGCAGCACGAGAAAAGAAGCTATTTGAGTAGAAAGCCCTCCATAGTTAAAAGATGGGATTGAGTTGATTGTCGAGTTGGTCTAGTGAATTCACGTCGAGGGGGCACTAGAGTAGCCAATTCATCAGAGCATAATCCATTGAAGTATTTGTAAAACAAGCACAAGGATGCTACATTGCGGCGATGGGACAGGGACTAGAGTTTCGTTGACAGTAAAGGACCTATTAGGTTTGCGACTCTTTTTTGGACCTTGTCAAGGAGGGAGAGACTAGTGGATGATGCACCAGCCCAGATTTGACAACAATACTCCATGCATGGGCGGATGGTGGCTTTGTAGAGATACAGGATAATGTCAGGTCTGAGGAGTTTACTAGCACGGTAGAGGGAGCCAACCTTCTTTGCGGCAGCCTTGGCAATGTCTTCAATGTATTTGTTCCAATTCATGTTACCTGTGAAGGTTAGGCCGAGCAGTTTGAATGATGAATTCTCAGGTAGGGTGTTATTTGCCATGACAATCGGTGGTTGGAGAGGTTTTATGTAGTTATTGAAGGAAAGGAGCTTTGTCTTTGCTGCATTAAAAATTACCAATCATTTATGACCCCAATCCACTACAGCCGGGTGGTCATTTTCTAAGGATTCAGCCATTGCCTCGGATATGATCGCGTCTGTTTTGCCAACATGACGAGAGTAAAGCGTAGTGTCGTCAGCAAATAAACCAATCTCAGACTCTATGTCATCAGGGAGATCGTTTATATATAGATCAGGAACAATAAAGGTCCAAGGATAGATCCCTGGGGTACACCAGCATTTATGTCATGTTGTTTAGATGAACGGCCATCGAGGACAACCTGGATTTTTCTTTTGGTTAGGAAGGATCTAATTATATTAAGTAATTGCCCAGTAATAACGTATGAGCATATTTTCAGGAGAAACCCTTTATGCCATACCTTGTCAAAGGCCTTGGATATATCAAGCGCTACTGCCCTAGCTTCTCCTGTCCTGTCGAGTGTATGATACATGCGTTCAGAGATGACCGTTAGGATGTCTGCAGTAGATCGTGCTTGTCTAAATCCATACTGGTGGCCAGAAAGAAGTTTAGCATTAACTAAGTGCTGTACTATTGCTAGATTGATTAAGGATTCAAAGATTTTAGCAAAGATCGGGAGTAGACTGATTGGGCTGTAGTTCAGAGGATCGGTTCTATTCCCAGAATTCTTGTAGACTGGTACCACAGAGGCAATTTTCCAGCTATCCAAGAAGTAAGATTCAGCCAAGCATTTATTGTAGAGTTTGGAGAGGACAGGGGCTAGTTCAGCAGAGCATTTCTTTATTACTATTACAGGTATAAGATCAGGCCCACAAGCTTTGGAGGTGTCAAGGTTTTTTATGATGTCTCTGACCTGGGATGGGGTGATGACCAGGTTATCAAGTGTGGCTTCGGTCTGCAATGGGAATTTGGGGAGGGGGTGGTTATCTGAGTCCAAAGATGAGTTAGAAGCGAAACGCTGAGCAAGTAGTTAAGCCTTATCAGTGGCCGTGCAAACGACATCATTGTGGTTTGATAGTGCGGGAATCGTTGATTGACCATTGTTCACTACACTATCGTAGATTTTCCAGAAATCACGAGTACCTAGTTTCTGTGACTGAATGCGTTTTTTTGTTAACTTATTATACCTTCTCTTTGCTTCGCCTATCACGGCTATGCAATTATTTCTTGACTCTATAAATTTATGTCTAATAGTAGCTGACTTATGGCGGCCGAATGTATAGAATGCTTGTTGCCTCTCAGCAATGGCAACTTCCCATTCCGAGGTGAACCATTGGGGAGAGTGAGGCTTGCTAAAGAATTTTCGCATGGAGACATATGCTTCGATGCCTGCTTTGACCCATTCAGTTAATTCATTTGCACACTGGTCAGCAGGGAGTGAGAAGGTTTCCCTCCATGGGGCGTCGCTGATGTGATCTCTGATTGACTCAAAATCAGCCTGCTCATAGTATCTCGTTATTTTGAGCAACGGTTCATCAGCTTTTGGTTGGCTTTTTAGAGTGATATGTATCATTAGCACAATGTGATCAGCATTCCTGACTGGGCTATGAGCTTTCGTCACACAAGCCTCGGGCATTGAGGTCAAGAAAAGGTCTAGAAGTGAGGCTTGTTGGTCTACTCGATCGGGGATGCGGGTCGGAAAATCGACAGTCTGAAAGAGGGAGTGAGCTAAGGAGAAATTATACGTAGAGTTGCCGGCTGCGTCAGTAAGGCTGGAGAATCCCAACCAGTCACGGTGGTGGGCATTAAAATACATGTATCTGGGCATTCGAGTCAAATAAGAGTGCTCTATCTATGCTTACAGAGACAGAGTTTAGCAGAGTACAGTCCTGGGTCGACGGGGAACGGTATAAGAAATATAAGTAACTGACGCTATGATGTAAAGTCAATCTAAAGCACATGTAGTCGTGGTCATCTGATTCTAACCTATGTTCTCTAGTCAGGGGGAGGGTGTTCCGAACATAAACTCCTAGCCCGTGCATATGTTTGTCAAAGTCTTTACGGTAGAATGGGGGTAGTCAGTCATGTCAAAGTGGTGAGAGGAGATTGAGGATTGAAGGTTAGTTTCACTTAGAGCTAGAATATTCGGGGAGTTTGTCAGGTGAAAGGTTTCTACGTCGTTAATGTTGGTTCTAAGTTCCCGGATATTTGTGAATGCAAGCCTCAAGGGCGGAGGCGAGAATGTTTTTTGTTGGGTGTCTTGTTTAGGTTTGCTTTTATTTTTTGTAATGACATGTTTGTTTTGATTATAGAGTGGGTTGGCCAAGGTGGGTACTTGTTTAGTGCCAATAAGCTCACACAATCAGTCCATTAGTCACGACCTGGTCCATGGGGGTTATGGCCTCGGGAAAGCCCACCGGAGATAATTGCAGGGTCCCTTTCCATGCGCGACATGGCACATACACCTACTCACGATATTATGCAACTGATAATGGAGCAGCCGTTCTTGGCGCTACTCAAGAGTTTGGGCTCCTGTCCTGTCTAACCTGTACCCTCAACCTGTCGGAACAAGAAAGACCCAGACTGGTCATGTAAGACTTAGTGACGAAAAAACTTTCCCAAAGTTGCCCAAATAGAGAGAAAGAGAACGGCGTTCATCGTCCTAGTAAGGAAACAAGGCTAGGCACTGAGTTTAGAGGCGTCCCAGCGCTGTTACCTCTGCGCCTGACTAATAAACAAAGAAGGAGTGCCAGGGCCGGCGATAGGCAGAACCTATCTACTCCTTAAGCAATTGTAGGTTTGCAAACCGGATATTTTGTTTGAGATTCCAACTCTAGGAAGGTTGTCGATCAGGACTAAGGAGGCCTCCCTCCCCAACGGTTTACTGCCACGGCGTAAGTAGCTGGTAGCAAGGTTTTTTTGTCAGAGATTTCCTTCTCTTAGATGGATAGCTTTACAAGGTCTTACGGGTCCAACACTCCGAGAGGGGTAAAAATAGCCTGCGCCCGTGTACTAGTCGGGTATATCCTATCCCCTGCAGGTTAAAAATAATTTTAATTAAAAAAAAACAACTTTCATATATATATGTGTGTGTGTGTGTGTGTGTGTGTGTGTGTGTGTGTGTGTGTGTGTGTGTACATATGAAGATTAAGTTCATTGTATAATAAAGAGGGAACAGAAAGTTGGAGATAGGTTTCCCTCTCGCAAGTAAGTACAAATAAGAAATAAGAAAGAAATAAAACTTCAAGCCAGCATGAGATTTCAAAAATTTCTTCAGTGCGAACTCAATAAACAGGCAATAGGACAGTATATATATATATATATATATATATATATATATATATATATATATATATATATATATATATATATTAAAAAAATGTTTAAGTTCAAGAAAACACAGGGTAAATACTAGTGAATTATTAGCATTGTTTGAAATTAGTACAAATGCCAAATACATTTAAGATTAGTAAAACATAAAAACTCAATTAAAAACTTTTGATAAGTCTTTCAATCCAGCCCTGTGGATGGCATTTAATGGAGATGGGCTTCTTTGCAATTGACCCTCTCAGTAAAAGCGTGTCGTGTACATCTGAGGAATGACGAGCTTTTGAAAACTAGGGGGGACATCGAGATTTACAGCCAGTTAAGGGGCACTAGTTTGCTATTTATAAGATTAATCGCTACAGAAGGAAGTTGAAACTCAAAATTAATAAAGAAAAAGAAAAAGAAAAAAAAAAGGAAAAAAAAAAAAATACATGAAAAAAAAGAAAAAAAAGAAAATTTTTGCTCGGTAAATACTAGTGAATAGGTAGCACAGTTTGAAATAAGTACAAATGCCAAATACATTTAAGATTAGTAAAACAGAAAACTCAACTGAAAACTTTTGAGAAGTCTTTCAATCCGGCCATGTAGATGGCATTTAATAGAGACGGGCGTCTTTGCAATTGACCCTCTCAGTAAAAGCATGTCGTGTACATGTATATGTACGTTACATGTCATGTACATATATATGTACGTTATATATATACGTTGTATATAACGTATATATAACGTATATATATATCACGTATATATACAACGTATATATATACATCGTATATATATACGTTACAAATATATACGTTATATATATATACGTTATATACAAACGTTATATACAATCTACATATATATAACGTATATATACAACGTATACAACGTATATATATAACGTATATATAACATATATATCGTATGTAGATATATATAACGCATATATATATAACGTATATATATAACGTATATATATGACGTATATATATAACGTATATATATATAACGAATATATAGTTTATTTATATATATATACGTTATATATATGCGTTATATATATATATATACGTTATATATATATGTGTGTGGTTTATATGTATATATATATATATATATATATATATATATATATATATATATATATGTGTGTGTTATATATACGTGGGTGTTTTATAAATATTTATATTTTTATATGTTTTATATTTTTTATATATATGTATGTGTTTTATAATATATATATATTTATATATGTTATATATATATGTGTGTGTTTTATAAATATATATATTTATGTATGTTTTATATATATATATATATATATATATATATATATATATGCGTGTGTATGTGTGTTTTATAAATATATATACGTTATATATATGTGTTTTACAAATATATATATTTATATATGTTTTATATATCTATGTGTTTTATAAATATATATATTTGTATATGTTTTATATATATATGTGTGTGTTTATAAATATATATGTATGTTTGATGTATATGTGTGTGTTTTATAAATATATATATATATGTATTATATATATGTGTGTTTTATAAATATGCATATATATATAACATATATATTCATGTATGTTTCATATATATATATATCTATATATATATGTTTTACATATTTCAGCAATGTACCGCGGTTTCATCCAAAAGGGCAGATTTAGACATCTTTAGTAAATCTTCGTGCCCAGTGGAATCGTGTTACTGTGAAAAAAGAATATATATTTATAGAATGTAAAGAGAAGAAAAGAGTATGTCTTTACTTTTTATTTTATTTATTTATTCTATTTATTCATTTATTTTTTATTAATTTATTTATTTATATTTATTTATTTATTTATTTATTTATTTTTTTAAAAATAAATATAAATAAATAAATTAATAAAAATAAAAAATAAATGAATAAATAGAATAAATAAATAAAATAAAAAGTAAAGACATACTCTTTTCCTCTCTATTCATTCTATAAATACATATTCTTTTTTCACACTAACACGCCTGAAGATGATTTGAAGATATCAAATCGAAAGTACTCGCAAGGAAGATGGAACAACAAAACTACGGAAACTTCATACACCAGTTTGATCGAGGTACGAAGTTGACCATTCGGAAGATGGAAAAAATTTTAAAAAAGATCACAAAGCAGAAACACTCCGTGCTATTCAACAACGTATATATATGTTGTATATATATATATATTGTATATATATATATTGTATATATATTGTATATATATATTGTATTGTGTATATATATATTGTATATATATATATTATATATATATATATTATGTATATATATTATATATATGTATATATATTGTATATATATATATTATGTATATATATTATGTATATATATTATATATATGTATATATATATTGTATATATATATATTATGTATATATATTATATATATGTATATATATTGTATATATATATTATATATATGTATATATATATTATATATATGTATATATATTGTATATATATATTATATATATGTATATATATATTATATATATGTATATATAT
>OY744515.1:103042139-103284639 GCA_963556195.1 Sepiola atlantica | reverse complement strand
TATATTATATATATATTATATATATATATATTTATATATCATATATATATATTATATTATATATATTATATATATATGTATATATCATATATATATATATATTATATATATATTATATATATATGTATATATCATATATATATATCATATATATATATTATATTATATATATTATATATATCATATATATATATATATTATATTATATATATTATATATATGTATATATCATATATATATATATGTATTATATTATATATTTATGTATTATATTATATATATATTATATATATATGTATATATCATATATATATATATTATATTATATATATTATATATATATGTATATATTATATATATATATATATTATATTATATATATTATATATATATGTATATATCATATATATATATATATTATATTATATATATTATATATATGTATATATCATATATATATATATATTATATTATATATATTATATATATGTATATATCATATATATATATATTATATTATATATATTATATATATGTATATATATATATATTATATTATATATATTATATATATGTATATATATATATTATATTATATTATATATATTATATATATGTATATATATATATATTATATTATATATATTATATATATATGTATATATCATATATGTATATATATTATATTATATATATTATATATATGTATATATATATATATATAATATATTATATATATATATTGTATATATAATATATTACATATATATTATATGTGTATATATCATATATATATAATATATTTTATATATTATATATGTGTATATATCATATATATATAATATATACATATATGTATATATTACATATATATATACATATATGTATATATTACATATATATATATTATATATATATTATATATATATTATATATATTATATATATATATCATATTATATATATATTATATATATATTGTATATATTATATTATATATATTATGTTATACATATATGTATATATTATATATATGTGTATATTATATATATATATTATATCATATATATATCATATTATTATATCATATATATGTACAGGGTGGGGCAAAAGTAGCGCATTGGTTTGTTTAGGTGATAGCAACTATAACATTTCAAGTAATTTACTAGGCTTTGCTGATAAATAGTACATGTACTTGGTTATTTTGTTGCAGTACGTTTTAAAAATAATATCCTTTAAATGGCCACCATTTTCGGCCTCACAAAGACGGGCTCTAGTTAGGGCATTTTCCATTACAGTCCTTAGAATAACTGTCTCATGTTCTTGGATTTCATGTCTGATATTGTTTTTAAGCTCTTGAATCGTTGTAGGGGTGTTCACATATTCCTTTTCCTTAAGATAACCACAAAGGAAAAGGTCAGGGGCTGTTTAATCCGGTGAACGTGAAGGCCAGGTAAAATCAGAAAATCTGCTAATTAAGCGCTCGCAAAACAATCCCCTTAAGAGCGTCATACATTGTCGGGCAGTGTAGGCAGTAGCTCCATCTTGTTGGAACCACATTTCTGGGTTGTCCTGAACAGCTGGCCTTAAAAAAGTTTCAATAATTTGTCGATATCGCTGTGCAGTTATCGTCACCGCGACACCTTCTTCGTCTTCAAAGAAATATGGACCGATCACTCTTTCCGAGGTAACATTACATCATACAGTACATTTTAGTGGATGTAATTCACGCTGATGAACGGTTCTTGGATTTTCAATGGCCCATATTCTGCAGTTTTGCTTATTTACGAACTCGTTCAGATGGAAATGGGCTTCGTCGCTCATTATCAGCTTATGGATGAACTCATTTTGTTCTCTGGCTAATTGCTGAATGTGAACAGCATAAGCTACGCGTGATTGCAAATCTGTGAGTTTTAATGCCTGTACCAATTGAATTTTGTATGGAAACAGATGCAATTTATGCAAAATTCTTTGACGTGACCTTCTGGACATCCCAATCTGAGTGGCTCGTCTTCGAGTTAAGGTGTTTGGATTTTCAGCAATGCTATCCTCAACGAGTGCTACATTTTCCGCTGTCCGTACTGAACGTGGTCTGCCAGATCGTGGAAGATCGCTGACTGAACCCTTCTGTCGAAATCGGGCCACAAGACGATCAATTGTGGTCTGACTGGGAGATTGTCTGATACTATAATGCCGACGATAGGCTCTTTGAGTTAAGGTTATTGAACGATGGTTTCCGAAGTAAAGTTCAATAATTTTGGTTCGTTGTTCAGTGCTATATTTTTCCAGGATAAATTATCAATGTTTATATCTGTAATATTTTGAAAAATAAGGAGAAAATTTGATTAAATGTGAAAGTTGTTACTGATTCAAACTAATGCGTGACTTTTGCGCCACCCTATATATATATATATATATATATATATATATATATATATATATATATATATATATATATATACTAGCAAATATATGCTTCCTCCGGTCCCATATTTTTACTAGGCTGCGCGTCAGAAATTAACGCTCACCCGTAAACCGATCGAGCCCCAGTCATATTTCTTGAGTAGTTAGACATTGATTTTCTTTGTTTCCGACCAAGAATATTTTTAGTTAAAAATAATTTTTTTTTAAATTTCGGTAAATTTATAGAAGGGCACCTTTCGTATTTCGACCCCTAAAAAAAGAAGTATATTTGTTGAGGCTGTTTGCATGTAATTTGCCCCAAAAAGTAGAAACTTTTTTTTAGGGGTCGAAATACGAGAGGTGAGATTCGGTGGCCAAAAAATGCGTGCTCACTTTACGTATAACTTATATAGGAATGTGACCCCCGATCCTAAAATCTAAAATAATAAAAATTTTCATAATTTTTTTTCATAGCGGATATTTGTTGAGGCTGTTTACATGTAATTTGCCCAAAAAAGTAAAAACTTTTTTTTTAGGGGTCGAAATACGAAAGGTGCACTTCTATAAATTTACCAAAATTTCGACCCCACCCCAATTTTTTTGTCCCCTCCCGCATAAATAGAAATATTTTTAATTAAAAAAAAAAATTCCTTTCCCCCACCCCAATTTTATTTTTTTCTTTCCCCCATACATAGTGGTATTATCAGTTAAAAAAAAATTCCCCCCATCTGAAAAAAATTGTTTTTTGTACTCTTCCCCTATACATAAGAATATTTTTAGTTAAAAAATTTTTTTTTTTAAATTTGACCTCCCCTAAAAAAATGTTTACATAGTTAAAAAAAGGAAACCAAAATTAGGAGGCGCCTCGGTCATATCAAAGAACTCATCTTTAAATATGCTGTTGAAGGCACCTACGTCATATCAAATAACCAGTTTTGTTAGTCTTCCAAAATGGTTACCCGTTTACTAATGGCCGAGATATTTGTTGCTTAACTTCAATTTACAACAAAACACGTTGTCTTAACAACGTAAGTAAAATAAAGAATGATAATGTGAAAAAATCCTCTCACAATGACGTCATTTCCGGAAGGACCGGAAGCATGAGTCAGCAATTTATTTTTCCAAAATTGTCACCCATTTACTAATGGCTGGGATATGCCTCGCTTAACTTCAATTTACAACAAAACACCTTGTCTTTACAACGTAATGAAAATAAAGAATTATAATCTGAAAAAAATTCTCTCACAATAACGGCACTTCCGGAAGGATGAGTCAGCAATTAATTCTTCCAAAATGGTCAACCATTTACTAATGGCCGGGATATACCTGGCTTAACCTCAATTTATAACAAAACACCTTGTCTTAACAACGTAATGAAAATAAAGAATATATATTATATATATATTATATATAATTACTAGCGGAACCCGTCGCCCGGCGTTGCACGGGAGAAAGTACTACCTATTGCATGACGTCGAATAAAAAAGAAACGGCCTATTGTCCCCCCCCCTCTACCGTGTTGGCGAATGTTTTAAATTTAAAAAAAAAGAAAAAAGTGGTAGAGTTGAATGAGATCGAACGCTGAAACTTGCGATCATGAAACCTGCCTTCATAATGACTGCGCCACGGTGTCGAGTTAAAAATGCATGTGAAAATAGGCCAATTAAGCTAAACTTGATTATTGGCATGCGTGTTATGTTAAGATTTAGCTTCTGCCGACCAAATGTAATGTTCAACAATGACACGGTTTAGGTCATTTGTAGTTGATGAAATAAATGGATTTGGGCAAGTTTTCTCTAATATGCGTGTTAAATGTGTATGATTTTGTAAATGTAAATGTATCAGGGTCTACGAGTATCTTGGCGCTTATTGAATTAAATACGAAGTCGATTCGATCAAGAAATTGTAGCCGCCATATTGAATGATTAAATGTTGCAGGAACAGTGTTCGTTAATTTCATTCGCTTAATTCCGGAATGAATATACATATAGAAGTCATAGATAGAAATAGAAATAACGTAATCTGATATTCGCGGAAAATCATCGGGTGAACGTGGGCGGTCATTAAGTCTTTGCGTATTGCTTTATATTATGTAGTAAATTAATACCAGGTAAATAATAAATAAGAACGGGCTCTTTTGTGAAAATTAAACTGTGTTTATTAGTTCCCGGTGTCGATGAGTGGAGTGCCAGTACGGAATTGTTAGGGAGAAAAGTGTTTGCTACCACCTATATGGAGTTGGTTTTGCGGAGAGTCGTAGATGGTGGGTCAAATGTAATATTTACGCTCGAGTGAATAAGTGTAATATAGTGGGTAGTTTAGTAGCCTGTGATGCATGTGGTTATTTTCCTATTCTCCAAGAAGGTATAGGGGAAAAATTGTCTCTACTTTATATGTAAGCTATATATATATATATATATATATATATATATATATATATATATATATATATATATATTATATGTATATATATTATATATATAGATATATTAGCGGGCTTTGTCGCAAAATTTAAATACTTCAAACATTCATTTATGATGACATTTCATTGGTAACTTTGTTGCAAATATTAAAGAGATTTTCATTATTTCTTCATATAAATAGATAAACATTTAATAATTTGGAAACAAATTTAAGCATTTTTTAAATGCGACTCTCAAAATAGGAAAAAGAAAGAAGAAATCAATTTGCCTTTTACTTGCAATTTAGAAATAGATCGTAGCTCATTGAAAATCATGTTGTCACTCTAAAGAAAATGGAGTTTGAACAAAACTGTTGAACATTTGTCCAGGAAACAAAACGATATTGCGAAACAAATCTATTTGTTATATTATTGAATTACGAACAATAACAAATAATAGTTTAATAACAAAATTAACCTTACGACAGATATCACATATACATAAGCAGTTTATAAAAAGATGGTGCGTCTATTGTGTTAAGTTGAATTAGCTTGAAAAGTGGCGTTTTGATTTTACCGTTAGTGCGAGAAATGGGCCCAACTTTCACATTTATATCAATATATATCACTAGGAACTATTACAAACTCATATATATATATATATATATATATATATATATATATATATATATGAGTTTGTAATAGTTCCTAGTGATAAGGCAGTAAATAATATAGCTTTTATCTGTAAAAGATTCTATATACAGCGCTTATTGTTAGATGTAGGAATTATAGGTGAAGTTTCAGATACTTATAAATTAAGTAATAGTGAAATATAATATATATATATATATATATATATATATATATATATATATATATATATATATATATATAGGATGAAATGCTAGATATATCATAAAATGAAATGCCGTGAAAGACAGAATGTGTGAAAAAAAACGGAAAAAAAACAATTTAAATACAGGAAAAAATCATTAAGAAACGAGAAATGTTACCGGTTTCGTTCGGATCAACGAACGTTTTCAGAAAAAGTAAAGATTTTAAATTTATTCGATAACGGTAAAAAAGTGAATATATATATATATATATATATATATATATATAAATATATATATATATATATATATATATATATATATATATATATATATATATAAATACATATTCATTTTTAATTCCGCCCGAAAGCTCACTGCATATACAATCATGATGAAAGTTATCATTAGAAAACAAAAGCCAACATGTTGGATAACAATGTGTTTTATGTCTCGGAATTCTTTAGATGAGGATTGATTATTTGATTGATTTGGATTATTCGGACTATTATTCTCATCTTGATTGTTATATTCACAACGTTTCGGCCGTTTTGGCGTCTTTTAGCTGCATCTTTTCGAACTTTCAATTTCGGCAACTTTATGTGGAATACAGGAACGTATACAGAATTTCGACCTGAACCATTTATTTAATCCTCGTTTGTAGATTGTTTTCATCCCGTCAGCCATGACCGGGTTTGAAGCGTTAATTTTATATTATTCTTACTTATTATCGCCTGTAGTAGGGATTGAACCTTCAACTCGCAGAAAGCTATCACTTGATTGTCAACCAATGGTTTTACCAATTATGCTACGTATCGGCTTGTTAATAATACATTAGTCCAAATCTAGTATAAGCAATACCATTATCACAAATAAAAAAAATGTATATTATAAAAATGAAGTCCACCAAATAAAACATGTAATGTGTGCAATCTACAGATAGATCGATGATGGGAAACAGACATTAAAAAGTTACTCTTATATATATATTTTTTAACTTTTTTTTTTTTTTTCAGTAGCTGTATTTACCCAGCGTTGTCCGGGTGGAGGGGTTAACAAAATTCAAAACATAGTCATGTTTACAATTCCTTTTTAATGTTTCTATTATTTTTTTATTTCAATAAATATTCTATTAATAGTAAATGTTTAAAAAGAATTTAAT
Organism: Sepiola atlantica; assembly: GCA_963556195.1. Classification (NCBI taxonomy): domain Eukaryota; kingdom Metazoa; phylum Mollusca; class Cephalopoda; order Sepiida; family Sepiolidae; genus Sepiola; species Sepiola atlantica. Next base: position 103,277,841 of record OY744515.1, on the reverse strand, counting down.
GTATATTATCAAAGTTACGTATAGGCGAGAAACACACACATGTAGACACACGAGATCTTGTCTCATAGGTTTATTAATGCAGAGACTTTAATTTGGAACTTACTAAAGATTACACCTTGTCTGATTAGAGACTGCCTTGCCCTCGGTGTGTTTCTACAAGTCTTCGGTGGGTCAGCAGTTACTTATGGACCCTTGGCCAATGTTGCTTAATACTGCACCCTATAGACGGATGTCGTCTTGTCCTTCGGGACTTGATTCCACCTGTCTGTGGGTTTGTCCTGTGCAGTTCTAGGAGGTCCACCCTCCCAGGCTTCGCCTCCCCTCTTTGGGGAGGAGTAAGTTTATTGCTTACTGCTTGAGGCGCCCCTACCGGGGAATGCCGACGGGGCTGCCCAGGCAATTTTTAAATGGCCAGAGTGCTCACCCCTCGAGCGCTGGTTTTTAACCCCACTTACTCGACCCAAGCTGTGGTCACATCTTACTTGTGGGAGTAAGATAAAACTGGCCTTGTGCCTAACTCCTGCAGAGGAGTAAATAAATATAAAGGAAAAGTTGTCTCTGCCTAAAACATGCATGAGAAATAGAAAAAGATTTTCTAAGTGAATATTATAAGCATAAAAACAATTCTTGACTTACTTTTCTTTCTTCTCGGCATCTGAAGATTGAACTTCTGTTGAATCTTTTACATCCGTATTTTCGATATTTCTGAGATTCTGAATATCCAAATTCTGTGGCGTGAATCCAAAACAACCGTTTAATCGGCCGTTATTCAAACAAGTGTTTGCCTCGGTTTCTGTCACCTTTGTTAGTTCAGGAATAGAGTCGGAGACAGTAAAAACATTTTTCAAGTAACGTATACCACCATTCTTATTCACACAAGACGAAACTTCCATGGATTTCATTTTTGTTCCCCTAATTTTACGCTCTAGAATCTAGCATAATCTTCTTTGTTCTTCTTCCGAATATTTAACACCGCCAAAATCTTAACCAAACGCCCGTAGGCGTCAAACAAATTTAAATGCAATAGAAAAAAAAACTTGCATCTTCAGTCATTTGCACATTGCTGTTATCTCGCGTTTATTCATTGGTTGAAAAGAATTACATCGAAAGATAAGAAACAACTCAAGTATCGAATGAATGGTTAGAATATTAATTAGAAAAGCAAATTCTCAAGTTAGAAGATTTCAATTTTATCAGACTGTAAAAGATTGTTTAGTCGGTTTTTAAGTCTCAATAAAAAAAAAACGCAATACCAGGTGTATTTAATCGTTGATGTAATCACTATTCTTTTTATGACCTACTTCGAGTTCTCAATAAATATTTAATGTCACGTTCAAAAGATTCCTTAAGATTTAAATTTAAAATGCAAACAAATTCGTGTTCGACTTCTCTTGAAATAAGTCTTAATCCAATCAGATAGTTTTTCAAACTTCCAAGGAAATGCTAATCTGCTGGTGCGATATCCAGAGAACATGGCGGGTGATATACTCTTTCTCAATCATATTTGTATGATATTTGGGGTTTCGTGCAATCAAGATGAAGAAAAAAGAAATGGTAAAGCATTTGTGCCTTTCGCATCTATACAATCGAGTTTGTTAGCCCTCAATATCTCCCTATTATAATATTATAGCTGGGTTAATCAACGTCTGTTTACCTAAGGCTTTTTCTTATATATTTTAATCACAAAAAATAGATGTTAAAATATTCCTTGGTTTGTGGATTGAATTATCTTTTGAAATAAAATCCATTTTAATTATTCTAATCAGTCGTAATTTGCAATTTACTCACCAAATCACCCATCTCTTACTATGTTTCTATATATTACTCTCACCCTCTCTCGGTGTGTGTTCTTTGACCATCCCCTTTATTTTATACAGTGTACTATTTAACCCATAACTGTAGATAAAAAGATAGCTAGAAAGAAAGAGAGAAGGATATATAGCAAACAAAAATACTAATTTTCGATTTTGTCTTTTTATTTAAAAAGATTTAACTGGCTTTGCAAACTCACTTTTTTTTATTTAAACAATTTAATCCGAACTCAATGAGTACCCCAACAATCACAGTTTTTCTAGTCTATTTATAAAAAATCATATTTTTTTTATAATTACGGGTGATTGAAATAACGTATATGACCTGATAGTAAAATAAATAAGTGACGTTCAAATAGACATCCGTCAATGTGTTAGATATTAAAAAGGGGGAAATACAATGAGTGTCGAGAAGCCAGAGGCAGAAGAAGGAACGAAGAGAAAAATAGTGCGAAAATGGAACAAGTAAAAAAGACTAGGATAGGATGGTATATTGAGAGTATACGCCATTGCACCAGATTGTTTAGTATTATCAAACGGGGACGGTGTTCTGGAGAGCTGGAGAAACGTACAAGAATAAAGGTTATCAGAGTATTCTGTAACTAAACAAGAATCTACATTATTTGTGCGTTGAAAATTCTATTTCAAACTTAGTTTGCGACAGACAGACGGACGGACAGTCTTTTATAGAGATATATTATATTATATATTACAGAGAAACTGTATCGCTGTATCACAGCTCTTCGGTGCAGTTAGACAAGCAACTATCTCAAGCCGGGATCGAAACTCTAGACGACTTTCGGCACTTCTAACCAGTTGGCCATCATCTGGCTGCTGCTGAGAGTAAGCGAAATCACAATGATATACATTAGAAAATGCCGAAAGCTTCATTTGTATACACAAAGAGAATTGTGTTATACGCTAGTGGCAGTTGACGATTTCACTTACCAGAAAGCTCAACCAAAGAAGGGAAGCATATTTAGTCATCCACGGGCATTTCTTGTGATATTATATAAATTATCACACCAAAAAATAATCCTTCTTATTTCAAAGATCAGCAAACTGAATGTTCTCAACAAATAAGAAATATACTAATTGGGTAATTAATGTAGTTTATTCCTGAAACCTATAAATCTTTTCTTTTTTTTTCTTATCTTTTTGTTTTGCTGGGGATGGGGCATCCTACCGGATGCCAGACATTCACCTGCTATTTCAGACACTCCAGCCGAGAGATCTTTTTAAGTCTCTAACCGTCCCTTTAAGTGCAATTGTTTTTATCTCTCTTGCACTTGGTTCACCGGGTATATCCGGCAGGTAGTTTTTAAAAATGTTTTTCATTAGTCCAGTTGCTAATATAATTACTGAGATGATGGCGATCTTCCTAAGATTCCAATTTCTTTTCATGTCGTAAATAAGACCTTGGTATTTCATAATCTTTTCCTTTTCAGCTCTGTTCAAGCCAACATCATTATGGACACTGACTTCAACTAGGGTTGCTACTTTCTCCCCTTTCTCCCATATCACTATGTCAGGTTTAACAGCTCTGTTTTCTAGATATGTAGCTGTAGGGATTGTATAGTCATAGTGGATGGTGTATAACTTATTTCCAACTGTTCTTTCTGGTATATGTTCCCAGGACTTTCTGCTACGCTGGGTATTCATGTTTTCACAGATGGTCCAGTAAATATATTTGCACACCCCGTTGTGTCGCATTGTATAGTAGCCATCCCCAGCAGTACCTTACAACTGGATGTCAGGTGGTTTACACTCTCTACTTCTGTATTATTGTTGCTGAGACAACTCATCTTTTTAATCTTTTTTGTTTCATTTTATTTCACTCAAAGTTCTAAAAAATCAAGGGGCCCATTCCTGGGGCTAACACTTGATCTCTATATACGATATATAGATATTCTAATATTCCATTAAAGTTCCCCTTTGTCAAACGTTGAGTTAGTAAAGAAGTTAAGAACATTAGTTTTCCTCTCCCCAATTGACCAGTTAACTATGTTATAGTATATCTTTCTTGTAGTCTCTTGCGGATTCCAGGATAAGAATTCATCTGGTCTGGTGGAGTATCCAGCTAAATGGTGTTACTTTAGGTAACATCACTAGGAGAAGGTGCACTATTTCTCGTATAAGCCAGTGTATAGCCATACCGAAAAGATCTTATATGTGCTGTGAATACTCTGTTATTTTGAATATTTGGTCAGGGTTTACTTGTATTGGGAAGCATCCTCATATCAGGTTGTCCTGACAAACCCTTGTACAGAGAGACCGAAGACACTCAAGGGTGCTGTCTAGTAGGTAATTCAAACTCTCCTAATCTTTCCCTTTTTTTTAAATTTTCTTATCTTTTTGTTTTTGCTGGGGATAGGGCATCCTACCGGATGCCAGACATTCACCGGCTATTTCAGACACTCCAGCCGAGAGATCTTTTTAAGATTCTAACCGTCTTTTTAAGTGAAATTGTGCCTATATGTTATAGAAAACCAGTAGTTTTTCTTTCAAAGTATTGTGATCAAATTGTATAGAAAACGATGTTTCAACAGCCGATAAAATTTGAATCTGTTTTTCTATTTTGCAACCGTTCAGATTCCTTCATTTAAGAAAAACTGTCTTCATCTAAAAAAAAAAGTAGTTTAACCCCCTCCCCCTTCCCGTCATGAGATAATTTGTGTGTCGAGGCCATCATTGTCGGCAGCTCATCTCATCGTCTGCTGGGCCCAGTATAAATCTCTGCCCGGCTTTTCCTCCTCGGGTCTATGCAAATCTGCAATCTGAGATAAGTGTTATCCCACCACAACCTGGTCACAAACCAACTCCTTCGACATTAAAACTACAAGCAGCAAACGGCTCACAAATCCAGACATACGGCACTAAGGAATTCACCCTACACTTAGGACTCCACCGTAACTTTGTCTGGAAATCCGTGCAAGCCAACATCAGGATGGCCATCATAGGAGCTGATTTCCTTTCCCATTATGGTCTGTCTGTCCACATGTACAACCTAACCCTCTCGGACGATATGACAGACATTAAGGTGAAGGGAACACTAACACAGTTTGGTCCAACAGGAATTTGCTCAGCAACCCACCATACCAAAGAATATGTCAACATCTTGGATCAATACCATGACAACAAAGCCATTTAACATCAACGATAAGATTAAACACTCCACACAACACCATATAAAGACAACCGGACCTCCAGTCTATTCGAACCCTCGACGTCTGTTGCCTGAAAAGTATAAATACGCCAAGCAGGAATTTCAACAGATGATCGAGGATGGAATTATCGAACCCTCCGAAAGCCCATATGCTTCACCTCTCCACCTTGTTCCTAAACCAGACCTGAATTCCCATCGTGTATGTGTCGATTATCGGCGACTCGATGCGCAAACCGTCCCAGACCGCTATCCCGTACTGCACATACATGATTTCACATTAGGACTTCAGAGTGTAACAGTCTTTTCAAAACTGGATCTGACTAAAGCCTTCTACCAGATCCCAGTAGCAGAAGAGGACATCCCGAAAACGGCCGTGACCACACCATTTGGACTCTTCCAGTTCAAACGCATGCCTTTTGGACTGAGAAACGCTGGCCAAACCTTCCAACGCCTCATTGATAATGTCCTAAGACTGTGTATACGCGTACATAGATGACGTCCTCATAGCAAGCCCGGATGAAGCGACACATAAGCAACATTTACATCAAGTCCTGCAGAGACTATCACAAAATGGTCTTAAGATCAATGTAGACAAGTGTATGTTCGGCGCCAAGCAACTTCAGTTTTTGGAACACCAAATTGATGAAGGCAGAATTACACCCCTGCCTGAAAAGGTAGAAGCCGTACAGCTAGTTCAACCTCCAACCTCACTCCATCAGTTGCGACGATTCATAGGACTTGTTAATTATTATCGTCGGTTTATCCCAGACTGTTTCAATGCCCTGTCTTCCCTAACGAATATCTTGCAGAACAAAGGGAGAAGACAGAAACAAGCCCTTACACTCACTGCAGAGGCATTTCATGCATTCAACGCAGCCAAATCCGCATTGACAAACTGCACCAAACTCGCCTACCTCACTGACAATGTTCAGGCGACATTAACCCTAACAACAGATGCAAGCACATCAGCTGTTGGCGCGGTACTATATCAGGAGATTGACAACACCAAGGTACCCATATCTTTCTTCTCCTCCAACCTCAGCCAAACACAGTCCAGATATGGTGCATTTTCTAGGGAACTCCTAACAATCTACCTTGCAATTAAACATTTCAAACATGTGCTAGAAGGTAAACAATTCATCATTTACACAGACCACAAGCCATTAACATATGCATTATCTTCACGTCCAGACAAATACTCACCCAGAGAATCTCGTCACCTGGACTATATATCATAGTTTTCCACTGAAATTAAATATATCAAAGGTGACCAGAACATTGTAGCTGATGCACTTTCTCGGCCAGACACGCACTCCATCACCCAAGACTTTCTTAGCCACGATTTGCTGGCACAGGAACAAGCATCAGACACTACCTTGCAACAAACTCTGCAAAACACTTCCTTGAAACTCACTCCTGTACCAACCCCGTTTAGCGACAAAAAAGGTTTATTGCGACACAACAACACCCACACCCAGACCTTACGTCCTACCTTCACTGCGACGACGCATATTTGATCATTTTAATTCACTCTCCCACCCCAGCAAAAGAGCCACCCTGAAAATGATCAGTGACAGATTTGTATGGCCTGGGATGAACAAAGATGTCAGACTTTGGGCTGGCAACTGCATAAACTGCCAGTGTTGCAAGGTCTACCGACACACCAAGTACCCAATTGGAACATTCAGCAATCCCGATGCCAGGTTCTCTCACCTGCATATAGACATCGTTGGACCCCTACCACTTTACCAGAACCACAGCTATCTACTAACGATTATTGATCGATTTTCCCGTTGGCCCACTGCAATCCCATTAAAAAACATCTCAGCAGACACAGTGGCCAAAGAAATCTTGAAGGAGTGGATAGCCACATACGGTGTACCCGCAGTCATTACGACTGACAGAGTCACACAGTTCCAGTCGAAACTCTTCGCCGAGTTCAACCTACTCCTGGGCACCAAGCATATACGGACAACAGCATATCACCCCTGTTCCAACGGCCTGGTCGAGCAATTCCACAGGCACTTAAAAGCATCTCTTGCAATGAGACCAACTGGGTTGATAACTTGCCTCTGGTCCTATTGTCAATTAGGAATGTCGTAAAGCAGGACTTGGGTTGCACACCGTCTGAAATAGTTTTTGGTACTACATTATCTTTGCTCGGACAATACTTTCATAACAAAGATGATGCACACCCTACAACTACATTTGTACAGGACCTAAAGGCAAGGATGTCGAGATTACATTTCACTCCTACACGACAAGCATCGAGACAAGTCCACATACACAAGACGCTATTTGACAGCGAATACGTATTCGTCCGCGACGATGCGGTGAAAAAGCCTTTATCACCACGCTACCAAGGTCCTTACAAAGTAGTTAGACGGGCAGAAAATTTTTTCACCATTACAAAAAACGGCAAGAATGACACTGTTTCCATTGACAGATTAAAACCTGCCATAGTGGAAGAATCACAGTCAAGCCAACAGACATACAACACTCACACCGGTTCCGACAACACAGAGGAATCGAATACTCCATGTGACTATGCCCCACCAGAACAAAAGACAAGATCTGGTTGGAAAGTAACATTCCCACACAACTTCAAAACTTACATATATTATTAGTAACATACAAACAGATTCAAAACTTTCTCACAAATACACTCGAACACAAACAAAATAATCTCCGAACTTCTATTCGTTCAACAACAACAGTAATGAGAACATTTTCACCACACACAAATTGAATCTTTTTCATCCAACGAAAAAAAAGGTTATTTCTCTCAACTTTAAAAAGATAGACAGCTTTATGAACGAAGCCTAACTCTGGATTTTAACTGCAATCAACGACCATGCAGACCCACTTGCGCTCACTCATCATTTTCACTCATCAACAACCGTGCAGACCCACTTGCGCTCATTCATCAACAACCGCGCAGACCCACTTGCGCTCACTCATCAACAACCGCGCAGACCCAGTTGCGCTCGCTCATCACCTTCGACCAACCGTGCAAATTCATGTGCACCACAGACCTTATCAACAATACCGAACACTTACACACTTGTCTTTGACCACAACGCACCACTGATCTTGACAATTCAACGTTCGTTCATCAGCTCCGCATCACGCAGACTAATCAACATGAACAATGCTACCAACAAGTTCAAATTCGCTTGCACTCAACATTTTGCGACAGAGCAGACCCACTTGCGCTCAATCATTCAACCGCAAGCTCACTTGCGCTCAATCATTCAACCGCAGACTTATTTGCGCTCAAACTTGATGCAGACCCAATTGCATGCAAACAACACGCAGATCCACATGCGTTACAAACACTCAATTCCGCAGACCCACTTGCGATCAATCATTCAATACAGATGGAAAAACAGAAATAAGTAGGGTGCACACTACTTTTTCTAATCTTCAACAGCAAAACAGACATACACATAAAGAATTCTTCTCATCTACAATTGTACATATTGAATAATACTTTCAAAATTTTTTTATCTGGGGAGAGTCCTTGTAGCAGTTACCTCTTTCTTTCAAACATGACTGTACCGGTTCGCCGTTAGGTGTCGCTTTTTCACCGACAGGTGGCGCTGAAAAGTGACACCAGAGTTATCTGCCCTTCTGATTATAAAAACGGGTGTAAACGGAAAATCACTCTCTTTTCTGTTCAACCAGCCTTGGCAAAACAACAACCAGCACACGTTTCCTCACCAACACATGTACTGTTCACCGCGGCGAGACATTCAATTTCATTGTGTATACACTAGGAGACTTTCCACTACATACAATTCTTGGTAAAAGATTCTATTTCTTCGCATACCCACTATGAGACTTTCTACCTTCATGTCTTTGTATACACAATTCAGACTGTTTCTGCTCGATATATGTTCTACATACAACACATATATACACAGAGCACATCTCATCATTCCACATACACTCGTTCAATAAACGTCTTATTTGAACTACCTCTTTTTGTTTGTAAATTATTACTTTTGCTTTTGCATGCAACATAGCTTGATTTAACGAACACGCATATACTCGGGACACATCCACTCAGCCCCCGATATCTCTAACAAATCTATATTTGTTCTGCCTAGCCAGTTAATTACACAAATTTTCAGTCTGTGTTCTTTATATAAAAAATGTATCTGAAATCTACAATAAAATTAGGTTTAAATACTTATTATTATCTAGAAGCATTGCGATATTTGAAAATTTGAAACGGTTAGAATCCAAAATAGTGCAATTTTTTATTATGTATTTATTTATTTGAAGTCAACTAAGTTATGACGTTATACGTTCTCATCAGGAATAAAAACCATTCTTTCTTTTTTCTTTTTACGTGACATGTTGTCACTAGAAGAAGTCGTGTGTTGTTTTTAACGGTGATGTTTTTTTAAATGTCAAATGTTTTGGATTCTAAAGTTTCAAATTTTCAAATATGCAATGCTTCTAGACTGAGGAACTATTTCTAATTCATACACGCGTTCCATCGCGAACCTCATGATTCCGACATTAGAAAAACAGCACCATTGAAAACAACACACTTCTTCTAGTGACAAAAGAAAAATGTTTTTATTGCTGATGAGGACGTGTAACATCGAAATTTAGTTGAATTTAAGCAAATAAATACTTTTTTTTTTAAAATTAAAATGCTTTAGATTTTAACCTATTGTTGTGTTTATATCGACCTTTTGTAAACCTTTTATGATTATGCTGTTTGTTTGCGATTTCGATACATTCAACTCATTAGATTTCATGCTAAACTTTTATTCGCAAAATATCATTAAAATCAACCAATAAAAATGACTACGTACACGTTTAACATTAACCTTAACTTTAAAGTTGATATCATCAGTTTCAAATGGAAATAAAACGAAGTATAAAAGTAATTAAATTAAGCATACTAATAGTATGGAGAAATCACCAGACTTTGTTGGCAACTAAATCTCTTCTTTTTTTGTGTGTGTGTGTGTGTGTGTGTGTGTGTGTGTGTGTGTGTGTAAAAACACGTTCCAAATTAAAACATTTAATTAATTTATTTTTGAACCAACGATGAAAAACCAAGCGCGAAAAAGATTGTTAGAAATGTAGCCAAAATTTCCCGAGAGCTTTGAGTTTTCTCTTTTATGGTGACTGCGTATGCAATCTCTGGGTCCTGCTGCTCTTGGTATCGGGGTGTGCACGTGCAATTTTGCAGATCTAACGAATAGCTACAACCAACGTGGAGGACTTCATGCAGACCAGACAATCATGAGGTACGATCTTTATCAGCTCGGTGCAAAAGTCCAATTTGCTCCTCCTTCTCCTTCCCCTTCTCTTCCTCCCCATCATCATCATCATCATCATCATCATCATCATCATCATCACAAACAAAGATATTCCAAATTCTCTGTGTAAAAACTAAGGTTCTTGCATTGTAGTAACACTTTCCATTTATAACTGAAAGTGAACAGTTTAGTAAATTACAATGTCTCAATGTGAGGAGCCTTCATGAAGAATTCAAAAAGATTTACATACATTGTTTCTAATGAAAAAAAAGATGACAAAATTCTTTTAAATTTTCATTTTTCAAATAAATTTATTTTTCATAACACAATATACATCCATAGTATATGTATGAATATGGGCAAGTAAAATCTGTAAAAAGTAAAGAAGTTTTTTTATTTTTGTATTATTTCTATTATCTACATCGACTTACCTACCATCTTTCTATGAAGACAAGTGTAGTTGTTTATGCTTTCGTCATATCAATTGACTTCGTTGTGCTGTCGATTTGATAGTAATTGGTTCATTTTACAATGAATTAAAGTTGGAAGTATTCAGAGCCTGTAATAAAGGATTGTAACGAGATGGTACTGGTGCGATAAACAATTGTGTACACTGACTTACCTTAGAAAGTTGTGGTTAGCAAAGTATGACTTACCCCAGCCAGGAATGGATTCATAAAGAAACAGAACCTGAGTGAAATGGCTAGTTATAGCAAAGACCTCCCATTACTTCCTGATCTCTCTGGCAGAAGAGCTCACTGCTCATTTGCATGCTCATTTGCATGAGTGCCATGTCACTGGCAATAAAAGGGGAAGGTTTTGAAGGAAGTGGGCGACTATGAGTTGGTGATTTGAGTTGGTGACTACGTTGGTGTGTGCGCTGGATGAAAGACTGTTCGGAGAGATATCATTTGGCAGAGCAAGACCGTGGTAACATTTTGTTGCGATAAGGAGTACGGACACGAGGAAATCAGGAGAAATAAAAATATAATTACAAGCTATTTCGGCGAGAACTATTGCAGGAAAGAGGATCAGCAGTGAAATGCTGAAGACGTTCTCTGGAGAGGGGGATGTTGTAGCCTGACTGAGCAAGGTAAAACTTGTCACTAAGTTGTAGGACATCGCGGATGTAGCCAGCTTGATACCGCTGTATCTTGACGGTGATGCTCTGGCCCTATATTTGGAGATGCGGGAGGAGGATCGGTTGTCTGCAGACGCCATTGAGGAGAAGTTGAAGGAAGCCTTTGTGGCATATGGCAAACTAAGCCGTATGGTGTGAACCAGAGAGTCTGTCGATGTTTTCGCCAACAACATCCAGAGGTTGGCAGGACTAGCAGGATTCAATGGAGGAGGCCTTCGATGGATGGTTAAAGTGGCCTTCATCAATGGCTTCCCAGACCATATTTCCATAGCTCTGCAGTAACTGCCTGGTGTAAATACCATGGAGGTGGCGGAGTTGATTACACAGGCTAGGGTGCTGACCAGGCAAAAAGAGCGTGAGCAAGGAAGCGTAGCTGTCGCTCAATGAAGCAAACTGCAGCAGGAGCTTGTGAATGACACGAGAAAATCAGGATAAAGAAAAATATAATCACACAAATAAAACAGGAGTGAACGTGACAACAAGAAAAAGAAACATTGCGTGTGTAAGATATAAAAAGAGTGTTTTATTTTCTTGAATAAATACAATGCTTAGCTTGTGTTTCAAGAGAGCAGACAGGACACAGGAGGATCGCATCAGCGTAGTAGTTATGAAAGAAACTTTAGTCATGAAAATAACTTGCTAAATTGCTTAGAGATAAGAATGATGGTAGCCGTAAAGACGGCTACAATCGCATACAATAGTTAAAATAATGATAGCTGTGAAAACGGCTGTAATCATATACAAATAGTATTTAGAATGACGTTGGCCGTAAAAACGTTATGACTACTGCTAGTGTCGTCTGCTGCTGGTGATGATGATATGATTTATCTGTTGAGACGAGCCGGTCGGTGGCTGTAGCTATGCATGATTACAGGTATTTACCTCCGACGCCCATACCAGCAGTTTCATACGAAGTTGGGGAAGGTTTGGTCCAGAACACACAAAGGAGTGGTGGGCGAACATACGCAGAAGCAACGTTGTTATCCTCACGCCATAGATTTGCGGTTCTGCGCCTGACACCTACTTGCTTGTCCCATGTAGAGGTAGAGATAATTATAAGGCAATCGATTCTGATATTAACTCCTCCTAGATTTTCACCGCTTTATTCCAGTTGTTGGTACGTGTTCTATTCGAATTCACCAATTTTACTCAGCCATTTTCCCTTTGCTTACTAATTTCAGCACGGGGGTAGAAGTGATTATCAATTACGTGACTAATAAAAAAAAAAAACTTTTCAAAGTTACGTTTTCAGATTACAAATAATACACAAATATCCGCAATCTTCTGTCCCATGATGTTCTTAGAATATACATAACAAAACGTCCCTTACAATTCTTTGTTTTAAATCCATACTTAATAACCATTACATACTATTTTTTACTTTCGTTTATTACACAGGAGTGTTTTTGTTCTTGGTCTACTTACTAAGAAAAGAGGAAGGGTACACATTCATCGTAGTAACAGTTACTCACTTTATGCACGAGCATTTCTCTCAAGTGAGTACCATAGAAACTGGGTCTAACGGTCACTGTACTAACATGAGAAAGTAGGTCAGTTACGATAGAAACGTACACTTATTTGAGGATGTTTGTTATAAAACAATACAAACGTTCCAATCTTTATTTTTATTTATACATTTAATTTACTTTTATTTTTCATTTTTATTTAATTTATATTTAAATTTTTATTCAGATCCAGGGCTGAGTTTTGCACTAAATATTCTAACAAAATGTTGATTTTCTTACAAAAATAATATTTACAAAGACTTTTATTTCTATAAAATAGAACCTTCCTTCCAGTGTTTGAGTATAGACACTATTATTTACAATTCTGTTCTCTCAATTTCAATAAAATAAAAAAAACTTCTTGCCTCTCGATAAATATGTTGTAACGAGGAGGTTCTTTCTTAGTCATCAAATAATACAAACGTTTAAATGTTCATTATCTCTATTTATATAAAGTTAGGTATGTTTATATATTTGTGTGTACAGCATTCACTCCTGGACTAATTAACTGATCATTATGAATTTGGAAACACAAAAGCTAGGCGTAAGAGGTTATAATGTGGGCGTTATTTATTTTAATTTAATTAATTAAGGGGTAAAGAGGTGGGAGCATTTCATGAAAATTTAGATACCTCCGATTTTTTTTAATTTTAATATATGTATTAGACATCAATTAATAAATATTCTCCAAATTTAGGTTTCTTCAGAATATTCCACAAGGCTTTTAGGGGGGAGGGGGCATAATATGGGAACATATCCTCTCCAAACTCTACAATAAATGCCTAGCTGAATCTTGCTTCCCCGATAGCTGGAAAATTGCCTCTGTGGTACCAGTCTACAAGAATTCTGGGAATAGAACCGATCCTCTGAACTACAGCCCAATCAGTCTACTCCCGATCTTTGCTGAAATCTTTACTAAAATCTTTGAATCCTTAATCAATCTAGCGGTAGTCCGGCACTTAGTTAATGCTAAACTTCTTTCTGACCACCAGTATGGATTTAGACAAGCACGATCTACTGCAGACATCCTAACGGTCATCTGAACGCATGTATCATACACTCGACAAGGCAGGTGAAGCTAGGGCAGTAACGCTTGATATATCCAAGGCCTTTGACAAGGTATAGCATTAAGGGCTTCTCCTGAAAATACGCTCATATGGTATTACTGGGCAATTACTTAATATAATTAGATCCTTCCTAACCAAAAGAAAAATCCAGGTTGTTCTTGATGGTCGTTCATCTAAGCAACATGACATAAATGCTGGTGTACCCCAGGGATCTATCCTTGGACCTTTATTGTTCCTGATCTTCATAAACGATATCCCTGATAACATAGAGTCTGAGATTGGTTTATTTGCTGACGACACCACGCTTTACTCTCGTCATGTTGGCAAAACGGACGCAATCATAAATGGTTGGTAACTTTTAATGCCGCAAAGACAAAGCTCCTTTCCTTCAATAACTACAAGAAACCTCTCCAACCACCGATTGTCATGGAAAATAACACCCTACCTGAGAGTTCAACATTCAAACTGCTCGGCCTAACCTTCGCAGGTAACATGAATTGGAACAAATACATTGAAGACATTGCCAAGGCTGCAGCAAAGAAGATGGGCTCCCTCTACCGTTCTAGTAAACTCCTCACACCTGACATTATCCTGTATCTCTACAAAGCCACTATCCGCCCATGCATGGAGTATTGTTGCCACATTTGGGCTGGTGCATCATCCACTAGTCTCTCCCTCCTTGACAAGGTCCAAAAAAAAGTCGCCAACCTAATAGGTCCCTCACTGTCAACAAGCTCCAGCTCCTGTCCCATCGCCGCAATGTAGCATCCTTGTGCTTGTTTTACAAATACTTCAATGGATTATGCTTCGATGAACTGGCTACTCTGGTGCCCCCTCGACGTAAATACACTAGACCAACTCGACAATCAGCTAAATCCCATCCATTCACTGTGGAGGTCCCCAGATGCCGGAGAGCCTTCTACTCCAATAGCTTCTTTCATCGTGCTGCTGGCCTCTGGGACTCCCTCCCTGCTCCCTGTTTCCCCAACAGTACCGACATGCAGAGGTTTAAAACTAATATAAACAGACATCTCGCTGCACAGCTCCCAACTTAGGATGACACCCTAAACCTACTCCCTAATTCTCAGTAGCCCCTTACGTCTACAGTGGCGTCCTGCCTTGTTTGGGGTGAAATATCATTTTTAAAAAAAAACAAAAAAAAAACTCCCATTTGAAAATTTAAATATTTCAGATTTGCATTAAGTGTAATCCACAGTCATTAGACCCCAATGAAGCAAGTTTTTTCCGAATTTCAATTTCTTCCTCAGACCCCTTAAGGTTACATCTTAAATTTTGGACATAGAAATTAAAATCATATAATGGATTTTGATCAAAATTGGAATAAGGATTCTAGACATAAGGTTTTGTATCATTATATGTTGATTTTAAGCTTCGTAAGGAGACATAAAAGTGGTGAAAAACTATTCTGTTTTAGGGGATTAATTTTAACCGTCCTGGTATTCTTTCAGTTATACAATAATTAATAATTATAGACACTTAAAAAAAATCGAGTAAGAATACTTATATGGGGTTCACAAGTAAGAGTGGGTCTTTCTTTGGGTCCTTTATTTTTCCTGGACAACGCCCGTGCATAGATCCCATTACTGCGTAATATTCTGTATTCGTATATTCCTGCATTACCATGTCGCCCTGTATTAATGCTTTTTATGTCCTGTCAGCGTTATAGTTGCAATGCTGACATTTCTTAGTAAATGTTAAATGTTATTGCTAACAGGTGTTCGTTGTTATCTTTATTTTCCCACCACGTGTGTTGCTTCTTTGATACAATCAAACACACACACACACACATTGTTGCTACGTGGGGAGAATAAAATAGTCTTGAGCATTTATAAATTGGATATTAAGGAGAGTAGAAAGTGGACTTTCGGCAGCCTCGTAACTTTCGCTTCCCTTATTTTGTCCTTTAGTCCTCACATTTCATGAGCGATGATTCTGACAAAGGGGGAAGAATTGCTGTTTTCTGGGTCGGAATCTATCCATCTAACACTTATTGTTGGCTAGTTTTTTACCTTCAAGTAGTATTTATTTTAAGGTCCTTAAATTAAGTGGCTTCATGCCTTGTCTGGAGCGATTTTCTTAAACAACAAAAAAAATAACAGTAGCATTTGCATTCAATGAAAGAAGTAAATAAATAATTCTATTTTCATTAATAATGAAGACTACACTCAAATGAGTCCTGATGGACCTAGGTGAGATAATATTGATTATTGTCCTTCGCTGATAAATTAGACAATCAATTGGCTAACAGTGGAAAGTGGAATCCCGAAGTTTGCGGCGATTCGATCCTGATTAATTCCACCTTCATATTCACCTATACTATGGCTCCTCTGAAACTCTGAGAAATCTAATGCTTTTTTGGCTTGTGCTAAATGGTGATATATGATAGATATATTGATATCTTGATATCTGAAACATAAAAAATGTCAATTAGTAAAAATATCGATGATTCAAAATTTTACTACTGCTTTGTACGGCTCTGAGCGAAGGAAGCAGAACTTTTAAATTAATCAAAAAGAGTTAATGTGCTGTAAAAGGACAAAAAAAAAAAAACGAACATTAATGTCCGCATCTATCAATTTATCTATTCAACCCATAGATGGGGCCCTTGACAAGTACTACCACGTTAGAACGTAGATCTGAAGAAAAACAAATATTTTATATACTACGATGTTGTTATCTGCCTTTTTGTATGATGACAAGACTCACCACACTTACCTACAAAGAGTGGCTCCACAGACTAAATTTGAGAATGTGAGGAGACTTGATTCTCGCATACAACATAATTGACAGGAATTTAAATTTACCTTTGAGGAGTTTTTCACCCCAGCGCCAAGTCAGTCTCCACGAGCACCAGCAAAACATGCACCACCATCGCTTCCGTCTCAACAGAAGAAAGGCAGAATTCTCTGTTCGTATTTATACTCTGTGGAACAGCCTACCAGAAGAGATAGTCACAATGCTTATCATAACCAGGTTTAAAGTGGCCTGGACAAACATTCAGAATTCTGTATGTGGATGTAAATATCTTCTCTCTGTTTTTACATGGCTTGTTGCACTTTGATATTTTTGCCAAATAAATTTGATTTGATGAGGGTTCTCTATTGATTCTTTCCTCGGATGGGTAGCTGGGACATGTTCCTGAAAAAGGAGATGACTACCATTAACCCAGTGTGGTGATGATGAATGGAGGCCATGAGATGAGCGGTAGCGATTGGCACATACCAGCTGCAAAGTTGAGATACAGAAAGTGGTTTTGTGCAGAAGCGAACCTTGGACCATCTGATTTCAAAGGCTATGGCCGAAAATGGACTGAGTGATATCAGCTATAAAAATAATTTTTTTCACTCGACAATCCCTTCTCAGGGTTTTGTTCACAAAATTGTGCTTGATATAAAGGACGATTCTTATCTGATGATCAGTATTCGGTGGCATGTCATGCAGAAAGCATCTTGTGTTAGGTTTTGATGTCTCAGCTGTGTTCATTCCGTATAATGAGAAATCGGTTCATGTTTGGTTTCCCATCCATTTGTGTGTTGTGTTCATATGTCTTGGCTGCAGTCTTCCTGTTTGGTTTCTTGTGAGTCTCGTGTTATCGGTTCTTGTGTTATATGAAGAGGGATTCAACTACACTACATGGAAATCCATCTTTCTTTAGCTAAGATAGGCTTGTAAATGAATCAGGGGTCTTAAATGTCTTAATCTTTTTTTGCATGTCTTCAATAAAGTTTTCTCAGCAACTCAAATCTCACTTCAAATCCTTTCCAAATATGTCACCTAAATAACGGAAATCCTCTCTTCCAATGGTTATCCCTTATACACCATTGAAAGATGTATCAAAGACAAAATCGTTGCATCTAAAGGGGAAAACTATTTTGTCACCCACAAATGCCAGGTTTATGTGAAATTGCTATGGATTGGCACCACAAGCAAAGAATTATCACATAAAATCGCTTCAGCCGTTTCTAGCTGTTATTTTGTGACTAACGTGCGAATGGTATTTAGGACTCAAGGTGCTATCCCCTTTTTTTTTTAAGGATGTTATCCCCACCATTCAATACAATTTAGATTTTTATAATTTTCGTGGCCAGTGCGAGGCTGGCTATGTGGGGCGTACCATTCAGCAATTACAGGTCAGAATTTCCCAACACATCCCCAGTTCGATATATAGGCACAGACAGTGGTCGACATCCGGGCGTTTACAAGTTCATGAGTCGGCCATTGGAGACCATTTATTGGAGTGTCAATTGTGCACTAGAGGGTATTCTGATGAGGCGTTTTCTGTCAAGATTCTCGAAGCGTTTGCCATTAATTTACGACAACCGTCTTTGTGCAAGCAGAAGGAGTACATGCACAGTTTAGAACTGATGGGTGTATGTTGAAATACCTGCCTCAAAACATTTTTTTTACCCTCATTCGCCAATTACTTTTATGATTCTTTTGACCATGGTTTCATTCGTATTTTCACCCTCATCATTTAGTCGACGATTACCTTGAAAAAGAGTCGACTGAAAGACGTCTCGGTAGGAAAATACACCTTTTTCTCCTTCATTTATTAATTTATTTTCTTTTAAGTATGTTGCTTGAGTAAATAGAAAAAAGATCCTTTTTATTTTCAATCTGAAGAAACAGATTCCTGATCACCCCTACCTGTGTTTTTTTTTTTAATTTTGCTTTAGTAATAAACATCTCCCTGTTCTCAGCAATTATGGCTACTTCGCCAATCTTATTAAAGTTTCTGCTGCTTAAGTAAGGGGTAATCATCCAAAGATCAGCGACCATGATGCATCCAGCAGCGCCTTGAACTGATTGGGCGTTTTCAGGCTGACCATAGCTTCTGGCAGCTTGTTCCATGGTGTCACAACCTGAACTGAAAGAAAAACAAATCCTTCCGACAATTCAGCTGAAATCGTCCAGGTACAGCTTTATAACTGGTAATAAATTGTAGGTTCATACCTACGCCAACAGTATTAGTGCTGAATACAATATAGATCTGAGGTGTAACTTGAACTTTGCATAGTCAAATTCCATAATGTATGACGGTAGCCATTGCTGTAATCACAGACCTCCTATAATATAGGAATTGACCAAAGGGTTTAATTTTTTACCAACTAATTTGTTTTGGGAACAACACTAAACTGCCTCGAACACCCTTCCACTCTAAAATTCCTATTTCCCAACCCTTTATACCTTTTCTTTCTTCCTACCCTATTTCTCAATCCTATCAACTACTCAACCTCTCTCTACCCCAACCATCCTGGGTATTACACAAAACTGCATGTAGTGGTGAAGACCCAATTTGGGAGTTTTATGGAATATTTACTGCGAGGTGAATATTTGGTACTGCTGCAGTTTACGAGTTGTGCTGAAACTGATGTTTCGTCAGCATCTTACGGCAGTGGAGGTAAACCGTCAGAAGATGCTGAAAGGTTTAGCCAATCAGATTGCGGCAGACAACAGCTTTCAAAAGCGAATTGAATATAACGTAAAATTGAACAAGTTAAGAAAATTGATTAAAGCGATCATGAATTTTATTGAATTAGGACAGACACTTTAGTCTCCATAAGGAATTATTGAATTTTGTCAGAAAAGAAAACTAATAGGCCAAAAGATAAGTTGCAGAACATGCTCTTTTTCACCCTAACCCTACAAAAAGAACAACCTAACCCTAACCTAGTCGGCCAGGTTCAAAAGCTGTACCAGTAAAAAAAAAAAAAAAGAAGATAATTCGTCAAAAATAAAAATTAAAATTGCTAACAGTTTTTTTATTATATTTTCTTGGTAACAAAAAATAAATATTTTTCATTAAAATTACCAACCAGGATTGATTTAAATGTTTTTTCCTTAAGTTTTCCAGTTTGATAGTGTCTTTGTGAAAAAACAACATATTTTTCCATTAATTTTCCTGTTTGCTAGTGTCGCCTCGTTTTGATACCACAAAGTTTTTATTCGGCCTTTCCTGGCTGTTTATATAACTTGCCAGAAGATGCCGACTTCAGCAAGGGTCATAAACTGCAAGAGTACCGAAAATCGCATAACCTATAGGAAATCCTGTTCGTATGTATCACCTTTAACGATATTCTCTTATCCCACCATTGGTCAATATTTTATCACCATAGCAACAACAGAGCCTTGTTGAATTAACCGTTTTGATTTCACCTGTCTATTATTCACCAACACACTTCTAACCCACTAATTATGCACCTACAATGCCTCTAAAACACTAGGCATTGCTAGAAATTTAAGCAAGCATTAAATTTGAGTGGCATATCAACCATTACTCCCAGTTCTACACTAAATAGGCGTCATTTATGGGTTAAATATCGCTTACAGATTATTTGTTGACAAAATATACACCTGCAAAACAAATTGATCTACAAACCAAATCGTAGAGAAAACATGCATGCACGATTTCGGCATAAAACGACCCAACAACGGTTGACGTGCCATAAAATTCAACAACCGACCGACTAATCAACCGAACATGAATATATTAAAGGCTACTAATTATTATTTTTATTTTTTAGAAAATGTTTACTGTGAGGTGAAAATTTTAGAACCTATAGGAAATCCAGTTCGTATGTATCGCCTTTAACAGTATTCTCTTTTCCAGTAATCCCACCATGGATCAATATCTTGTCACCATAGCAACAACAGACATGGCCAGCACGGGCCACAGAATTAATTCCAATCTTGAAGAATTCCATTATTTTCTTTGTAGATAAAACATACATTTCTCCAACCGGCTGCCGGTTTTTCCCATCAAATGTCTCCCCTCCGTGAATCACAATACATCCGTGACCTCCGATGGCAACATGATTTTTCCTTCCATTTGGCACTTTGCTGAGAGGAGGAAGCTTCTCGCAGATCGCCTTCAACTTCTGAGCCACGTCTTTCGATATTTCCGATGGTGCACAAATACTGTCCAATGTTTCGACAAATTTATCATCTCGTCCACCAATCAAGTAGACAGAATTCCCTGATCCCGAACAAGAATGGCCGGACCGAGAATCAATGTCCTTACTTAGGACTGTGTACAGCCATTTTCCTTGGGAAATGTCTCCTGTCAACATATGTCCACTACTGTGTTTGCGATGAGTATGAAGACTTCCTTCCCGACCAATCACCAATATTCCTCCGTCTGAACAAACGATTGCAGAATGAGAGCTTAATCCTGCGTCTTTTGGATAGCCGGAGGTTTCTAGTTGTTTCCACTTGGAAGTCTCTGTATCAAAGCAATGTAAACTGGACGTCCGCGATCTTCCATCCCATCCTCCAATTAGCAGAATATATCGATCTTGCCATGCAACAGAAGAATGATGGCTCAAGCACGGGCTGCCCTCCGCATGGGATTCATTCCATATTCCAGTCTGCAAATCCAACCAATATAAATTATTAACCGGTATTTTACTTTGAACATTGGTTAAGCCTCCATGAATGTATAATCTATGTTTTATGATACAAGCAGTATGGAAGACTGCACATGGCCCCACGCAAACAAGCAACTTCCAATCAGCAGACAATGGTGTCTCGTTGGTCATTTCAGTTTAGGGTTCAGTCATCTGAAATATGGAAAAAGAAAAAAATAATAATTTAATGAAAGTGGAAGAGAGAGAAAGTGGATAATAATTTTTTTTAATCTATCTAAATATATAAAAGTTAATATTTCGGAATTTTTGTGATGATGATTGACAATTTCGATAATTTGAATTATTCGGGTTACTGTTCTCATCTTAGATGTTTTTTCTCAAAACGATTTGGCCGATGTAATCTCCGACCTTCCTTACGTGCATCTTGTCGAAATTCCTTATAGATTCTTGAGTTCGACATAAAGATTGCCTAGTTCTACAAGACGCACATGAAGAAGGTCGGATGTTAACTTTGGTCGAAACGTTGTGAGAATCCAAGATGACAACAGTAGTCCAAATAGTCCAAATAATACATAAAAGTCAACGTTTGTTAGTGTGTTATAGAAATCTATATGTTAACAGTTAGACCATTCAAATAAGTTTCAATAAGGGTTCAATTTTTCAAGTAATTTGACACCTTTGAATTTTTTTTTCGATTCCATTTTTTTATGGAAATCGCTCCAGACGAGGCATGAAGCCACTTTCTGTGAGGAGCTAAAAAAAAAATATTACTTCAAGATCAAAAACTAGTCAACAATAAGTGTTAGATGGATAGATTCCGACCCAGAAAACAGCAATTCTTCTCCCTTCGTCAGAAACATCGCTCATGGAATGTGAGGACTAAAGGACAAAATAAGGGAAGCGAGAGTTACAAGGCTGCCGAACGTAAACCCAAGGTCCACTTTCTACTCTCCTATATCTTAAATGATGGAATTCTTCAAGATTGGAATTTGAAGTAACTATGAGAAATTATCGGTTTGAATCATAAAATAACTGAAATATATTAGAACATAAGAAAGGAAATTCATTTTTTATATATATTTTTTCTTCGTTTCCTAAAACAAAAATAGAATTAAGCAAAGAATATCTCAATGAATAATGTATTAAAAAAAGGTTTAGACATTTAAATAATTATCTTTATTGGTATTTGTAAGATTTAAAATACTTGAAGAAAAAAAGGAGATTAGTTTCGATTCGTTAAAGCCATTTACTGTTTTACAGAAACGTTAAGAAAGGCAGCATCAACAAGTATTTTTTGTTTGTTTTAATAACACCACAGTGCTGACAGTTTTTTTTATTACTTGAACTCATATTGGAAATATTATTTTAAACTTTTCTTTCAAGGCAAAAATTGTAAACAAGACGATATTTGAAATTATTTTTCCAAGGAAACCTTCCGGCCAGCAATATATCTCCACATGGAAAACGCCGGGTTAATACTACTAGCTAAAAATAAACTTTGAATAAAAATTGAGATCATTATTGTTCATGCATTTGTAATCAAAGGATTTTCTGTTTTGGGTATGACACAGAACTGCATCTGACGATGAGGCCCTAATTTGGGAGTTTTGGGGAGTATGGAGTCACACTTTTGTTACCATTACTCCTAGGTTAACTCTAACCCAGAGTGGTAGTACCTGTCAGGGTCGATCTGTAGGTTAAATAAACTCAGCCCTGGTTATGACATGAAACTGTAGATATACACATAAATTTACATCATCAATAACTAGTTGCAAAATAAACATTATGAATGGATCGAATCACGGTAGAGGGAGAAAAAGCATGTCAAGTTAACGTCTTTTACAACTTGATGTGCTTTTCTGCCTCTACCGTGATTCGATCCCTCGGGAGTAATACCATCAAAATGAGGAAGAAGAAAAGAAGAAAACAAAACAAACTATAAGACAGTCTCGCTTGACAAAGTTGTTTTACAACAAAAGTTTGCAAAACAAAACAAAAAATTAAATTAATGATCTTTTCATTTGAATTGCACCAAGTGTTGATTTTCAAAAATATTTCACTTAAATATATATTCATGCGTGCTTCAAAGATGTTGTCAATTTCTTTATTATGAATGGATGTTTGAAATACAACACCGATTTTCCAGCACCCTTCGTTCAAGATCCTTTTTGCCGAATTAACCGTTTTTGCTGGACCATCCGATTTCACCTTAATAATAATAATTCAGCAACACACCGTTAACCCACTAATTATACATCTACTATGATTCTAAAACACTAGGAATTGGTAGAAAAAAAAATTAATTAATATTTAAAATAAATTAAGAATCAAAACACCTTAGGCTTACTTAATTCAATGATACAACGGGTATCTATCTCCCTCCCACCGCGGGAAGAACTGGCCTGCGTTTTTTTTATTTCTGTAAAAAACTACATCTTCATTAATTGCTGCACGGAGGCGGGTACTTTTTGCTAGTATATATATATATATATATATATATATATATATATATATAACACCAGTAAAATGGATTTCTAAAAATTAGTGGTTCGGATATAAAACCGCATCAAGACAGCAGACTTTGTACATATAAAATGCTACATATCTTTGCAGACAGGGCTTTATAACAATAATAAATCATTTGGCTCATCTTAACACTGTATTGCAGTTGCATGACTTATCCAATCTTAGGAAGTATTTTAATATCTTTCTGAGCAATTAAAAACAAATCCAAACTAACCATGAAAATCAACTTTTAAAACACCTAACTTTTTGTTCAAATAAAAAAAGAAAAAATAATTATATGTGGTTACATGTCATATAATTAAAAAAAATAGGTTTTTCAGATGTCGATTTTCATGATCATGTAGGATCATTATAATCTAAATGAATAAATACAAAAGTGTTTTTCATTAATCACTCCTTTATTACCATCAAAACGGGTTGCTGTTATTTAAATCAATAATACAACATTTTATTTACCTCTCCAGGAGGTTAGGCACAAGGCCAGTTTTATCTTACTCCCACAAGGTAAGATGTGACCCAAGGTCGGGTCGGAAAGTGGGACTTGAAAAGCCAGCACCCGAGAAGGTGAGCACTTTGGCCATTAAAAATTGCTTGGGCAGCCCCGTCGACATTCCCCGGTAAGGGGCGCCTCAGGCAGTAAGCAATAAACTTACTCCTCCCCAAAGAGGGGAGGCAAAGCCTGGGAGGGTGGACCTCCTAGAAGTGCACATGACAGAATTACGGTAGAGGCAGAAAAAGCATGTCAAGTTAACGTCTTTTACAACTTGATGTGTTTTTCTGCCTCTACCGTGATTCGATCCCTCGGGAGTAATACCATCAAAATGAGGAAGAAGAAAAGAAGAAAACAAAAAAACTATAAGACAGTCTTGCTTGACAAAGTTGTTTTACAACAAAAGCTTGCAAAACAAAACAAAAAATTAAATTAATGATCTTTTCATTTAAATTGCACCAAGTGTTGATTTTCAAAAATATTTCACTTAAATATATATTCATGCGTGCTTCAAAGATGTTGTCAATTTCTTTATTATGAATGGATGTTTGAAATACAACGCCGATTTCCCAGCACCCTTCGTTCAAGATCCTTTTTGCCGAATTAACCGTTTTTGCTGGACCATCCGATTTCACCTTAATAATAATAATTCAGCAACACACCGTTAACCCACTAATTATACATCTACTATGATTCTAAAACACTAGGAATTGGTAGAAAAAAAATAGACCGGCGTAAATCAAGCCCCGAAGGCCAAGACGATACCAGTTTATGGGGTGTAGTATCCATCGGAACAAAGGCCGATCAATAATACAACATATTATTTACCTCCCCAGGAGGTTAGGCACAAGGCCAGTGTTATCTTACTCCCACAAGGTAAGATGTGACCCAAAGTCGGGTCGGGAAAGTGGGACTTTAAAAGCCAGCGCCCGAGAAGGTGAGCACTCTGGCCATTACAAATTGCCTGGGCAGCCCCGTCGGCATTCCCCGGTAGGGGCGCCTCAGGCAGTAAGCAATAAACTTACTTCTCCCCAAAGAGGGGAGGCAAAGCCTGGGAGGGTGGACCTCCTAGAACTGCACAGGAAAGACCCATAGACCGGCGTAAATCAAGCCCCGAAGGCCAAGACGATACCAGTTTATGGCATGTATCAATCAATGATACAACATAATATTATTAAATACGATATATATAGTACTGGTGAAACACCCTTACACAGAAATTAGGAATCCTAATTTGCATATCTATTTTGTAAACAGTCTATAATAAATTAATGCTTGGTGTTACTGATTTGAAATTATATTGTCTTATTTCTCTCATATATATGCAATAGTTTCGTCGATATTAACAGTAATTAATTAAAGTTATTTCATTAAAAATAGGATAGATTCATTCATTTTCAAAGATGTTCATTTCAATGAAACTTATTTACTTTATAGAAAGAAATATATACCGATGCATAGAGGTGAGAGCTCCTTCCTCATTCTCTCCCCTTTCCCACTCTCTCTCTATTGCGATGCCAAAGTCAAATTTTCTTTTTTTATTGTTTTTAAAAGCGCCCCACATCATCGCTTAAACGAATTGAATTCTTTTTTTTAATGTATTTATTTCTTATTTAAAAGATAAATAAATTGTATGGAAATTACCAAAATATTAATATTTATCTATTTTAATGAATAAATAAGAAAGTTTTTGTCCCGTATTTAAAAGACAATTATGAAAGAAATACTTTAAACTTAGGCATGAAGCCCTAATCGTTCTTTTTTTTTGGGGGGGGGGGGGCATGGTCATACAATTTTGACAACAAATCTTTGTTTGTGGGGTTGATAGACTTACCTTTTGTCCAAAATACCTTGGACTTACTCCACGCTAAACACTTTCACCAAAATACCGCATTCACTCTATGGCTTAATCCTTACTTTGTGAAACGATAGGGAGCAGGAACCATGTTTTTTGTGCAATTGGTGACAAATTCTGTGCTGTCCACTTTTTTAGGTGATTACGTGTTGTTGTACGACCTTGCCAGTCGGACTTAGGGTCAGTGTTAAAAAATATTAGTTATCTGTCCTAATAAGTTAGAATTACTCTAAAATGTAGAACTCATTTTTTTAAGAGGGTGGATAATTTTGCTGAGGGTGTTAACTTACAAATTTACCAAAATTTATTGTTAAAATTATGGAATTCTCTCAGTAAAACATTTTTTAACTTTATGCCCCTCTCCACTCATATTTTTAAATTACAAAAAAAAAAAATTCATATTTAAAACAAATCGTCATTAAATTTTAATTTATTTTTCAGTCTTTAATAATAAAAGCGAAAAACACAAAGTAACCATTTTAAATTATTCAGGAATATATAATTCTTTTATTTCACCAATTGACGTTCCACTTTTAGCGATTGTCAAGAATAATCAACAGAAAGAAAAGGGACGCAAAAAACAAATAGTCAACAAATAACTGTTACCAAAGACAATAAAACTTACTTACCTGCCTAATTCTTTTGTGTTTTAAAGTATTTTAAAGAGATTTTTTTTAATTTCAACTAAAAAGTTTGGTCGAATATATTATGTTAGACTGAAAAACAAAGATGGCTCACAGTCGATCGCCGACCATCTACGAAGTCTGATGATTTTTTTTGTACTTTTCTCCTTTCAATTAGGTAGAAAGTAAATTTTAAGGCGTTTGAGACAGTTATTTGTTGACTATTTGTTTTGTTTTTTCACCTAAAAAGACGAAAAACTCATTAAACAAACTTTGGGAATGTCCGCTTACGCCATCTTGTAAATGGAAGTGTAACGCGATCAGATTTGGATGAATTCTTAAAATGCAATAAAAACGCTTTAAAATACTTTAAACACACACAAAAAAATAGGCAGGTAGGTAGAAAAATAATTTTATTGCCTTTGGTAACAGTTATTTGTTCATTGCTTTTTCACTTTTTTTTCTGTTGGTTATTCTATACAATCGCCCCAATTTTTCTTTTATTCGTTTCATTATGGGGAATTCATTTTTATGCTTATACAAAATCAAATCTCAACATTGGAATATAACACCATAACAATCATCTTTTTGTTGTTTTTCTTCAAATTAGCAAAATGTAAAAAAAAACATTTTTTCTTTATTTTTCTGTAGATAAGGCTACAGGTAGATTAATAGTTGCCCGGAGGTCGGGTAGTTTTTCTTTGCTAGTAATGGATAAAGGTGAGTTCAATATGTGTTCCAGTGATTTACCCCATTGCTTCACTACATGAACTCTTCCCGATACTATTAAAGGTGATAGAGAGTCGCTATGATCATGCCAGAAGCAATTTCAGGAAACACTTTACTTTTGTACTTCCTGTAAATACATACTCTTGTTAACTCTACCTCCTTGTTGTCTTATTTCTTTTCTTCCCTGTAGGCCTACAACAATATGATTTTACAATGATAGAAACGTTTGTTTAGTTTTATTACTGGCTTCATTCGAAACCAATTTAAATTAATACACATGAAAATCAAGTATCTCTTCGTATGGGGTTCCTCCTTTCTGAATGAATGCACTATAATGAAGCCACCAGTAAAGGTGATGTAGACATAAAGTAGGGGGGGGGGGCTTGGGTGATAATCTTATCTTCGGAGATAAGCTATAACGTCAGTTAAAAAGACATGACAAAACATAGCTTACTTATCTGATTTAAAGCAGAACTTAGGTATGACAGTTTCACATGAGTTTAGAATTATTTCTGGATGAAAAAAAAAAGAAAAATCTGGTGAAGAGACAATATCTAAAATATCTATAAATTATATTAATTTATTTATGCAGAGAAGATCACATATATATACACACACACACATACATATATATATATATATATATATATATATATATATATATATATAGATAGATAGATAGATAGAGAGATAGAGAGAGAGAGAGAGAAGAGAGAGAAAGAGAAGGAGAGAGAGAGAGAAGGAGAGAGAGAGAGAGAAGGAGAAAGACGAGAAGAATACCTGTCTCAGGATGTGTAAAATTAATTACCTGAACAGACAGGTTTTTCACCTCTTTTATGTCCCTTTACGAAGCTAAAATCAATATATAATGATCCTAAACCTCATGTCTAGAATCCTCATCCCAATTTTAATCAAAATCCATTAGATGATTTTCATTCTAAAGAATGTCTGAAATTTAAGACTCAAGCTTAAGAAATTGAATGAATGCTTAATGAAAAAATTGAAATTCAGGGAATCTTGTTTAATTGATGTCTAATGAATATGGATCAAATTTACGGCAAATCTGAAAAAATTGAATTTTCAAATAGGAGGTTGTGCCCATATTATCCCCTAAAAAATCCTTTAGAATATTAAAACACACTGAAATTTGGGGAATATTTATTAATTGATGTCCAATACTTATTATTAAAATTTCACACAAATCGGAAGTATCTGAATTTTCACAAAGGGCTTCCACTCCCTTTTTCGTTCCCTTTGCATAAAACTGAATTAAATTAAATATAACCCATATTACCCACTATTACGTCTAAAAGCTGTGTTCCAGAATTCATAATTATCAGTTCATTAATTTACGAGTTTATCCTGTATAACGATATATATATATATATATATATATATATATATATATATATATATAATTATTAATGACAATTAGCAATATACTATCAGTGCCCTTTTACTTTGCAGTCTCCTTAAAAGATTCAGCTCGATGATTGTCAATTAGTGATAACGTTGTTTGGCACAAGACAAATGAAACGGACCGTAAAAAATATATCTCACAGAAATGTTATGTTTTTGGAAATGTGAAAAAATAAAAATAATAAAATAAAACCATGGTCATTGGAATATAATATGAACCTGACCAAAAGGAGCAAAAGAGCTCTATTTTATTTTATATATATAAATATATAAAATAAAATAGAGCTATTTTGCTCCTTCTGAAATTCATTTCACTCTAACACACATATATATATATATATATATATATATATATATATATATATATATATATATCGTTGTACAGTGCTAGCTTGCAGAGTCTAGGATGATTCCGTAAGTGGGTTCTTGCTCTTCGACCGTCTGAAATTATAAATTCCTACACTGATGATAGTAAAAGCTTGAAGCACCGGTGTCTGTAGGTAAAATAATTTAATATTTATTTAATAAATGTTGTTATAAAGTCCCTTTAAGAAATTAAAGTTGAACCCTGTTCGGGAAGTTAAAAATAGAATCTCACTTAGCTTTGAAGCAAGGTTCCAAAAACGTTCATTGAACCCTCTCGGTTGTCTACTGTCTGCTACCTGCTTTCTTAAGGCACAAATAGAACTTAATTGTTCTTCTATACATGATAATATCTCGTGGTTGTGGAGTTAGCGTGCTAGCTTGAGGAGTCTAGGCTGATTCCGTAACTGGGTTCGTGCCTTCTGACTGTCGGAAATTATAACTTCCTACACTGATAATAGCAAAAGCTTGAAGCGCCGGCGTCTGTAGGTAAAAATAATTTAATATTTATTTAATAAATATTATATATATATGGGAAATGAAAATAGAAAACCAAAAGACAGTTGTTTATGTATTCATTAACGTTTCGTCTTTATTGTAAGACTTCCTCAAGATGATAGTTTGAAGAAAAATGTCATGCAAGTACATAGAAGTTTGGGGTTGACATGGTGGTTAGATGAAGGGATATAGCAGTCGTAGCTACTATGAAACCCAGAGAGTCCAGGATGTGAGAGTCAATGGTCGAAAAAGATTAAAATGAATATGAAAAACTTTAAGTGGACAAGATTGAGACAGCTATGAAATGGGGAGGAGTGAGAATATAACTGAAATGGCCTTCGGATGAGAGAGGTGAAAGGGGGAAGGGCTGAGATTTTTGCTGTGGTGAGGTGTGGCATGGATTTTGAGAGGTTAGAGAAAGAGGACGGAGGGGGAAACTGTATGTTCAAAATGTGGGTAGTATTATGGTTGATGAGAAAAAGATTCGAATAGGTAAAGAAAACTTTGAAAATAGGGGGGAGTGAGAATATAATTGAAATGGCCAAAGGGGGGGGTGAAAAAAGGGGGGGGGGTAAATTTTTGTTGCGGTGAGGTGTGAAATTTTTGAGGACCAAAGAAGAGAGGGAGAGGGGGGCTGACCAGGTGACTACATCAGGAATGTGTGCACATATATATGTTTGAAAGAATGTGTAGAAGTGTGCTAGAGACGAGGGGGGTAGGCTTGAGAGGAAGGAAAATAATTTTAATTTCAGGGGAGAGATAAGTAAAATTTGGTTTCGTTCGGGATTGTGTTGATAGTTTGAGGGTAAATTGGAAGAAAAGGGGTTGAAATATCTATATTTTGTATGGATGTGTAAATTATGTTTATTTGTTAAAATGTTTATTTGTGGTTAAATTGTCTTAATTTGTAGTAGGTGATTCATAAGTACGTGAATAAATATAGATATGAAGAAGAAGTCAGCACATAATTGTATATGCGGTGAGTTGCATATATGTGCAAGTGTGAACGATAAAACAAAAGTTAGCCGTGGTCTAGATTTAATTTTTGTTTGGCCAGAATAAGTTTGCTTATTAGGGGGAATCGGTTATAGAAACCATTTCATTGTTTGATGGTGTTCGAGTCTGTGATGAGTTCTGTTTCAAGTAGTCTTGGCCGAGCTTTGTTAGAAATATGTTTAATAATTTAAAGCATGATCGTGTTGTAATGCATGGGAGAAAAGCACACTGAGAGAGTAATTGCTTTTTATATCCCTTTTGTGCTCTCTCAGTCTTTTCTTAAATTCTCGCTGAGTTTCCCTCACATAAATTTGATGACAATTGTTACATGGGACGATATATATAACTCTCTCAGTGCGCTTTTTTCTCACGCTTTTCTCCAGCTTTTTTATTCATTTGTTTTTGTCACCTGAAGATGATTCGACGAAGAATCGAAAACGTTCGTGATACATATGGAACATACATTTTCTTTTTATTTTGACGCAAAAAGATAATTAGAAAAATTGAAAAAATAAAAAAGCATAATCATGCGGTGGAATTCTGTTATGTGTAACAATGTTTGCTTGAATATATATATATATATATATATATATATATATATATATATATATATAGGTATGAAACTAAAACTAGAATGTATACTTTTAAAATTTGAACCGATCGTGAAGTGTTTAAAGCTCAATATACAGATAGAGAAATTATATAGATAAATGAAAAGAGAAATAAAAAATGTAAGAATAACAAATCTATTACATCTTCAGTTATTCAAGAAAAGGTGTATTTAATAAAAGAATGTTTATTTTGTCCTTTTCTTAAGTCAGGCTTTTCAAAGAAAGGTTTCTTATCATCAGAAGAATTTAAATAGATAAATAAGTTTGCAGAGAATAAACCAAAAATCATAATTTGAAAAAGTTATAAAATGTAGATGTGTGTGAGAAGAGTGTCGAAAATGCAAAATATGTCCAGTGAAAAAAGGTTGAGAATTGGAAAGACAAAAATTCACCGTTGGAGGATTCGTGGTCAAATAAAATAGATTTTATAAAATACCTTATATATATATCTTACACACTTACATCTACATTATATAATTTTTTCAAATTTTTCAGATTTGGTTAGGTCGATGAAAGCGATATACAGTTGTTGTCTCTGTTCATGGCATTTTCCTGGAGTTGTAGGGAAAAGATCATGTTGACAGTTTATCGTCCTGCTCTAAACCCACACTGTGACTTGGGATATACACACTCCGCAAGTAATTGCAGCCTGTTGAAGACAACCCGGATGAAGACCTTCCCAACAACACTGAGGAGGAATATTCCACGGTAGTTGTTGCAGTCACCATGGCAACCCTTATTTTTGTACAGAGTGATGCTGCTTGCCTCACACATCTCCTGGGGCACTGTTTCTTCTTTCCAGCATTGCTACAGTAGCTGGTGCAGATGGTGGAACAAGGATGTCTTCTTTCCCACCTTGATGATTTCAGATGGGATGCCATCTTTTCCTGTAGCTTTGCCACGGGTTAGGGAGTCGATGGCTTTGTTTATTTCTGTTACAGAGGAGTGGGGCATCTAGCTCTTCTTTAACAGGTAGGTTGATGGAGCTCTCGGTGGCTGTGTTTGTGACAATGTTTTCCACCACGTAAATTTCATAGTAGTGCTCAGCCCACCTCTCGATCTGTCTGCTGCGGTCTAATATTTTGTCACCGGTAGTTGATCTCAAGGGTACGATCTTGTTTATGGTTGGGCCAAAGGCCTTCTTCAAGCCATCGTAGATGCCACGAATATCGCTGCAGTCAGCAGAGAGCTGGATACTCTCACAGAGGTTTAGCCAGTTGTCATTGGCACAGTGCTGAGCGATCCGTTGAGCGTTGCTCCTGGCCTTCCTGAGTACAATGACTGTCTTCTCAGAAGGCTTCTTCTTGTAGTTAACGAGGGCTTCTCTTTTGGCATTGATTGCTGGCTCTAATTCCGCAATGCCGGCTTCGAACCAGTCCGGGTTTTTCCTCTCTTTCCTGTCAAAGGTGGTCACTGTGGAGTTGTAGGTTGCATCACGGATGAGAACCCACCTCTCTACAGCATTGTCAGTAGGACAGTCTTTGAGAGCGTCTTCAATGGTGTTGGTGAAGCACTCGCATAGGTTTGGTATTGCCGTTCTGCTGGTGTTAATGCAAGGGGGGGGGGGATTTTCTGCTTGGTTCGATGGATCCACTTGGATTAGAGACAGACTTTACTGCCAACCATGGAGGGGTTGGTGTCACAGTCAGCACTGGGTAGCTACATGTGGTGAGAACGCAGTTCAGTGAGAGTCTACGTGTGATGACAAGGTCCAGCTGGTGCCAGTGATGGGATCTTGGGTGTCGCCAGGATACTCGATGATGTAGCTTGGTGGTGAAGAATGTGTTGGTAATTCAGAGGTTATGGTATGAGCACAACTCGAGGAGCCTCTGTCTATTCTCATTCAGCCTTCTGACACCAAAATGACCAATGCAGTTAGACCAAGAGTCATGGTCGGAACCCACTTGTGCATTGAAATCACCAAGCAGACACAATTTATCCATGACAGGGATGTCTTTGATTGCGGTGTCAAGATCCTCATAGAATTGGTCTTTGGTCTTGGCTGGAGAGCATAGCATGGGAGCATAAACGCTCAGGATGTTCACTGGGCCTGAGGCAGCTGATAAGTGGAGAGACAAGATTCTGACTGTGATGGTTCTACAGTGGTGAGTAGAGAATTCCTCACTGCAAATCCAACGCCATACAGTCTTGGTTTCTCAGGTTCCTTGCCATGCCGGAAAAACGTGTAGTTCTGTTGTCAGAGGCTGCCGCTTGATGCGAGTCTTGTTTTTTGTAGTGCAGCTACGTCGATGTTGAGCCTTGTGAACTCCCGGTCGATGATAGCTGTTTTTCTAGAGTCATTGATCTGTTGTAAATCATCAGAGAGGCCAGGGCACATTGTTCTGACATTCCAGCTTGCTAATAGATTTGTGGTTTTGATTTTTCTGTTTTTTTGGTGCAGGGTTTTCATTCTGCTTTTTGGTCTTCATTTCCATTGAAGCAGGCAGACTGTGGCAGGTTAGTACCTTTCTGGCTGGGAACTGCCCAGCTTGAGGCGGATGGTAGCTGACCAGTGGGACTGCGATGGTCCCTCCCAATATCGGAGACAACCCGTAGAGCCTGGAGTTACACCAATCATTCCTAGCTTATTATTTGTAACTGCTGTCTCCCGTGTTGTTTCTGACACTGCAAACAGCAGCATTGAAATGGCCTCTCCTGGGCAAAAGGAGAGCTGAGCAGTACATTTGGCACCCGCTTAGCTACAGGAGCTGCTGGAAAGAAGTAATTCTGATATTTAATTGCCTTAGCCGCTCTACTTTAGTTTCTGGGTTTACTCCAATAGCCTTTTCTTCTCCCGGAGATCCCCACAAGGCACGGGGCTATAATCTAATGGCTGGGTTTCACGTTGTCAATAAAGTTTTTATTGGAACTCTTCTGCCATAGCCGGTGATCTGCGTCTAGGAGATTCATATGCCTAGTGGTGCTGTGTAAACACACCACACCCTCACATGGTTAAGCCCACTAGCTGAAGCGTTTTTCCGGGGCATGGCACTTGAAGCCAACATGTGAGAGATTTAGGAGATGAGTGAGGACCAGTGTTGCCGCCCACCCTACCAGGTAGAATGCAGCTTGCCGAACTTGAAAGGTACATCCTCTACCCAGAGCTCCCAATATGCCCTCATTACAGTAATAACCCCATTAATTAATTAATTAATTAATCAATTCCCCCCCCCCCTCACACATCTAGATAAAAAAAATTTCTTTACCTATACCTAACTTGCTTTTAAGTGTGTGCTCGGTGGGGTACATAAGTGTATGGAATTTTGGCGACTGAATCTTTATAATTAATTTCAAGCATTTGCCTTTTAAACCACAGACTTGTTTCAAGTCTGACATGATATTAAATTTATTTTGAATTTAAAATTTGAAATTAAAGATTTGAAATCTGATATTTTAAGATTTAAAATAAGTCCCACTCAAAGTTATTCCCCCTGCACCTTTCATGTTTTATGGTTGAAATTTTAAAAATTTTAATTTTAATTAGTTTCATCCACTTTGATGAAATTAGATATAGGCTATAAATGTCTTTTAATTAGTAACAGAATTCATTAATTCTATAATTAAATTTAAGAATACCTACAAACAATAATCTTTTTGGAATGTATGATAATCAAAAAAAAAGTTATAAAAAATATTTTTTATAAAAAATAAAAAAATTAATTAAATTATTACAAACAGTATTTACTGACTATATAATACCCAGCTAATTAATTTGGTATTACACACTTATTTTTGAACACCTTATCTATGTGTACGACAGAATATTACAACTTATTGATTTATTATTTGCTGCGGCACTTCTCATCTCCATCTGCGAGACTTATCCTGTTTTCATTTCTACTTTTTGTCATCCATCTTGCTGGATTTCCGATGGTCAAACTTTTCTTTTGTGTCTATTTTGACAAGGAGAGGCGTCTCCCAAAATATCAAATGATTTCCAATCATCCGGACACTATACACAGTTAATACCATACTTGCTGTTTATTATGTAAGATTGAAAATAAAAATAAATAGATAATTGTAAGATCTCACCTTCAAGTGTTTATTTTTGTTTTTTCCAGCTTCTCATCAATCCGGCTCTCTGCATTGCCTTTAGCCTTCTTAATACCTTTATATATATATTATTATTATTATTTAAAAAATATTCTTGGGTTCTACAATTTTCTGACAAACGGGCTCCTATAATAATAATAATAATAATATATATATATATATATATATATATTTAAATTTAGGTTAGCACTGGATATCATATTACATGACCTCTCCTCACAAGATGGTTTGGGCATATTGCCCCAAGGTCAATCACACAGGGGACTT
The DNA here is from genome assembly GCA_963556195.1 of Sepiola atlantica. Classification (NCBI taxonomy): domain Eukaryota; kingdom Metazoa; phylum Mollusca; class Cephalopoda; order Sepiida; family Sepiolidae; genus Sepiola; species Sepiola atlantica. Next base: position 103,242,048 of record OY744515.1, on the reverse strand, counting down.
ATTACCGTATCATAAAAGGAGAGGGTGAGTCAACTGTCAGAATGAAAGAGAAGAATTTGAGTGTGTGTATATGTACTAATAAATGTTGAGTTAAATGTGGATAAATGCATGACCAATTTAATATTTTTCTCCACCTCCTTACCACCCTCCAAAATCCAAAATGAATTGCTAAGCTGTCTTCTCTCCCTCAGTAGCATTTTACATTTGTATGTGGCCTGAGGAAGCTGAATTTCTGAAATAAATGGCAGCTGAAACATGTATGCACATATGTAGCCAATAATGCTTGTATAAATACAAGAATTTATACTAATATATATATATATATATATATATATATATATATATATATATATATTGGAATGTTAGTTAAGGTTATTTCTCTTTATATTATAATTTTTTTTTGAAAATGGTGAATTTTCGTGTATTCTAAATCTCTTTTTGATTTTTGATAATATTCACTTATAAATTTAATGGTTTTACCGAGGTATTTGACGATGGATCTTTTTCCGTGATTTTTATTTTGTTCCTGGTTGATTTTTTTTTTGGACATTATTGGTTTTTTTAAATTTTTTGTTGAGCACATAAGAAACATTTGTTCTGACGATGGTCTTGTGTTTTAAAAAAAGATTATGTTTCATTTCATGACTTAAAATAAACATTGCCTTGAAACAGCTGTAAACAACTATAATATCTTTATGTATGTTCTTTCTTTGGAACTTGATTTGAAAAATAATTTAAATCGTGAATATATATATATATATATATATATATATACTCTTATTGCTACTACTGCTAATACTAAAAACAATAAATACTTATAAGCTTCAAAACTATTGATCAAAATTGCATCAAATTTGGTAGGAAGCACCCTTGTCATATCAGATGTGTCACAGAGTGTAAAAACTCTAATAATATTACTGATACTATTTCTACTCCTACTACTATTATTACTGGTGATAATAATAAACACTTACGTGTTATAAAACCTATTGTAAAAATTCCATAAATGTGGCATCGGGCATTCTTGACATATCAAAATTATAATACTTTCATGCTAGTACAACTACTACTAATACTACGACTACTATTACTAATAATACAAAGAAAAATCCTTGAGTGTGGAAGCCAACTAATATAACCAGATGACACCAGGTAAACTGAAATAGAATAACTCTGTGTCGACATAGGAAGAACATTATACATAAACACAGAACTGAAACTGCCAGAGTAGATACTTAAGTAAAAATAAAAACAACAACAACAATCTGACGCCCCACTCTACCAAGGAAAAAAACGCAGTTGTACCAACATCGATTAGTGTCACAGAATTTGGTCATGAAGGGTCAGAGGGGATGGAAAGTCAAAGGAAGGAGAACATAATCCAGACCTCTACTGGAATGGTACAAAGCATACCGGAATCCTGAGGAGGCTTATTGCCACTCAAATTACAGTGAAAGTCAACTCATACTATTAGCAAGAAAGCAATGATAAACGGTTGTTGCGAGAATGCAAAATAATTTTAAATAGTTATTGAAAGAAACGAAGAATACTGGAAATCTGGGGAGACTTCTTGTCACTCACAATCTAGAGGACACCACAACCATTGGTAATGACTCATGTGAGTCAATAATGATAATAATACATTTTCAAAAATAATGATAATAAATAAATAATAATAATAAGAAAGATCAGCTTCTGATCGATAAAATAATCCTGAGAAACTGCAAACGAAAAACTACTAACCTTGCCATGAGGTGGGTAGATTCTAAGAAAGCATTTGACATGGATACACAAATGCCTAGAGATTTTCGGAATAGCCCCCAACATTCAAACAGCTCTAAAGAATAGCATGAAGAATTGGGAAACAAATTTAACTTCAGGAGGCGTTGCATTGGGTAAAGTGAAAATCAGGAGAGGGATTTTCCATAGCGATAGTCTGTTTCCTTTGCTTTTTGTCATTAGTTTGATCCCAATGACACTTCTCTTACATAATGTGAAGGCAGGATAGGGACTTCGGAAAGGACCTCCTACAGTCAACCACCTTAATGAGCTTAAGGTTTTTGGAATGAATTAAACCCAACTTGATACCCTAATGAACACGGTTAAATTATTTAGTGACAACATACGAATGGAATTTGGCATCACTAAATGTAGGATTCTTGTTATAAAAAGGGGTAAACCTGTCCACTCAGATTGCCTTGAACTCCCAACAACAGATCTGATAATGAATGTAGACAGTGAAGGGGCTATAAATACTTGGAAATTCTGGAGGCGGATAAGATTAAAAACAAGGAAATGAAAAACCAAGTCACAGCTAAGTACAACAGAAGAGTAAGGAGTATTCTTAAATCACACCTCCACAGTCAAAATAGAATCTATGCTATCAATACCATATCATTCGATATACTGCCGGTATACTTGACTGAAATGTAGATGAACTAAAATGTTTGGATACCAAAACACAGAAAATGCTTACAATTTATGGAGCTTTTGCAAAGAAAGGAGATGCAGATCGATTGTATCTACCTAGAAAGGGTGGTGGTCGAGGTCTATCTAGTGTTGAAGATGTGAATATAGAAGAAGGTTGTCTATATAAATATATTTCTGGAAGTAATGAGATTCTTCTCCTTGAAGTGAAAAGAGAAGAAATACTAAGAACTAGAGTGAAAAAGAAGGGTTAAAATTATTTGGAAAGAAACTACACAGTGTATTCTTTAAGAATACTGCATTTAGAGATAATGACAGCTGGAATTGGTTAGTCAGGAGTGATCTCAAAAGATCTACCGAGAGCACCTTAATGGTGCACTAGGTCCATCAAACATTACATTGACAAAGCTGCAGAATCACTGATATGCCGATTGCGTAATGAAAGGGAAGAAACCTTAGAGCATATTGTATCTGAATGCCCAATGCTAGCACAACACCAGTATAAAAAATGGAGACACAACAAAGTCGCTCAGGTACTACACTGGAATATATGCAAAGTTTATGAATTGAATCACAATGAGAAGTGGTATGAGCATAAGCCAGAAGTGATACAGGAGAACGACAATGTCAAACTTCTTTGGGACATGCGCATACAGACTAATAAGGTTCTTGAAGATTCAAAACCCGACTTCATCTTTCTAAACAAAAACAAGAGAAATTGCTTGATCATTGATATAGCCTGCCTCTTCGATACCAGAGTGTGGGAGAAAGAACACGGAAAAAAAAATATCAAGATCTAAAATGGGAATTAGTTAGACTATGGAAATGTAAAGAAGTAAAGGTGATTCCTGTTGTAATTGGAACGCTTGGAACCATAACGAAAAGCCACCATAAATAGCTTAAACAGATTGACGAGACAATTTCTTTTCCAATTTTGCAAAAGGCTTGCCTGTTAGGAACAGCTTGAATGTCTGAGGTCAAGGGAATTGACTTGATGTTCAAAAAAAGAAAACTCTAACTAAAAAGATCCAAAAGTTGAGACTACTATGAAATAATAATAATAATAATAATAATAATAATAATACAGTTATGGCTTAAAATCTATGGTTTAGAATTGTACCAAATTTAACATGGGATGCCTTTTACTAATGGAGAATTGGTATCTGTCTACCTGTAGTCGTAATTATATTATTATTTCCATTAATGTACTAAACTAAATTGAGCACGAAAAGATAATACAATAGTACTATCTTTTCATGCTCAATTAAGTTTATTATACTATTTTATACTAATGTACTATCTTTAGAGGTGCTAGTGTAGTATCTGTTCTGTTGTCATGATACCATTCTCTCAGGTATTACCTCCTCCTTTGGGGAGGTAGTGTAGTATCTGTACTTTTATTATGAGCCCATCCTCCCAGACATTACCATCTTCCTTGAGGGGGAGGAGGGGTATATGATACAATCCTCCCAGGCTAGTAAAATGAAGAAATACTGATGATGATGATGCCTAAATAAAATCATGACAGTCCTCTGTAACAGTTAAGATGAAAATCTGCCCTTTTGGGTGCTTTGTTTTTTACTTTACTAATATACATAAGACTTAAGATAATGGATTTGAAGAGTAAAACAGATGGAATCTATCCATCTAACACTTATCATTGGCTAGTTTTTGATCTTGAAGTATTTTTTTAGCTCCTTACATCAAGTGGCTTCATGCATTGCCTGGAGCGATTTCCATTAAAAAAAATGTCAGCATTTGTTTTGTTTAACTTTATAAGCATTTTACCATTTCTAGAATGATTGTCTTCATGAGATGCGTCCATGCATCACTGTAAGAGACTGTCCGTCAGTCTGTCTTTCCATCCATTGGTTTGTCAGGTTTGAAATAGCTAAAGGCATGGTGGATCACTGGTGGTTCATGTAATATGTTTGATGGGCTGCATAAAAATTGGGTCTCTATAAAATATGCATACTCATTACTTTATGAAAAAGCAATGAAAATTTTTATTCAACTTCCGAAAAGAGATTTTTTATCTGTCACAGCAATTAAAACACGGTACCAGTCTCGACTCGAAATAAACACAGTGCAGTGACGTCATTGGAGTAAAAAATCCACAAACTGATTTTAAACAAACAGAAACAAATATCACGCTAAAAATACGTAAACTTGAATAAACTTCAAATTTTCAATTTCATCGTCATCATCATCCGTTTAACGTGCGCTTTACATGTTGGAATGCGTTGGACAGCTTTAAGAAATTGACTTCCATACTAACCTATCTCCGGCCAGGTCTTTATTTATCCCTCTTTCTCTCAAGTCCATTCTTATCACTTCCACCCATGTTTTTCTTAGCCTTCCCCTGTGAACTGGACCTGCTACCTTAACTGTTCTACACCTACTAACCCAATAAATCTCATTCATTCTTTCAACGTGGCCATACCATCAAAGTCTCCTGCTTTGAACACATCTCCCTATACTGTCCAGATCTAATTTTCCTCTGAGGTCATCAGAACTTAGCCTGTCTTTGAGACTCACATTACACATCCATCGTAGCATTCTCATATCATTTCTCTCCATGAAACGCATGTCCTCAATGCTCACTGGCCAGGTTTTATTTCCATAAGTCACACTGCGTACACATGTCTGATACACTCTTGATCGATAGTGGTAACGCTCTGCTGGTTAGTAATAGCAGAAATTCCCTGAACTTCTATCCACTTTTAATTCTTGCACTCACTCTAGCACCTGATCCACCCTGTGCTCTAATGGTATGTTAACTGGTTGGAGACAGTTGGGGTTACCAGATTTAGATTGGTAAGAAACGGGGTGAATTAAAAAGGTTTAAATCAGAAAGAAAGTCAGAATAACAAACTTACTTGGAAGAGTTAGTACGTCTGGCCGAATCCGACTGAAATATAAATGTTACACAAGAAAAAGGGTCAACATTCTTCCTTGAAATAAGTAATGTCGCTACAACTAAACAGATGTTAATATTTATTCACGGGAACACAGGAACAAAAGAGAGCCGGTACAATGGGCTAGCTGATGTCATTTAGATAATGTAATATCCTGGAGTTCGGCATCTCGTCTGCCTTTGACTAAAGCAGAGCGAGATCAGGATAAGTATGCGTCTTGGTGGCGAGAAGAAAAACCGGGAACTTACTTGACATCATATATTGTCTTTGGTGCCAAATATGTTCACGTGTATGAATTTTGCTACACATTGACATGTCATAAACCTACGCAATAAAGAGTCAATGATTATGCAGTCACAAAGCCAAATCACCATCTCAATTAAAGCTAACATACATCGATACAAAATAGTTCGCACATGCAACTACTACAGTATTATAAAGATAACAAAACTTCTCGACAACCGCAATAACTTCGCCATCTGAGTTCTCATATGTCTCCATTGTTATACACTTCTTGCACACAAATTAGTTATCCTCTCACAACCTACCAGTAACTCTACTGCACTTCTTGTGTACCCAATGTGTACAGGTACCAAAACAAATTTAATTGCACCTGACTCCCTTTCTACAAACTGAGCAGGGGAACTTTCCTCTTTTGGTGAGCTTTCTAAGACTACAACCACTGATCATCACTTTCAGACCTTTACTTTCCATAGCATTCCTCCAAGTCATTAACTTAGCAAGTAGGTTATCCATTGTTTCACAGGCAAGTACTAAATCATCAGCATACAGCATTTCTTTCAGACAATCCTTCTAAGACACAAATGAAAAGCAACAGACTCAGTACAGAAGCCTGATGTACTCCTACTTCAACATTAAAGCTGTCACTAAACGTGCTGTTAATTCTAACACGACTTTGAACATTTCTGTGCATTGCTTGAATAACCTTCACCAACCACTCGTTTCCCCCTAGTTTACGCAAAGCCCACCAGACAACCTCTTTTGACACTGTCAAAAGATTTCGCTAGGTCCACAAATGTAAGATACAGGTTCTTCTCACTTTGCATTTATCTCAGGATAAATATAGCACCAATTGTACTTTGCTGAAGCATAAAACCAAACTGCATTTATTTGACTTATTTGCTGCTCAATCACTTTCAGGACCTGAGATATCAATTTTAAGACTCTGTAATTACCTTTATCTAGTGCATCCCCGATTATACTAAGTTCCCAGTTTTTTATGATTTGATAAGTCTGAATGCCTGTTTAGCCGCAGCCTTCAACATTTCTGCAACAACACTTGAGGCCTTACCCTTCTTCATCTTACTCACAGCTTCCCGCACCATTTCTTTCCCAACTCTTACACTTGGACCAGACACTGCTTCAGTAACTTCTAGATTTTCATGGTTCCATGAAAACCCATTATTCAACAATTTCTAATAGTGGCATTTCCAAGCATCCTTCTTGTCCTGTTCATTTGTTGTTAATACCCCATTGTCATTTCGAATGCACTTCTCTCAAACAATATCCATATTTGTCGTCATTAGTTAAGCTATCCTGCATACTTCATTCTTTTGAGCATCCCTTTGTAGTATATATGGAAACCTGACTTTCTTTGATACACTTCTCAACTTCCTCATTCCACCACCATGTCACCCTATGCCTTGAGGCTCCTTCCACCCACCCATATGACTGGTCTGTTACCCCCTGTGTATCCTTCAGCTTCTTTCACTGTTCTTCCACACTTCCTGTAGTAGATCTGGTAACTGAACACTCCATCACTTGGTCTCTAAACTCACGTGTTCTTCATTCAACCTCCATATCTTTCTCCTGTGGATAAACTTTCTCTTTAACTCATGAGCTTTCTTCAGCACTACATTGAAAATAACCGGTTTCTTTTATTTAAATAATTACACTATAACTTTATTACCTTTAATGGGTGAATTTTATATTAATGTTTTCTGATTATTATTATTATTATTACTATTATTATTATTATTATTATTACATCAATGTATTTTACATTTTTTTAAAAATTCATATTAGCGGTCTGCCAAATTCAAAGTCATACATTTAGTGATACATGAAGTTTAAAAAATTGTGATGGCTGCACTATATGCCTACTACTTTGTAAAAAATTGTGACGGCTGCACTATATGCCTACTACTTTGTAAAAAAATTGTGAAGGCTGCACTATATGCCTACTACTTTGTAAAAAATTGTGAAGCCTGCACTATATGCCTACGATTTTGTAAAAAAATTCTGATGGCTATACTATATGCCTACTAATTTGTGAAATAATTATGAAGGATGCACTATATGCCCACTACTTTGTAAAAAAATTCTGACGGCTGCACTATATGCCTACTACTTTGTAAAAAAAGTGTGAAGGCTGAACTATATGCCTACTACTTTGTAAAAAAATTGTGAAGGCTGCACTATATGCCTACTATTTTGTAAAAAAATTGTGAAGCCTGCACTATATGCCTACTATGTAAAAAAACTGTAAAGGCTGCTCTATATGCCTACTACTTTGTAAAAAAATTCTGAAGACTATACTATATGCCTACTACTTTGTAAAAAATTGTGAAGGTTGCACTATATGCCTACTACTTTGTAAAAAAATTGTGATGGCTGCACTTGTAAAAAAATGGTGATGGCTGCACTATATGCCTACTTCCTTGTTAAAAAAAATGGTGAAGGCTGCACTATAGTCCTACTACTTTGTAAAAAAAATTGTAAAGGATGCACTATATGCCTACTACTTTGTAAAAAAAGGTTACTTGATAACGGCTACTGGTTTTGAATTCGGAAATAGACAAGCTGTGTTTATCAGAAAAGGGTTATCCATGATATTTTAAGTCGGATATTGGGGGGGGGGACAATTAATAATTTGTATTCACCTTTTGTTATCATTATTAACACATAAGAAAATCTAAGTGCTTTTTATAATTAGAATTTTTTTTTATTACAAATAAAACTTCTTTTATAAGAATATTTTTTTAACAAAACATCAAATGAAACTTTCTTTCATAATTAGATTGTTTTTAACAAATAATCAAATAAAACTTTCTTTTATAATTGGAATGATTTTTATTACAAATAATAATATAAAACACTCTTTTATGATTAGAATTTTTACTTTAAATAATCAAATAAAACCTTTTTATCATAAGAATGTTTTTAAAAAAATAATTAAATAAAACTTATTATAACTGGAATGTTTTTATTAAGAAATAATTAAATAACACGTTATTTTATAATTGGAATGGTTTAATTACAAATAATAATATAAAACTTTATATTATTATTGAAATATTTTTTATTACAGATAATCAAATAAAACTTCTTTTTATGATTGGAATGTCTTTAAATAATCAAATAAAACTTTCTCTTATAATTGAAATGTTTTTATTACAAATAAATAAAACTTTCTTTTATAATTAGAACGTTTTTTTAATAAATAATCAAATAAAACTTTCTTTTTTAATTGGAATGTTTTTAAAACATAATCAAACAAAACTTTTATTATAACTGCAATGTTTTAAATAAAATAATCAAATAAAACTTTTATTACAACTTGAATGTTTTTAAAAAGATAATCAAATAAAACTTTTGTTATAACTGGAATGTTTTTAAAAAAATAATCAAATAAAACTTTTATTATAACTGGAATTAACAAATAATCAGATAACACTTTCTTTTTAAATTGGAATCTTTTTAACAAATAAAACTTTCTTTTATGATTGGAATGTTTTTTTAAATAACCAAATAAAACTTTCTTTTATGATTGGAATGTTTTTTTTAAATAATCAAATAAAATTTTATTTTATAATTGGAATGTTTTTATTACAAATAATCAAATAAAACTTTTTTAATTGCTTTTTTCGGTTTGAAAATATTTAAAAAATTGTTTATTTACTATTTTTTTCAATTGAAATTTTTTTGTTAGCTGTTTCGAGGGCTAACTCTCTTAACGAAATGTTTTAAAAAACAATGGTCTAATGCTGGAAATACTTCTTCACAAATTTTCTCCATGACTGATTCCCACATGTTCAAACTAGTGTAATTAAAAATTCCCCTAAAATCTAAGAGGACAAAAATGATAAGAGGCTGTTTTCTGATAAACACCACTTGTCAATTTTCGAATTGAAAACAGGAAGCCGTCATCAAGTAGACGGTTTCTCTTTTACCAATTAATTGTACTTGTGGCAGCATCCACTTCAATCGAGTTGAGCCGGCCTCCTCCTCGACAGGCACTACATCTCAAACTATAGTAGCCAACGTGAGGCAATCCTGGACAAGGTCACATGAGATGGCTAGTGACTCATGATTCCATCGCTGAAGACCAACCACTTGTGGACCAGAGAGTGTTGCAAGCTCCCCGTTGATGTAGTATTTGCCATGAAAATAGTTTCTTTTGGATTTGTTTCAGAGAAGAGACCCAAATTCTACTCCGAGTTTCTATTTAACCCATAGACCCTGATAAGTACTGCTACTTCACGGTCAGACTGGACCTGGGAGTAGTGGTAACTAAAAGGTGACTCTACCCTTCTCCAACCTCCCAAATATATTGGATATATATATATATATATATATATATATATATATATATAAAATTAAAAAAAATATAAAGTTGTCTTTGCTGTTTATGCATATTTGGTGCCAACGCAGATCTCACAATATTATTGTAAAAAAAACATAATACAAAATTAATGCTACCATTGGAGTCTGAGAAAAATTGTGTTTTATCTTGGTATAGGGCTTTGTTTTCAATTACATCGCCGGACAGAGAGACAAAACATAGTATAGATAAATTCAAAACTATTTCATTGAATAAGATCGACATTTTGTGTATATTTCATCTGTTGATCATTTTTTGGGATATGACATGTTTGGATTGGTTTGATAGACATTATCTTTGAGATAACCCCACAGATATAAATATGTGGGGTTATGGTCCGGTGAGTGTGAAGTATATTCAGGATTACACCTCCTACTGATGAGATTGTCACCAAAGTATCAACACATCATTGAACAGTGTAGCAATTCTGGAGGGGGGGGGGGTCACCTTGTATTATGGTTCGGTGTAAACATTTAAGGGTGCAAAAATCTAAATTATACCTAATTTTGTTAAAGGAAGCTTTTTTAATTGGATATAAACTGGTTTCAAGATTTTCAATCTTTTAATACCTGAAAGTGAATGAATGCTGCTTAATTACACAATATATATATATATATATATATATATATATATATATATATATATATATATATATATATGTTTTCTAATTCAACATTTGAAGTTCTTCAAATGTAGGATTATTTTATAACATAAAGTCAGCTATAGCTCTATAGTGCGTGACTAGAGCTATTTTACAAAATTTTAATCATTTTACCCTGAAAAATGATGATGAAGGATAGATGTTCGCAGGAAAAAAACGTTTTTAATCAAGCCAAACAATTTTTCAAGTAAAAAAAAAGAAGAAAAAAAAAGCGGCTTGAAAAATTGATACTTTCTTATGAAATGTCTAATTGTACTTTTTGCACTTGGCACTGACGATAGCTAAACCAAGGATTTTTTAAATGTGTTTTTAAACGTTTTTTTAAACATATTTTTATGTATTTTAAAACATACTTTAAAACGTACATCTGTAAATATTTTGAAATACTTTAAAATTCTTGAAAACGATATCCTTGGTTTTAGCCGAAACAATTGTTTGCCTTGATTAAAAACGTTTTTTTCCTGTGAACATCTATTCTTCATCATCATTTTTTTAGGATAAAATAATTAAAACATATATATATATATATATATATATATATATATATATATATATATATATATATATATGTCAGCTACAGACTGCTGTTTTGCCACACCATGCCCCTTTCAGTGTGGTTAAATGTGGCAAGTGTTTTCACGCTGACATTTAAAACCAGACTGCTTGATCAAAAAACTGTTACCCCCTAGAAAGTAAGAGAAGATATAATCTTATATACAAAGTAAAGCTGATCTCCTCCTTCTCGATAGCTTCGTAACAAAAGACACATAAATAAATCTATCCGCTTAGTGATTTCTGGTACATATTGGCTTTGTTATTTGAAAAAAAATTTTTACTTCATTTTTAATATTTAGTCCTGCTCAATATTTTCCTTAAAAAGAGTCAGACATAAAAGAAGTCGAAGGAAATTTCACTCTTACACTCAGATCCACTACCACTGTCACTCATGTATATTGCGAAGATTTTTCATGTAATACACTTATTTCTGTAGCGTCATTATTATTATTTTCTTTATTTTAATCTTTCAATTGTAAGTTAAATACTATATATTTTCATATAAAATAAGGTACCTCTACCTGCATGCTTTTTTTTCTTGGAGATGCTTTCTGATTGGATGATCCGAATATTTTTTTTCTTTTGACCAAGACCTGTGTTTGATTAGCTTGAATGCTTGATGATGCAATTGTGAAAAATAAAATATACCAAGAAAGAAACATGGTGTCCACACACACTATTCCCCCTGCAAAATAATCTGACGAGAATTTCTATTTCAATCCTTTTGTAAACCTAAAATAGCGTCCTCATGAAATGATATAAGCGACGTTTGGTGTCATTCTAAGGATGTACTTTATTAAAGCCCACTATTAATGCTTATTATTACTGCTTAGTTTTATAAGCAAAAAATAAAAAAAATAAATTCATTATTTCTGTTTTTCATTTATTATTATAACCAGTCAAACCTTAAGACGTGGTATTAAATCAAAACATTTTATTGCAATTTATTATGGTTGAAATTCGATGATTTGCTCAGAAAATAAAATCACCAGAGAAAATTAAACTCTGTTACTTAGATTAAATTGATTTAAAAAGAAATAAGTTTGTGAATGTAATAGTTATTTATTACTTATCTCCCTTTATTTGAACTCTTCACTGATGTCATTCCAGAAATAGAAATGATACTTCACCCTCTTCCTTTTTTTTTTTTACTTTAATTCACCCCAAACAAGGCACATTGCCACTGAGATGTAAGAGGCTACTGTGAATTAGGTGCTATACCTACCTTAAAGTGGAGAATTTGTGCAGCGAGATGTTTGTTCACATTACATTTAAACTTCTGCATGTTGGTACAGGCGGGGAAACAGGGAGCAGGGAGGAAATTCCAAAGGCTAGCAGTGGAGAAGACAGGGGCAAGCTCAGCAGAGTATTTCTTTATTACTATAGCAGGGATAAGATCAAACCCACAGGCTTTGGATGTGTCGGACTTGCGAAGGGGTGATGATCAGATCATCAAGTGTGGCTTTAGTCCGCAGTGGGAAATTTGGGAGGGAGCGGTTGTAGAGTCTAAGGCCAACCGCTGGACAAGAAGTTCAGCCTTATAAGTTGCCGTGCAGACGACCTTATGGTGGTTTGATAGCAGGATAATTGTTGATTTCCCATTATTCACTACACCATTATAGATTTTTCAGAAATCGCGAGTTCCTAATTTCTGTGACTCAATGCATTTTCTGGTCAACTCGCTATACCTACACTTAGCTGCGGCTATTACACTCTTACAATGGTTTCTTGATGCTATAAAGTTTTGTCTATTTGACTTATGGCAGTTTAATTGGCAGAATGCTTGCTGCCTATGCGCTATAGCAGCTGCACAGGTTGAAGTGAACCATTGAGAAGAGTAGGGTTTGCTATAGAATTTCAGCGGAGGACATGTGCTTCTATGCCTGCTTTGACCCATTCAATTACCTCATTTATGCATTGTTCAGCAGAGAGTGAAAAGGTTTTACTCCACGGGCATCTCTGGTGTGATTGGATTCCAAATCAGCCCATTTGTAGTATTCGTCATTTTGAGCTTAGGGTCGAAAGTTTAGGGTGATATTAACCATTACCAAAAGATGAGCATCGTTCTCGAGTGAGCTATGGGCATCTGTCACAAAAGCCTTGGATAGTGTAGTCAAGAATAGATCGAGAAGTGAGGCTCGCTGATCCTGAAGATCTGGAAGGTGAGTCAGGAAAATGACAGTCTGTGAAAGCGAATGTGCAATAGAGAAACTATTACCAGCTGCATCTGTATAGCATAAGAAATCAAGCCAATTACTGTGGTAAACATTAAAATCCTCAAATACATGTATTTCGGCGCTCGGATCTAAAGAGAGTGCTGCATCAATATAATCAGAGACAGTCGCGCAGGGTACAGCCATGGGTCGAAGGAGAACGATAAAGGAAGTAATTAACGCTGTGTTGTAAGGTTTATCTAAAGCACATGAAAGCCTGATCATCTAATTCTAGACTATGTTCTCTAGTCAAGTGGAGAGTGTTATGAATATAGACTCGAAGTCCGATCATGTTTTTCTGAGTCCTTATGGCAGAGTGGGAGTTATTCTTTCTCATCACAGATGGTGATCAGTTCAGATGTGTAAACCACAGCTAAACATGTGTTGGAAATGTTTTTTTAATAATTTGTAAATTTCCAACTTTTGTACATATTTTTACTTTTGTATTCTTCCCTTTTATTTTTATTGTTCACCCCTCTTGTTTCCATATTTTTATTTTCATTTGAAAATGGATGCAGGGGAGATAATCTTGAGGCAGCTCTGTTGGCACCCTTATTGTTCAAGCCTCTTTTAATTTCAGCACACCAGAAGAACAGGCACGTTTTTCCAGGGCCAGTAGCTTGGAAGCGACGCACGTGGCATTAGTGCATTACATGTTTTGTCCATTGGCACAATTAAAAACTGCTTATGCATAAATAACAGGTAGCCAAACAAATTTAAAGGAATTTGTTGCAAAAATTCTACATCTTAATGTATTTATTAATGTATTTATTTCTTACTGCAAACACTGAAGCATTAAATAGACATTTCAATATCGATTGAATTTGACTGAAACTGATGTGTTCATAAAATAACCAATTTAGTGTCCGGGAATTTGGACTGAAACCAATGCATTTATCTAATAATTGATTCATTGTTCGGAATTAGGTAGAAACTTTGTCCATCTAAATAACCATTAATTTGACTGGAACCGATGCATTCAATGAGCGGGAATTTGGAAAGAATTATGGCAAACTTGAAGAAATGTAGCAATCATAAATACTGATACTTATTTCAGGCCCTGTGAGGTGATTTGGTCACACAAGGACCAATCAGTTTCCAGAACGTACTAATTTCAACCAAACCTCACAGGACTATTTCCAACCTCTTCGGAAATTGCAGACAGCAAGCAGAGAGTTTCCTGGCACCGCTGAAGAAAGACGTCTTCTCTCTCCTGCCTCTGTCAACTGGACATCCGAACACCGGCTATCTTCACTTGAAGATAAAATGCCCATAGACTTTCTTACTTTATCCCTTTCTTCATTCTTACAGTGTTTCAACTTTTGGCAACCTACACTCAACAGTGTAGGTCATTTAAATAAAAAACATGTCATCGTTTATAAAAAATTTTTTTTTTGTTTCGTTTGACGACCATTTTGTTTTTATAAAATATTATAGGAGTCCATGATAAGATAGGCTCCTATAGGAATATTGCAGTGAAACAGAATTTCTTCCGAAGAAAGAAACCTTCGTTCAATAGCAGAGGTGAGGCCTATGTGTTTAGAGTTCAAACAAAGAACTTTGGTTTAAAATTTTAAAGCCTTTAAACTGACGATTGACATTGTCTCTCTCACCTTTTAGGAGATGGAAACCTTTCTAATTTCTAGTATTTCTTTTTTTATTTCCATATATAAGTTTTTCTGTCACTGTCAACTTGTTGGTCGAAGTCTATTTAGTAAGTTTCACCTTTTGCCTATTTTTGTTTGTCTACCATTTATGGAGTCTTCGTTTTTTTGTTCATTTTTGTTTTGTTAAGGCAAAACTTTTTTTTTAAATGTCTTTTGTCAGTATTTCTACAGTATTTCTACTATTAATTAGTGTATTTCTTGTTTGCATAGGGAAATATATGAAACTTTAAATGTGCTTCTCATTGGGGAAGTTTTTTTTTATATAAAATGAATTCTGTATTTTTATTTCAAACAAGATCATTTTTATGTTTCGAAATTTTTGAGATGAGGATTGATAATTTGACTACTATTCTCATCCTGGTTGTTATTTTCACAATGTTTCAGCCAATGTAGCCTCTGATCTTCTTCAGATGATTTAAATAAAGGGTTTCATTCAAAATTCCATAGAAGTTCAGGTCAGAAGTTACATTGGCCAAAACGTTGTGAAAATAACAACCAGGATGAAAATAGTAGTCAGAATAATCCAAAAGACCATTTTCACTTATTAATTCTGCCTGAACTCCTTTCTTTACGGGTTACGACTGGACATTAAATTTATCTTATCATTTTTCTATTTATTAATGATTGATTAAAATGGTCGACTTTTTTTTTTACTATATCAAAATTCGAAAGTCATTTTGAAACCTTTAAACTATCGATAAGAAAGTAATTTCTGTAATGAATTAAAGTTTGAAGACAAAAGAGAAGTATTATGGTTCATTTGTGCTCCTAAATCCATGCGTCCCTATTGTATCAAAGTAGCAATGTATAAATCATTTTCATTCTAATTTGTCAGATCAGATTGGTACAGGCAAATAAAACAGTTCATTAATTTTAATTTACTGGAAACTTTATACATCGTTTTTAATAATGGGCATAATTTACATATGAAACAATTAAAATATATGCGCAGTTGATTTTCCTGTAATAATTTCTTATTATAGTAAAATTGTGTTTAAATTGGAAACAGGAATGGATTTGGTTAAGATGTATTGATTTACTGGCGATATTCACCCGGTGTTGCCCATGTGGAGATATATTGCTGGTCAGAAATAATTTAAAATATAATTATATTTATCATTTTTGCCTTAAAAAAAAAGTTTAAAATAACATTTGCAATATGAAGTCAAGTAATAAAAAAACTGTTTTCTTAAAAAAAAATATTTGTTCTTACAGACAGCTGTAAAATGGCAATTGAAACGAATTTGCTTATTTAAATGGTTAAACCTTTTTTTTTTAATACATTCTTCACTGAGATATATTCTTTGTTTAATTTTATTGTTTTATGAAACAAAGAAAATCTATTTAAAAGTAAAAATAATTTTGTTTCTTTATTTTGGTTATTTTATAAACCTAACCGATAATTGCCCCTAGTGACCAAAGATGGAATCGAAGGAGAATTTCAATGGTGTCCTTAGATTCTTTGAAAATGTTAACTTTTATTGAAACTTATTTTAATGTTCTAACTGTTACCATATCGATTTCTATACCACGCAAACAAACATTAACTTATATATATATAAGTACTAGCTGTCCCTACCCGGCGTTGCCCGGGATGCAGGGAAGTCATTTCAGTTCTTAATTTTTATTTATTTGCGCAATTTTGAAACGCATACAGAAAAATAAATGAAATTTTAGTTGTAAGTGTGAAAACTCTTTTTATATTCTTCAATTAAAAATATACGTTATTCTCCTTGCTGATTTTGATTATGCAGTCATAACTAAAAAAATGTACCCATTTTACCAGTTCTTCAGGTGCAACTAAATAATTTTAAAAATAAACTGTAGCAAATTACATTATTATAATGCCAATAACATGGTACTACAATAAAAACGGAAAATTTACTAGTCAGAATCAAATTTTGATATGTCAACTTAAATGCTATTTAGGTCCAACTTTTAAAATCTCACTATATAACTTTATATGTTAGATTAGATTATATGTGCTTGAGAATTTCTTGTTTTAATCTATAATCCGATTCTTTAAAAGAAAAAACAAATTCACAGGATATATATCATGAATATACATGTGACCGGCATCCTCTGTGACCGCAAGATCAGAAACCATCTAAAGTCCAAGCTCTATCAGACTGTTTGTGAGATTTGTCACTTTGTACAGCTCCGAGCCCTTATCGAAAATGAAAAAGTCAGAGCGAACATTCGCCATTATGGAAACCAAAATCCTCTGCTGGATCTCGAGAATTACACTGCTTGACTATGTCTACAATGAGGATATACGAAGGTGCTACATAGTGTTGGAATGATTAATCGGAATTCGAATCAGGAATCGGAAAAATCAGAACTTTTTGGGATATCGGAATCAGTATCGGAAAAATTTGAGCCTCATTTCCGATTCCAAAAACGATTCTTTTAATTTTTTTCTTGACAATAAAAAATGAAACAAATACATGTATTTATTTATTAGAAGATTGTTTATTTACAACATAAGACTAAGGGCCATTAGACCAAAGGTTAGGAATCCCATTCCCAGATTTAGCATTGACTCCCCGAGTCTAATTTAATTTTTTTTTTTATTAGTAAATTATGGTAAACAAAGTAAATATTCTAGAGTTCACTTACCTATTTGCTTATCAAACCTTTTGAAATATTCAAATTTCTTTGCGCACCTATTTGCTAAATGTCTATATGACACATCTCAGGGAGTTCACAGATGAATATTCAAAGATTTAAAACGCTCGGGAGTGAGTCAGAATAAGTTTTTTTATTTTGCTGGCGCCACTCTTACCTTGGTAGCTTTTTAGTCACTGCGTATATATCCTCTAAAATAATTAATGTTTTATTGTATTTTTTGCGCTTTTGGTACATGTGAAAAATATAGATGAAAATCTGACAATGAGCTTAGCAAAATTTTGGATACAATACATAAAGGGAAAACATTTAGAAGTTTGTCAAATTAAAAAAGAAATTATAATGTCTACATTTAACCCCCCCCCCCCAAAAAAAAATAAACAGGATTCTACTTTTTTAGGCGATTATGTGTGAACACTCTGAAAAAAACAAACAATTATTTTAGAATGAAGAGTTGGGGGTTAATTGCTCATATAAATTAACGTAAAATGATCCCCCATTTCTGGGCCGTTCTAACTTTTTAGGGTATTAACTAAATTTTTTTACCACCATCCCTAAGTCCTAAGGGTGCAGAGCTATACCTTATTTTCTTTCACAACAAGAAGTTATAATTGCAAATTGGCGAGAAAAAAAACAAACAACAAAATCTAATTATATGGTAGATTTAGTTTTTGAAATATTTCGTGCCAATAAACTTTTAATATGAGGAGAGATATTTTTAAAATTTGGTGGGTAATCACCTTGAGATGGTGTCTCGATATAAACACTGGTCCCCATCACCTCACTGAGTTAGTGTCAGGAAAGGCATCTGGCCTATAAAATTTGTTGTCTCAGTTACGGAAATGATTTCCAAAGAAACTTGACCAAAGATAAGTTTCGAAATCAATTTCTAAAAGCCGTTCAACACATGCCAGCATGTAAAACGGATATTAAACCGAATCTGACATTTGAAAATCCCAATATTTTGAAGATTTCAATCAAATCATTTCTTCTCATTTAAGTAAAGTAGATTCCAACTAATTCTAATAATTGGGATCTTTTATTAGTTTCTTTTCTTTTCTTTGTATACCTTACGATTTTACATTATCTCCGAATTGTGTCAAAAAAGATGCTCCAACCAGCTGGTACTACGTATAGCAGAGGCAGCTTATTTCATTTGCAGTACATGTCGAAATCCATGGAATAAGAAATTGTCGCAGGCATCGAAAGAGTTAATAAATTTACCTACCTTGGCAATACAATTGATTTCAGTGGGTGAACTGACACAACTATCAGACGACATATATCCACCATGTGGAGAGTCTTCAGGCAGGTGTTTACAATTTTACAAAACACAGGGATCACATCGTATACAAAGAATGGCAACGTATGACACACATGTCCGACCTGTACTCATGTATGACTGCAAGACATGGTCGACAACAAGACATCAAACCGACACGATACAGCGCATCAGATGGAGAAAATTTCCGATGTCACTGTAAAGGCTTCCATGAGTCACACAACGGCGTCTCAACTGGTACGGCCACGTCATCCACCGTCAGTCATCTGAAATGCTTTAAATGTATTTCACATCAATGTCGATGGCCCAAAGCTTGAGACATGGAGGCAATCAGTTGATGATCCTAGTGGGTGACACAAGCAAAATGGCAATAGACAGAAGTTTTTAGACAAAAATTAAAACTAATCATAAAATAATAATAAATTCACATTTGGTTCCTGTGATTCAGAAGACGTGAACTCTGTTAGAATTATGATTTCATATTTATCTCCCTTGCAATCTTCTCCCTAATTAGATTTTTGAATATGACAAGTTTTTAATTACCGTTTTGCATAAATGAGTCAACTTGTCATAACTAACTTATTTAATGTTTATTTTTTTTATTCTACTAAAACGTGATTTTAAGTAAAAACACGTTGTAACGCCGACATCCATTTAACTCTAAATAATTTACGTGACTGAAATAAGAATTAAAAATAATACTTACTAATTACTAACAAAAATAGGCAATGGTCTAAGCTGGCGTCCCGTCACATAATGCGATAAAAAAAAATTGTGTATAGGGGATGAAAATGGTTTTATGTTGTGTTGTTAAATAATATTTAATGAGGAACCATTTCGAGTAAAAAAATCAATGAATTATTAGCCATGTAATCAGAAGAAAAACACGTTTGAAATGTGTAAATATGCTATAAGAATGGAGTCTGAACAGCTACAAAATGGACACGAATAGACCGGAAGTACGGCCTAAAGAAGGCCGTCATCGTCTGTTTTAGACGAAAAATGTATTA
Source organism: Sepiola atlantica (assembly GCA_963556195.1). NCBI lineage: Eukaryota > Metazoa > Mollusca > Cephalopoda > Sepiida > Sepiolidae > Sepiola > Sepiola atlantica. The sequence goes on along the minus strand of OY744515.1, from coordinate 103,222,063 downwards.
AAACGTATTCTTTTTTCCTAATACATTCATTTTTACTCAAAATTGTTCCTCATTTAATATTATTTTTTTAAAAAACATTTTCATCGTCTATACACAATTTTTGGTACTTGTCCAGATATTGAACCTAATTTCCCTGACTGCCCGGCAGCAGCAAGCCGACAGCTAACGGAAGCGTCCGAGACCTGCCGAATCGAAAATGAGGCTGGCGTCAAGCAGCCGATAGCGATTTGAAGGAGAGACGCTTGCCAATTGCAGAAAATGAATTTCGAAGTGTTGTGTTGTACAATTGGCTCTCCGGAGCAGTGCATTAACTTTTGGCAAAAGTTATGCAATGCGGCGGCGGCCGACTTTGCCGGTTAGCACCGCGAAAGACTGTGACGGAGAAATATGCATGGAGATGCCCCACCCAGGAATGCCGGGCTTGGATTTCGTTGCGATCGGGGACGTTATTTTTTTCGCGGTCAAAACTAGAAATTTCGACCATTCTAAAGATGATCTACCTGTGGTCCCAGGATATGGCGACCGGGGAAAACTTACTAAAAGAATGCGGCGTACTGTCTCGAACCACGCAAGTGGACTGGAAAAAATTTCTGCGGGAGGTGTGCATCGAACACCTAGCGCGAAACCCCAGACGAAAAACCCTCCGAAAAAAGCTAAAATAATGAAACAAAAACAATGCGTAATTGCAACAAAAAGAAAGTTACAAAAAAAAAAAAATTGTTTAAGAAGTTTTTATTATTTTAGAGTTTAAAAGTTAAAAAAAAAACAGTTTATTATTTTAGTTACAAAAAAGAATAGTTTAAAAAAGTTAAAAAAAAACAAAAAAAACAGTTTCTATTATTTTCGCGTTTTAAAGTAAAAAAAAAACAGTTTATTATAGCGTTTCTACAAAAGTTTAAAAAAAAATGGTTAAAAAATAATAATAAAAAAGTTTATTTATTTCAGCTATGGGTTTGTTCATTTATTTCATTTTTTGTATAAAAAGGTACTGTTTTAGATATTGACCCTAACTTTCGTGACTGCCCGGCAGCAGCGAGCCGACAGCTAACGGAAGCGTCCGAGACCTGCCGAAATCGAAAACGAGGCTGGCAGGCAGACGATATTGATTTCAAAGAGAGACGCTTGGCACTAATTAAAAATGAATTTCGAAGTGTTGTGTAGTTCGATTGCCTCTCCGGAGCAGTGCATTAACTTTTGCCAGCAGAAAGCTCTGATGGCAAAATATATGCGATGCGGCGGCGGCCGACTTTGCCAGCTAGTACCGCGAAAGATTGTTTCGGAAAAATATGCCTGGAGATGCCCCACCCAGGAATGCCGGGCTTGGATTTCGCTGCGATCGGGGACGTTTTTTTCGCGGTCAAAACTCACCATATCAACAATTCTAAAGATGATATACCTGTGGTCCCAGGATATGGCGACCTGCGGGAATTCATGTGGCGACAGACTTTTAAAAAAGACCCTTTCGCCGCCATATTATCGCAGATAGCCGTACTTTATCCAGTCGTCGGCGACCAACAATCTTCTGCTGCTCCGCCTCCTTCCACATCCTCGGCGACGACCCCATCCTCCTCTTCTGCCTGTATTTCGCTAAGCCCTCCTCCAAAAACGCAAAAACAAGCCCTTACCCCTCCAGCTAAAATAATTGAAAAAAAACAAAAAAAACAATGCGTAATTGCAAAAAAAAAAAAAAAAAAAAAATGGTTTTAAAAAAGTTATTATTTTAGCTTTCATAAAAACAGTTTTTTTCAGTTAAAAAAAACAAAAAAAAAGAGTTTAAAAAGTTAGTTTTCTGACATAAAATGGTTAATTATTAATAAAAAAAAAAAAGTTTATTCATTTCAGCTATGGGTTTGTTCATTTATTTCATTTTCTGTATAAAAATATATGCATTTCTTTTTCTTTACGTATATTCATCGTCTTACATTGTTGTCGTCTGCCGACTCGGCAGGTCTCGGACGCTTCCGTTAGCTGTCGGCTCGCTGCTGCCGGGCAGTCACGAAAGTTAGGGTCAATATCTAAAACAGTACCTATAAAAATATATGCATTTCTTTTTCTTTACGTATATTCATCGTCTTACATTGTTGTCGTCTGCCGACTCGGCAGGTCTCGGACGCTTCCGTTAGCTGTCGGCTTGCTGCTGCCGGGCAGTCACGGAAATTAGGGTCAATATCTGGACAAGTACCCAATTTTTTTTATCAAATTATATTCGGGGACGCTATCCTAGACCATTGCTAAAAAATACGGCGCTCTTGTATAAGCAGTAACCGATCTGAGGGAGATAACTCTATTTTTCTTAACCGCCGCTATTCCGAATTCGCTTATACTTTGGCAAGAAAGATAACTTAGTTTATTAATAAAAAAAACATGTTACGGTTTTGAAATGCGTTAAAAACCCTAACCCAGCATGAAAGAAAATGCCACAAAGTTCATAAACTTTATAACAATTAATTAAAAACATGTTACTGGTTTTAAATGCGTTCAAAATAACTTTTAAGCACTATTATTTACATGCCACAAATTGTATACACTTTATATAAACATAAAAAGAAAACTTATTTTCTTTCATGCTGCGATAAACAAAGTTATCTCCCTTGCCAAAGTATAGGGTGGGCAAAAATAAGGGTCCTATTTTTTAAAATTCATAACTTTTTTATTTATTGATTTTTAAAAAATTTTTTTTTTTTAGAATAAGTAAAGGACCCCTTCCGAAGCAAGCATGAGCCGTATTAGCCCTAAGGAACGTACCCTCATTTAGAAAACATTATTTTTGCTTAAAAAACTCAAAACAGTGTAAAAAACAATACTTTAGTTCTTGTAAGTTTTAAGAAGTGTTTTTCGGCTAAAATTTGTTTTGTTTATTTCAAAAAATCTCGGAAGGGTCAGTCTACACACACATAAAGTTTGGTGAGTTTAACTTTTATTTTGTGGAAGTTATTCAAATTCAAGTTATTCAAATTTAAAGATAGGACCCTTATTTTGGCCCACCCTGTATAAGCGAATTCGGAATAGCGGCGGCTAAGAAAAATAGAGTTATCTCCTTCAGATCGATTACTGTTTATACAAGAGCGCCAAAAATACTTGGTGTTTATTCAAATTAGGACCCGAGCTAACTTTGACTCCGTTGTTAGGGTCGGAGTGTGTGTGTGTGTGTGGGGGGGGGGGTAGAGTTAGCGTTAGGGTCAAAGTTAGCTCGGGTCCTAATCTGAAAAAGTACCAAATATTTAAAAGAATGTATGTTGGCAACAAGCGAAAATAAAATGCACCAATTAAACTAAAACCGGGCTATTTCTGTTCACTAGTGCCTGTTACCGTTGTTTGTATGCTGTTGACGTAATAATATTTTACTTGTTTACATATAAAAAGTAAAATAACATCCGCATTCTGTCAAATTCAATCATTTTCTTATTAAAAACGTACAGTAAAATAAAATATTTCATTTATCCCTTTTTTTTTTTTTTTTACTTACGGAACAATATTTCGATTAACTTTTCCCTCGTGGGAAGACAGTAAAATGGATTTCACCTGATGATATATAGTTACTATGGCTACACGAGGTCACTCACTTCCTGTCATTGATGTTTTTAGTTGCTATGGTTTTTTACTATTACTTCCGGTTACTTGTTCGTCCAAGTAACCGGATGTCATTGTAAGTAACCATAGCAATTTCTGACGTCATTTCCTATAGTGTGTAGTAATGGCCTTTATAAACACACATGTTTATGAATAAATGCTGTTTTACTCACTTCTTTCGCATTTTCTATAATAATTAATATGACTCAGTCTATTTTAATTCAAGGTAAGTAAATAGATATTAAAACGAATGATAAATTTATATTATTCTTATTTTAAATCCGCCCACCTCTTCATGAAGTAACCGTATTTTTCAAATTAAACTCTGCATAACTTTTTTTTAAATTCAAAGTTAGATTTGTAATCCTAACTCGATTAATCATGACAACTTTTGGCGATTTTACCGTATAGTTAACAAAAAGATTACCCTAATTCGACTGACAACCACCCGGCAGTTGGGCTTACAGTTCCACTAACTTTTTGTTTTGTTTGTTTTAAGCTTGAAATTAGAAAGCAGCTTCCAAAAGTATCTGCCGCCATGTTGGAAGATGATTCGAACGATAGATTAAAAGTGACGATAACAAATTAATTACTAATAAATCTTAAAATCAGTAAATACACGTAAAAATTATATAGCTAAGTAGAAAAATGAATTTTCTTGGGTTTGGTAACAGTTATTTCTTGTCTATTTGGTTTTTTTTTCACCTCTTTTTTCCATGTGAACTATACTGCACAATCGCCAAACTAGCGGAATAAAAATGGTATAAAACAAAACATATAAGAAGAAAATCTGGTACTTGTGCAGATTCGATACACGCCGAAATTTATTTTAGAAGAGTTCCAATGGTGTAAGAAGGGGCAGACAACTCTGATTCTCCGACAATGGGCGTAATCGACGTGAATACCTTGAATATGCGCGAATTATTATATTTAACAAGTACTCAACAGAAAGTAGTGGTGGATTTTTTTCAAATGTTCTATCAATATACTGTTGATTTTCACAAATGTTAATTTCTGCGTTAATTTAATATTTTAAACTATAAAAACAAAAATAAAAAATCTGTTAATCCAAACAAGAGAACTGTTCGTTTTGCTGGTTTTGAAATGAAAAAAGTAAAAAAAAACAAAATCAAGAGAAGAAAAAAAAAACCCAGAAAAATTGAAAAAATATACTATATTCTATTTTGTTCAATAAATGTTCTATCAATATACTGTTGCTTTTCTCAAATTGTTATTTCTTCGAAAAATGTTCTATTAATTGAAGAGAGTTACTGCCCCTTACACGATTGGAACTCTCGCTCCTGTATGGAATCTGCACAAGAGCCAAAAATATATATTTAAAATAAAATTACTTAAAGTAGTTTTACAAAAGTTTTATTTTTAACTAGATGTACCTACCCGGCGTTGCCCGGGGCTAGTTTTAACTTTCATTTTTGTTTCGCTTTTTTTGTTTGTTTGTTTCAACTATGCCGTTTTGCTTTGTTTGTTGTTCCTATTTACTCGCCTCCCCACGAGGGCAAAGTTAGACAACCTCAATTTTTAATGTGGTGAAAATCCAACGGTATTTTTTTACTATCCATTCCCAGCGCAGTTTACCACTTAAAAAAGTTAAAATCCTACTTTTTTTGTGCAAATACATTTAAACAGCCTAAAAAAACATCCGCAAAGAAGGAATTAAATCTTTTTTAAATATTTAAGGTTTTAGCGTGGGGGATCACTTTCCTTTATAAATTTAACGTAAAATGAGCACCCATTTCCTGGCCACTTAACATTAAACGAGACATGTAACCGACTTGAGTTTCTAATTTGAGACTGGAGATTTTCCTAGTTAGCTATTCCATTTGTTTTTATTTTTACGGTTTTTCATTAGACATGAAAAAAAAAAGCAAAAACATGGCGTCGACAGTCTTGTTTTGTTAGCCTCGTTTCGGGTTCTCGTTGTCAAGTGTGTGTGTTTTTTTTTACCGGGACTCATAATCAAAGCGACGTTTTTTTGGTTTTTTTTACGATCAAGGCTGGAGTTAGGGTTAGGGCTGGAGTTAGGGTGGGTTTTTTTATTAAATAAACACGTAGAAATTTAGCCAATTTGGGGTGGGGGTATTTATTTATTTAATAAAAACACGTAGAAATTTAGCCAATTTAGTTTTCTGGGTTTTAGAGGGGGGGGGGGGAGAACTCAAGTCAAAGTTTGTCCACCCCTCTCCAAAACAAACACGAAAATCGCTAAATTTTTACGTGGTTTTATTAAAAACTCAAGTCGGTTACATGTCTCGTTTGACGCTAACTGGCCAGAAAATGGGTGCTCATTTTATGTTACATTTATAAAGGAAAGTGAACCCCCACTCTAAAATCTTAAATATTTAAAAAAAAAATTTAATTTCTTCTTTGCGGATATTTTTTTAGGCTGTTTAAATGTATTTGCACAAAAAAAGTAGAATTTGAACTTTTTTAAGGGGTAAACTGCGCTGGGAATGGATAGTAAAAATTTACCAATCCAACTCCCAAAAAGGGGCACTCAGGGTTATAACAAAAATATAAATTACCTCAGTCAAGGATGTCTCCTTCAGTGACCGAGGACAGAATAAAACAAGTGCAGCATTATACTACACTTTGTTCCTAGCCAAAAGAGGCCGGCACGTTTTGTATCCGCCACTATTCGCCAGGATTTGTCTCGCGTGACTCAAATGAACCAATCAATCGCAATTATTAAAAAAAAAATAATAATAATCGTCTTCATTATTAAAAATTAGCACCAAATTGTCAATACAATATTTTTCGGTACGCTTATAGATGACGCACCATGTTTTCGTGACTTCACGTCGTCAACATTCGGGTAGGTTTCGAGAGTTGGCGAAACTATTGACCAATCAGGTTGCAGCAAGCAGCCGATAACTTTTGGAAAAAATAAATTTCTATAATCGCTGTCAGCTCGTTTAATCTCCCGAAAGAACTAATTGATTTCTTCCAGTAGCAGAACCAGAAAACTTTTGGACTAGCTGCAACCTTAACTCAGAAACTGTCATAAAAGGGGGGGGGGGGCACATAGAAAAAAGATTGGGAAAAAATAAACCATTTGCTTTAAAACAGCTCGTTAAGAAAAAAAATTGCTTAGAAACAGTTGTTTCAGTCTTCATGTTAACAAGAAAAAAACACATTGACAAGAAAATGTAAAAAAGAAAACACTAGAAATTTTTTTGAAAAACATTGAATAAAAGCAAAAAAACAGAAATGTTTGCTGAAAATATCAAACAAATGTTTAAAAACATTTCATTAACAATGTTTCCTTTGACAAAAAAATAAATGTTTATTTATATAAACATCTAATCAATAACAGTTGTTTAGCTATGGTTTGTTATTATCGTCTGCCAGTTTTCAATTTAGCATCTGAAAGTTTTTGTCAACTCTCGGGTGCTTCCGAGACCTGTCCGAACGTTGACGACGCGAAGTTACGGAAACATGGTTGCGTCATCTATTTTTTTTTTTTCGGTGTATTTTTATTTTGTTACTTTCCAAAATAGAATTAACGTTAATGGATTTTCCCCACATTACTAAGTCTAGCCAGATAAATTACTCTTCTACCTACCTGTATAAGATTATTTGTTTATTTTATTATTATTTTTATAAATGATCTTTTTATTTATTTATTACACTAAAATGAAGAATCATCCATTTCTTCTTTTTTTTTTAATCGTTTTAAGATGTTTAAATTCAATGGATCCCTTTTTATATATTTTTTTCGTAGCCTTTTCTTTTAGGTAAAATAATTCCCTTAAAAGAATTTATATTTTTTTAATTAGCGATGTTTACAAATTGTTTTTGTATTTTGTATAGTTAAGCATTTTGTAAACAAAACGGATGGAATAATAATTCGTTTTGTAAAATATTTTTTAGTGATAACAAAACAACAATATAAAATACCGTCTGGCGGTAAGTAGTTGTAAGTGGCGGCGAACTGGTCGCTTAACTTGAGAGAGGCTTTATGATTTACGTCATGTTTCAAAACATGAATTCAAACAAAAGGATGATAAAAAATAAATAAATGATCAATTTATTAATAGCGTTGCAAATTATTTTAATAATCCAAAACAATTTACTTTGCTTTAACCTACGTATCGGCGTTAAAAACAATTTAATATTTAGTATACTAGCAGAAATATGCCAGCGTATTTTACATCTGGGCAATGTCAGGTCCATTTGCTGTTAATAAACTAAAAAAAAATTTCAAATACCCAAATAAATGAATAATTAAAAAGTGTATGGTTACTATTGACTTAATATTTTGACTTAATATCTCGATTCTTTTTTGAAAAATCTTAACAATAGAACTGAAATTAATGTTTCTGAATTTTTTAGATGAGGATTGATAATTTGTATAATTTCGATTATTCGGACTACTGTTCTCGTCTTGAGTGTTATCATCACAACATTTCGGCCGCTGTAACCTCCGGCTTTCTTTTGGTGTATCTTTTTGAACTCGGGAATATTTCTGTCAAACTCGGGAATCTGGACGGAATTTCCAACGGAACCCTTTATTTAATCCACGGGGGTAGCATGCTCTCGTTCTGTCAGTCATGACTGGGAGAAGTCTTCAGTAATTCGCAATTCTTCGGTCAATCCTCGGTGCGGGCGATACAAAGAATTGCGAATTACTAAAGACTTCTCCCAGTCATGGCTGAGGGAACGAGAGCGTGCTACCCCTGTTGATTAAATAAAGAGTTCCGTTTAAAATTAAGTTCAGATTCCATTGTTCGACTGTAATATTTGCGAGTTCGAAAAGATACACCTAAAGAAGGCCGGAGGCTACAGCGGCCGAAATGTTGGCCGAATAATCAAAATTATACACACTGAAATTTCATGTTAATTTTTTATGCTGTAAATTCATTTTTAAATAGATTTTAAAATATTTTTCAGTGGGTCAATGTGGTAATCAGATTGGATACCAATTCTGGGACTTGGCTTTGCGAGAACATGCTCGAAACAATAAGGTATTTATTCACACTCAATTATGTCTTCTTTGATTCATTTCTGTTTGTTGTAGTGATTAACATTTAATATTCAAATGTTTATATTTATCATTATTTATTATTCTTATTATCTTTGTGGTGAGTTATTATTTGTTACAAACACTGAATTATGATTGTTTTATTTGAAAGTGAAATATTATTGAAGCATGTCTACTCTTTAGCTGTTTAATATAAAAAAAAAAAAAGGCTCTGGTTTAGATGACCATGAGAGGGTACACTGGCTGATACAGTAGATACATGGGCTGAAGGTTCCTAGATGGGCTACAGTGACTTAAGATGTCCAGAGGGTACAACGACTGATTATGTCCAGAGGGTACAATGCCCAAAGATATCCAGGGATCTAAAATGGCTGAAAATGTCCGGGGAGTTTACAGCGACCAAAGATGTCCTGAGGCCAACAACGACCATAGATGTTTGGAGGTCAACAACAGCTGAGGATTTCTGAGAGTCAATAATGGCCGAAGATGTTGGTGGGGTGGGGTAATGTTCAAAGATATCTAACGTTTCTTTTAGTTTTTTTTTTAATGTGATTAAAAAAAAAACAATGTCCAAAGATATCTAACGGCTTAAGATGTCCAGAGATTAACAACAGCTGAAGATATTTGGATGGGGGGGGATCAACAACGGCCAAAAATCTGTGAACTACAACCACCGAAGTTGTCAAGGGGTACAACAACCGAAGATGCCAGAGAGGACACTGGTTGAAGATAAGTAGAAAGTACAGTTACTGGGTTATTGCGACTGCATTAACTATGGAAAAGACACAATTCCAAATACATTAGTCTGTAGTAATCACTGGTTTATCATTTTCTTAAAGTAAAATAAGTTTTATTTCTCATTAATTAAATCTAGTTTTGTTTTTAGGAGTTGAGGAGTTTGCATCTATGATGGTTTTATACGAGATGTTCAAAACAAACATCCTAAAAGACAAAATATGCACATGTTATTCCACAACTGAATGCTGTTTCTTAAATGCTGCGTTTTTAACAGTTTTTTAGACAAACTAGAAAAAAAGTTGAGCCGTTGGGTCACCATTTGAGTTCGGGTTAAATTGTTTGAATCAGGAAAAAGTGAGTTTACAAAGACAAAATCCAAAATTAGTTTTTCTGTTTGTTTGTTCTCTCTCTCTCTCTCTACCTATGCTTTAAATATTATTACTACTTGTGGTGATATTCCCTATTGTTTATAATGGACTTTTCCAATCTTCTGTTTTATAGTTAATTTTATTACCTTTATTAATAAACGAAGTGAGAAATGGGAGCGAGAGTGATAGACACTGTATTATATAAGAGTGGGGAGTCAAACAAAATACACCGAGAGAGGGTGAGAGTAATAGATAGAAACTTAGTACGAGATGGGTGACTTGGCATGTAAGCAAATTAGAAGAATTAAAATGGATTTTTTTTAAACATCCCAAAACCAAAGAATATTTTAGAATTGTATTTTGTGTAATATCGATCGAAAAAGGCTTTAGGGAATAAACGCTGATCAACTCAGAATTAGTAAATGTATATTCTTTCTCTTATAAAACAGGTAAAATAGAAAGTATTCACTTCATCATGGCCGCCATATTGGAAATCGGAAATTGCAAATCGGTGTTAAAAAAAAAATCTTCAATTATATTTTAGGCTGGATTCTTTTTTGTGCCAAATAATTTGCTTTCAACAATTTGTTTGATTAACAAATAATAAAATCAAAATTATAAAACTGTTTTTTTATAATTGGAAATTTAAAAACATTTTTTATTTTGAAAATATTTTTGTAACAAATAATCAAATCAACCTTTTTTATAATTGGAATGTTTTTTTATTTTGAAAATATTTTTTAAAAAATAGTTTAATTATTAACCAAATATAATTAGATCACAAAGTAAAAAAACAATTACAAATAATAAATTCAAACTGTTTTTTATAACTGATAAAAATAAGAAATCCCGCCAAAAGCTATGCGTCCTAAAATAATTGGGGATCGTGGAGAGGGGGGGGGGTGTTAACATCAGCTCACAATTTCCAATTTGAGATATGGCGGCCATGATAAAGTGGATACTTTCTATTTCCCCAACAAAATACCATCTATAATTGTAGAGTTCGATTCAATATGCTAATATTTTTTCGTTTTTCTTTCTTTTTAACATTTCAAATGTTGTATCTTTCGTTGAATTTGTTTCTCAAATTTTGAGAACTAAAGAAAATTATAAGGGGGGGGGGGCAACTCTGTCCTATTTTCGTCTAATCCAAGGGGAATAAGTCGTGCAACTGCAAAAATAAAAGCTATACGTTTTCAATGTATGAAAACAAAATGATATAATCTACTAGTTGTCCTCGGGAGTTTTTTTTACTTTGCTTTTTATTTTATTTTAACTATACTGCCTGCTATTTTACCAATTATTATTATTTTAAAAAAGAAAGGATTTTGAATGTTAAATTTAATTATTATTGTATCGTTTGGTCAGTTAATTATTAATTGATTCAAATTGTTATAAAACTATAATTAATTTTGTTAAGGTAATGTTTTAATCTCTAATTATAAAATTATTGAATGTAAATAGCTTCCAAAACTTTCAATCTTTTAATGAGGTTTTAAGGTTACATCGGCCGAAATGTTTTGAGAATAACAACCAAGATGAGAATAGTAGTCCAAATAATGCAAATTATACTAAATGTCAATAAGAAAGTTATGTTTGGTTTGAATTAAAAAATTCAGTGTTTTTTTAACCAAAGAAAAACGTGAATTTGTATGAAAAAAAACAAAAAAAAATAGTGAAACTTAGAATATGCAACTATCCCCGTGAATGTTTAAAATAAAACAGGATTATTTAACTAAATTGATTTCCAATTCTTGAACTAGCAGTTTTTTCTCGACTAAATTCATATGGGGTTGAACGAGGACTTTTAGCATCCCTTATTTCTCAAGAACTTACATGATGTGTAGCTTAGCTAAAACTTTGATTTAGTTCATGTTGTTATGATTTGTGTTAGACTACAGCAACACTATTTTGAAGCACGGATTAATCTATCCAACTTGATGGCGTCAAGAAGAAAAGTAACTCTGTGATGTCTTAAAGGTAAAATGTCTTAAAACCTTGATAAATGAAAGAAGAAATGTAAAGGATTTAGTAAAAAAAAAAAGATGTTTTACCTTTCTTTCCAATTTCAAATTCTTAAAAATAACTGTATATTATTTTGAGAAATGCTTGAGTTTCTGGTGGAGCGGGTCTGATGATTCCTAAAACCTGCAATAAAACCGGTTCATCATTGATGGCTGACCTCGGAGCATCTAGAAGATGTATTTTAGGATTGCATAAATTTATTCCAGTTTTCATTGATTGTCAAATCATTTTTTTCTTATACATAAATACATCATAGCTTTTATTTTAGTTTAAGAGCTGCATGATTTATTTCCCTTGGATTAAATAAATTATGTCAGAGTTGTCTAAATCTCGTAGTTCTTAGTGATCATTACTGATCGTCACATGGGCACAAGGGCCTTTGAGGCGTTTAGTAATGGCTACGTCCAACTAAGCTCGTTCTTATGTCACATCCTATCCTCGTGAGAAGGTAGTTAAATAGAGAGGTTATTTAGCTTCTCTCCAGGAAGTTAGACATAAGGTCAAGTGTGGTTTTGAAAAGCCAGCGCACTAGGAGAAGCGGTAGGAGCCCCTTAGGCGATTAGCAATAAACTAACTTCTTCTCAGAGTAGCAATAAACTAACTTCTTCTCAGAGAGAAGGTAAAACCTGGGAGGGTGAACCCCCTGAGACTGAACAGAACCATACCTCGGCCGGACAGCAACAAAGCCACTGTAAACCTGATTGTTGTGGACGTATCCCCGACTGTTATGAACAACACAGCCCTTGAATTTCGTTTGAGTCTCAGAAATCTAATATTGAAATAAATTAATTAAATGTTGATGGCGACATTAAAAAAAAGAAGTTAATCTAACAGTTTGATTGTTTTCTAAATTAAATTGAATTTGTTTTCTAAATAAATTAAATTGTTTTTAAATATAATTTAATGAAAAAACGCTATATTATATCTAACTGAAGAATTATAATGTTTTGTAACAGGAAGAATATTCATTTATTTGTTGCGTAAAATGCTTTTTGCTTTTTTAATTATCCAATAAAATTATTTTTTTAATGTGTATATTTATTCTCCTGAGAATGAGTTAGTTTAATTTCCTTATCAAATAAATTGTATTAGTTTATTCTCAGACATTCAAAGTTTTTATTTTGGTTTAAGAGGTGCATGACTTATGCCCCTTAGATTAGGCAAGGTAGGACAGAGTTATGTACCTTGAAGGATATCATCCATTCTATAATAATGCCTTATGTGTATTTATTTGTATATAAATAAATATATGTACTTTCATGTAAAAGTTAGCAAGTAAAACACGTACCTTTTTTAGACCCAGGACGAAACCAGTTCAAGTTGTGAGGGGAAGCGAGAAAGCAAATCTCAGACTTACCCCACCGCCTGAAATGAATTCACACATAAATCCTCCACTCTATAATAAAAAGTCAACGGTGGTGGGGGTTCTTTAGGTCATCAGCAATGATAATAATAATTTATATATGAAAAATTAAATCATTGACGTAATTCTATGATTTTATATTATTATTTTAGTAATAAATCTAGATAAATAGTGAGTGCGAACACTGGGAAAGCATTTTTTTGTTCCATTATTTTTGACAGAGGGTGTCCACTAGTATAACAATATATACGACCACATCTCATTATAACACCTGTTCTCATTGGGTGACCAAAGTTAAGCAACGTTGAGCCTGATCACTACTTGATGGGTGACCGTTTGGGAATAGCAGGCGCTTTATGTGGAAGTGATTGTAAAAATCTCACTTTCTCTAATTCTCTTGAGAAAGACACGAATGTGTAGTGAAGGGAGATGCGATTCGAACGAACGCCACTGGCTCAAATAGCCACTCTATTTCTTCGTTTGGTTCGTTTAGATACACTCTCCTCTTTACTTCCAAAAGCAAGTAGAGTTTTCACAGGAACATCTTAACTCAACATTTTTCAACCGGTGAAAATGTTCCCGCTCGATTTAAACCCAAAGTGTAACAATCTGATGCGAAAAGGGAAATCTCAATAAAAGTGGGACAAATGAATTGACGAAAGAGATCGAGGTCGGCGAACATATGCTCACTAACGCCTTTGGCCAGAGGGAGGCGAAACGAAAAGAAACGCTTCAAACGCACGTCGTACAAACTTCCTCATCTCATGCACTCATTTTTCACATTAACGAATTTAGTCATGATAGCTGCGTATCTCTTCATCTGTTGTGTAATTATAGAAGCTGCCATTGATAATAGTTAAGAATTTATGATATTTTTATTTCTATTTTTTTCTATTTTATTTCTATTTCTATTTTTCTATTATTCCTATTTTTATTTCTATTTTTATTTCTATTCCTATTTTTATTTCTATTTTTCTATTATTTCTAATTCTATTTTTATTTCTGTTTTTCTATTTCTATTTTTCTATTATTTCTAATTCTATTATTTCTATTTTTATTTGTATTTATATCTTCATTTCTTTTCTATTTTTATTTCTATTTTTCTATTATTTCTAATTCTATTTTAATTTCTATTTTTATTTGTATTTGTATCTTCATTTCTTTTCTATTTTTTATTTCTATTTTTCTATTATTTCTAATTCTATTTTTATTTCTGTTTTTCTATTTCTATTTTTCTATTATTTCTAATTCTATTTTTATTTGTTTTTCTATTTCTATTTTTCTATTATTTCTAATTCTATTTTTATTTCTATTTTTATTTCTATTTGTATCTTCATTTCTTTTCTATTTTTATTTCTATTTTTCTATTATTTCTAATTCTATTTTAATTTCTATTTTTATTTCTATTTATATCTTCATTTCTTTTCTATTTTTATTTCTATTTTTCTATTTCTAATTCTATTTTTATTTCTGTTTTTCTATTTCTATTTTTCTATTATTTCTTATTCTATTTTTGTTTCTGTTTTTCTATTTCTATTTTTCTATTATTTCTAATTCTATTTTTATTTCTATTTTTATTTCTATTTGTATCTTCATTTCTTTTCTATTTTTATTTCTATCTTTCTATTATTTCTAATTCTATTTTTGTTTCTATTTTTCTATTATTTCTAATTCTATTTTTATTTCTATTTTTATTTCTATTTGTATCTTCATTTCTTTTCTATTTTTATTTCTATCTTTCTATTATTTCTAATTCTATTTTTATTTCTATTTTTCTATTTCTATCTTTCTATTATTTCTAATTCTATTTTTATTTCTATTTTATTTCTATTTTAATTTCTATTTTCATTTTTATTTTTCAGAAAGGAATTTATGATGAAGCCTTGCAGAGTTTTTTTAGAAATGTTGATTCCCGTAATGATACATCTGTTATTCAAGTTCCTGGTAACCAAGGCAAAATCCATTCCTTAAAAGCAAGAGTAAGTTCAACATACTAACCAATTCTAGCGTGTTTACTGTGCTAGAGTGTTTGTATGTTAAATCTTTAATAACCAGCTTCAAAGACAAAAGAAGACGGCTCTCTTATACTGATATAGATTCTAAAATAAGGCAAAGTATTTTGTGTGTAGTGTTTGAATATTTAAACACTATAACTTAAATACTCAACCTTTTTTTAAATCTATCTATATCAGTATAAGATAGCTGTCTTTCTTTTTTTTTATTTAATATTATTTATTTCTTAACTATTATTATTAATAAATAAATAAATAATATAATTTAATCCCCTATAAGTCAAATAACTTCAAATTGAAATCCAAAGTTCTGTTACCATAATATTTTGGCCATTGTACTCTTCTTTAAGGGTTCACTTTAAATTTCTTGGAAGGTTACAAAAGGCATTGCAAGAAGACTGGAGAGTAGAACAGCCAAAACATGCCGAACATAGCAACAATCATATAGTCGAAGCAATCTTCTTTTTTTCTTATGCTTTAATTCCGAGCTACGGCGGGGTTCACAATAATGGATTTTTTTCTCCACTTGGCACGATCAATGACTTGGTCCGGGTGTAGGCAGGTTTTACAGAGATCTTTGTGGAGGATGTCTGCCCATCTCATAATCAGCCTTCCTCTTGGTCGCTTCCTGACGACTTCTAATGCAAAGGAAAATTTCACGACGGTGTCATTCTTGGTCCTCAACACATATCCATATTATCTGAGCCACAATTTCCTCATCTTACTCTCAATCAGTGTGATGCCGTAGTGCCTTTGGATGTTCTCCTTGCAAACGTGGTCACAGAGAATGCCGGTAGTGGTTTGCAACTTGAGCTACGTCGCATTGATGATTCAAATAATAGATTTTGATAATCATCTGACACTATCAGTGGTGATATTTACATCCTTCCCATCGTGGGAAGATGTGGCACAAGGCCGTAAGGTTGGGATGAAAAGCCAGTGCACAAGAGGAGTTGCAATAAACTAACTCAAAGAGAAAAGGTAAAGCCTGGAAGGGTGGACCTCCTAGGACTACAGAACCATACTTCAGCTCGACAGTAACAAAGTAACTGTCTGAACTTATGTATGAATGCTGTTTAAGAGATTTTTGAAGCTTTTATATACCCAAATAAATCTATTAAAAAAGAGTGAAAAAAGATGTATTTATACGGCAGAGGTTTGATGGTTTTCAGATAAGCCGTATAAAAAAATAAAACGTTAAAAAGCACTCCAAGGCCAAAAAGAGATACTTCAACCTTTCTAGTTTTCATAAAAATAAGTGCCAGTCATGAATTCTTAAAAAAAATTTACACCATCATAGAACCACTTTTCATGGAATGGACCAGCAATAAACTAGCTCAAAGAGAGAAGGTAAAGCCTGGAAAGGTGGACCTCCTAAGACTACAGAACCATACCTCAGTCCGACAAAGCATTATTTTCATCATGTTTGCATTGAATGACCATGTGAGAGACAAAGCAGGAGTTATTAAATTTCTGCAAGAAAGTGGCATTTTTCACAAAGCTTCATTTGGTGTTGCTAAAATGGTCAAAATATTCTTTCTCCAATAAATTATTTTTCAAAATATTCGTTACGGCTTCTAACCTAACCCTAATTGCCAGCCACTCGGACTTAGGGTTAGTGGTAAAAAAAAATTAGTTAACTGTCCTAAAAAGTTACAATGACTGAGAAATGGGGAATCATTTTACCGTAAATTTATAAATTAAACTGATTCCCACTCTAAATTCTAAAATGATAAAAAAAATAATTGCCTAAAAAAAGTAGAATCTCATAGGGGGGAGAGGGTTCAGCGGAGGATGTTAATCTACAAATGTATCAAAATACATGTTGAGTTTTATATTTTTACGGTAAAGAAAATAAAGTAACAGCATAGTAATAGGAGGCAATACAAAAACCCAGATTAACTGAACCGAAATCGCTCCAGTCAAGAAAGTTCAAAGGTACTGTTTACTTCCTCACATTTGGGGGCCTTTATGCTAACCTTTTGTATCCACCATTTGCTGCATTTACTTTTCTGAATACTAACTTATTGACTAAAAATGACTTTTATATTCTTGTAAATTATAGTTACATAAATGTTTTGTCATTTAATCATGTTTTCCTTGATATTTCATTTACCCTTCTATTATCTTAATCTTTCATTTATTTTTATATTAAATGCATGCATGCCATTTATAACCATTTTTACCACAATATATATTAATTATCAGTGTGGTTCTTGGCAATCCCCCAAAGATGTAATTGTCGTCTAAAATAATCCTACCAGGGCCAGGAGCCGCGCTACAATTGTACTGTTTATGTTTGTCTTACAACAACACCAAAAATGTTTGTCTATTTGGGTTTTTTATTTACATTAAGTTTTTGACTCGTATCCTTATTGTGTATTCTCTGACCTTCTTCTGATACCTTTCATCTTAATTAGTTACGTAAGTAATCAGTAACTTTCTGGAAATTTTGAACCGGATCCTTTATTTAATCTGCAGGGGATAGTCTGTGCTCATGCCGTATTCCTTGCTTTCGAATAGGTCTTGTCACTTAATGTAAACAAGACTACATCTCAGAAAAATTTGTTCACATTCTCTTTTTGTTTGTGTATTTTTAGGCTGTGTTAGTGGACATGGAGGAAGGAGTATTGAGTGAATTACTACGAGGTCCGTTAGGAGAAGTGTTTGATCATAAACAGCTGATAACAGATGTCTCGGGATGTGGGAATAATTGGTAAGAACTTGATTAGACACTTTGGATCATCGTTTTTATTCAGGCTTATATTGTTTTTATATCATTACTATCTTACTATTAACATATATCATTACTATGATCCAACACATATAAAACTGATGATGATGATGATTATCATCATCAATCATTAGCATTTATCTTATTTTTATTTCCAAAATATCTATGCAAAGTTGTTTTCCTGTCAGCTTAAATAGATAGGTGTGTGTGTGGCATAATGGATAACAACATGGACTTTGGAATTCGCTAAACCGAGGTCAAATCCAGTCAGATCTCCTGCATTCACTTATACTGCAATGCCATTGGGAAAAGGTATGAACTTACCCCCTTTCCAGCTATGGGTAGAATAGCAACTTGTGTTCAATAAATCACTTACATCAGCTATTGTGATTTAGCATTTAAATAACCTGAAAACTGTTGGTATGCCATAAAACAAACCAGTTAACTCAAGTTTCACTGAAATCTCAATCTTTTCTTAAGAAAATATGAAGATTTGAATTTTTGTCAGTTTATTAGTAAAATATTTCTTTTCTCTTTTCGTTTTAAATTTTGTTTGCTTTTTTTGCTTTTTGATTTGAGTTTTTTTTTTCTTTATTAGAATTTTAGTAGAAATAACAAAAAATATATTTAACTTTTTTTTTTCGTTTTCATTAAATTTTTTTTTTTTTTAATCAGAAAGGATTTGTGTTTTCTCCATTAATCCATTAGTCTTCAGATTTTCTCAAAATTTGTTCATGAGTTTTTCAAGAAATTTTGAATCAAGTTATCTGACCATAAACACCGAAAACTGCTAAAACAATATTTTTTGTTAAAACTCTTTGTTTCCCAAGGGGGATAAAAAACATTTTTTATAAGGAACAGTAAAGATTCAAGGATGGATCCCTGGGATACACCAACATTTATGTCATGTTGCTTAGAGGACAACCTGGATCTTACTTTTGTTTAGGAAGGATCTAATTATATTAAATAGTTGTCCAGTAATACCATATGAGTGAATTTTTAGGAGAAGCCTTTTATGCCTGACCTTGCTTTGCCCAAAAATGGCAATTATATGCAAATGTCGAAATATTACTTCATTAGTCTTTGTTCAAAATCAGCGAAAAGTTCAGATTAGCATGTTAATTCTCACAATTTGTGCCTTTGTATAATTAAAGTGCAAAACAATGCAATCAGATCATAACAGTTCTCAACGAGTCCAAATAAAATAAATGACTAACATTTCGTGTTGTGTGGTACAAACTAATGTAACTTGGAATTTCCTAATATTTATAACAAATATTACAAATATTTAATAGTATATTAAACAAATATTTAATAGTATATTAGACAAATATTTACTAATATATATAACAAATATTTACTAATATATATAACAAATATTTACTAATATATATAACAAATATTTACTAATATATATAACAAATATTTACTAATATATATAACAAATATTTACTAGTATATATAACACATATTTACTAATATATATAACACATATTTACTAATATAACAGATATTTACTAATATATATAACAGATATTTACTCATATATATAACAAATATTTACTCATATATATAACAAATATTTACTCATATATATAACAAATATTTACTAATATATATAACAGATATTTAATAGTCTATTAAATAAATATTTACTAATATATGTTATATATATATTAATAAATATTTAATAGTCTATTAAATAAATATTTACTAATATATATAACAAATATTTAATAGTCTATTAAATAAATATTTACTAATATATATAACAAATATTTAATAGTCTATTAAATAAATATTTACTAATATATATAACAAATATTTAATAGTCTATTAAATAAATATTTACTAATATATATAACAAATAATTAATAGTCTATTAAATAAATATTTAATAATATATATAACAAATATTCAATAGTATATTAAATAAATATTTAATAATATATATAACAAATATTCAATAGTATATTAAATAAATATTTAATAATATATATAACAAATATTTAATAGTATATTAAATAAATATTTAATAATATATATAACAAATATTTAATAGTATATTAAACAAATATTTAATAGTATATTAAACAAATATTTTTTTTGTTTTTCCAGGGCTGTTGGCAACAAAATGTATGGAAACCAATATCGGCAACAAATATTGGATTCTGTGAGACATGCCGCAGAATGTTGTGACTGTCTTCAGTGCTTTTTTATCATTCATTCCATGGGAGGAGGTAAATTGTATTTTTATTTTATTTTAATTTTTTTTTTTTGCTTTTTCTTTTAAAATATTTTTTAATTTAATTTTCACTCTTAAATGACAGAATATGAAAATTGTTTTAAAACAATTTTCACATTCTATCGTGTAAGAATGAAAATGATAATTGATTTATTAACTTTCTGTTAATTCTAAATAAAAAAAAGTAAAACAACAAAACGAGACGAGATTAATTCTTAAGAAATGTACATTTAATTTGCGCACTCAGCAATGGAAATGTTATTTCAAGTTTAAGTGTGACAGAACTACAGAAATTTTTTTTCTCCTTCCATGTGCCTAACATCAAACAGAATTTCCATGAACAGAGTTTCTTTCCAAGAACTTCCAATTTGTGGAACACATTGCCAAAAGATTGCTTCCCTAAGAGATACAACATAGTTATCTTCAAATTCAATGTCAATAAACCGTCCTCATAAATCACCAAATTTTATTAATTCCATTCATTATTTTCAATCTTCTCATAATATTCATCATCATTATACTGTCAATCTATCTATATTATTAACCCTTATCCTTCGGGGGCTTTTAGCTTTGATATATGATGACTAAATAGTAAAGTTTAAAAAATCCTATTTCATATTTGAGTGTGACAGACCAAAGAAAATCCTATTTCATATTTGAGTGTGACAGACCAAAGAAAATCCTATTTCATATTTGAGTGTGACAGACCAAAAAAAATGCTATTTCATACTTGAGTGTGACAGACCAAAGAAAATCCTATTTCATATTTGAGTGTGACAGACCAAAGAAAATCCTATTTCATATTTGATTGTGACAGACCAAAGAAAATCCTATTTCATATTTGATTGTGACAGACCAAAGAAAATTCTATTTCATATTTGAGTGTGACAGACCAAAGAAAAGCCTATTTCATATTTGATTGTGACAGACCAAAGAAAATCCTATTTCATATTTAAGTGTGACAGACCAAAGAAAAGCCTATTTCATATTTGAGTGTGACAGACCAAAGAAAAGCCTATTTCATATTTGAGTGTGACAGACCAAAGAAAATCCTATTTCATATTTGAGTGTGACAGACCAAAGAAAATCCTATTTCATATTTGAGTGTGACAGACCAAAGAAAATGCTATTTCATACTTGAGTGTGACAGACCAAAGAAAATCCTATTTCATATTTGATTGTGACAGACCAAAGAAAATCCTATTTCATATTTGATTGTGACAGACCAAAGAAAATTCTATTTCATATTTGAGTGTGACAGACCAAAGAAAAGCCTATTTCCTATTTGAGTGTTACAGACCATAGAAAATGCTCTTTCATATTTAAGTGTGACAGACCAAAGAAAATGCTCTTTCATATTTGAGTGTGACAGACCAAAGAAAATCATATTTCATATTTAAGTGTGACAGACCAAAGAAAATGCTCTTTCATATTTGAGTGTGACAGACCAAAGAAAATGCTCTTTCATATTTGAGTGTGACAAGCTGATGTCTAAATGTTTCTGGTCAGAGTTTAACATTTGAACTGTGAATTTTGGTTGTACGGTATATTTTACAACAACGCTGGTCTGTGCCATGCAGTGTCACTTAAAGATGGTTTTGTACAATTACAGCTAACAACAACAAAAGCAAAGGGCGATACTACATATGGAATAAATAGCATCTTATGTTTAATTAATTGTATGCAATGAATCATTTACGATAGGTGAATTGTGCTTCAGTATTAAACAACCTGAAACAAGTTGATATGCTGTAAAAAAGACAAACCGAACCAAATCGAATGAAGACAAGAAAGTCATTTTGGTGGGATTACTTGACCCGTAAATGCTTTTTATCTCAAATATGACATTCCAACAAAATGCTTATTTAATATAATATTCAACAAAAATGTGTCAAACTACAACTTGTTTCACATCTGCAACAAGCCTGTTGGCAAGTGTAAGTAGGTATTAGTATGATGTTGCATCAGCACACCCGTTAAATAGGTAATCATTATCTTCGATGTCATCGGTGTGTGATTTGACTAATTCAAGAGCCTAAACTTTTAAATCTGGTCATTATAATGGTAACTAAAAATTATTTTATCATTCTCTAGTGTTTTATGATAATGTTGAATTTTTGTTCAATAAATTTTTTTTTTTCCAAAAATCATTTATACTACTTTATATTAACCCTATGAAACGTTTTTCACTTGATAAAATTTTTTCAAACCAATATAAAAAAATAAAGCATTTATGGTAAATTTAAACACAGGTAAAAATAAATCAGAAAAGGATTCCTTTTAAATTATTTTCTTCTGTTTTGCTTATAAATGCATGGTATTTATCCAGTTTATCATGAAACACCCTGGTGTTCAGGATAAATTTGATAATTTTTTTTATATTTCAATTCAGAATCTTCATCATCATCATCATCATCATCATCATCATCATCATCATCATTCATTTTATCGTCTCATTTCCCTTGGTCCAGTCTGACGTTTTCTGACAGCCTGCGATCTCAGTCTCCAAAGTTGGCAATCTTGAGGATTGATTGCATTCAAATTCCACTGTCTAAGATCCTTGTTGATGGTTTGCATCCAAGTTTTCTTGGGTTTTCCAACTTTCAGCTTATATGCCGGGTCTGATCTGACCTTACATTGCATATCTATCTGATCATTGCTCTGTCGTTATGCGTAAGACAAACAAATGGTGGTGGAGGCCCAACACTCACCTCCATACAGCAGCATTAGAAGTATTTAATAGTTGTAAAGTGCAACAGATAGCTGTTTCTGTGTACTATCAGTGGGTTTGAGAGCTGGAGGACTAGAAAGCGCCATGATGACTTGCACCGGATTAAAAATTTTAGAGATCTTAGCTGCAACTCAGTCCTGCTTGAATACCTTGAAGGACGTGAGATATGAGCTGGAGAATCGCGACGAAGATGTGAAAGCTGTGGCTAGCAGAAAAAATTAAAGCAGGTGTTCTGATTGTGTTCGCACGACAAAATCCGTCGAAAAGTTTTAAAAAAAAGGTGTGTCCAGATCAAGGCAAGGCAATGTGAACCTTGGCGAGACAGCTGGGTGTCAGAGTGGCGACTATGAACAACGTGTTTAACAAGAATCTTCGCAACTCCTAATACAAGATTCACAGGGGCCAACTTCTCATAGCCAAGGCCTAAGAGAACAGCCGTATGAAAGCCAAAATACTCCTCAACAAGGTCAAACACCCAGTTGAACCAGGGATGCTTTGGTTTTTCTCATGAGAACAGCAACAGGTGGCTAGCCTACAGTCCGCACAAAGTTGCACACGTTATGAAGATCAAGTTCCCTCAAATGTTCTTCGCCTGCTTTTTCAGTGAATGCCACATCTTTGAAAAGAGACTCAGACTCAATTCAGATGGCTATATTGAGTTGCTGTCGACTGTTGTCAAGCGTTGGGTGGTTGAGAAAAGGTCCTACATGTGACCGCATGACTTAGCTTTATGTCACACCTACGGAAAAACCCAGAAGTGGCTGTCTGAGAACGTCCACAACATTATCAGTCTCAACATCTGCCCCCCCCCCCTCAACTTGTCTGTTTGCAATCTTATGGACTATTATGTGTGGAGCACAGTTGAGAAAGACACCAACTGTAGCGCCTGTAACACCAAAAATTAGCTGATTTCCAGAATCAAACTTGTTTTTATGTGTCTCTCAAAGTACACCATGAAGGCCGCATGCTCCAGGTTCAAGGCCCATCTGGAGACTGTGATTGAGCCTTAGGGTGGCTTCTTTGAGTGATATAGCTGTATTTGATAAAAGATCCTCTAAAAGATGCACTTTGAATTTTGAGAAAACATCAATGAACGTTTTTGCTTTCCTTAAAAAAGTATCAAATTTTAAATTGCTTCCGTTTAGAAACTGATTTTTGAAGTCTAACTCCGCCCTCATGGGGAAGCAAAACGAAAGATTACAAGTCAGCCGATTTTTTAAAAAGCGTATATATTTCGTTTATTTATTAAAATAACTTGTGTAATCATCCGTTTTGCCTCCTCAGGCTAGGAGCAATGTGTAGTATGGAAAAATCCTTCTAAACTGAGGTAAGATCCAGAGTACCCCTTTTTGGGAAGCTTGATTTTCCCTACAAAACGAAAGATTACTTAAGTACGGTGATAAATATTTCATATCCCCCCCCCCCCCATTTCTGCCCTCGTGGGGAGGCAAGTAAATAGTGACACAAAAGCATGTTTTAAAAGAAAACATGTTAATATTTTATTTGTTTTATTTATGGACTCTCTGCCTTAAAATAAATATTAACATGTTAAAAGAAAAAAAAATTCCGAAATATACTGCATTTATTCAATTAAATAAAAGATTTATTTACAAGTGTTTTGTAAATAGAGACCACGTGTATTGCGAGGTCAACCGGTGACTTCCAAAACATGTTCCGCGTCTTGTGTTAATGATCTGGGGTCCTTATTGTTGTCTTGATCCAATTTATCTATATTTAGGTACCGGTTCAGGCGTGGGAACATTTATTCTTGATTTGTTAAATGAAGAATTTCCTGATGTATATAGGTAAGTAATCATTATTTTATTATTTGCGTGTTATGCTTCTTTGGATCTCACCCTTTTTTTAATCATTGCACAGAACATATACAAAATTAATATGCAGATCAAATTATGTTCAATATTTCATTCGATAGTTCCCAAAAATGCCGCCATAATTCATTTTTATTACCATTCTCAATTCACCCAAATCAATCTAAACCTTTCTATGATATTGCTGGGAACTTTTTTTTGCTGGTAACTTTTTCAAAAAAATATATTACACTATTAGCAAAACAATCCAATTTGTTAATTAAATTTAGTTTTTGAAATTTGTTTTGACAGACCATTTCCAGATTAAATAGAAATATTTAAAAAGAAATGTCCATCATGATTAGAAATGCCATTTTTAAGGTTTCAATTAAATGACTTTCATGACGATCGCCTTGATCACGTTTCATTCTTCTCTCTAGTAAAGTAGTTAATCTTAATCTTTCTAATCTTTACCTGAATCTGTAATTCTTTTATTCTTTTGATCAGTTTTTAAGCAAACATTTTCCAAGTCATAACGTTTTGGAATTTCTAGAATTATCATAGAACTGATTACTTCCCCAATAATCTTTATTTATAAGCATTAAAATTACTTTTAAAAATATGTTAATAGACACTTCTATTATTCTTTACTTATTTTAATGATAAAAACAGAACAATTTATATTTTTTAGGATTATTCAGACTACTATTCTTATCTTAGTTGATTTGGCTGATGTAACCTTTGACTTTCTTCAGGTACATCTTTTCGAACTTTGGAACTTGGGAATTTTTATGTCAAACCTGGGAACCTGGACGGGTTTGTCCACGAGGACATATGGCCTAACAGTTAAATGTGATGGTTAACAATCAGTTCTAAGTGTCTTCTGGAGGTTGAAGGTTCAATCCTTACTACAGGCGATAATAATTAAGAATAAGAAAACTGAACACTTTTACCCAGTCATGGCTGATGGAACGAGAACAATCTATCCCTGTGGATTAAATAAAGGTTTTGCTTTGAAATTCCGTACAGGTTCTTGAGTTTTAGATATAAAAATTCCCAAGTTTGAATAGAAGGTGACCAAATTAAGAAAAGATGCACCTGAAGAAGGTCAAAGATTACATCGGCCGAAACGCTGTGAATATAACAACGAAAATGAGAATAGTAGTCTGAATAATCCAAATTATCAATTCTCATCTCAAAAATTCCAGAACATAGTGTAATAAATTGAATTTTCATCATTTTTCAATCAAAATTATTGGAGATGTGTATTCATATGAAATGTAATAAATTCCTTTGTTCTGTCAGGTTTGTGAATGCTGTCTACCCATCAGCAGATGACGATGTGATTACCTCCCCTTACAACAGTGTTCTTGCTATGAAAGAGTTAACAGAAAAAGCTGATTGTGTGTTGCCTGTAGAAAATCAGGTCAGTTTGAATTTTTATTAAGGGTCAGATTAGATTTGGGATCAAAGATGTTTATATAAAGGACACTTGCTCACTTTTAACTCCAGACATCTTTATAAAAAAAAATTTTTTTATAAAGATGTACCCATGCACTCCTGTGAGTACCCGATTCTATCAGGGAAACCAATGCCAGCTTTCAAGTAAATCAACAGAATCAAGGGAATTAAAATATGTAACTTGCTAATTTATACGCTGATTGTGTGCGCCTTTTTATCCATCGATCAGTCCATCACACTTTTGTTTTGAAATAGCATTTTCATTTACAAACATGTGGATTGAATGGATGCATCTTTTTTACAATGAATCCAAGTATCTTTATTAGATTCTTTGTCTGTTTGTAAGTCTGTCATGTCATACCTAAGTGTGAAATAGCGTTTTCATTGGTCCGTCATGCCCAAGTTGGAAATAGCGTTTTCATTGGTCCGTCATACCCAAGTTGGAAATAGCATTTTGATTAGACTGTCATACCCAAGTTGGAAATAGCATTTTGATTGGGCTGTCATGCCCAAGTTGGAAATAGCATTTTCATTGGGCTGTCATGCCCAAGTGGGAAATAGCATTTTCATTGGGCTGTCATGCCCAAGTTTGAAACTGATATTTCAAACTTGGGTATGACAGACCAATGAAAATGCTATTTCAAACTTGGGCAATTCTTCGAACTGATATAAATAATGTATTAATTTTGTTTATCTCTACTTACTTTATATGTATACTAGCAAAAACTACCTGTCCTCCGGACAGCAATTAATGTAGCTGTATCCCTATCTACAGAAAAGCAAAAAAACAATGTTTTTTTCACATTTTGGTAATTTGGTGAAAAACAACAAAAAGGTGATTATCATGGTGTTATTTGATATATTCCAATGGTAATTTTGATTTTGTATAAGTATAAAAATTAATTCCCCATAATGAAGAGATTAAACGAAATCAGGGCAATTGTCAAGAATAACCAACAGGAAAAAAGGGGTGGAAAAACAAAACAAATAATCAACAAATAACTATTACTAAAAGCAATAAAGTTACTTTTCTACCTACCTGCCTGTGTTTT
Source organism: Sepiola atlantica (assembly GCA_963556195.1). Classification (NCBI taxonomy): domain Eukaryota; kingdom Metazoa; phylum Mollusca; class Cephalopoda; order Sepiida; family Sepiolidae; genus Sepiola; species Sepiola atlantica. The sequence goes on along the minus strand of OY744515.1, from coordinate 103,194,954 downwards.
TGTGTTTTATAGTTTTTTAAACTGTTTTTATTGCATTTTAATAATTTGCCCAAATCCGATTACGTTACAATTCCATTTTCAAGATGGCATATGCAGATATCTCCTAAGTTTGTTTTTCATCTTTTGGAGTTAAGAAACAATCAAATAGTAAACAAATAACTGGCTCAAACGCCTTAAAATTTACTTTTCTACCTAATTGAAGGAGGAAAAAATACCAAAAAATCATCAGACTTCATAGACAGTCGGCGAATGACTGTCAGCCATTTTTGTTTTTCAGTATAACGTAATATATTTGACCGAACTTTTAATTTAAATTAAAAAAACGTTTTCACTGGGTTGGCATCAGGAAAGGCATCCAGCCTATAAAATTTTTGCTTCAGTTAAGGAAATGGCTGTCAAAGAAACCTGACCAGAGAAGTAAATTTCTAAAAGTCGTCTAACACATACCAGCATGTAAAACATGTTAAACCGAATATTATTATGATGATGGTGGTGGTGGTGAAGAAAAAGTTTCATTGATAGTTTTTGAAATTTTTATTGTAATAAAAATTCTGAAATACATATCCAGTCGATACAGTCTAGCTCAATGAAATTGAACTGTTTAGGTGTTGAGACTCCTAAGTTTATTCTGGGATCGATTTCATAAGGGCTCAATATGTGCACCGCCTGTGACATGCACATGTCAAATCAGTAGTTAAGCTCTTGCCAAACACGCTGTAGCATGTCTCTGGTAACATCCAGTATGGAAGTGATTCTCTGCTTCAGTTCATCAATGCTAGCAGGAAGAGGGGGCACATGCACCAGTCCTTTCACATATGAAAAGAAATCACATGGAGACATTTCTGGTGACTGTTGCAGCCATTTCATCAGAAAACTGTCTTCATCTCAGAAAGTAGCGTTTCATCTTCAATTGAATATACCAAACCATCATTAAAGGAATTTGAGTTTCCAAACTTGTTCTCTTTATGGATTTCATAGGACTTCACAAAATCTTTGCTCAACCATCTCTTCTGATGTTGATGATGGTCTACCAAACCCTTTAGTGCTGCATAAGCAGCCTCCCTCTTTAAATTTTTGGTATCAAGTCAAAATTTGTTTGCCAGTTGGTGAAGTTTTTTCAAATTTTACATTGAAGGCATACTGCACAGTCTTTTTTTTTCTGCAAGTATATTAGAAGCTGCAAAGTGACTTCTCTTTGGGAGTGACTGGCATGGCTCCACCTGTACCAGAACAAAAATGAAACATTAAATATAAATCTTGATCTGTTTCTATACATTCTGTGAAAATTTCAACAAGAATTGACAAAATTATTCACCTGCAAAATGATATCAAATTTTGTTGGATATCTTGTATATTAAATATGAAGGTATTATTTTCATTAAGTATTAGTTTATTTATTTATTTATTTATTTATTTATTTATTTATTTTTTAATATAAAAAAAATATTCTGTATTATTCGGACTACTGTTCTTATCTTGGATGTTATTTTCACAACGTATCGGCCGATGTAACCTCAATCTTCAGTTGAACTCTAAAATCTGTACAGAATTTTAAACTGAACCCTTTATCTAATCCACGGGTGTAGATTGCTCTCGTTTTGTCAGCCATAACCGGGTAGAAGTTTTAAATAATTCTTAATTATATTCTTAGTATTGCCTCTACTAAGGATTGAATCGCTAACCTACAGATAACTATCACTTCTAACTGATTATTACTTAGCACTTTATCCATTGCACCTTGGTTCCATGGGTCCATTAGTAATAATTAGTTTTAAGTGACAGTCTTCTGGAGGTTGAAGGTTCAATCCTCAGTATGGGTGATACTAAGAATACAATTGCGAATTACTTAAGACTTCTACCCGGTCATGGCTGACAGAATGAGAGAAGGCAACCGCAGTCGATTAAATAAAGGGATTCGTTCGAAGTTCCGTACAGATTCCAGAGTTCAACAAGATGCATCTGAAGAAGGTCGGAAGTTACATCGGCTGAAACGTTGTGAGAATAACATCCAATATGAGAACAGTAGTCCGAAGAATACAAATAATACAAATTATTAATCCTCATCAGAAAAAAAAATCTTTGCTTTAGGAACTTCCTTCTCATGAGTTGAAAAGGAACTGCCAGCCATGTTTTTATTTTTCTCTGTTTTGTTATCTTTAAATAGTTACAAAACTGATTGCAAAATAAGAAAAGATACCAGAATCTAATAATTTTCACAAATTATACATAACTATATATTTACACATACAACTCAGCTGTTTTTGCGTAAAAGTAACTTTTTCCTGCAATTAGTATTTAGAAGATAGGATATAATTTGTACTAATTCATTGCATTAGTATCTTTATATAAAAAAATACGGTTTATTATTTCATATTTTACATTTTTATAAATTGATATAAATACTAGCTTAATTTGCTTCTTTTTGTCTTTAGGCTTTGGTAGATATCCTTAAGAAAATTGGTCAAGCTATTCCTTCAAAGACTGGAAAGAAAATGTATCCTGGCAACAGTAAAGCCGATGCAAAAAGCACAAGTGCCATCAGTGGTTCCGATGGTGGCGTAACTAAATCACATCAAAAACCTTTCGACTCTATGAACAATATCGTAGCAAATTTAATACTCAACCTAACTAGGTATGATCAGTTACTTACTTGATGTATATATTCAATTAACACTTTCAGATTTAAAAAATAACCTCTAGTTTTAATTATGAAAACCATTGTAAAATTAACATTTCTTTTGTCATTTAGTAATCTTAACAGATTAAATTTATTTATACACTACTTGAAATATTTTTTTAAGTGAATAATATTGAATATGATAATTCCTTTTTTATAAGTTTATTTGAATTGCTTACATGAAATATTGTTGTTAACTTAGAAAAAGAACATGTGTGACTGTGATGTTTTTATTTTTCTCTGTTTTGTTATCTTTAAATAGAGTTACAAAACTGATTGCAAAATAAGAAAAGATACCAGAATCTAATAATTTTCACAAATTATACATAAGTATAAATTTACACATACAACTCAGCTTTTTTTGTAAGAGAGAACACTGTCTTTTGGTAAGCTTTAACAAGGACAGATACAAGATGAGGGGTCTCTGTAAGCTACCTCTCCTGCTGATTAGAGAGGGGAGGGATTTGTGTGTAAAGTTGTCCAAACCAACCATCTGTGTTCACAAATCTGGAGGAACAGAATAGCTGAACACCATCAATAATAATAATAATGAAATTATTGTGTGCAGTGCTCAAGTGCATTATCACGTAGGGACAAATGCTTCTATGCCTGCTTTGACCCAGTCAGTTACTGCGTCTTCATACTGCTCAGTAGGGAAAGGAAAATTTTTACTCCAAAGTGCATCTCTGATGAGATCTGAGGGATTACCAATCAGCACATTAGTAATCTTGTTTTGAGTAATAACGCTTCTGTTTGGGGTTGGGAGTTTATGATGATATCAACTATTATCACGAGGTGATCAGCATTCCCAAGTGGGCTATAAGCATCTGTCACATAAGCCTCAGGCAGTGTTGTCAGGAATAAGTTGAGAAGTGAGGCTTTCTGGTCTTCATAATCTGGGAGGCAGGTTACAAAGATGGCAGTTTGTGTAAGGGAATGGGTAATTGAGAAGCTATGCGTACTATTACCAGCTGGGTTTGGGGAGCTAAAAAAAAATGAGCCAATCACTGTGGTGGGCATTAAAGTCCTCAAATATATGGATTTGAGCAGTCAGATCTGTATTGACATTATTGGAGATGTAGTCAATTAGGATACAGTCCTGGGTCGAGGGGGAACGGTAGAGGAAAAATATGTAACTAACGCTGCATTATAAGGTTAATCAAATGCACATGTACGACTGATCTTCTGATTCTAGACTAAGTTCTCTAGTTAAGGGGAAGGTGTTACGGATATAGACTCTGTGCCTATGCACATGTTTGTTCGAGTATTTACAGCAGAGTAGAATTTGTAAAAAAATCCAACTTACTACATAACAACAAAGAGAGAGTTAATAGGCCATTAATAATTCTCTCTCTCTCTCTTTCTTCCCCCTTATATCACTTTGTTTACGTTCCTTCATTCGCTAACTCAAGATTTCGATACATAATAAGAAACACTGATATATCTATCCATCTAGATTTCTTCTTTATTTTCAGTCTCTGATGAATGAAGTCACTGGTTATTTCATCTTCAGAGATTGATCAATGAGATTGAAATATTATATTTACTCAGTGAACTAGAAATGTTATTCATTGTTCAATCTAATGGAAGGAATATTACATTAAGTAAAAAGTATTTTATTTACTCCGTAGACTGGTAATGAATATTGAAAAATAACATTTTTTTATTAATAAAATTGAAATAAAAAGTTCAAATTTATGTTATTCTTGATTGTTCGATCGTTTCGTCTTATTTTCGATTTGAACTTCTCTCATTAATTTATTAGCCAATCAGAAGAAACGATAAATTGTTCATTCGTTCTGATTGCTCTCATGATATGACATCACATCTGTCTGGCAGTGAATTAAGGTCATTAATATATGAGCGTAATTCGTGTTAGATTGCTAATTGTAAAATAACATTTCAAATTGTATAAGTAGAAATCACTTCTCATAGCTAATTAAACAGAAAAACAAAAGGGAACGTATTGTGCTTCTTGTCTTGGTGCAGTATTCACTCTGGGCGGGTTAAGTTAGCTTCTTCTTTGGACCACACAACATTTTGACAATTTTTTTTTCACAGACAAAACTTAAATTTCAAGACTCTTCGCAAATTTAAACAAAAATCCATGTAGTGCCTGGAGATTCTACGGCAAACATGAGTATGATGGATATCCAAAGAGCAGCGGCTCCTGGTTTCTTGTCTCTCTGCGTCTTTAGATAATCTACAACCAGAACGAGTATTCATCATCCCTGACCAGGATATACATGAAACTTTTGGGGAGCACTTGTGAAACTTCTTCCTTAACTCACATGAAAACAATTATTGTGCTTCATTATTAAATAATCCCAAAAAGTAAAATGTTTTAAAACTAAATCATTATTTAATGTCAATTTTTTTTCTTTCCAATTTCAGTTCATCCCGATTTGAAGGCTCTTTGAATGTAGATTTAAATGAGATTGCTACGAATCTTGTTCCGTATCCAAGACTACATTATCTTGTGTCCAGCCAAACACCATTGTATGCTTTATCAGACGTGAATATTGCCCCAAGGAGGTAAGTTTCTCTTTTCTGAAACTGTCTTTTGATATGCAACATCACAAAACGGATAACCAAAATATGTTAACGAGAGAGAAAAATTATATATATTTTTTTATGAAAATCGCTCCAGACAAGGCATGAAGCCACTTGATGTAAGGAGCTAAAAAAAGAAAATACTACTTCAAGGTTAAAAACTAGCCAACGATAAGTGTTAGGTGGATAGATTCTGACCCAGAAAACAGCAATTCTTCCCCCTTTGTAAGAAATATCGCTCATGGAATGTGAGGACTAAAAGACAAAATAAAGGAAGCGAGAGTTACAAGGCTGCCGAAAGTAAACCCATGGTAAACTTTCTACTCTCCTGAAGGTTTCATCATAAAAGTAAGAATACTTTATGTAAATGAGATTCTGTTTGTCTGGAATATTTTTTGTTTCGCTGATTCCATATTTGCAAGCTATTGAAGGAAGATCTTTCTGGAAGGAAGTAGAAATCACAGAAGGAATATTTTTGGCTTACATAACAAAGCCTTTATTTTGGCAGGACTGGAACAGAGTTACATACAATGTGTTTGTATAAAACTGTGCTCAATGCTAGATTCTATTATTGCGCACACTTTTATGCAAACACAAAATACCTCCATCTGTTATGGAATCTCCACTTTTCTAAAGGCTTTTTTCCTTATTTCTCTTTTTGCATTGACTACTAGGAAGTAGCGTTCTTAAGTGATAATATTCTAATAAAAAAAGCTTTAAAAGAAAATGTTTCTGTTTATGCATAAAATGTCAACAAAAAAAAATTTCTCTTTTGTGTATAGCAGTTTCGATAACAAAGGCATTTGCAAAATGGGAGAATAAATAAATACTTTCAATAGCAAAACCAGACTTGTTAAAAAAAGAACAAAAATAACATTGACCAAACTCTAACATTATTTCGGACGTAGACCACCTGTTTGATTTAAGAGGTAACTTTTGAACTATTTATTCGATCAAACTTTAAAATTTTATTCATTTAATAAAGCTATCTCTATATATAAAATTGTAGTTTGCATCTGTCTGTTCATAAACTCGTTTTAGGTTTTGGAGACCTCCATAACTATATATATATTCTGAAAGTACATTTACTAGTATACTTGGACAAGTATATTTCATTTTGATCAAAGAGGATATAATAATATTGTTAGATCTGTGTTTATGCTTGACATCCATATAATGTAATTATGATGTTTACTTTATTTTATTTATAACTTGAAAATTATAGGAATTAAAAATTAAGAATAGCAATGATAGTATGGTGTTCAGGGCTTGAAGCGAGAGTACACAGGTATTCTCAGTCATTTCCAGGAAATGCCAGATGTACTTCAAAGGGGTTAAAACTATAACTTTACTGAAAATTAGTTCAATAAATACCACTATACTTACACCTCGTCCCACCCAATTAATACTGAATATATTGTTGGACCCCGACCCAAAAATTGAATGTTATAAAAAAATAGGAATTACAAAGGTAATATATTGTTATGGGCTGGGGGAAAGAGAACACAGGGTTCATCATTTAATCCAATTCTGGGTCTTCCTGCTAGTATGTGTGTGTGTTTATAGTAAAATATGAAAATATATTTACAGCAATTAAGCTACACAAAGACGTCCACGTTTCATCTCCACAGATTATAACGGGAATCAAACATGGACGACTCTGTGTAGCTTAATTGTCAATATTGAGCACTGATGAAGTAAATACTGAAAATCTATACACAATATATTATATCACCTTATAATATTACTAGCAAGACCCGTGTCCCGGCGTTGCCTGGGGGAAATATGAAATTATGATTTAACTTTAAAAAATAAATATTAGAGTATCAATTCTAAAAAAAAAAAGCAGAAAAGAACCCATTTCACTGTAAGTAATATAAGTGATTAAAATAGGATTTAGCCATGTTTTTTATATGAAGAAAAAAAGTAATTGTTGTAAAAAACATTTTTGTAAATGAGTAAATAAAAGCGAGTTATCAAAGTTTGAAGCAAGGGATAGTCTTCCTATCATAAAGTTTTGAATAGAAGCCCCCCCCCCCCTCTCTTTCACCAGAAATAAGTTTTTACTGTTTTCAGTCAAACAAAATAGTAATGGTTTGCAAATTTTAGCGATTAATTTAGTCTGACTTTGCAAACGGTGACGGGGCAAAATAATCTACCTTAGTAATTTATTGTGTGAAGTGTGCTGATGTTTATTTATTTTTTAATTTTTTTAAATTAAAATTTTTTCTGTGTAATCATTACTATTACCATCAGAAATTAATTTAAAAGAAAATACATTTGTGAAATTATTGAAAAAACAACATTTATTTAGCTTTACACATTTGTGATATATTTGCATAAAGATTAATATTTAATAGAAGTTATAAGCCTTTTGAGCAAAGTAGCCATCTTTAATCGATATTTATGCAAACTTAAAAGGCTTATAAAAACAGAAATTGGTCAGAATGCTGTGCAGTCAAAAGAGGAAGCGGGCTCAACAGGCGCAGAGTGAATACTGCACCAATAGAAGAAACACAATATGTTCCCTTTTGTTTTTCTGCTTAATTAGCTATGAGAAGTGGTTTGCACTTATACAATTTGAAATATTATCTTACAATCAGCAATCTAATTTTTTTACAAATCCTACTCTGCTGTAAAGACTCAAACAAACATATGCATAGGCTCAGAGTCTATATCCGTAACACTCTCCCCATAACTAGAATTCAAAGATCAGTCCTACACTTGCCTTTGATTAACCTTATATAATGCAGCATTAGTTACCTATTTTCCCCTTATCATTTCCCCTCGACCAAGGACTGTATCCTAATTGACTACATCTCCAATAATATCGACACAGCACTTTCTTCAGATCCGATTGCTCAAATTTATGTATTTGAGAACTTTAATGCCCACCTCAGTGATTGGAACAGTTTTTTGAGCTCCACAAACCCAGCTGGTAATAGTATGCATAGCTTCTCAATTGCCCATTCCCTTACACAAACTGTCACCGTTACAACTTGTCTCTTAGATTGTGAAGACTAGTAAGCCTCACTTCTCAACTTATTCCTGACAACACTGATGAAAAAGGGGAAAAATGAACTTTACTTTATTATATAGATATGTATGAAATAATTAAAGATATACATATATGAATTTGTAAGTTTTAGAAGCCAAAACTATGCATATATATATATATATATATATATATATATATATATATTTATTATTTTTAAAAATAAATATTTATTTAAAATCAACTTAGTTTTGAGATATAACCTCTTCTTCAGGAGAAACATTTTTTTTCTTTTTTCCTTCCTCGTGACATGATGTCACTAGAAAAGTAAAGTCTGTATGGTTGGTCTTTCAACAGTGATTTTTTTTTTTTTTCCAATTTTTTAATCTGGTAGATCGCGCTGGCACGCGTGAAATAAATTAGAGATTGTTCTTCGATGTTAAGCGTTGTGTAAATTTTAATTTGTAAGTTTTAGAAAACAAAACAACGCATATATATTTTTTTATATAAATATATATTTATTTAAAATCAACTTCGTTCTGATGATATAACATCTTTTTCAGGCATAGAAACATTTTTTTCGTTATCTTTTTCCTTCCTCGTGGCATGATGTCACTAGAAAAGTAAAGTCCATATGGTCTTTCAGTGGTGAAATTAAAATAAAAAATTTTTTAATCAGGAGGATCGTGCTGATATATATATATATATATATATATATATATATATATATATATATCATAGTAAAACTTGATAATTGTTTTTTTATATAGCAAAAACTACAAATTATATCATAATATTTGTTATTGAATATGCCTATAATAGAAGCAAAATAAAAAAAATTGAAAATTGTATGCCATATTACCAAGTTAGTTATACAATTTTTGGATTTAGGCCAATGGCATCATCAGGAGGATACCGTAAGGCGGCGAAACTTACTGGTACGGTATCCTCCTGATTATGCCATTGGCCTAGATCCAAGAGTGGAGCTGCTGGCTATGAAGCACTACAGTGTTCAATACTTCTTTTTCACAAAACAAAACTGACCTCCATTTTATCATTTTGTTTATTTACTGTTCCATGGTTCCTATAGTGATGATGTCATAGTTTTAACAAATTTCTTTTGGTCAAATTTTGTTTACTTTTCACCATTCAAGTTTGTTTTTTTGTTTTTTTTCAAACAAAAATTGAAACTTTTCATTTTTCTTCTCTTTTTACCGTAAAAATGTTTTTAAAATTCTGAAACATTCTGAAATGATGTGACCATGTCTGTGTACATGTTTCTCACCTTAACGTGAATTACACATTATTTATTTGTAATTATTTATTCTTAATTGATTATTAATTAATATAAAAAATCTAATTGCATAATGTAATAAAACAAACTTTGAAAAAATCTTATTTAGAAAATAGTAAAAACTTTGCAATAACAGAAGTGGATGGCATCGCACGAAAGTGAAAAACAGGAAATATAGTGCACAATGTACATACAAAGAAGAAGAATTTAAAAAAATAATTTAATTATAAAGTTAAATCCACCAGAATCCATTTCGTTGTTTTTTTTAAACAAGTCAGCCATTTTAATCTTTTATTAATAGATGAATAAAAAAAAACAAGAACTAATTCCTTTGTGACCCTTCAAAATTTGGAAGCATTAAAACTGTTGAATAGAAAGTCATTTAAACTGGCTTTAAAATTCTTAGCAAATCCTCATGTATTAAAAGATTGAAAGTTTTGGAAGCTATTTATTTTGGAAATCATTTCATAGAGATTAAAATAACATTACCTTAACAAAATTAGTTACAGTTTTAAACAATTAAGTTCAATTAATAATTTAATGCAAGTTGAAAAAATATTGGAAGTGCAGTATTGGTGTAATGGATATCATTTCAGACTATGTTATCGGTTATACCGAGTTCAAATCCTATTTGTAATCAAATTACACACTAATACCCATAAGGAAAGGTATGAACTGCACTTTCCCTCCAGACATGCCTAAAATAGCAACTTTAATTAATCATATACAATGAATCGTTTATAAGAGGCATTATGTTTCAGAATTTTTGAGATGAGGATTGGTAATTTGTATTATTTGTATTCTTCGGACTACTGTTCTCATATTGGATGTTATTCTCACAACGTTTCAGCCGATATAACTTCCGACCTTCTTCAGATGCATCTTGTTGAAGTCTGGAATCTGTACGGAATTTCGAACGAATCCCTTTATTTAATCAACTGCGGTTGCCTTAAACTGCGGTAGAAGTCTTAAGTAATTCACAATTGTATTCTTAGTATCGCCCGTACTGAGGATTGAACCTTCAACCTCCAGAAGACTGACGTTACTTAGAACTGATTATTACTTATTCTAATATGATATTTTAGGAGACTTATACCTATTCTTGTTTTAGATGTGTAGTCTTACAGCTTATCATTACATATTACTACTAATTAATTCCGTACAGATTTCGTGAATTCAACAAGATGCACCTTAAGAAGGCCGGGGGTTATATCGTCCGAAACATTGTGAGAATAACATCCGAGATGAGAACTGTCGTCCAGATAATCCAAATAATACAGAGGTCTTGTGTTTCAACATTAAATAACCATAAAATATAAACCAACCATTTTTTTATTTTTAAATTCTAATCAATTTAAAAGTTGTTATTCCATATTCACTGTGGAATTTCCTTGCCTCCCACCTAATGGAATAAATCAGTCGTCTAAAAAAAACGAAATCTAATATGCTAAACTGCATGAGAATTATTAAACTTCTGTCAGTAGAGAAGTAACTGGATGAAGTGGAAATTTTATATTAAAAAATTTAATTTGCATGTAAAATAAATCTTGCAGAAATATCTGCAGTCTAATCTTGAATGCAAATATCCCAAATGAAATCCTTAACATCTGTTATTTTGTTATTAGAAAAAACAGGAGATATTAACATCCTATAATGTTTAACATATGCTAAAAAAACGGTTATTTAAAGATAATTTTACTTATTTTATATGATGTGTCTACAATTTGTAAAGCTTAAAATAGCATAAACTCTTTTTATTTGGACAATGTCATTTTTTATTTTTTGTTCCTTCTTTCTGATTTGACATTTTCTTGTTGCTGTTGCATTTTGTATTAAGTTGGAATTTTAAACATACAAAATTGCCTTTCATAAAATTTTATTAATGCAGTTTACCTCAATTTCATCTTATTATTGCTAAAAACGTTGCCTATTTTAAGAGGTAACAAGGAAATTAGACCATTCAAACAACTACATGATTGAATACTAAACCTTTTATGTTTCAAAATTTTTGAGATGAGGAGTGATAAATTGAGTTATTTGGATTACTATTTTCACAACGTTTCAGCTCATGTAACGTCTGACCTTCTTCAGGTGCACATCTTTTCGAACTTGGGAATCTTTATGTTGAGCTCGGAAACCTATACAGAATTTTGAACTGAATCCTTTTATTTAATCCACTAGGGTAGACTTTTCTCATTCCATTAGCCATGATCGGGTAGAAGTGTTAATTATTATGTTATTCTTATCCTGTAGTAAGAAGTGAAGCTTAAACCTCCAAAAGAACTGTTAATCTACTCCTTTTACGGCTACACCACGAGTTCCTGTGGACAATTCAAGTATGAATCCTGGGAGCATTAAACCTAGTCTTGTTTGCATGTGTAGTATTACAACTTATAACTTTATATATGAAAAAGTTTGAAAATTGTATGTGTGATGAAAAGAGAACTCTTCTATCCCCTTCTATGCTTCAGAAGTGAATTACTTCCCTTGATCACTCTTTCTTTTTAGTCAGCCATTGTTTTTCGTAGAGACTAGATCCCTGCGTAGATCTTTATCGAATAAAGCTTCTTCAAGTAAACTCAGTCTTCTTAAACTCATTCTATTCTATCCTTTTGACTAACTCATTACAGTATGACATATTACCAAGTCACAGATGGATACATTTTTGTTCGTCATTTTGAAATTCCAGATAGCTTCCCAAGATTCTGAAGCACCTGAAGATGGTCAGAGGTTAAATTGGCTGAAACGTTGTGAAAATAAAAACCACAGGGAGAATAGTAGCCCGAATAATCCAAAAACTACAGACTTAATCTTTTGTTTCCATTTTTAACATGCTTAGATACGAGCTGGAATATCTGTTGATTCATAGCAATGCAACCTTTAATAATTGCAAAGAACCCAACCTGAAAAAACGTGAAAGCAATACAAAAACATAGCAATGCAACCTTTAATAATTGCAAGAGAGACAACCACAAAATACTTGAAAGCAATCAAAAACATAGCAATGCAACCTTTAATAATTGCAAGAGAGACAACCACAAAATACTTGAAAGCAATCAAAAACATAGCAATGCAACCTTTAATAATTGCAAGAGAGACAACCACAAAATACTTGAAAGCAATCAAAAACATAGCAATGCAACCGTTAATAATTGCAAGAGAGACAACCACAAAATACTTGAAAGCAATCAAAAACATAGCAATGCAACCTTTAAGAATTGCAAGAGAGACAACCACAAAATACTTGAAAGCAATCAAAAACATAGCAATGCAACCTTTAAGAATTGCAAGAGAGACAACCACAAAATAATTGAAAGCAACCAAAAACATAGCAATGCAACCTTTAATAATTGCAAGAGAGACAACCACAAAATACTTGAAAGCAATCAAAAACATAGCAATGCAACCTTTAATAATTGCAAGAGAGCAATCCACAAAATACTTGAAAGCAATCAAAAATATAGTCATCAAATGTGTGTGAAAATAAAGATGGCACAACTGGCACAACTGAAGTTATGAACTTAAAAACATTCTAATGTTGTGGTGTTTAAGGTTTTTAATAATTTACTTATATAAGTTTCACATGTGGATACTGATTGTAAGATTTATTATCTATTAATTTGTTATTGTCACTTTTAATCTATTGTTCGAATCATATTCCAAAATGGCGCCTGATTTGTTTGGAAATTTCTTGCTAATTTCAGGCTTAAAAAATAATACTAATAAAAAAAAAAGAAGCTTATTTTAATCCTACTGGCAATCACCCTGAAGTTAGGCTTACAGTTTCACTAAGCACTTTTTTTTATTACTATTTTTTAAGCCTAAAGCAGCTTCCAAACAAATCGGATGTCATCTTGGAATATGATTCAAACGATATATTAAATGTGACGATAACAAATTTATAGAAAATAAATATTAGAATCAGTATCACCATGTGAAACTGATATAGATAGATAGTAAAAATAAATTTTCTTGCATTTGGTAAGTTATTTGTTGTCCTTTTTTTTTTTTTTCACCCTTTTTTCTTTATTAACTATACTGCACAATCGCCGAAATATCATTACTCAAAAAATTATTTCAACATATATCTGATCTCAAATACTAATCGTTATAACATCAAGACGAATTCCAACTTGACTGCAACAAATATGTTTAAATCAAGAAGGATTAAACGAGAAAAAAGGGGTAAAAATGCCTATACTTTTGAAAATGGCATATTTCGCTGAAAGTATTCAAGTTTTTAGAATAAATAAATAATTTATTTTAAAAAACAAAAAAATGTGTTGTTCAGGTTTTTCAAAATGTTTTTCCTATATATATATATATATATACATACATATAATTTGGGAAAGTTCAGTTTTTTAGGCATCTTTTGAATTTAAAAAAAAAAAAAAATGAACTTTCCCAAATTTATAACTACCAGCGACCATGCGCGATTTAAATTCAATTAAAACAGACATTTGCACCGTTAGTCCATAACATCGGACGACACTTCTACAAGACCAGGAAGGATTATTACGGACAAAAAAAGGTTAATACCTTTTATTTGTCTAAAGCTCTGTCGAGGCTTGTTATATCAAGCGAAATATTAGATAAAAAAAAGTCAAGATGAAGAAAAAAAAAAAAATTTTATTTTTGATTTTGATTTAATAAAAAATATCTGCATCTAACGCATGGTTTCTTATGAAGGAATTTTGCCTTTATCTTTATATATATATATATATATATATATATATATAATCTGAAATTGTTATTTAAGATATTTTGTCATTTTTATCTTAATTGTATGTCTTGTAGTGACTACATGTTTAATCCAAGCAAAGAACACATTCAGAAAGTTATTTCTATTTATATAAAGTTAGGTTTGTGTATATGTTTATATATTTGTATGTACATGATTTACTCTTTAATTAACCGATTATTATGAATTTGGGACACTATCCGTAAGGAATAGTAATGTGGGTTATATTTAGTTCAATTTAGTTTTGTAAAAAGGAGGTATAACAAAGGATAGAAACCCCAGTATTTGTGAAATTTTAACGATAAGTATTAGACATGAATTAATAAATGTTTGCAAAATGTTAGTTTATTTAGAGTATTTTTAAGGGTTTAATATAATAATATAATAATATAGGCACAACTTCCCATTTGGAAATGCAGGATAAATCAAGAGAAGGCCATCCAAGATGGTTTGATTCAGATTTCCATTGAATTTGATCCATAGTCATTAGATACCAATTAAGCCAGGTTCTCTGATTTTCAATTTCTTCTTAAGACCCCTTAAGCTTAAGTCTTAAACATTTCTCTAGAATCAATATAATTTAATGGATTTTGATCAAAATTAGAATAAAGATAGTAGACATAAGGTTTAGTATCATTATATCTTGATTTTAATCTTTGTATGCGGACATAAAAGTGGTGCAAAACTTCTGTTTGGGGAATTCATTTTACCCGTTTTGGGATGGGTATTCTTCTAGTTCTTTATAAATCTTCCCAAATGGAATTATGGTGATTGAATAGTGACTGAAAAAGCATGTGAGATATAGGTTTTCACAATTCAGAAACGGGGACTACAGTCTGCAAGATAAACCAAGAGAAGAACCTCGAAGATGGTTTAGTTCTGATGCATTGGAAACTGCCTTTGATGCAAATTTGATTTTTACAATTCAAGAATTAAGCATGAACTTAAATGTGATCATTCATCATAAATTGAAAAGGCTTCATAAAGACTGAAAGTTTGGAACATGGGTTCCACTTTAAGCACAAATGTGAGTATTTATTTACCTCCTCTCCAGGAGGTTAGGCACAAGGCCAGTTTTATCTTACTCTCACAAGTAAGATGTGACCCAAGGTCAGGTCGGGAAAGTGGGGTTTGAAAAGCCAGCGACCAAGAAAGTGAGCACTCTGGCCATTAAAAATTGCCTGGGCAGCTCCGTCGGCATTCTCCGCTAGGGGCGCCTCAGGCAGTAAGCAATAAACTTACTCCTCCTCAAAGAGGGGAGGCAAAGCCTGGGAGGGTGGACCTCCTAGAACTGCACAGGACCGACCCATAGACCGGCGTAAATCAAGCTCCGAAGGCCAAGACAATACCAGTTTATGAGGTGTAGTATCCATCGGAACAGATACTACACTTTGATCTTAGTAGTTGTGATGAAAAGCCAGTGCATCAGCCCTGAAGTAGCTTGAATCCAAAAATGATTCTTCTCGGTGTATGGTGGCATATGCATGAAATAATTCATCATGATCTTCCAATCGATAATTAAACAATAACAGCCAAAGTCTATTGCCAACAGATAAGGCGTTTGAAAGTAGCTTTGCAGCTCATCATTAACAAACAGAAAAGGAGTTATACTTTATCATGATTACGCTAGACCTCACACTGTACAAAAGAGAAAGATCTTCTAGAAAAATATGCCTGGGAAATTATGCATCACCCACCATATTCTGCATATCTTGCATCAGCAGATTACCAACTCTTCAGAAGTTAGCGAAATCGGATTACTTCAAGAGAAGTTGTAATCAGTCAGTTTCCTTTTTCAGTTCAAAACAAATTAAATTTCATGAACATGACATTAAAAAGGTTATTGACAGATGGAAGTAGGTCATAAAGAAGGATGGGGACTACATTAACGATTAAATAAATCTGATATTGTTTTTTGATTGTTTTATTAAGCCTTAAAACCAGGCAGACCTCTCGTTACAACTTGATAGTTATTTGTATTATGTTATACATAAAACAGCAACAAGTGTTGTTTTTTTTTTCTACCTGATTCTAGAAAGAGGCGTTCTACGTGAGAAAACCATTTTAGTCATATTGCTTTTCTCTATAATTAAATTGATGTGAATTTTTTTGTTTGTGTTTTCTGTCTTTATGAGCTATCAACCTTTTTGGTTTAGTTCAAGTCAAAACATCATACCTATTATATTTTAGAAAGCCTTATTATACATTTAAAAATAAAAGTTTTATTCATAATATTATTACTTTACCAATTTTTTTTGTTCTTCTAATAACTTGCATACCTATTATATTTTAGAAAGCCTTATTATACATTTGAAAATAAGTTTTATTCATAATATTATTACTTTACCAATTTTTTTTGTTCTTCTAATAACTTGCATACCTATTATATTTTAGAAAGCCTTATTATACATTTGAAAATAAGTTTTATTCATAATATTATTACTTTACCAATTTTGTTTGTTCTAATAACTTGCATACCTATTATATTTTAGAAAGCCTTATTATACATTTAAAAATAAAAGTTTTATTCATAATATTATTACTTTACCAATTTTTTTTGTTCTTCTAATAACTTGCATACCTATTATATTTTAGAAAGCCTTATTATACATTTAAAAATAAAAGTTTTATTCATAATATTATTACTTTACCAATTTTTTTTGTTCTTCTAATAACTTGCATACCTATTATATTTTAGAAAGCCTTATTATACATTTAAAAATAAAAGTTTTATTCATAATATTATTACTTTACCAATTTTTTTTGTTCTTCTAATAACTTGCATACCTATTATATTTTAGAAAGCCTTATTATACATTTGAAAATAAGTTTTATTCATAATATTATTACTTTACCAATTTTTTTTGTTCTTCTAATAACTTGCATACCTATTATATTTTAGAAAGCCTTATTATACATTTGAAAATAAGTTTTATTCATAATATTATTACTTTACCAATTTTGTTTGTTCTAATAACTTGCATACCTATTATATTTTAGAAAGCCTTATTATACATTTAAAAATAAAAGTTTTATTCATAATATTATTACTTTACCAATTTTTTTTGTTCTTCTAATAACTTGCATACCTATTATATTTTAGAAAGCCTTATTATACATTTAAAAATAAAAGTTTTATTCATAATATTATTACTTTACCAATTTTTTTTGTTCTTCTAATAACTTGCATACCTATTATATTTTAGAAAGCCTTATTATACATTTGAAAATAAAAGTTTTATTCATAATATTATTACTTTACCAATTTTTTTTGTTCTTCTAATAACTTGCATACCTATTATATTTTAGAAAGCCTTATTATACATTTAAAAATAAATGTTTTATTCATAATATTATTACTTTACCAATTTTTTTTGTTCTTCTAATAACTTGCATACCTATTATATTTTAGAAAGCCTTATTATACATTTAAAAATAAATGTTTTATTCATAATATTATTACTTTACCAATTTTTTTTGTTCTTCTAATAACTTGCATACCTATTATATTTTAGAAAGCCTTATTATAGATTTGAAAATAAATGTTTTATTCATAATATTATTACTTTACCAATTTTTTTTGTTCTTCTAATAACTTGCATACCTATTATATTTTAGAAAGCCTTATTATACATTTGAAAATAAATGTTTTATTCATAATATTATTACTTTACCAATTTTTTTTGTTCTTCTAATAACTTGCATACCTATTATATTTTAGAAAACCTTATTATACATTTGAAAATAAAAGTTTTATTCATAATATTATTACTTTACCAATTTTTTTTGTTCTTCTAATAACTTGCATACCTATTATATTTTAGAAAGCCTTATTATACATTTGAAAATAAAAGTTTTATTCATAATATTATTACTTTACCAATTTTTTTTGTTCTTCTAATAACTTGCATACCTATTATATTTTAGAAAGCCTTATTATACATTTAAAAATAAATGTTTTATTCATAATATTATTACTTTACCAATTTTTTTTGTTCTTCTAATAACTTGCATACCTATTATATTTTAGAAAGCCTTATTATACATTTGAAAATAAATGTTTTATTCATAATATTATTACTTTACCAATTTTTTTTGTTCTTCTAATAACTTGCATACCTATTATATTTTAGAAAGCCTTATTATAGATTTGAAAATAAATGTTTTATTCATAATATTATTACTTTACCAATTTTTTTTGTTCTTCTAATAACTTGCATACCTATTATATTTTAGAAAGCCTTATTATACATTTGAAAATAAATGTTTTATTCATAATATTATTACTTTACCAATTTTTTTTGTTCTTCTAATAACTTGCATACCTATTATATTTTAGAAAGCCTTATTATACATTTGAAAATAAATGTTTTATTCATAATATTATTACTTTACCAATTTTTTTTGTTCTTCTAATAACTTGCATACCTATTATATTTTAGAAAGCCTTATTATAGATTTGAAAATAAATGTTTTATTCATAATATTATTACTTTACCAATTTTTTTTGTTCTTCTAATAACTTGCATACCTATTATATTTTAGAAAGCCTTATTATACATTTGAAAATAAATGTTTTATTCATAATATTATTACTTTACCAATTTTTTTTGTTCTTCTAATAACTTGCATACCTATTATATTTTAGAAAGCCTTATTATACATTTGAAAATAAATGTTTTATTCATAATATTATTACTTTACCAATTTTTTTTGTTCTTCTAATAACTTGCATACCTATTATATTTTAGAAAGCCTTATTATAGATTTGAAAATAAATGTTTTATTCATAATATTATTACTTTACCAATTTTTTTTGTTCTTCTAATAACTTGCATACCTATTATATTTTAGAAAGCCTTATTATACATTTGAAAATAAATGTTTTATTCATAATATTATTACTTTACCAATTTTTTTTGTTCTTCTAATAACTTGCATACCTATTATATTTTAGAAAGCCTTATTATACATTTGAAAATAAATGTTTTATTCATAATATTATTACTTTACCAATTTTTTTTGTTCTTCTAATAACTTGCATACCTATTATATTTTAGAAAGCCTTATTATAGATTTGAAAATAAATGTTTTATTCATAATATTATTACTTTACCAATTTTTTTTGTTCTTCTAATAACTTGCATACCTATTATATTTTAGAAAGCCTTATTATACATTTGAAAATAAATGTTTTATTCATAATATTATTACTTTACCAATTTTTTTTGTTCTTCTAATAACTTGCATACCTATTATATTTTAGAAAGCCTTATTATACATTTAAAAATAAATGTTTTATTTATAATATTATTACTTTACCAATTTTTTTTGTTCTTCTAATAACTTGCATACCTATTATATTTTAGAAAGCCTTATTATACATTTGAAAATAAATGTTTTATTCATAATATTATTACTTTACCAATTTTTTTTGTTCTTCTAATAACTTGCATACCTATTATATTTTAGAAAGCCTTATTATACATTTGAAAATAAATGTTTTATTCATAATATTATTACTTTACCAATTTTTTTTGTTCTTCTAATAACTTGCATACCTATTATATTTTAGAAAGCCTTATTATACATTTGAAAATAAATGTTTTATTCATAATATTATTACTTTACCAATTTTTTTTGTTCTTCTAATAACTTGCATACCTATTATATTTTAGAAAGCCTTATTATACATTTGAAAATAAATGTTTTATTCATAATATTATTACTTTACCAATTTTTTTTGTTCTTCTAATAACTTGCATACCTATTATATTTTAGAAAGCCTTATTATACATTTGAAAATAAATGTTTTATTCATAATATTATTACTTTACCAATTTTTTTTGTTCTTCTAATAACTTGCATACCTATTATATTTTAGAAAGCGTTATTATACATTTGAAAATAAATGTTTTATTCATAATATTATTACTTTACCAATTTTTTTTGTTCTTCTAATAACTTGCATACCTATTATATTTTAGAAAGCCTTATTATACATTTGAAAATAAAAGTTTTATTCATAATATTATTACTTTACCAATTTTTTTTGTTCTTCTAATAACTTGCATACCTATTATATTTTAGAAAGCCTTATTATACATTTAAAAATAAATGTTTTATTCATAATATTATTACTTTACCAATTTTTTTTGTTCTTCTAATAACTTGCATACCTATTATATTTTAGAAAGCCTTATTATACATTTGAAAATAAATGTATTATTCATAATATTATTACTTTACCAATTTTTTTTGTTCTTCTAATAACTTGCATACCTATTATATTTTAGAAAGCCTTATTATACATTTGAAAATAAATGTTTTATTCATAATATTATTACTTTACCAATTTTTTTTGTTCTTCTAATAACTTGCATACCTATTATATTTTAGAAAGCCTTATTATACATTTGAAAATAAATGTTTTATTCATAATATTATTACTTTACCAATTTTTTTTGTTCTTCTAATAACTTGCATACCTATTATATTTTAGAAAGCCTTATTATACATTTGAAAATAAATGTTTTATTCATAATATTATTACTTTACCAATTTTTTTTGTTCTTCTAATAACTTGCATACCTATTATATTTTAGAAAGCCTTATTATACATTTGAAAATAAATGTTTTATTCATAATATTATTACTTTACCAATTTTTTTTGTTCTTCTAATAACTTGCATACCTATTATATTTTAGAAAGCGTTATTATACATTTGAAAATAAATGTTTTATTCATAATATTATTACTTTACCAATTTTTTTTGTTCTTCTAATAACTTGCATACCTATTATATTTTAGAAAGCCTTATTATACATTTGAAAATAAATGTTTTATTCATAATATTATTACTTTACCAATTTTTTTTGTTCTTCTAATAACTTGCATACCTATTATATTTTAGAAAGCCTTATTATACATTTAAAAATAAATGTTTTATTCATAATATTATTACTTTACCAATTTTTTTTGTTCTTCTAATAACTTGCATACCTATTATATTTTAGAAAGCCTTATTATAGATTTGAAAATAAATGTTTTATTCATAATATTATTACTTTACCAATTTTTTTTGTTCTTCTAATAACTTGCATACCTATTATATTTTAGAAAGCCTTATTATACATTTAAAAATAAATGTTTTATTCATAATATTATTACTTTACCAATTTTTTTTGTTCTTCTAATAACTTGCATACCTATTATATTTTAGAAAGCCTTATTATACATTTGAAAATAAAAGTTTTATTCATAATATTATTACTTTACCAATTTTTTTTGTTCTTCTAATAACTTGCATACCTATTATATTTTAGAAAGCCTTATTATACATTTGAAAATAAATGTTTTATTCATAATATTATTACTTTACCAATTTTTTTTGTTCTAATAACTTGCATACCTATTATATTTTAGAAAGCCTTATTATACATTTAAAAATAAAAGTTTTATTCATAATATTATTACTTTACGAATTTTTTTTGTTCTTCTAATAACTTGCATACCTATTATATTTTAAAAAGCCTTATTATACATTTGAAAATAAAACCCAATAATAAGTTCTTACGTGGTTATTATTGTATTCATTTATTAAAAACTTGCTGTTTCATCTAGTGTTGCTTTGTAGTGTATGTACTTGCAATTTGTTTTCTTTTTCTTTCCCTTTTTTAAACTATTTTTCCCAAATAGTATTTTTTTGTTCCAATCAAAGGAAGGTTACTCTGTATACAGAGTTATGTCTTTTTTTATGATGCAAACTGTTTGAAAATAATTCCAATCCGGACAAAGTATTTTCTGGAAGGAACTAAATCGAATTACATTTTATTCTTCCTAACAAAATGCTTGGCCATTAGGCTAGGGACAAAGTGTTGTATCTATTCTCATACTACACTCCATCTTTTCTGTCCTCGGTCAGTAAAGGAACAATCTCTTTAGACTGAGGCAATTTTTATTTTTGTTCCAATTCAGAGTGCTCCGCTTTGAGGGAGCTGGATTTTCCCAAAATTAAAAACCGACCTTATGTCTAATTTTGCCCTCATGGGGAGACAAATAAATAGAAACAACATGCTGCAACAATCAACAAAAAACTGACACACCAGAATTAAATATTGATTTTCTAGGAAGAAAGTTATCGATGACAAAGAAACAATAAAGAGACTGACTTTACTTTATGTATTAGATAAAATATAATAACTACAATAATAATAATAATAGTAATAGCAACCACACTTAACATTGTTATCAGGTCTTATTTTCAAAATATGCATTGATAAAACTTTCTAAAATATAATAATCCCAATTTCCACAATGCACCATAACATTTTACAATACCTGTTGTAAACGATTCATTGTATATAATTAGTTAAACATAATTGGAAGGGGTAATTTGGAGTTAATACCTTTCTCGAGTGTATTAGTGCATAATTGAATGCAATCTATCCAATAGAATTTGAACTCGGCATAGTGTTCGCTAATGGGTCAGTAGAGCAGGATTCAATCTTTGGGCGAGTCATACCAAAGATTAAAAAAATGATACTTGATGTCTGCTTGCTCAACGCTCAGCTTTATAAGTTGAAGATCAATCCAGGTAAAGGAGTGACACCCTCCCTTACATCTTGGTGTAGTAGCCAACGAAAAGGGAAGCTTAGAGTCGCTCTTGACTACCGTCAATCCAGTTATTATAGCCAATCCAGTTATTATAACCAATTCCATTGTCTTCGACTGTACATTAGCTGTTATGCCATAAATCAAACATTGATGTTATTTTTATTTTTTTTTATTTTCCCCCCTTTTTCTCCCCTTTGCAAAATGTAATCATGTTCTGCAAAAGCAACAATTTTTCTTTACAAAACAATTAAACCAAACACCATGAATACATCTTTGAAGATATAAAGAATTTGAAACATAAAAACTTCTACAAAATGACCGGATTTGGCATTAAATAACCCGAAAAGGGTTGATATGCCATAAAACAAAACAACCAAACTAAACACTATGAATAAATATTTGAAGACATAAAGAACTTGAAGCATAAAAACTTTTACCAAAATGACCGAATTTGGCATTAAATAACCTGAAAAAGGTTGATATGCCATAAAACAAAAGTTTTTAATAAATGAATACAATAATAACCACTTAAGAACTTATTGGGTTTTATTTTCAAATGTATAATAAGGCTTTCTAAAATATAATAGGTATGCAAGTTATTAGAAGAACAAAAAAAATTGGTAAAGTAATAATATTATGAATAAAACTTTTAGAAGATCAAGTTATGTAACTGACAAGAAATTGTTCAAAAATAATTTGATTCCTATTATATAAAATGTAATTTCCTTCAACCATTTCGGTCTCAATTTAAATGCGATTTTCTTTTTTGTCACATGATGAGTAATACACTTAAAATTCAAATTTGCTTCTTTCCAGAGACAAGGAACATAAAAAATGCTGATAGCTGTGTTGTTAATAAAATACACCCAATGTAGTAGTAGTAGTAGTAATGAGGATAATGATAATAACACTTTACTACATTAGTAAGTTTCTGAGAGCTTCAAGGTCAGTGTAGGTCACAACTAGATTAAACAGATTTTATCAGTTGAGTCAGTGTCAAATACAAAGACAAAGAATACTTTCTGCTCAAGATTCTCAACTGGATTCAACTGGATTCATCAATTGTTGCGGTTCAATTAGTAAATATATTAGTTTTGTTCAGGTTGAGCTGATCTTTTGTTATGGTTAAGCTCATCTGAATGAGACCCGATCTTTTACGCCTCACCTTATTTCATTAATTTTTATATACATTCATAATTGTTTGTCACATAATTATCTATGTTACGTTTCTAACATTTATTAAAAACTGGCAGGGCTATCCAGGAATAAATTAAAAAAAAAAAAAAAAAAAGAATCCCCTCTGTACTGCTCCCAACCCTGATCTCCTATGTTACCATTTCTATTATTTTTTTTAAATTTCTATAATGTTCAATGTTAATTGGTTCAGGGGCGATACCTTATACTACAATAAATCTTTTTTTACCATAAACTGGTTGAGGTCATGCTAAATCAGAATATACAAAATTTGTAAGTTTGAACCGGACAGACAGAAAAGGCAACTTTCTTTTATATAATAAATGATATCTCACACTTTACAAAGCACCTTAGATATCGTGTAATGGCAAAATTTAATGAACTTTATAGTGTTCTTGCAAACAATTAAGATCAACTCCATTTTTTTTAGTGTTTTGATAGATGGTCTTTTATTTGGGGTCTACAATAGTCAGATTGGGAGGAAGGGGAGGAGAGTACTCTTCTTTGTTCTGATCTATGAGCCCATGTTAGTTTGTGTCTGACATCACATATCACTACTCGACTGAATTCTCATTTAACAAATCCTCTCTTCTTTTTTTATGACATAATTCATTATCCAGTTTATGTCCATTATATTTTCTCATTCCCATTATCGGCTGTTTAACCTCTCACCTTCCAGACAGTGCAACCTTGAACAACTCTCAATACAGTTACACAAAAGTTAACTGTTTTCAAAATTACTCCCCTCAATATATTACATTTTGTCATAATCGATAACTTTCCAGGATAAAGTTTCTTTAGCAGAAATTGACCACAAAACCTTGAAGCAGAATATCTAATAAATAGGCTGGAGTGTACAGTGATTGAAATGCTATAAAAATAGCAACACATAAAGACAACAGTCCAAACGTGTAAATAACATATCTTTTTATAGCTGGAGCATCTTTATCAGAGCTATTAATTTCAAATCTAGTAGTATGGAAAAGTCCAAGAAGACTGGAAATAATGCTGGAATAAGCACAGAACTGATGTTATTTCAAAGTTTCTCTACCAAGACAAGTCTGCCCTACTATTTAACTCATAACTGAGGAGAGGATATCTGGATTCCTCCCTTTCCCAAGGTTATTAGTGAAAGTGATGCAGTAACCCCTACAAAACTCGAACCTGGCACACACAGTCTATGTCAGTAACCACTTACATCCCTGTCACTTCTAGTTTACAAAAATGAAATATAAAATTCTGAAATTGGAACTGCTTTTAATTATTGAGAGGCCATTTATCTTTTGAGTACATTGAACATAAAAAACTTTGTTTTATAAACTTACTTTCAGTGGTCATACTGAATTTTTCCTTTTTGTCTTTTGTCCCCCCCCCCAAAAAACAAAACAAAACAAAAAGAAACGTTTTTTTTTCTTGACCTGATATTTGCTCATTTGTAAACATCATTTGTGCATTTCACAGACTTGACCAAATGTTTTCTGATGCATTCTCCAAAGAAAACCAGTTAATGAAAACTGACCCAAAACACAGTCTTTACCTTGCTTGTGCTCTTATGGTAAGAGGCAAGGTTGGAATTTCAGACGTCCGCAGAAATATAGAAAGGTAAGCAAGATTTTTTTTTTTTTTGAGGGGGAGGGGGTAGACAAAATATGATTCTGTGTGTATCTGTAATATAAACTATTTTCATACACACATCTATACATATAATATAGAAAATTAAATTTTCTATGTTACACCTAAATAGCATTGCATCAGACGAAATGTTATTTGATTCTGACTAGTCAGTTGTTTACATTAATTTTTAGTCTGTCTTCTTTACATAAAAATAACTAAATTCCAATCACTTTCATCGATGTAAAATATTCGACACCAGTGGTCACGATTGGAAGTGACCTGGCATTTGATGTGCTCCATACACTTAGCCACACTATGGAGTCACGGATGGCCATATATATATATATACTAGCTGTCCCGACCTGTCATTATCCGAGATTATTTATACTTTGATTTTTCTTTTAAATTTTGTTTTTAAAGTATGGATTTAGTTTATGCTTTACAAAAATATTATTTAAAAAGCGTTCAAAGTTGTTTTTGTGAATATTATGAATAATAATAGGTCAAGAACTGGAGTGTCATACCTTTTTAATTGAAATGTAAATTTAACACCGACTGTATGAAAAATGTAACATTCTTATTAATAGAGAATGGTAGTTTGCTTGAAGCATTGCTGGGAATAGTAGTAGTATGTTTTCAAAAGGCTGAAGGCAATGCAAAGTGCCGGGTAGGTTGTAAGCTGGAAGGAACAAAAATAATAAATCAGAATGGTACTTACTATTAATTTTTTCTTAAAATTTTACATAAACAAAATTTTACATAAAACTCCATCTGTTCAAGAGTTTTCCTTTGGTGTTTATTATTTTTGACAAAGGGAAGTTTCTTTTTCCCAAAATATTAAATAATGATTTTTAATAATCATCCGGACAACACACAAACAGCCAACACCACACTTGCTATGATGTAAGATTTTAAGAAAAAATAAATAGTAAGTCTGATTTCGATTTATTATTTTTGTTCCTTCCAGCTTACAACCTACCCGGCACTTTGCATTGCCTTTTTAAAACATTCTTATTAAATTTAAATTGATCGGACATATTACAAAAATTTTTAATGGTACAAAATTTTATTACGGCAAGGAATACAGACGTTTGTGACATTTTTAGGGGTAGAATGAAATTGAAAAAGTATAAAAACGAGAGGAAATAATTTTTAAAAATTCATTAATATACTAATCTGGCTTTCGTCCACACTCATCAGAATATTTACGTGGAAATAATTCAAGCAATTATGATTAAAAACTTACAAAACTTTAAAAAAAAGTAGAATGAAGACCAGTGACAAGTTTAGGAGGAAAAAAAAAAAAAAATGGGAGAAGGTCACAAGTTGATCACATTGAGTCCTAGAAGCCACTCCTTTTGTTTACAAAGGGAGGGTTTGACTGACTTAATATATATAACTCCCAGGACTTTGAGGTGGAATGAAGAATGTGATCTACTTATGACAGAAAACCAGTCACTAGTGTAAGTCGATGCACATTCGGCACTATTTATAAGATGGTCAGCAATAGCTGACCCGGATGTGTTGACTAAATTATTTAAATTATTTAGTCGGCCCCGGCGTATTGCAGGGGGGATGTGTTGTTTTATTCTGGATTCAAACCTTTGCACTGTCCTTCCCACGTATACGGCATCACACTGACATTTAAATTGATAAATAATATTACTGATATGTTGGGGTGGGAGAACATCCTTATGAACGGATTTGAGCAAAGGTCGAGCAGAAAAAACAATTCTAGGATTAGATGCCTGGTAACACCGACGCACAGCTACAGAAATTTGGTTAGCAAATTTTATGCTAATATTACCTAACCAGGGTAATCTGAGGTACGCCGGACATTTTGGAGGACCAAAAAGTTTAGGCTTATAAAAGTGTATGGTCTTGGTAACGATATTAGAATTAACAATATCGAGAGGGTAACCATTTTCAATGAGCACCTCTTTGATAAATTCAATCTCCGAATCAATCAGGGATTCAGAGCAAATCTTTAAGGCACGATGAACCAAACATTTAATCAGATTTATTTTTCTTTGTATGTGACAAAAAAATCCCAGTGACAATATAAACCAGTAAATGTAGGTTTGCGGTAAACGGATGTAAGAAACAATGAATCAGATTTATGCACTAGTACATCCAGAAAAGGAAGGGTGGGTAGTGTTTCCTCTCACAATTGAACTGTAAGGCTGGGTGTAATTGATTGAGTGCATTAAGGAATAATATGGAATCATATACACAATTGCCCTTTTTCTGCTGAGAATAAGTTTATGTGTTCTTTCGACATCAGCAGTTTATTTATATGCGTTCCCTTACAAGAAACCATCAATATTTGTGCTGATGTACTATATTGTGGTTTCTCAGTCTGTCCCACTATCTCTGAGGAGGTTTTTGTAGAACTGATGCGGTTTGCTACCATGTCTGTCGAATTCAGTTTTGATAATGTCATGTATCAGCAAATCGACGGCATTTCTATGGGGTCACCCTTTGGTCTGTGTTGGCCAATATCGTTGTAGGTTTTCACGAGCATAATCTTTTGGCCCATATCAATAAACCACTTACTTACTTCCGATATGTAGATGATACATTTTTCGTGTTTAACAATGAGTCAGATTCTATATTATTCTTTAATGAACTCAATCAATTACACCCAGCCTTACAGTTCAATTGTGAGAGGAAACACAACCCAACCTTCCTTTTCTGGATGTACTAGTGCATAAATCTGATTCATTGTTTCTTACATCCGTTTACCGCAAACCTACATTTACTGGTTTATATTGTCACTGGGACTTTTTTTTGTCCCATACAAAGAAAAATAAATCTGATTAAATGTTTGGTTCATCGTGCCTTAAAGATTTGCTCTGAATCCCTGATTGATTCGGAGATTAAATTTATCAAAGAGGTGCTCGTTGAAAATGGTTACCCTCTCGATATTGTTAATTCTAATATCGTTAACAAGATCACTCACTTTTATAATCCTAAACTTTTTGGTCCTCCAAAATGTCCGGCGTACCTCAGATTACCCTGGTTAGGTAATATTAGCATAAAATTTGCTAACCAAATTTCTGTAGCTGTGCGTCGGTGTTACCAGATATCTAATCCTAGAATTGTTTTCTCTGCTCGACCTTTGCTCAAATCCGTTCATAAGGATGTTCTCCCACCCCAACATATCAGTAATATTATTTATCAATTTAAATGTCGGTGCGATGCCGTATACGTGGGAAGGACAGTGCAAAGGTTTGAATCCAGAATAAAACAACACATCCCCCCTGCAATACACCGGGGCCGACTAAATAATTTAAATAATTTAGTCAACACATCTGGGTCAGCTATTGCTGACCATCTTATAAATAGCGCTGAATATCCATCGACTTACACTAGTGATTGGTTTTCTGTCATAAGTAGATCACATTCTTTATTCCACTTCAAAGTCCTGAGAGCTATATATATTAAGTCAGTTAAACCCTCCATTTGTAAACAAAAGGAGTGGCTTCTAGGACTCAATGTGATCAACTTGTGACCTTCCCCCCATTTTTTTTCTCTTTTTTTTTCCTCCTAAACTTGTCACTGGTCTTCATTCTACTTTTTAAAAAAGTTTTGTAAGTTTTTAGTCGTAATTGCTTGAATTATTTCCACGTAGATACTCTGATGAGTGTGGACAAAAGCCGGCTTAGTATATTCATGAACTTTTAAAAAATTATTTCCTCTCGTTTTTATACTTTTTCAATTTCATTCCACTCCCAAAAATGTCAAACGTCTGTATTCCTTGCCTTAATATTACAAAAAGTATAAATTTGAATTGTATAAATAAGTAAGAATTTTTGTTTGTGTAATTAATAATTTTTTTTTTATTAATAAGAGGCTATGAGTTGATGAGCTGTTAATCTAATTATGGGGAAAATTATTTGTATTGTCATTATTAATTTTAATAGTAATATCATAATTGTTATTTTTTAAGATAATGATCAGTTATTAATCAGTGTTCTGTCAATCTATTTATGGAAAACAATCATAAATATTATAAATATGAATAGTAATATTTGTATTATTATTATTATGTGAAAATGTACAATAAAAAAAGTAAAACCTATGTTATTCTCTCTGTTCATATATAAGATGTTGAGTTCTGTCAAGTTATTTATGAAAAAAAATCATAAATATTATTATTAGCAATATTATTATTTTATTATTACTATTAATATTATTATTATTATAATGTGAAAATGAATAATAAAAAAATGATTTATGTCATTGTGTGCATCTCTGTGTAAGATGTTAAGTTATCAAATATGTCAAGTAAGTTTGTTTATTTCCCAGATATTAATTTATGTGTATGTTAATACCAATGTGTAACTTAGAGTGGATCATTAGAGTATCGTGCCCTTAATTAAATATTAATGTAACAAAATGTTTATGAAACTGATTATTTCAGTTGAAGGTGAAGTTGTTATAAATGCTCCGACTAATTATCTGTTTGCAGTCCTTTTTTTGTTTATTTTCGAAAGCAAATTATTGTATCAACTGATATGATTCCTCCATAAAACAAGAACAACATTCTGAATACTTTCCGCTGTGAAAGCATGAAAGATGGTGAACAAAACGAAAATAAATAATGTGATCCCCCCTCTCTTTTTCTCTCTCCTTTTTCTACTCCCACCGCTTTTATGTCGATCATTTTTGTAAAATTTGAAAATAACATTTTTCACTCATTTCTGATAAAGTTTTTTGATAGTCAAGATGAAATATAAAATCTAACTATATTGCTATCTGGGTGCTACCAGATCAGACTGTCTGAAAATACTGGCTTCCTGACTTAAAATGCACCAAACATTAATGTTATTGTTTTTTCGTTTCCCTTTGCAAAACTCAATCATGTTCTTCAACAATTTTCCTCTACAAAACAACCAAACTAAACACGATGAATAAATATTTGAAGATATAAAGAACTTGAAGCATAAAAAGCTTTGACCAAAATGACCAAATTTGGCATTAAATAACCCGAAAAGGGTGGATATGCCATAAAACAAAACAATAAAACCATATTTCTATCATCTCTACATTTTCTCTGATACCATCTAAACTTTTTCAAATATATTAAATATGTAAACAATTAACAAAAAATAACAACTCCGACGATACAAATGAAAAGTACATAATAATACCATGTAATTTACATGGGTCCAGCTATTAATTTTAATAATATACTTATAAAAAAATATATCTCATTTCAGATATTTATCTAAGATGATATTTACACTTTTTTCCACAAAAAAACACGTTCTATAGCGTAGGTAATCCATCTCCCCTGAGGGAGCTCCTGGAAGGTTATAAAAATAGCTTGGATCAGACCCATCGGCATTTCCTGTTAAAGACGGTCAGCAAAAAACAATACCCTTCCTAAAGGAGGTTGTAATGCCCAGGAGGATTAATCACTGAGACAGAGCAAAACCATGTCACTTTGTTTTTAGTCATAGGGCTGGAATCCAAAGATAACATCTTGGATTTAGTTCTTACAAATTGTAACTTTCTTTTCCAGATTTTAACCACTCACTTTTATAAAAAGCAAATGTGTACATTGCATCGGGAGTTCTTTTACCCCCGCCAGATTGCCTGTCGTCTTTTACCCCTGCCAGATTGCCTGTTGTCTTTTATCCTCGCCAGATTGCCTGTCGTCTTTTATCCCCGCCAGATTGGCTGTCGTCTTTTATCCCCGCCAGATTGCCTGTCGTCTTTTATCCCCACCAGATTGCCTGTCGTCTTTTATCCCCACCAGATTGCCTGTCGACTTCTTCATCAACAGAAATAGCTGTTTGTCTCTCTCATTGGCACATAAGTAGTTCCTCAGTGGAAAGTGATGTCTCTCAGAGTGGTGATGTAGGCGTCATCATCTTGGTGTTTTAAACAGAAACAGAGTTGCTCGCTTTCTTCTCTTGTTGTAATGACAGCAGCCATCTTCTTCTTTTTGCTCTTTAACTGTAAGAATGGATAAGTGCAAAACAAAGAAAATACCAACAATATTGTTGTTCAATGGCAACATGCTCTTCGATGTGTTATTCCTTTACAGCACTGTAAAATTACATATTCCCATTGTCCACTCCCCGAAGGCACAAAGAAAGATAGATCTCCAAAAATGACAACCGAATCCTCTTAGTTCACAGGCTAAAGAGAGACTTCTCTCTCTTCTTTGCTATATCTCATTTCGCTAATCGTAAACATCGACGGTGTAAACATAATGCGATAAAAAATTTTGTATAGGCGATAAAAATAGTTTTATGTTGTTTTTTTTTGTTTTTTTAAATATTATCAAATGAGAAACTATTTCGAGTTCAAATCTATTTAGTATTACGCATGTAATCGGAACAAAAACACATTTGAAATGTGTCAATATGCTACGAGAACTGTGATTTTAAAAAAAAATGGCGTCTTACAGGATGCTGTCATGTTGTTGTTTTTTGTATCGCTCAAGACGAAAAAAAGTATTAAAATGTCTTTTTTTCCCCTATTACTACGTAATAATACATTGATGTTTAACTCCGAACCGTTCTTAGTAATCTAAAAGTAGAGACTTGATGACTTTTAGCAGAAAATGTTTTTTGAATCATGCAATAAACATGAATTTGTGATATCACATCATATAATATTTTAAAGCAAATCTAAATGCTCTCGTTACGATAACAAAAGGGCAGACGAGCATAAAGTTTTGGAAATGTTAAAATATGTATCTTCCCTTCTCTACTTAAAGATCTACCAAAATATATTGATGATATATTAAAAGTATATTCAGAACTCTATATTCTGCGCTTTTGGAGACGAGTGGCTATTAATGAAAAGGCTTAATCGGTTAAACACTGGATTTGTGAAGTTTATTCTAATGAAATAAGACCCTATCCTCCACTAGTCCAACACCAAAAAGCCAGAACACAAATCTGCAGAGGACAAATATCATTCAACACTGAATATCTAGAACACTCTTTTCGCTTTTTTTTTTGTTTTTCTTATCTTTCTGTTTTTGCTGGAGATGGGGCATCCTACCGGATGCCAGACATTCACCGGCTATTTCAGACACTCCAGCCTAGAGATCTTTTTAAGATTCTAACTGTCCCTTTAAGTGCAATTGTTTGTATTTCTCTTGCACTCGGTTCACCGGGTATACTCGCCAGATAGCTTTTGAAATTCTTTTTCATTAGTCCTGTTGCTCCTATAATTACTGGTATGATGGAGATTTTCCTAAGATTCCAGTTTCTTTTCATGTCGTATGTTTGATCAACTCTGTGAAATGTGAAGACGGTTCTTTCTTCCAAATTTCCCCCCATTGTTCTATTATTGGCAAACTACAGCCCGCTGGCCAAACAATGCACAGGGTTCCCTTAACAAATGTAAAGCCAGATAATTTTAGCTTTCTTTAACAAAAAATTGCTTTTGTTGTGCGATTTATGTTTTGAGGCAAGAAAGCTGTTATTTTAGTTCGTTTTTACACCAGACAATTTATGCCATTTTAACTCTCTTAACTCAATTCTTCACTGCAGTTGCTATTCACTTAAAGAAAGAATATTAATCCCCACTAGACTGATTAAATGTTTGCACACTTATGTGCAGATACTG
The DNA here is from genome assembly GCA_963556195.1 of Sepiola atlantica. Taxonomy (NCBI): domain Eukaryota; kingdom Metazoa; phylum Mollusca; class Cephalopoda; order Sepiida; family Sepiolidae; genus Sepiola; species Sepiola atlantica. Next base: position 103,161,673 of record OY744515.1, on the reverse strand, counting down.
AATGCATTGGTTAAGAAACTAGGAGTTTTCACACAGGGCATCATCAGAGATTATTCACTGATAATAACCGATGGTATTATTATCTATATATTAATATGATAGCATGTGTGTTCATGTGTCACGCTTACATCAAAAGCTCTGCGCATGCTTGCCGCACCTAGATTTGGAAAAGCATTCAAGTCACCTAATTTTCGTAATATTTCAAGTATTTCCCTTTGCCGCAATAGTTAGCGACATAGGATTTTGACGTTGGTTTTTGATGTCAGCCCGATTGGTTTATAGTTCGATCCCAACCAACCTCTAAGATTTTTTTTTCTACATCGAAGGGGAGAGGGAGGTAAAGAGGAGACGACCGGGAAGACATATTAATACGATAGCGTATGTGCTATTTCGTGTGTCACAATTATGGTGTTTCTTGCGATTTCTGTTCATTGGTTCACTTTTGTGTGGTGTCAGCTGAGGCTGTGATGTGATGTTTCTTGCAGTTTCTGTTTCTTGGTTTGTGATGTGTTCTTCATGTGGTTTTGTTTTCTTCCTATTGTAAATTCCATATGACCGGTTACCCTTTGTAGCTTATGTGGGTGGTTTCCGCATGCAAGGATTTTCCTTAAGATTGCAACTGTTTTGATCATTGCCGTCCTTTGTAGGATCTCAATGCTCCCTTTGATTCCAATTTCTCCCAGTCTTTTCTCCAAGTTTTTTTAGATTGTTCCTAGTGCTCTTACGATTATTGGTATTATACTGACTTTCTTCATGCTCCATATTCCTTTCAGTTCTCTGGCTAGTTCTGTGTATTTGCTCCATTTTTCCATCTCTTTGATCTTCACTCTATGGTTTGCTGGAACGGTGAAGTCTACGATTTTGCACAATTTTTCCTTCTTGTTGATTATTATAACATCCGGTCTCCTTGCTTGTATGAGTTTGTCTGTATATCCATATTCCAGAGGATTTTGTGTTTTTCGTTTTCCAGTACTGTACCATTTGTTTGTGTATTCAAACTTCAATTGTTTGCACAGTTTCCAGTGTACTGCTTTCCCCACACAGTCATGTCTGTTCTTGTATTCTTTTTGAGCTAGTTTGCTACATTCACTTATTATATGATTTACTGTTTCATCTCTTTGTCCACATAGTCTGCATTTGCTGTTTTCCTGGGGTTTATCTATTTTAGCTTTAATGTAGTTTGTCTTAATCGCATTGTTTTGTGCAGCTATCATTAAAGATTCCGTTTCTCTGTTCAAGTGTCCTTTTCTTAGCCATGTTCAGCTATTTTCGTTGGTTTCTTCTCTTGTCAGTCTTATGAAGCATCCACGTAGTTGTTTTTATTCCCACTTTTCTTTTCTTGTTTTGTTCCTGGTTTCTGTGCTTCCTGTGTTCGTTGGGATGGTCTCTTGCTGCGGTGATTAGCCTTTCTGTGTTCTGAGTTATATATTTCTCCAGCTCTTTTTTTTAGTCTTCCACACATTCTTCTATACATACCAGCGGGGCTTAACGCGCTCCACTACTTTTGGAGCTACTCCCGCTCCTGCTCCAACGCCCAAAATTGGAGCTGGCTCCTCTCACGCTCCCCATTTTCAAAAAGGAGCTGCTCCAGCTCAAACTCCTATAAAAAAGAAGCGGCTCTTTTTCAGCGCTCCATAATGAAAATGTACCTTCTTTCATAAACGTTCTATTCTGCCAATGAATGGTCGAAGGATAAGGGTGGGCGTCAAAGGATTTCATCGATATGGGTTGGGATGTCACTTTAAGTGTAAGACCGTAAGATAATATTTGACAAAATCTCGCTAATATTTTGAGATGTGCTAAGGGTTATAGGAGAACATGTCGGACGAAGCATACGTAAATTTTCGTTTCCTGAGGTATGAAATAGAAATAGAAAAATCCCTGAAGTATTTTAAAACAATTTTCATTTTCATTACATTAACAACCTATTTTTTCAGGAAGGAAAATTTGACCCAATATTTTTTCTATTTATTTTGGAAGGGAATTTAGATTTGTTTTAAGTAAATAAAGTTTTACTTTTAAACATTATTAGCGATTATTTTCTTTTTAAAGAAAACATTTCTCTGGGAGAGGAGAGACAGCTAGGGCAACATTAATCGTCGTGCTGTTGTTTAATATTTGTTTGAATTACGAACGTAACTATATTGTAATGTATATTATTATTTACCACAGAGAAATATGCAAGTACTTTCAAACAAATCGATTTATCCATTTTTTTTTTCAATAGTACAATTTGGGGCGAAAATAAACCCAATGAAGTTTATTTTTTAAAGATTGAATAAAAAAATATTTTTCATGAGTTGGCCAAAAAATATCAATAAATTGTCAATAAACAATTCAGAGATCCATTTAATGTCTTAAAATTTCATACAAAATATCTGGTCTAGACCATTGGGAGTTGAAAAAATATCAGGTCAAATTTTCCTCCCCCGAAAAATTAACTGGAGCAAGTTTTCCTAGGTCGATCAAAAACATTTATTAAAATTAAAAATTTAAACAAAATAGGTGAAAAGTCTATATTTAAAATCTCTAACAAAAACAAACTGTTTACAATTTTAATATTCGATAATAGACTTTTTAAGATAAAGAAAGATATCTAATCTACTTTCGGTTCTAAAAAAGACAACAAATTAGTCAGAAAGTCTAATTATTTGCTTTTTTAAATAAAAATTTAAGACATTTTCTTTAATTTAATTAAGTTTAAACATCGGTTTAATTGTAGAATAGGGGCCGCTGTTTTTTTTTCTCGCTCATTTCGCTTGGTATTCGCCCAAATTTTGTATGAAACTGATTGTTGGTCTTAATTGTATTTTGGGTCCTGAAATAAAATTCTCATTTACTTTTTAAAATGTTGAGAATCTAACTTTAATTCCAGGTTTTAATCGCTGGTGGCCATGTTGGTTTTTATTGTTTTTATTTTCCTTGGACTAAAGATATTTTTACTGCTTTAACATTTTATTACACACAAAAAACAAACTTTGAACATTCTATTTACGAAAGCAAGTTTTAACGGAATTAAACGAATTTTAAAGCAAACATGAAAAGGTTAAAACATACTAGTTGCGAATTTAAGAATAACAAAATGTTTCCAAAAAGACAACAGTAAAAATGTGGCATAAAAGTTCAATTAAAATGAAAAGAAAAATTGGCTTATTTATTCAATCAGCAATAAACATCCTTGTCATAAATACAAAAAAAAGTTCAAATCTGTAAGAAAATAACTTCAAAGACATCTATAGACTCACTGGCGCATTTGAAGACATTTGTTGCCAAATTGTCTCCTGCCTTAAGAAAACCGTCCTATCAAAAATGTAACAGCTAGATGTGAAAAAAACCTGAGAAGTTCAGTGTTCTGTTTCCATGTGTAACTCTCTCGTTCTTTCTCTCTCTCTCCCTTCCTCTCTCTCTCTCCCTTCTCTCTCATATACATTTACCAGAGATATAATTTAAAGAATAACTCAAAGAGTTTAGCTGAGACTTTTCCTTTTTATTGCTGAATAAAAAAAACTAATGGAGCAAGGAGCACGGAGCGATAAAACCACCGCTCTTTAGTCCCAGATGGAGTTGCTCCCGTTCCACTCCCGGTGAATATAAAATGAGCCCTCTTCTCCTTCGCTGCAGCAAAAAGAAGCGTGCTCCTGGAGTGTGCTCCTTTCTGGAGGGCTCCATAAAGCCCTGCTTACCAGTCCTCTTCCACCTTCGTTTCTTTTCACATAGAGTCTGTCCATATCATCTTTTGGGTGTAGTGCGTTGTGCATGGTCAGTAATTTTCTAGTCCTCTGGTCAAGGTGCCTGAGTTCTTCTTTAGTCCAGCCTATGAATGGTCCAGAGTATCTTATTAGTGATACTGCCGAGATGTTCCTTTCACTAGATTCCTGCTATATAATTTCGTTTCTAGGAGTTTTCTTGTTCTTCGTAAATATTCTTTTCCAATCTTCTCTTTCATTTCTGTAGATTTGATGGTGTCTGCTTCCAGGACTCCCAAATATTTGTAGCTATCCTGTTCGTCTAGCGCCCTCATCTCCTCTTGGTTAGGTAGTTCCATGCCCTTTGAAGTCTCCAGTTTTCCTCTTTTCATTTCTAGTAGTGCAAACTTTTTTATTCCGTATTCCATTTAGATGTCCTGGCTGAAGATTCTGGTCATATTTATCAGCTTTTCCAGTTCTTTTTTGCCTTTTGCAAATAGTTTCTGGTCGTCCATGTACATCAGATGGTTTATTCTTGGTTCTGTGTCTGTAAACTTGTATCCGGCATCACGTTTTCTGAGTATGCAGTTGAGTGGCATCATAGCTATTATAAACAGTAGTGGTGATAGGAGTCTCCTTGGAAAATGCTTCTCTGTATTTTTATCTCAGTCAAGTGTTTTCCTCCGGCTGTCAGTTCTAGTCTCCATGTTTCCATTGCTTTCTTAATAAGATTAATAATCCTGTCGGGTATTTTGTATATTTTTAAACATTCAATTATCCATGCTTGATGGATTATGTCGTAGGCTTTTTTGTAGTCAATCCATGCCATGGATATGTTCTTTTTTCTGCTTTTTACTTCCTTCAGGATCTTTTGATCGATGTAGAGAAGATAATGCGTCCCTCTTTTCTCTTTCCGGCGTCCTTTTTGTTCTTCGAGGGAACAGTCCACGAGTGTTCAGGGATTGGTAGATTTGTTCTCTCAGTTGTGCCGTCAGGTTTTCCACATTGTTGGTAAACAGGTTATCGGTTTGTAGTTGCCTGGGATCGTTCCTTTCTTGGCATCTTTTTGTATTAACGTTGTCCTTCCTTTGGTCATCTATTCTGGTATGTCTGTTTTGTGGATACATCCTCTCAGTTTCTGCGCTAACCTTTCATGTAGTGTCGTGAATTTTTAAAACCCAATATGCATGTATTCCTATGTGGACTGGTGCTGTTTAGTTTACCATTTTCTTTAGGGTTGCCTTAATAGTTTCTTCATTAATTTCTGTTTCTGTTCCAATTTCCTGTAGTTCATCTTTCATTTTTTTCAGCCACTTGCCATTTTTTGTTATGTTTTTAGGTTTTTCCAATATCTTGCTCAAGAAGTGTTTCGTCTCTGTTGGGTCTGGTTGTTCTGTTGTTGCTCGTTCTCCGTTTCCATTTTTGTAAAACTGGCTTTCATTGTTTTCCAGGGTTTTATTCTGTTTTTGTTGTTCAGCTTTGTATCTATATTGTCTCAGTCTTCCTTTTATTGTTGCTATCTTTTGTTTTAATTCCTCATGTTTCTTATTCAGTCTTTCCTTGTGAACCGGATTTCTGCTCTTCCATCATTTCTTGTTCTCTTTCATCCTGTTTACAGTCTTAGCTTCTTTTCAAGGTTTGATGATCTGGGTTTCCAGTCTGATTTCCCATCCAGTTGGTCCATTCTTTTGGCCAGTCTTCTTTTTCTCTTTTTAGTTTCATACTTACTGATTTTGCTCCTGCATATATCAAGTTGTTTAGGTCTGTGATAGTGTATGTTGAGATATATGCAAGTACTTTGTTTACTGTCTCTGTTTCAACTTTTAACTTCTTCCAATCTTCGTTCCTTAGGGATAGGAGTTTTGTTTTTTCCTCAGACATGATTCGTTTGATGTTTTCCACTTCTATTGCTTCTTCCTCAGATAGTTCTGTGGTTTCATAATATTCCTCTTCAGTTTCAGTGTTTGTTTTCGTCAGGTGGTGTTTCTTGCTCTATTACACCATTAATTTTTTGTTTGATTTCCGTTAATTCCATTTCCGAGAACCACCCTCTCTTGAGTATATGCCTCGCTTGATCTGCTATCCTTTGTTCCATTGTATGGTAGTCAGCAGAAATGTCCCATAGAGCTTTCATTCGTTTTCCTCTTTCAATGGGGTAGCGGCTTTTGTAGTAGCATTCCATTACTAGTCTGTTCTCTTTTGTGGTCCATTTCTTTCTATGGCTTTCTGGTTTGTTCTTTTCATTCCTGTTTTTCTTGTTTCTGAAATTAAAGGAGCCAACATTCGCAGGATGCAGACCGGGTCTCCCATTTTGTCCATCAAGAGAGCACCTGCCCATCATGACAGATCTTTCTTCTGAGTCTTACAGCGTTTATTTGTATTTGTAGACATTTTTCATGGTTTGGTGTTTGTGACAACACCAGGCCCAGGCTTAGTTTATCTGTGATCCTGTCACAGGAATAGTGTTTCTCTCATTTTCATGAAAGTGAAGGTGCACTACCACACATACATGACATTTACGAAAAAAGAAAACCCATATATATATATATATATTATAAATGACCTAATTACTTAGTATAAGTTTTCAAGGATACTCTTAAATAATCATAAAAAAGACGATAAATTCTCCTCCCATGTTTGCCAAAGGCTTCTTGCTCCGGCTCGGTCGATGTTTCAAATGACAGTCCGCGCATATAAATAATAGAGAAACGCTTTCCCCCCCCCCCCTCACGTGACTAATTCTCCTTCTTTTTTTTAATTTCAATCATTTAATCTCAAGAACACACGAGAATATTCGCCCCCTCCCATATTATTATTCAATTTGTAAGGGGATCAATTTTCCATTTCAACTTTTCTTTCAAAAGTATTTGTGCAATTTAAAAAGAAGTAAGAGTGAAACAAAGGTGTACAATAAAAAGATTCCCGGACAACGCCGAGTAGATAAATCTAGTAACTAATAAAACATTTGGTGTGGGGGTGGGTGGGAGTTCTGCTGACATTTTATTCACTTGGATGAATTTCCAATTAAGATCAAAACAGTTTCTGATTAACATTAGCCATCGCCCAATGCAGGCAAAATGTGATGAAGCCATTTTTTTTTTCTTTCATTGAAAATTGCCAATATTTCTGCTTGAATAAATATTTATAACTGAAAAAATTTCAAAGGTGTTTTTTTTAATTTTTATAATAATTTTTGAATAACATGATATTCTGTTGTACCTATTTCATAAAACTATGTTTTTTAAATTTAAATGAATAATTTTTAATATTGTAAACAAATATAAGCACCCTTTGAGTTCAAATAATATAATAAGTTTACATAAAAAAGATGAATAAAATGTTTAACAAAATCTGATTGCGTAAAATTATATTTTAATGCTTGTATAAAATTTTCTTTTGAGGAAGCAGTAAAATTTTACACTAGAAAGCTCATGAAAATATCCATTTACTTACCTAAATTTGATTCAGTTCATCAAAAAAAAAAAAAAATATTTATTAGACGGAACTGACGGCAAGAATGAATGAGAACCTCCTCTTCCCATCCCTGAATGCCATATTACCATGTTTATTTTTAAATTTCTATAATTTTCAAGTTATAAATAAAATAATATAAAACATTGTTTTTACTGTTAATTGATGTTCAGCGTGAACATACGGGGGGTAATATCATTATTTGATTCTTAGTAAAATTTTACAAAAGAAAAGTAAATATATATACTATTGTGAAAACGGCAAAATAAATGTATACAATAATCAAATAAAAAATATTGTATTGAAGATGGAACACTTTGAGGATAATTGGGTCTATACCCTTCTAGCCATAATGATAATGAAGCATTACTACTGCACACCACCACCAGTGATTGACACTGCAAGGTCCACTCCATTTGAACCGGCCCATCCTTTAACTGAGCTACAATCTCACCAATCATCCAACGGAACACAATTGAATGATGGCCAATAACCCCAGAAGTCTTCACTGCCACTGGAGTGAAAATACATCTGTCTTCAAGAGAAAAATTTTTAGTTTTAATTTCAATCTGTGTGTCTCGAGTTACAGAATCTGGTTTAATCACAGACCTGACCAATTTGCGAGATATTTTCTGCTTCTGGTTGTCGAAAAGTTTGTTATCTTGGTGATACCATTGGAACACAGGAGGAGGAAGGTGCTAGTGTGATTGCAAGGAGTGGATGGCAGAAGTTCAGGGAACTTCTGCCATTACTAATGAGCAGAGTGTTACCTGACCAATGATAGTTAGGGTTAAGGTTAACTGACCAATGATAGTTAAAGATATGAGTTGCATGGAGAGAAATGATATGAGAATGATATGATGGATGTGTAATGTTAGTCTTAAAGACAGGCTAAGTTCTGATGACCTCAGAGGAAGATTAAATCTGGAGAGTATAAAGAGATGTGTGCAGAACAGGAGACTTCGATGATATGGCCACGTTGAAAAAATGAATGCGAGTTCTTGGGTTAGTAGATGTAGAACAGTTAAGGTAGCAGGTTCAATTCACAGAGGAATGCCAAGGAAAATATGGGACGAAGTGAGAAAAATGGACTTGTAAGAAAAAGAGATAAATAAAGACCTGCTAGAGATAGTTTAGTTTGGAAGTCAATTTCTTAAAGCCGTCCAACACATGCCAGCATGTAAAACGGATGTTAAACTGATGATGATGATTATTCTTCTTAGGTTTTTCTCCTTATGAGTTGTATTTTGATGCTTGTGAGAATGAACTTGCACACATCAATGTAAACATTTAAACTGTGTTCAAGTTGAAAATGATTTGAATATGCAAAATACATTTTATTTTAAGCTGAAAAATAGGTAAAACTATATCAATTTTTTTTTCTTACACAAAATATTCCTCCCACCAAGAAATAAAGTTATATGAAATAATAACAGCAGTTTTTGTATGAATGCTTAGATGGTCTAACAAGTTTAGACATGAGACATGTATAAATGTACACACACTCACACGCCCCAACACAGCCACATCCATATGTAAAACCAGACAGAATCATGCACGGATACCAATGAGCCCCATGCACACTGCAATACACATGCCCACAGATGCAAAACACAAAAACCGTTGCAACTACACACTCAAGCCAGCATTCCCTAAAAACACACACACACAAACAAAGCCAAGAATAGGTTTGACAGTGAAGTGAATGAAATATAATGTATGAAATAACATATCTCAATTACCTTTTGGGCTCCACATATGCACACATATTTTATCACTCAACAAGCATAAAATAAAATAGAGATAAAAATTAAGGATGAAATATAACGCGGACCCCACACTCTTGGTCTTCTCCCTTGTGACGGCATCAAATGTAATGAGAACCGTCCCGGCGCAGGAATCCTTCCTGACTGTGAACACCTTTTCTTTGGCTCGTGGTGGCGTTGAATCTCCTCCGGGTCTGCTGAATGACGATTTCGTGACTCTGTGAAGGCAAGATTACTTAGCAGGACAATTCGATAACAGAACAACTCGACAAACGGCTAGGTCTTTTCATAACAATAATTATTTAATAAAAATGAACGGTGGGTTTTTAACTTTAACCCAAAGTCTATTCTTCGATAATGGCTTTTTTTTCTAACTATCCCGTCTTCCTTCTCTCTGTGTGCGTGTGTGAATCTCGTTACGACTGCAAATCCTTAATCGAGATATAACTTGTCTACTCAAAACGGTGTGTGTGGACTCTTACGACTGTTGGTATTAATTGAGACGTTAATCTCTGGTGGAAAACGATGGTGGGGCCCCGGGGCAACGGCTCCCTCGGGATCCGAGGGAATCACGACCAGCTCGGCCGGGATCTCGGTTCTAACTCACTGTGATCGCCTTCTCATCTCAAATAACAAAGACGAAAAGTGTACAACTCATACTCTCTCTCTCTTCTCGTCGTGTGGTACGCGCGATGCTGACTTACTCTCTTTCTTTCCCCCATCCCTTCTTCTGTGTCCCACCTCCTCTCCCGGAGTGGGGTGGTACGCTTCTCAACGGACAATTTGGAATTTATCTCTTAGTCTTTATCTCCCTAGAGACCAATTATTCCCTCTCCCTCTGTCCTCCAAGTGTTGACACCTCTGATAAGATTTTGCCAAAACTTTTGGCAGCGTGTGCTCAATGTATCCCATTGTTGTTCCCTAATTGCCAATGACACCCTAAGAGCCAATCTCAGACTTCGCGGCGCCCCCAGCGATCAGGGCCCGGACGGTCGAAAATATGTACTAGCTCCCAGATCTCCACTTGTTTCTACGTGGGGCCTGATCTCCCCGATGCATTCCAGTGCACCCTAGGGTGCCGACTCCGTCGCTGAAACCACTGTTTCACATCCGCCCAATCCTTATTTCGTGTCAATTGGTCGAAATTGACACCTCCCAGACCGTCACCTTTCTCTACGTGGGGGGCTGATCTCTCTGATGCATATCGGTGCGCCATAAAGGGGGCAGATACGTCGGATGAAATCACTGTTTCACATCCGTCCACCCTTATTTCGTGTCACTTGGTTGCAATTGACATCTCCCAGACCGTTACCTTTCCCCACACACAGAGAGAACAACGGATAATACAATCAAAACAATAATAATCAAAAATTAAAACAAACTGTAGCTAAAAAATGGAACAAAAGTTTTCTTTTTCTGTTCTGTTTTCTTTTGGTCTGTCCTTCTTTTTCTCTTTCCAGTCTATTAAAACATCAGGACTACGTATGTATGTGTGTATGTGCGTATGCATTTTGTGGTTTCTGTGTTGGGAGGTGTGTAGGTGACAAAATGAATTATTATGCATGCAATTAAAAGTTTGTTAATACAGATTGGAGCTCGCAACGCCCCTTACAAATTACGTCACCATCACCTTCTCCTCGGAATCGATCTCTACTTCTTCACTGGTCATCCACCTGGATTTCCGACAGGGGTAGCGATTCCTGCCCCCGCTCGCGATCTGGGTGAAGTGTACTCAGGGGTGACCCTCCCTCGCTCATGCACTCAGCCGTCGGTGTGCTCGCGCCGTCCAATTTCTCCCTATGTCTTTCTCGCGCCCTTTGTCTTTTCTGCAAAGGCTAACCCTATTATTTACGTGCACAATTCTCCCTAACATCGACCAAGCCCTATCGTGCCCGTGTCTAGTCCTACCTTTTTCCCTTCCTGACGGGGTTAATCGAACCCTCAATCTTTTTAAAGCTAATAGCTTATTACCTTCTGGTTATGCAACACATCTTTACACATTATAATACTTTCATAACTGTTCGATGGGGTCGACCGGTAATCTCAAACGATTTGGTAATTCGGCCTTAATCTGCCGAGATGATTATATTCGGCGACAAGTGTCCTAGCGATTGCATATCCAACTGTGCACCTGTGCACTCACTCGTCAGTATCAACAACTGAAATTCTCTTGGTACGGACCTGTCTGGTTCGCATACCGTCACTATCATTGCGTCGGCCACCTCGGCCGGATTCTCTTCGTTCCCTTCTCTGGGAAAAACAATTCTCTCAGACTAACACCTTCTTGGCTCACTTCGGCCCGGTGACATTCGATATCGATGCGCCTTCTCTGGCTGCATGCGACAGTGACCCTTTTGGTTCTTCCCTATAACTTCCAATTTCTTCATAATCATTCTCTCATCGCTTCCCGACACTGTCCCTAATTACTCATCGAGTGCCTCTCCCAGCAACGGGGGGCCACTGATTTCTTCTGCTTCGTCTGTATCAACACTATCTATCTTAGATAGGATCTCATATCCTTCTCTTCGCTTATCATTACTTCTGTGCCCTTTCGTAAGGCGCACCACAATCTGTCATATTCACGGTGGTTCGAACATCTGTCGATTACTTCAACTTTCTTTTGCTTTTACAACTCACTATATATCTGCCTGGTCGTTCGGCAACAGCCCATCCAGCTGCAGGCATATTACTACTTATGATCGATCATTTGGATCTAACCACGACGACCCTCCATCGGTCCCAGTTATGCATCTCTTTCTATCCTTATATGTCCGTTTATCTCGGGGGGGGGGGGGCATCCAAGACAACTGTCCGCGCCACAACCACCAGCACCGCACACGCATGGGGGCCCTCCCTGTGTGCGGTGGAGCCGACAAATGCGACACAGCACAACCTCGGCCTCTCCCCCAGGTCCCTGACTATCTTTGGCTTGGCTTTCCTACTATTCTGCGGTGGGGCGTTCTGCTCCCCTCTACCGTAACTTCATAGGTAATTCCTCTACCTTTTTGGCTAACCGATGTTCTCTCAGTCTCTTCTAGAGTTGGGTAGGGGGGTGTTTTGCCGCTCTCCTCCCACTCGTTGGACTCGTCAACCGACCTGGCAGTCGCGTTTAATTCGATCTCTCTCTACGGGGGGGTTCATTGCTTCTTGCGGTTTCTCATAAACCGGCGAACAAAACCCAAGCCCGTCTTCTTCCCATTCTACCGTAACTTCATAGGTAATTCCTCTACCTTTTTGGCTAACCGATTTTCTCTCAGTCTCTTCTGGAGCTGGGTAGGGGGGTATTTTGCCGCTCTCCTCCCACTCGCTGGACTGGTCAACCGACCCAGCAGTCGCGTTTAATTCGATCTCTCTCTACGGGGGGGTTCATTGCTTCTTGCGGTTTCTCATAAACCGGCGAACAAAACCCAAGCCCGTCTTCTTCCCATTCTACCGTAACTTCATAGGTAATTCCTCTACCTTTTTGGCTAACCGATTTTCTCTCAGTCTCTTCTGGAGCTGGGTAGGGGGGTATTTTGCCGCTCTCCTCCCACTCGCTGGACTGGTCAACCGACCCAGCAGTCGCGTTTAATTCGATCTCTCTCTACGGGGGGGTTCATTGCTTCTTGCGGTTTCTCATAAACCGGCGAACAAAACCCAAGCCCGTCTTCTTCCTATTCTACCGTAACTTCATAGGTAATTCCTCTACCTTTTTGGCTAACCGATTTTCTCTCAGTCTCTTCTGGAGCTGGGTAGGGGGGTATTTTTCCGCTCTCCTCCTACTCGCTGGACTCGTCAACCGACCTAGCAGTCGCGTTTAATTCGATCTCTCTCTACAGGGGGGTTCATTGCTTCTTGCGGTTTCTCATAAACCGGCGAACAAAACCCAAGCCCGTCTTCTTCCCATTCTACCGTAACTTCATAGGTAATTCCTCTACCTTTTTGGCTAACCGATTTTCTCTCAGTCTCTTCTGGAGCTGGGTGGGGGGGTATTTTGCCGCTCTCCTCCCACTCGCTGGACTGGTCAACCGACCTAGCAGTCGCGTTTAATCCGATCTCTCTCTACGGGGGGGTTCATTGCTTCTTGCGGTTTCTCATAAACCGGCGAACAAAACCCAAGCCCGTCTTCTTCCCATTTAAATTCGCTATCTTTCACTAAACTTATCATTCTGGGGGCCACCCTACTTTTTATACTCTGTGGGGTGGCCTCTGGGCGCTTCCCTGGTTCTTTACCCTAGCGTCAGGTGGCACACTAAGGTTCGGAATCCTAATTCCTCACCTCCGATCTATGCTGCTGTGCACCACCGACTCTCATGTCCGAACTGACCACACCTAGTACAGTTCGGTCTAACCGAGCCGCGTGGGCGCCCATAATTTGTGGGACACTCTGCTGCTCTATGCCCCTCACCCCTGCAGGTCCAGCGGACTGATACCTGCCTGGCCGGTGCGGGCCTATCGTACTCATTTTGAAGGTCCCATGCCTTCCGTCTACGATCGGAGTCTGCCTCCCAATCTTCTCCGCCCCCTCTCTCCATTCGGGGCCCCGGACTCGCCCTGCCCCCACCGTTTTCCTTCTCCCAGGCCTTTCCTCGCCATTGCTTAACCTTAGCCGGGTCAACTCGCGTACGGCCTCAATCGCGGTTCGCTCGCTGGCATATTGCCTCACCAGCTGCTCGCGGAGCTCCGTCCAAGTGATCCCCGGGTTCTCTACATACCTCCCCTCAATGAATCTCGACACTGGGCCCCTCGCTCCCTCTAGAGCGAGCAGCACCATCTCGTGATTTTCTAGTCCATAAATCATCCTCTTCTTCTGAATTACTGCTAACCACTCCATTGAACCGACGGGATCCCCTCTGTGGGGGGTATTCGTATCCCTCCTATCGGCCTTTCTATCTTTCTAGTCTCTTCTCTCCCCATACCTGTTACACTATTTGCTAGGTCTTCCTCCGAACCCATTCCCTTTGCGTTCTAGTTTACCACTCTAACAACAGAACTACCCAAACCGCGTGCAAAGCTTGGACAACAATCGACACACCGACAAAACCGAGCAAGCGAACAAGAGAAATCAACGAGTCACTTACCCCACCTCTCTGCTGCCCCTGTGGTCTCTCGTCTCTGGGTTGGTTGTTTATTATTTTTCGAGTCCGTCTGGGCCTTTCAATCAATTGATTAAAAGTTCGCGATCCCAGACCGATTTCAAAGTCTAAAAAACGTTTTTTTTTCTTTCAGTCTATCTCTTTTTCTATCTTTCTTTTTTTTTTTCAAACACGGGTGTACATGCCCGTTGACCTGTTTCTCTCTTTTCTTTTCCTTTTTTCTATTCTCTTTTTCAAACACGGGTGTACCTGCCCGTTAAACTGTTTCTCTCCTTTCTTTTCCTTTTTTCTATTCTCTTTTTCAAACACGGGTGGACCTGCCCGTTAAACTGTTTCTCTCTTTTCTTTTCCTTTTTTCTATTCTCTTTTTCAAACACGGGTGTACCTGCCCGTTAAACTGTTTCTCTCCTTTCTTTTCCTTTTTTCTATTCTCTTTTTCAAACACGGGTGGACCTGCCCGTTAAACTGTTTCTCTCTTTTCTTTTCCTTTTTTCTATTCTCTTTTTCAAACACGGGTGTACCTGCCCGTTAAACTGTTTCTCTCTCCTTTCTTTTACTTTTTCTATTCTCTTTTTCAACCACGGGCGTACATGCCCGCCAAACTGTTTCTCTCTTTTCTTTTCCTATTCTCTTTTTCTATCTTTTTTTTTCAAACACGCGTGTCGATGTCCGTCAAACTGTTTCTCTCTTTTCTTTTCCTTCCTCCTTTTCTATTCTCCTTTTCAACCATGGGCGTACATGCCCGCCAGACTGTTTATCTCTTTTCTTTTCCTATTCTCTTTTTCAAACACGGGTGTACATGCCCGCCAAACTTTTTCTCTCTTTTCTTTTCCTATTCTCTTTTTTTTTTTCAAACACGGGTGTCGATGTCCGCCAAACTTTTTCTCTCTTTTCTTTTCCTATTCTCTTTTTTTTTTCAAACACGGGTGTCGATGTCCGTCAAACTTTAAAGCATTCTCTGCCGGTAAAAAAAAAGATCGTCCGTTGTGCCGTGGGTTTTTTTTTTTGTCTATTTTTTTTCAAAGTGTTCTGCCGGCAAAAAAAAATTGTTTGTTTTTTTTTTTTTTTTTTTTCCCTGCCGTGGGTTGGCTCTGCTCTTTCTTTTCCCGAGGTTGCCAGGCACTCCTCACAGTACCATGATCCTAAGTCGCGGCACCAATATAACGCAAAAATGTAATGGGATCCGTCCCGGTGCAGGAATCCTTCCTGACTGTGAACACCTTTTCTTTGGCTCGTGATGTCGTCTGTGGTGGCGTTGAATCTCCTCCGGGTCTGCTGAATGACGATTTCGTGACTCTGTGAAGGCAAGATTACTTAGCAGGACAATTCGATAACAGAACAACTCGACAAACGGCTAGGTCTTTTCATAACAATAATTATTTAATAAAAATGAACGGTGGGTTTTTAACTTTAACCCAAAGTCTATTCTTCGATAATGGCTTTTTTTTCTAACTATCCCGTCTTCCTTCTCTCTGTGTGCGTGTGTGAATCTCGTTACGACTGCAAATCCTTAATCGAGATATAACTTGTCTACTCAAAACGGTGTGTGTGGACTCTTACGACTGTTGGTATTAATTGAGACGTTAATCTCTGGTGGAAAACGATGGTGGGGCCCCGGGGCAACGGCTCCCTCGGGATCCGAGGGAATCACGACCAGCTCGGCCGGGATCTCGGTTCTAACTCACTGTGATCGCCTTCTCATCTCAAATAACAAAGACGAAAAGTGTACAACTCATACTCTCTCTCTCTTCTCGTCGTGTGGTACGCGCGATGCTGACTTACTCTCTTTCTTTCCCCCATCCCTTCTTCTGTGTCCCACCTCCTCTCCCGGAGTGGGGTGGTACGCTTCTCAACGGACAATTTGGAATTTATCTCTTAGTCTTTATCTCCCTAGAGACCAATTATTCCCTCTCCCTCTGTCCTCCACGTGTTGACACCTCTGATAAGATTTTGCCAAAACTTTTGGCAGCGTGTGCTCAATGTATCCCATTGTTGTTCCCTAATTGCCAATGACACCCTAAGAGCCAATCTCAGACTTCGCGGCGCCCCCAGCGATCAGGGCCTGGACGGTCGAAAATATGTACTAGCTCCCAGATCTCCACTTGTTTCTACGTGGGGCCTGATCTCCCCGATGCATTCCAGTGCACCCTAGGGTGCCGACTCCGTCGCTGAAACCACTGTTTCACAGAAATGAAACTTGAAAATTAAAAATATATTGCATACATCTAAAACCAGATACATATAAACACGTCTACACACAAACTTATAGATATATACATATACGTCGATACACACATATATATATATATACATGCATAAAAATATGCGAACCAACAAATATAAGTATATACATACACACAAACCTGCATCTTGATGCATACACATATGTACACACATACATATAAACATATGCCTGCACAAATGCTGAAACGGGCATGGATTTGCTAATGTAAAACTTAAGTCTAGTTATGTTCGTACATATACAAACAGAAAAAACAGTATGCCTGTTTTACCTCATACTTTTTTTTTAACCTTAGGGTCATCCTATTTGATGATTCTTTTGTGGGAACTGATTCAGTTCCCAAACTTTGTATCCCTTCAACCTGTACTTAGATCGGCCTTTGTCAAAATTTATATTAGCTGATTTACGCGTTATCCGATATAGGGGCCTCCATAATGTTACACATGTACAAGAATTTACCAATACACACACGCGTACAGACACATATATAAGCATATACACACATACATGTCCTACCTACTACACACAAATATATAAACTTGTATATAAAACAGCCATGCTACTTAAACATGGACCAATCACAGCTTATACTGTATGTAGATATATATATATACATACATGCATGAAAATATGCAAACCGACAAATATAAATACATACATATGCACAAACCTGCGTTTTGACACATACACATATGTACACGCGTACATATAAACATATGTCTGCACAAATGCTGAAATGGGCATGGATTTGCAAATGTAAAACCTAAGTCTAGTCATGTTCATACATATACGAACACAAAAAACAGTATGCCTACATTTACATATATGCACATGTACAAGAATATACCAATACACACACACGCGCGCATCCACATATACATACACACATATATAAACATATACGCACATACATGTCCAAGCTACTACATATAAATATATACACGCTTGTATATAAAACGCCTATGAGGGTACTTAAGCATGGACCAATCAAAGCTTATACTGTACATGTAACAATATATATGTAAACAAATAAATGCACACCTACATGCATGCATGTACAGGCATACACTCATACGTACAGATACAAACAAATATCCACGTATACATACATCAATATATACACATTACACACATATGTGCATGGTACAAGCACATACATACAGACCCACATCTGCATACAAGTGGATGGACATAGGATATAATATCAACAATAATACAAAATATCATTCTTCTGACTCAATAATATGTGAATTCTTCAAAACTATGAGATTATTTAGAAGTTAAGTGTGTGTACTTTGTTGTGTCTACAATTAATAGAGATTTTTTTTTGTTAAGAAGTTTTTCTGTGGCACTAAATCTAGTAATTTCCAATTTCTCATGAAGGCAAAGATAACAAGGTGTGTTTAGATATTTGCATATTCTAGCTTTCCTAATTACTTTCAACTAAACTATTGGAGTTTTATTATTGATACGGAACCAAAAATATTGAACGAGTGATGTTTTACTTTTTTAATTGCTATGATTGAAAGAACATTTATGATTATAGAATCTTTATTTCCTGCACTACCTATATAGAATCTATTTATTGTTTTTTCTTTAATTGAAATTGTTAGGTATGCTACAGAGGATCATAGGCACTTTTGTTGCAGGGGCATTTATTTGCATTTTTACAGTTACAAGTATCTTTTTTTACACTATTTGTTCTGTTTAAATTAAGGCTCATTCTTGACTGATTTTGATTTCTACTATTATCTTTCAGTATTTTGTTATTATGCTTTTTTCCCCAAGTTGTCACTACAACTATAACTCAGTTAAACTGTATTTTGTTAAATATTTTATGAAGAATATTATTTTGTGGAAAGTGTAGGTTAAGTAAGTTTAGAAATTTATGGCTTAGTTTAGTTTTTACCATTTGGTTGAATGGAGGTGTAAACCAAATTATTTTCTTCTTTTCCTATAATCACTATCCTTTAATGTTTTGCTGTATAAGACATTATGTTCATTAAACATTTCTTCATTTGAAAAGTTATTACTACTAATTCTTTTAATGGATTTTGGTATGTTCTTGATAATTGTGTGTGCATGATTTGATAGTGGCTGAATGGAGTTGGTGCTATCTTTCATGTATAGTTTTTAGATTTCCTTTTCTAAATTAAATGATACATCGAGGACGTTAATTTGTCTGATATAACTTTTCCATTTGTTTTAATATTTTTTCCTAGTTTTTCCTATATATATATATATATATATATATATATATATATATACTAGCAAATCAAATATATGCTCCCTTCGATCACATATTTTTGCTAAGCTGAGAGGATGTCATGATGAATGAGCTACATACACTAACCCTCAAAGGAGGAGGTAATTCCTGGTAGAATTGTACAATTACAATAGACCATATACTACAATACCCTCTCCAAAATAGAGGAGGATCTTTGCCATAAAAGGAGAAGAAACAACAGAAAAGATACTACACTATTCTTCCCCCCCCCCAAAAAAAAAAGAGAAGGTAGTATCTAGGAAGATGGTCTCATGAC
Organism: Sepiola atlantica; assembly: GCA_963556195.1. NCBI lineage: Eukaryota > Metazoa > Mollusca > Cephalopoda > Sepiida > Sepiolidae > Sepiola > Sepiola atlantica. The sequence goes on along the minus strand of OY744515.1, from coordinate 103,142,890 downwards.
AACAAAACAGATACTACATTAACCTTCCTTCGAAGAAGAATGTAATACTTGTGAAGATTATCCCCATCTCCTTAAAAAAGGAGGAGGTAATTCCTGGGAGGACGACCTTATGACAACAGAACCTACACATTAAAAGATAATACAATAATAGATTAAATTAGTTTTTGTTAATTCATTTAAAAATGCCTAGCCATAAAAACATTATTTTATCATAGCTCCTTGGCGTTTTGGCTAAGATCAAAATGTAGTATCTGTTCTCAGCATCGCAGCGACATCAGAAGTTAATTTAAAAAAAAACAATAAAAAAAATAATATGGTGGCGTTAACTGGAGAGAGGAAGGGAGAGAGGGGAAGGAATCACATTAGTCAGAGAGACAACCAGTCAGTAGCAAGCTAGCCACGCTCTTTCTCCTTTTTTCTTTCTCACGAGCAATGTTAAGAATAGTTTTTCTTTAGTTATCCATTTTTTTGATTAAATCATTTTAATTATTATTAATATTGACTAAACTATTGCACATATGTAGATAAGATAGTAAAATAAATTAGAAATAAATTACATATATTATTAATTAACTATGAAGTGCTTAAAAAATAGATATTCAAATTAGACTATCTAATAACTGTCCTTTGATCGTTCTCTACTATATATAGATTATTTCAAATTTATATTTTGTATTATTGATTTAAATAACAGTAATCCGTTTTGATTGTAATATAGGAGTTATTATTTCAAATTTATATTTTGTATTATTGATTTAAATAACAGTAATCCGTTTTGATTGTAATATAGGAGTTATAAATGAAAAAAACTTTCTTCGCATTTATTCATTTAGATATATATATATATATATATATATATATATATATATATATATATTAGGGTGTCGGGGTAAGTTGAAAAGAAATCAATAAAGTGCTCGGTCATAAGAATAAAAATTATTTATTTAAAAACTATACTATCTGTAATGTATAGTTTTGAAATAAATAATTTGTGTGTGTGTGTATATATATATATATATATATATATATATATACAGGGCTATATGAAGCCTTCCAAAAAGGAGTATGCCCCTGGAAAGCACTTCTTTTTGTTGGAGTAAAGAAGAGGACTCCTTTTTATATTCAGTCGAAATGAAGCATGAGCAACTCAGTTTGGAACTAAAGTAGAGTGTGGTTTTATTTGATTTTTTTTTTAAAACATTAAACAATAAAACAAAAGAAGGTTTGAGCAGAAATAGTTAATATATATAGGAGAGCGAGAGAGAGAGTGGGGAGTTACACACAAAATTTGGACATCTCAGATTTTTGTATAAAAGCATGACTTGCCACCTAAGTGTTACATTTCTAAATGGGCAATTTTAGAAATCGTCTGAAAAGAGTCTGTCTCTTCAAAGGTGTCAGTCACTTTGACGACATTTTCTTAAAGATTTTAATATTTTTTGTATTTATGACAAGTATTTTATTGCTGAATGAATAAATAGACCAAATGTTTGTTTTTTGTCATTATTCAAAAAAGTTATTAAAAACTAAATCTTTAATGGTAATAACTAAAGAAATATGTTTTTATAATAAATAACATTTATAGTACAGACATTTTAAAGATGAATTTTTATACAAAATATATTGATAAAAAACGTTGATTAAAAAACTTTTCATTGTTTTTTACGCTAACACCTTTCTTAGTACACCACCACCAAATGTTGTAAATAAACAGTATTGAAAATATGAGATTTAAATAAATTTATATCTTAACAACAAAGGCAGAATCTTAGCAAATATCAAAATATTAGCAAAATTTTGTCAAATATTATCTAACAGTTTTACACTTAAATTGACATCCTCATCCATATTGACAAGATCTTTTGATGCCCACACCTATACTTTGACTACTTATTGGTGAAATAGAATGTATATGAAAGAAGGTACATTTTCATTATGAGCACTAAAAAAGAACTACTCCATTTTAAATAAGCTGGAGCGGCTCCTTTTTGAAAATAGGTAGCATGAGGAGAGCCAGCTCCATTTTGGGGCATGTGAGCATGGGCCAGAGAAGCTCAAAAAGTGGTGGAGCATATGAAGCCCTATATATATATATATATATATATCAAATTCTGCCGCATTAGAAATATGTTCTGAAATTGGCATAGATAAAAAGCATAAAAATTGACACCCCTAAAAGCCCAAGGTTTACCCTTAAAGATCATAAGGCAGATTTTAATAACAATCCTTCCATCAGATTAATTTCTCCTTGTGTATCAGATATATGGGTATGATAATCAAAAAGATATTAAATAGAATATTACTGGATATTAAATCTAAGTTTACCTTAAATTATTGTCGTCCTCCAATGAAGTTATAGTCTTGTTTAAGGATTTACACATAACTAAGAGTAGTAAATTTATTATATCTCACATTGATTCATATTACCCATCAAGATCCTCTTCATTGGCCAGGAAAGAAACTAACATAACTAAATTGGAAATTGACATTATTAAATTGGCAAGGGGAACATTAATATCATACAATGATAAATTATGGACTAAAAAGAATAGGGAAAGTAACTTCGACATCACTATTTCAACACAAGTCACAAACCTGGTGGAGCTTTATATTTTGAAGAAAATTTCTGAGGGCATTCTGGGCCTGTTGGGTGGGCTATATAGGGATGACGTTCTGTTCTTGATCAATTCTACTAATAGAAAAGAGAGAACTAAAAAAAACATTACATGAGTTTTTCGGAAAATTGAACCTAAAAATAATGATAGACATCAACTATGATATAGTAAATATTCTGGACATAACCCTGAATTTAAATAACAAAAGATTTGAACCCTACCATAAACCCATTCACATGCGATACTATATAGATATTAACTCAAATTATCTGCCATCTGTGTGTAAAGCTATCATCTCCAGTATCTCTAATAGAATGTCTAAGTTATCTACAAATGAACAATTATTCAATAAAAACAAGCAATACTGCAATGATGCATTAACTAGATCTGGGTATAGGAAAAACATAAGCTTTACCAAAGCTAACTCTGAACAAAAATTGGATAGTAGAACCAAAAGTAGAAGGAAATACCTTTGGAATCATACAATATGGCCACCATAAAAACAAATCTCAGCTAGGCAAAAGCAATACTGACTAGAAGTCATCCAGCAGCTTAAACCAAATTCTAGGCACAAATCAACTTAATGCTAACAAAGAAGAATAGAAGATGCAAATCGATTTGGTTCCACCCTCCATATAGCAAGCATATTCTTACCAATATTCCCAAAGAATGTTACAGTATTATTGAAAATAATTTTCCCTGAGATAGCAGAATATGTAAAATCATCAATAACAATACAGTTAAATTATCATTTTCAACTTCTAGAAACTTAGCGGCTTCCATTATAGGTTCAAATAATGCCAGAATTCAACAAATAGACAAAACAATACACAAAATCCTACTCCCACAAATTCCAGAACTTAAGCCCAATGTAACTGTAGAAACTCTAATAACTATCCATTGGACAGGAAATGCATGCTTTCAAATATAGTTCATAAATGTAACGTAGTAATAGGAAATAACTCTCAATCATACATCGCGTCCACTGAATGCAATTTTACGGACAGATATAGAAATCATATGTGCTCATTCAAAGCTACTTCAACTTCTTTAGCCAAGTATAGTAGAGAACTGATGAGATCGGATACTCATTTCAAATTGAAATGATTAATATTAGGTGGGGCTAATAAATACACTCCCAATAAACAAAAAAAATGCAACTTATATTCTCTTGAATCTTATCACATAGGGATAACCTAATGATTAAAAAGCAGGAGATTCTACAAAATTGTTTGCATCGAAATAGCTGTATATTTTAAGTCAGACTAAAAGATATTAAAAAATAGTGAAAATTTATTAGATTCACGTTTAGATTCAATAAATAATTACTACCAGTAATAATAAAAAAATATATACCCAATGCAGAATTATATCAAATCAACAGTCCTGTCTTTAAATGTCTATAAGTATGTATCATTAGAACTCTTTTGACTTGCTAGGTAATATAGTTAAATTTCTTCCGAATATCGGGCATAATAGGATTTTTAGGGAAATTAATAGATTAACCTTCTTTTCTAGATAAACTGATACAAACTCTTTAGCTTGTAAAATACTAAGAAAGGATAAGTAGCACTGTATGAGTAATATGACCAAACAAGCATCATTTGGTTAGTTAAAATTCTAATATGTAAACTTACCAAATTTTTGTAGGGGGGGGGGGCAGTTACCTACATGCCTTCTGCTAGGTTTGGTATTGGGCTCTACGGTCCACCCAAATGGTAAACTAAAATTATTGATTAAAAGTATAAAATGTGGTGAGTGAAATAAGTTCTTTCTGATCATCAGTACGGATTTAGACAAGCACGATCTACCGCAGATATCCTAACGGTCATCTAAGAACGCACATATATCATACACTGGACAAGGCAGGTGAAGCTCGGACGGTAGCGCTTGATATATCCAAGGCCTTTGACAAGGGCTTCTGCTAAAACTTCACTCATATGGTATTACTGGACAAATATTTAATATAATTAAATCCTTCCTAACAAAAAGAAAGATCGAAGTTGTCCTCGATGGTCGTTCTTCTAAGCAACATGATATAAATACTGGTGTACCCCAGGGATCCATCCTTGGACCTCTACTGTTCCTGATTTTCATAAATGACCTCCCTGATGTCATTGAGACTGAGATAGGAATATTTACTGACGACACCACACTTTACTCTCATCATGTGCGCAAAACTGACACGCACATATCTGAGGCAATGGCTGAATCCTTAGAAAATGACCTCCAGTCTGTAGTGGATTGGGGTAAAAAATGGATGGTAACTTTTAATGCCGCAAAGAGAAAGCTACTTTCCTTCAATAACTACAAGAAACCTCTTCAAACACCGATTGTCATGGCAAATAGCACCCTGCCTGAGAGTTCATCATTCAAACTCCTCGGCCTAACTATCACAGATAATATGAATTGGAATAAATACATTGAAGACATTGCCAGGGCTGCTGCAAAGAAGGTTGGCTCCCTCTACCGTGCTAGTAAACTTCTCACACTTGATATTATCCTATATCTCTACAAAGCCACCATCCACCCATGCATGGAGTACTGTTGCCACATCTGGGCTGGGGCATCATCCACTAGACTCTTCCTGCACAGGAGCATTTTACAAATATCTTGGTGAAAGCCGAAACAATTGTATGATGAATAAAAAACAAGTTTTATTAAATGACATAAATCTGTCCTTCATAACATTGATATGGTATAAAATTAAATTTAAAAAATATTGAACGTAACATAACTCTGGCCTTACACTATTGAGCTATTATAATTACTTTGTTATAAAATTTACATTCGAATATATAGATAGAAAATTCTAAATATAAATAAAAATACACACACATATATATATATATATATATTTAAGTAAAATTCAAGTAAAAGAACCAAACAATTCAAGATAGTTTTTAATAAATTAAATCTTATGAAACTCTTAGTATATAATAAATACTGTGATAAAAATAAGCTCAATGATTAACAGGTTATGTCAAACAGACCTTTCATATTATTATTCGGTAATGACATAATTAAAAGTTTATATATTATAATCAAACTTTGAAAATAAAAACTTTACAATGTTTATCCATATGTACACATGTTTCAGAAAACACTATTACATCAGAGTTGAGTTTGAAAATTTTTATGATTTTCTTCATCTGCATATAGACTTTATCAATTACAATTCAGATAGCATCCATTGGATATATTCACAACCAGTTCGAGAACAAAACAATATCAAGATAGAGGGAACATATAAAAAAAAAATTTCCAATAATGAGGATAGGCAAAATGAATATCAATCTTTTTCCCCATTGCTAATTGCAAATGATAATTAGCTCCAAGCGTAATTTTCTCATACAATCTGATTATAATTATATACATTCATTTTATATTATTTGTTATTTCTTTCTCTGTCAATTGCAGTCTTCATGTTTCTATTGTTTTCTTCATAAAGTTGATAATTTTGTCAGATATTTTTACATCGTTAAGCATCCAATTTTTTTATCATTATTTACTCAAGACTTCTTACATAAGTTATTATCAGTGATTGCTCACTGGCAACAACATGTTGTGTTCCCTGGAGTCTGAGTGACAACAAGTCACTCCAGATTTTCAGTAGTCTCCACTTCTTTTGATTACCGTTGCAAATCACTTTGCGTTCTTGCAACAGCCATTAACCATTGATTTCTCACTGATAACGGCCATTGGCTTTCTCTGGAATTTGAGTAGTAATTTTTTTTTTTTTTTTTTTTTTGAACATAGTTCACCCCAAACAAGGCAGGCCGCCACTGTAGACGTAAGGGGCTACTGAGAAAAACGAAAAGGGAGAAGGTGGGGGGGGGGGGTTAACCTAAATTGGGATCCGCGCAGCGAGATGTCTGTTTAAATTAGTTTTAAATTTCTGCATGTCAGTACCATTGGGGAAACAAGGGGCAGGGAGGGAGTTCCAGAGGCCAGCAGGACAAGGAAAGAAGCTATTGGAGTAGAAAGCTCTCCGACATCTGTGGACCTCAAAGCTTCCCAAAGATTCTAGTACTCTCTGTGCCCTTCCAGTGGAGTTCTGGATAGTACTCTCTCTCTTCGGTCTTTCCATCCTATTATTATTATCACTAGGAGTTATCACTGGCAATAACAAGTGGTGTTCCCTGGAGTCTGAGTGATAACAAGTCTTCCCAGTTTTTCAGCACTATCCGTCTCTTTCGATAACCATTACAAATCATTGTGCATTATCTCAACAGCCGTTTACCATTTATTTCTCGCAGGTAACGACTATTGGCCTTCTTTGGAATTTGAGTGACAATAAGCCTCCACACGGTTCTAGTACTCTCCATGCCCTTCCAGTGGAGGTCTGCTTGGTGCTCTCTCTTCTCGGTCTTACCATCCACCTGATCTTTTACGACCACTTTATGTAGTTGTCACAAAGAATCAAGGATTATTCTTATTATTTTATTTTGGGATAGAAATCTTTCTTTATTTCCTATTTGTACTGCTAGCTAGAATGTTGATTAGTGTTAAAGAAAGAAGATATTGCCATGGTTCACAAATATTTTCTTCATAATGGAAATATGGGCAAGCACATTGTATCATTTTTATCCTTAACAAATTGACTTAGTAGTTGCATTTCCATTGAACAGTATAATCGGAGCATTTCAATCAGAATTTTGTAATAAATAGTCACATTCTTTTTTTTTAATTAAAAATAACAAAATTGCCTCTATTTTCTCTTGTCCTTCATAACATGCCGTTCTTATTCTATGGCAGATTCTAAATTTAGTACCGATATTATTTGCATTGTTTTTTTTTTTCCTTGGACTATTGTCATTACGGTTGTTGCTAATTATTTTTCGACTGTTTTGGCCAATTTGCCCTCTGGTCATCTTCAAATGTATTATTCATCAACGATGATGTTTTTTGCGTATTCAAATATAACTGTCGTTGATAATTTGTGTATTGTGCACGCTGATGTTTTTTTCCAACATACATAGGCCATTAAAGCACATCCGGTGGTGAGGCCCCAATTTGAGAAGTGTCGAGTCATCCCTTAGTTGGCATTACTCCCAGGTCTACTCTGACTTGGAGGAGTAGTAGTACCTATCAGATCTCATCTCTAAGTTGACTAGAATATGTCCCAGGCATTACTCTAAACTGCCTCGGACATCCTTAGGCAAAATATTTGACACCGCCCGCTCCACCATCCTAAAATCCAACTTTCCCACTTTTTCTACCTTTTTTTCTCTGCCTACCCTACTTTGCAACTGTCTAAACTTAGTCAAACTCTCTCTACCCTCAACCGTTCTGGCTATGACACAAAACTGAATCTTTTCAATTTTGAAGCTTTGGGAAGAGCGAAGTCACCCCTTAGTTGGCATTACTCCCAGGTCCACTCTGACCCAGCATGGCTGTATCTGTGAACGTCCGATCTATGGGTTTAGTTGCCATTACTCCCAGGTTCACTCTCACTGAGAGCGATAACTCCTGGCATTGTGTCATCTATGAGTTTAATAGAATTTACAAATTACAAACTATTTACAAAATATTTGACGCCTACAAAACAAATTAATCTACAAACCATTTGTAAACATCTTTAAGATGGAACTGTTTTTATGTGCATATAGATGTGCACCATATTGTGCGCATTAAGTTGAATAACATCAGCATAAAAAATTAATTTGTATTAGGTAAGATACAAAACTTCCGCAGATACCCTTGGGCAAGGTTTACGATCCTGCCAGACCTCACCATTCCCCCAAAATTCATCTGCTTATTATTCTGCCTACCCTATTTCCAAACCCTATCGACTACTCAAGCTCCGTCTACTCTCTACCGTCCTGGTGAGATCTCAATTTCAAAGCTTTGGGAAGTGTGCCATTACTCCCAGGTTCACTCTGACCCAGCATGGCGATACCTGTGAAGGTCCCATCTATGGGTTTAGTTTCCATTACTCCCAGGTTCACTCTCACCAGAAGAGATAACACCTGGCATTGTGCCATCTATGGGTTCAATAGAATTTACAAATTGCAAACTATTTATTTACAAAATATTTGACGCCTACAAAATAAATTAATCTACAAACCATTTGTATACAAAATAGAATTTAAATATTAGAAAATATTGAACTTGAAGCATAAAATTTTTTCCCAAAATAACTGTGTTCAGCATTAAATAACATCAAAAGGGTTGATATGCCGTAAAACAGAACCATTAAACCAAATCCTGGTTATTTTAATGTTGATTTTCAAATTCATTAATTGTCACACACAAGATAAACAATCGTGCGAGGAATGATATGAACACTCCGATGAAGCGTTCCATTTAGATTTGCATTTGTGTCACGGGATTGTTTACATCACATTGTACATGATTGTGAAGTTTCAAATTAATGTGAAAATAAGCAGTTTATTGGATTTAAGATCATACGAAACATCAGCTGACAAAATACACAACGAATAATACAGAAATCCTATTTGAACATGGGTAAAAACATCACCGTGAATGAACAATGTATATGAAGAAGGCAGGAGAGCGAATTGGCCGAAATATAGTTGAAATGAAAATATCGATGTTGATGGGTACAATAGTCGAAAGAAAAACATGCAAATAATGATACCTCCTTATTCCAAAAATTCCTCCCAATGTTGTTGCATAGAGAGATAAAAAAGACAATGACGACGCCACCAATGCCACAATGCCATCTTTGCAAAACGAATAATTACACACAGCAAAGTAAAAGCTTTTGTGCAAAGAAGTTGACTGAGACAATTATTTGAGTTTTATTCCCCTGACCTGAATAAATATTTGTTAGATTTTGTTTCTTCATTCATACTTTCTTTCGTGTAAATCTGTAACTCTTCTCTCTGTTCTTGTGCCCCCCCTCTCTCTCTCTCTTTCTCTCTCTCTCTCTATATATATATAGAGAGAGAGAGAGCGAGAGAGAGAAAGAGATATATATATGTATATATATATATATGTTCTCTTTCAGTTTTTGTCGCTCTTTCTCTCTATTTATATATATATATATATAGAGAGAGAGAGAAACAAGGACTGAGAGAGAGAGAGAGAAAGAAAAAAAAGTTAGATTTACACCAAAGAATAAAAATATGAATGAAACAACTGTCTACTAAACGGTCAAGTTTCGATCCCAGCTCAAGGTATTTGCTTGTCTAGCCACACTGAAGAGCTGTAATACAGCAAAACAATCTGTGCATGACATATATATACATATATATATATATGTATATATATGTGTGTGTGTGTGTATTTTTGATAATTGAAATCATTTTCAAATCCTGTTCCAAAAATGTATATACACACACAGTAGCTGTCCTTACCCGGCGTTGCTCAGGTGGATGGCTTAGAAGAAGATAAATAAAAATATATTGTATTTCAGAATACACAGCACTTCAAATTTTTACTCCTGTTACCATTTCCCAGAACGTGGGATGTAGTGAAAGTAAACATCGTATGTAGAAGGGAACATTACGCTTAATTATTGTTTTTATTTAATTAAAACGACTAATCAACCTTCCTTATTGCAGTATTTACCAACTTCTAAAGAAAATAAAAATAATGTCCAGACTGAATGTTTACGCTCGATGTTTTTATTCAATTAAATATGCGAATTCGCTTAGTTATTCAGTTTTACTTAATTAAATTCATTAATCATAAATGCAAGTAAAATAGAAAATAAAGATCATATTTGAAAAAAAAGAAAACGAAATGGCATTCACTCTAGGCGGGTAGAACCGTCTTCCTCCAAAGGAGGAAGTTTCTAGGGAGTATCAAATTCACAAGCGGTCCCCAGTTGCATGTATATTCCATTTAGGGGAGATGATGATGTTAGGTTTTTGCAGTTCTTGCAGGAAAGTGTCAACGTCCTCCGACATGCAACACCTGGCATTTCCAAATGATCACCCATCTGATATTGACCAGGCTAAACGTTTCTTAACTTCGGTGTGTCAACGTGATTATGCCTGCAGATTTGAAAACAAACATTGCACTTATACTGTTTATATTTTTTTTAGCAAGGTTACGGAATAAGAGAAATCTATCAGTTATTTATTTCACTATGTACACAAATGTATAAAAAATACTTTTTAGAATTAAACATGAAGCTTAATTAATTATTTTTTTATTTAATTAAATATACTAATTATGTGTTTTCATTAAATTTACGAAATACGACTGAATATAAAGAAAGAAGTAGTAAAATGTCAAACTATACATATCAGTCGCTGACCATGGCATCGTAATAAATAGAAGGATACAGAATAAGAGAATTAATATTCTGCTCATAATGTTTGTAATGACTAACGAGAACAGACGTAACTTGGGAAAGCTTTATTCAGCACACAATGTCGGTACAGTATTAGTGCTACTATTTATAATGGTTAGTAGAAGCAGGAGAGTTCTCCAAAGGGGAGATAAGTCAGAGTAAGGAAAGTTACTCGTAATTATTCATTACAATGTTATTTCTGTATTCCAGTATGCATCCACTTTAGAAAAACGGAAAATAAATAAATAATAAAAATAATAATAATAATCCACTGGTTGTTGTCGGTGAGCAATCACTGACGATGATCTGTGTGAGAACTCCTAGTGAGTACAAATAATAATAATATCTATGCTCAATTAATGTTTTGATTTAAGTAAATACACTAAATTGTTTTTCGTTTAATTAAATACACTAATCATTTTAATTTAGGTATGATCGAAAAAGAAGCTAAAGATAATATTTCAAAACAAACATTACACTTAATCTATATAATAAAAGAACATATGTGGATGACCGGCCCACTTAAATAATCATGCATTCACATTTATTTTTATGAGCAAATAAAGGAAGGCTTAATGTTAATAATAACTGATAATAATAATATTAATAAAGAAAAGAAAGAAAAATCATGCAAAAAAATATTTTTATGAGCAAAGATGAGGAGGCTTAATCTTAATAACTAATAATAAAAAATAAAAGAAAGAATTCCGTTCACTTTTAATAGGCACAAAAAAATATTCCCTCGTTCTTTTTTGTCACTAAAATAGGAATTAATCCACAGGCACACGGATGCTTTATTTACAGATTCGGGGGGAAAAGTGTAGATTAGTTTATTTTTTCAAGTAAAACTTATCTCATATTTTATTTTAATTAAAGTTTTTTTTTTATAAAACTTTACTTATGTATTTGTTCTTTAAGTAAGATTTAACTTGTGGATTTTTTTTTTTTAATTAGTTGTTTCAGTTTTTACAGTAAGATTTTTACCTCGCGTGTGACAACAGTAGGAAATAAAGTGTGATTGATAAAAAAATAAATGATTTACTACTTGTCCGGGCAACGTCGGGTACCCTTGCTAGTTACAGAATAAAATAATGATTATGCCACTCAGTCTATATTGAATTTAGTAGTCAATGCTTAACTGTCTGACCAGTTGAGTTATAAACAAATAAACTGAAGAAACGCCACTAAAATGCCGGTTTATTAAAAGACTGGAATGTTCCATTGTGCTCAGATGAGCAAGTTAATTCTCTAAGTTCAGATTGGGTGCTAGTCCATGAGTGGATAATCTTCAGGAAGATTCCTGTTTGATTTATATATCAGCTATTGAAGCACTTTATGACAGTAAGTATGAGGCAGCATATTTAGTGGGTTGCGTAGTTGCAATGCATGCGAATAACAGACTTGCTGCGAATGATAAATATTTAACTAAGAGAAAAGAGGCCACACAAAAAATTGGAGTGTTTCTGATCAAAGGCTACCCAGAATTTGATTTCTTTTTGAGAAGTCTCTTTAAAACAGGGATTCATGTTGAGAGATGAAGCATAAAAAAAGTAATGGTTCTTTAGATACGAGGTTTCCTGCTGTGGTTATAACCTACTTGAGTTTTTTCAAAAGTAATGGCCGGCTAGATACGAGACTTCCTTTTTTTTTTTGATGTTCATAGATTGGAAGCAGATTAGCATTTTTAAGTGGATGTCTGTGTGGAATGTCTATATATATTCCAGCAGATGGGCAGGGGAGAGAGTTGGCCTTCTGGGTGTCTGACAGTCAGTTGGGTTTTCTGGGGTCTAACAGTCAGTTGGTTTTTGGTGGTCCTCAGAAATAGATGGTCCATTGGTGTTCGGTTGAACTGGTGTTTTGATTTGGTTGGGCTAAAAATTCTCATTTGCAAGTCTGTTGTTCAGTAGGAAAAAACGAGTATCATTGTAACGTCCAAAGAAAATAAACCTTTGTTACTTGTATTAAACTGGAGTTGTAATTTTATTTGGAGGGAGAATGCTTCTGTTGCAGCACTGACTGAGACCACACAACTGACACTACGACTGATGTAGAAGTCGAACGCTGACTCCAGACAAGCACAACGAGCAAACAATCATGTCCTGTGCAGTGAACGCACACACATTCATAACAGATTGTAGAGAAAATGAAAATCATTTATTAGAAATAATTATTGCGCTTAATTATTGTTTGTATTTAATTAAATTTTTTTTTGTGTGTTTTCTTACATATACAACTGAATATAGTGAAAGGAACAGTAAAGTATTTACAATGTTAGAGTAAAGTATAAGTATGAGTAACTTGCTGTGATATCATAATCGATGCAAGGTTACAGAATAAGCTAATTTTTTTTAACATCGCTTACAGAAGACGTGTGACATGATGTTGCTGTGAATTTTAAAAACTTCTAGATATTTCTCAATTTTTTTCACTTTTGTTTCTAGATTAATAACTATTATATTATGTAACTATTATTTGTTAATAATAGGTGCAATAACGTATTATTAGTACTATTTACTATTAGTGGCTACATTTGCTGCTGATAATAAAGAAGGTGTCCATCATTTTCCTGCTGATAACAAAGATGGCAGCCATTTGAAAAATATGGTGAGTCAGATACTGTATTTTCTGAAAGGAATTAAGTCGAAATACATTTCATTTCGAAGAACATACTGATACAATCCACAAGAAGAACTGACTATTCAGAATGAAATATTGATTTTGTATGACAAAAGGTATCTATGACAAAAGTCAACAAATAGACTGATTTTACTTTATTATATACATATCAGTCTGTGTTTGTCTTAACTATGCACATTTCTCTTATCATGCAGTTTTTTACCTACCTTTTATCTAGTTATATCAAGATATATATATATATATATATATATATATATATATGTATGTATATAATGTATGTGTGTCCTGATAATTATAGGATGTCTATTTCATAGTTTAGAGAGAATGCATCTTGTGTAATTATAACTAATGAATTAGTTTCGTCCAACTAAGAGGGTTGTGTGACCAAGTCTTGTGATTTGGTTAAATACTTTGTGAATAAAAGTGCTAATTATTTGTTGGATTGTTTGTTTAATTTTATTGACAAAGCAAACCGAAATTATTTTGCATTTGGAATTGATTACTTGTCAGCTCTTTGTAAATTAATGAATTCCTTGTATCTGTGACATTGTCATTAAAACAGAAAAAAGTCTATTGCCAATTTTTTACAAGGCACCCGTTATCGGATGTGTGCAGTGTCGATGCTAGGGATTCGTCCCTTCCAATCTATGATATAGAAAGAGTGTGGGGGCTAATTATGTAATTACTCTTTGTAAACAAAACAAGAACAAATAAAGCCCCTTTCGAAGACTAAAGAGGGGGCCAGATTGGTCAAATGGATACCATCGTAGCTAATGAAATCGGGTATACCGAGGTCAATTCCTATTGAATTTAGTGTAGTCCCTATTTACTTGCCTCCCCACGAGGTCAAAGTTAGACACAGTCTGTTTTTAATGTAGCAAAAATCCAACAACCCGAAAATAGGCACTCTGAATTGGGACAAAAATTTTTCCTTCATTGATCGAGGACAGAAAAGATGAAGTATAGTCACCTTTTGATATAAAATTTAAGATGAATAAATCAGAACAGATACAACACTTTGCTCTTAGCCAAAAGGCCAAGGAGTCATTTATGAACTAATACGATTGGGGAAACAGATGAACTCTTAATTCACCCGCCACCAGTTATAACCAAAATAGCAATTCCTTATTGATATACGACAACTATATTTCTATAAAACTATGTAGTTGTTGTTTTTTTCATAAATTGTAACACAAATATACAGATTGTCATTTTTCAAAGGCATAAATAAACTAAAGAAAGGTTTGTGTGTGTAAAAAAAATCTATCTCACTCTGCTTTAAATCAACAACTTTTTTTTTTAATTCTTTCATGTAGACTTAAACATTGTGGGACAATCTCATGATGGACATGGAGTTGCCTGGGATGATACTTAGGGAGATACACTAGAATATCCAAGCAGTCTCTTGGGGCTCGTTTCTACAAATGGCTATTATGTCATTAATTATTTGTAAGGAATTATTTATAATAGGTTTTTGTGTTTTGCCATTAAATAACCTAAAAAGGGTTGATATGCCATAAAAAGATACATCAAACCAATTGCAAATGATTCATTGAACAAAAGCTGCTATTTTATCAATTGTTAGGGGGTAAATTGTGAGTTCATACCTCTCCCAATAGTATTAGTATTTAATTGAACACAATAGATTTGAAAGAATTTGAACTCGGTATTTGAGTTTATTCCATAGTTGTGTCAAGATGATTGGTATGTGATAGATTATTCAAACAGTTGAGAATGTTGAGTCCTTTAAAACAAATTTTACCTGCTTCTCACTTGCAACAAGGTTAGATATGAAGTTAATTTAACAAGAGGTGGGAAATCCAGCTCCTCCACTGGGAGGGGGCGCTTTGGAAAGGTACAAAAATAGCTGAGAACAGACCCGTCTCAGGTGACCGGCAACAAAACAATCTCCCTCCAGAAGGAAGAGATAATACCTGGGAGGATGGACTCTTAGGACTGAACTGAACCATACCTCATTAAGACAAATGGGTTGATCCCCCAAACAAACCAGATTCTAGAATCAGAATATGCCGATGTTTTGCGTCCAGCTTGAGTCCTTTAATTTGTACAAGATAAAAATCATAAGTTTTAAATTTGACTGTTCTGAAATGAGGTGAGATCAGTGGCGTTCAGGGGTCTGATGACCAACTCCTCGATTGTATGCCCAAAGACTCAAGTATAAGTCCTATTACTGAGAAATACTATGAGAAAGGAGGATAGTTTGAATATGATTGGATGTCTCTTTTATCAATTTGAATGCCCTCTCCTCTACTGCTGAAAATGTTCAGCTAAAACCTTGCAAAAAAAATCAAAAGGAGAATGCGTGTGTTTTAGAAATCGACCGTGGAGGTCAATCTTACAATTTTTGAGCAACAAAGACAATACATCACAGGATTTTAGTTAGATTCGGTCAGAAGGTACAATTATGAATGGTTAGATTCAATCACAAGCATCTCAGGAACGCTGATGTTGGGTGTCTGTTTATGTTGTATCTCCAATGATGGAGGTCAGGTGTTGACATTGCACTGTGGTTGAAGTAGGGATTGACAGGTTTGGTTTCTTCTCTAATGATGATGATCGATTGTGGACATCATACTGAAGTTGAACATTTCGGCGAATTGAAAGAAAAATTGTCCTGAAAAGGACAGGCTTTGTCCTGAGAAGGACAGGTATTTGCAAATGTCATAGTTTATTATTATCGTTGAGAAAAACATTGTAATATCAGAGACTGGTTGAGTCAACGACTGAACAAGTGGAGTTTGTTGGCAAACGGATGATGTCACTGGAACATTAGCAGGAGATACTGATCAATTCAAGGGCTGAACTAGTGCTGTTAGTTAACAGCCAGTTGAAGCCGCCATTAGTTATGACCATAGATGTTGATCATGTGAGCTAGTGTGGTTAACCAAACTGCAACAAGCCTCCTGATGCCAGACAGAATAATAAATCTGACTAGTAATTTGATATGGTCCTGAAGAAGGGGATCAGATATGAGCCAATATCTGAAATGTGATCGATAGGGTTCCTGGAAGCAGGAACAGATACTACACTTTGAATTATTTATTTGTCAAAATAATATCATCATACAATTTGAACAAATTAGGCACAAGGCCCTCAAAAGTGTGTTGACGGGGGAGCTCGGTAGTCATCCTCTGTCTATCCTTCTCTTAACTAGACACATTAGTAGTCACCACAATACCACATTTACTCTACGGGCCATCCTACTTAAAATATATCAAATCGTTTGAATTTAATTTTATTTATACCACCTGCTCCGTGGCTTAGTGGTGAAAGCTGCTGACTATCAACAAGATGATTGAAGGTTGGTCTCAGCTTGGGATAAGTGCTAGTCTCGCCGTACCGAAGGTTGTGAAACAGTCTGTCTGTGAATAACTATATATATATAAAAAACAGGTTAGTTAGATCCTACTAACCCTTTTGAAAAATAGATTTACCACTGTTTTCCAGTTTGTTTAGAACCGAAAACAGGCGAGTTGATCTCTAAATGGGAGTGGAACTTAAAGGTGAGGAAATTAAAGGGGAAACAGAGTTTGAGAGTAGATGATGTCCTTCCAACCTAAGAAACAATTGGGGAGGCCAAGGTAAAAATAAAAGTGGGGAGTTAACATCTTGGAGGAATTCTATTACTAAAAACTAAAAAACTGAGGACAACGGGCTGGGGTCCAACAGGACCGAGAACCATATGCACCATATTCAGGCAGGGAACATGTACTCATACTTGACTCCCCTTTTGTATGCTCAAGATCGCAACTTGCACCTCCATTTTCTTGAATCCTCTGTGATGTAATCTCCCTCTTTCGGATCTAATTATAATCTGATGCCTGAAGAATGAAATCAGACCCTGATCAGAAAAAGATTCAGCTCCCTTAAATCCCTTCAGATGCATCGTCCACACCATTATTCTAGCTATCGCTAGGATCAAAAGAAACATCATTCATTTCACTCCTTATCCCATGACAGACAGATTGTTTTCTATCACATATTGAGTCATCCAGCTGCACCAACTGCTTGGTATCATTACAAGCAATCACTTTGTTGATATACTTACAGACTTCCCGAAGTTTGATACAGTTGAAGGAGGCATGCTTGGTCGTTTCTTCTTTAGTGTTGTCACAGTGAGAACAATCTGACATATCCTCTAATCTTTAATTGAATTGTATGCCATTGAGGAGTAGAGCATTCTGAGGCAATTGCCAGGTCAGAGAGAGAGCTCAGAATTGTTTAGATAATCCGTACCCAGCGCCCAACTTCACTCAGAATACATCTCCTCTCTCAACCATCCAAGCAGCTCCTCAAGTGGATTCGAAGCAGAACATTTAACTAAATCTCTGTATAGTTCCTTTCTAGACCGTGAAAGATGTCTGGACCTAGGAAACTTTCTGGACATAGAACTGTGATTGGCCCCTTTTTCTACAATAGTTCTTGCTTGAAAGATTAAAAATAAGGTCAGGAATGGCGCTCTTGACTACAGGATGCCACGGTTCAACTCAGGAAAGCAAGTCTCTCAGCATGTTGCTGACTTCTCAAGTTGGGCATCCCCAAGCCCTTTTCACACAGATGTTTAATACAGACCTGTCTGTGAATCCACGGCCTTCCCCTCTTCATAAGAAACAAGGACAGAAGAGTGGACCTGGGAGTAATGGTAGCTAAGAGGTGACTCCACACTATCTCAAATTCCTAACCACCGGGATGCATTTTAAGGTCATACTCAAAACCCTGCTATTTGATATCATCCTCTTCTAAAAATAAGAAGAGGATGATATCAAATAGCGTTTTCAAAAGAGGGTGGTTTCAAGCAGTATTGGCAGAATGATACAAATATTTAAGAACAATAACAATATTAGAATGGAGCATCAGACATTTCTATACATTTTTTAACTTTATATTATTAAAGTAGAAACTGCAATATTTTTTGATAACAACAACAACAAAAGAGAGGGGGGGGGTATTTTTAGATTAAAATTTTCCCAGTAATTTTATCCAGTGTAGATGCGAAAAAATGCAATTTGTGTTTTTGTGAAGAATTTTTTGAAGAAGCCGAAGATTTGCCAACGGGCCAATTGCTTATCTTCTGCAGGAAATAAATTTCACTTTTTCTCTGTAATCTCTTCTTGAAAGTATCTTACTTATTCACACTGAATAGAGCCATTTTTTTCTCTGAGAGGAGAAGATAACGAAATTAGATTAATTTTCAATGCAATATTTCTTACTAGTTCCTCAAAACAGATTCCACATTTCTTCCTTTTATTTTCTGTTTTTCTAACCTTAAAAAACATTAAACTTTAAAGAAAATCCTAACTCTATAAAAAGGTATTAATACCAATACAAACATCTACTTCACTTATCTTAATGATATAGTTTTTTAGTTTTTTTTTTAATCTTAAACTAGCTGAAATACCCATCTATGTCAGGTTTTTGAGTATGACCTTAAAATGGTGGTTAGGAATTTGAGATAGTGTGGAGTCACCTCTTAGCTACCATTACTCCCAGGCCCACTCTTCTGACCCAGAGGAGTGGTAGTACCTGTCAGGGTCACATCTATGGAGTAAATAGAATTTGTCTAAGGTAAGACACAAAACTGCCTCAGACACCCTGAGGGGGGGGGGGTGTTCACCCGTACCCTACCTCATCACCTGAAATCCATCTTTTTGCCTTGTTTCTACCTTTTTTCTGACTATCTATCAACTATTCACACTCTCTCTACACCCCCCCCCATGCTGTCCTGGGTATGGCGCAAAACTGAATCCGGTGGTGAGACTCCAATTTGGGGTGTGTGGAGTCATGCCTTAATTGCCATTACTACCAGGTCCTATCTGACTCATCGATAGGTTAAAAAGAATTTATCAAATATAGACTATTTATTTATTTACAAAAAATATGTATTTAAAAAAGAAATTAATCTACAAACGATTCACATGCAAAATAAAATCTATTTTGAATACAAGTGCAACACAGATTTGCCCACAATTGATTGTCAGACACCAGACAAAATCATGAGAGGGAACTTTGTAATTCTACTGACAGAAGATTAGTTTACTAGACGGTCAATAAATTACTGTGTGTGTAGCGCGCCATTAATTTGTTTGTTTATACTGCACATGCTGGTGGTAGTCTCCTTTCATTTTGAGCTTATATCTTATTTTGCTTAAATTTAACCCATTATAGGCAAATTCAAGTGGCAGCTGTGTTTTGAATGAAAATACCGGTGTATTTCTTCAGGTGCATCTTTTCAAACTATGGAATATGTGTCGAACCCGTGAAACCTATACAGAATTTTGCGAATTCGCCATAAAGATTCCAAAGTATAGTATCTGTTCTGATACTACACTTCATTTTTTTCTGTCCACGGTCAGTGAAGGAGAAATCTTTCTAGACTGAAGCAATTTTAATTTTTATCCTAATCCAGAGTCTTGCTTTGTGGGAGCTAGATTTTCCACACATTAAAAACCAACCTTCTGTCTAACTCTGCCCTCGTGGGGAGGTAAATAAATAGTGACATAAAGTTTGAAAAGATTCACCTGAAGAAGGTCTGGGATTATATCAGTCGAAACGTTTTGAAAATAACAGCCGATGAGAATAGTAATTCAGATAATAATAATTATCAATCCTCATCTAAAAAATTTCGAAACATAATGTTTTTTACAGATTTATTTTGGCTGCCATTATCAGGCAAAATATGAACAAAGGAAAAATTTTTTTTATTCATTTGCAAAAATTATAAAAAATATATATAAACTTAAAAAAATGTGTTGATTATTTTTTTTTTTTTAAATATTTCGTTTGCACCAGGGAAATCATAGAAAAGTGAAAGAGCAAATTCTCTGCATGGAAAATGAGTTTTTTTTTAGGTTTTTGCTTTTATTAATTAATTGAATGGCAATTTTTTTTAATTCTCTAAAGATAAAAATGTAGCTCTAAAAATTTTGAATAAAATAAATATTGCAAAACCGTTGCTCATCTGAGCATTGCTGTCCGCCATCTTTAATTGTCTCACCTGGTCAACTGTAAATATCACACAAACACTATCTCATGGTTCAATTTCTTTTAATTGTTTCCCTGATTAAATAAATACCACATAACCGCTGGTATTAAGAGGCTATTTAACTGTATCCAAACCGCCCCCCTCCCCCAAGCTGGGCGTGGAAGGCTTTTGCTGGCACCCATCTGATTAATCTGAAGTCTGGCCGGAAAAGAGTGTGAATGACCACTCTCCTCTTGCCACGTAATGATTCATATCTTGCTCCACCTCCTTTTCAATGTGCAATGATATTGTCATAGCACAGACGGTTAGGGTGGGGTGGGGTGGGTTGGGGGGGGGGGGGGGGGGGGGTAAGTATTCTTTGTAATCAGGGAATTCTTTTTGCATAAGAACCCTGTTGACTTCTATTTAATTATTTGTTATGGTCGCTTTAAACGGGTCTCCATTTTTAACTATCTTCTCAATTCAAGCTTTAAAAGAAAACAAAATTAAATTTTTGCTCTTTTTGCACAGACATTTACACTATTAATACAATATCAATATACAGATAAAATTCTGGCTTTTTGGCTGAGTTGCTAAGGTGACATCCACCACAGGTGGCCCCTCTTGTCTGAGACACAGGTTAGCATCCTGTATGAGAGTCTTATTTTTCTATTTGTGGTTTTCTGTGTTCATTCCCAGTTCCATGTTTAACCACGCAGAGTGTTAACAAAAAAAGCAGCAAGATACAGAATAAACGGTGCCCCCCCTCTCCAAAAAATGCCCCCCCCCCGCTATGGAATCCCCCCCCCCCCTAAAAAAATGGCATGGAATCGTTAATAAAATTTACAATCCTTTTTACAATCGGTAGACATAAACTTCAGTATATGTCTGAGTTAGGGTTAGGCCTATGTCTGAGTTGTCTACTAAGTTTCAGTCATGAATGGTCAACAGTCTTTGTTTTATCAGTGCTCAATGATAATCACACCTGGATACGATTTAAAAAATTGTAACTCGGGCACACTCCTTTTTTTGGCATTTGAGCTGTGATGGCCTGATTCAGTTCCTGTTTTGATAGACATTATCTGGGGTGTTAAGATCTGGTGAGTATGTAGTCCATTCAGGATTACACTTCCTACTCATGAGACGATCACTAAAGTGTTCCTCCATGTTGTTGTTATATACATATAACAAGCATGAACGGAAAGGAATAGTATTGAAAGATCGAGAACGAGAGAGAAGGATGTAAAGACGTACTATAAGACAAGAGATTTTTATTAGACTGAAGTTTTCACAAACAGGAGAGTCCCAGCCGTCCCTGTAACAAGGGAAATAACTGGGCGACGCTAATTGTCCTGTACATGCACTACATGATGATAGTGATGATGTTACAGATATCAACACTCCATATCATTGAACAATGATAAAACAGACTGTTGGATACTCGTCACTGAAACTTAATGGACAAGTAAGGCATAGACTAAATTTTAGTTGTACTAAATATTGTTGGATTACAGAAATGATTGTGAATTTTATTAACGATTTCATAAGTGGCATTTTTTAAGGTGACCCTGTCTATTAAATTTTGTGAAATATTTCATCCGATAGTTCCCAAAAATGCCCCTTAATTCCTTTTTTACCATTATTTCTGAATTCATCTAATTCCACCAAAAAATGTTCGACACTATTATGTTCTTAGTCGGATCTGGAAACTTGTTTAAAAAAAATATTACTTTATTAACAAAATAAATCAATTGGTTAATAGATAGATCTATTTCTTTTAAAAGAAATATATCTTTATTAGCCAAATAAATCAATTGGTTAATAGATAGATCTATTTCTTTTTTTTTTAAATATTACTTTATTAGCAAAATAAATCAATTGGTTAATAGATAGATCTTTTTCTTTTAAAAAAAATATTACTTTATTAGCAAAATAAATCAATTGGTTAATAGATAGATCTTTTTCTTTTTTAAAAAATATTACTTTATTAGCAAAATAAATCAATTGGTTAATAGATAGATCTTTTTCTTTTTTTTAAAATATTACTTTATTAGCAAAATAAATCAATTGGTTAATAGATAGATCTTTTTCTTTTTTAAAAAATATTACTTTATTAGCAAAATAAATCAATTGGTTAATAGATAGATCTTTTTCTTTTTTAAGAAAATGTTACTTTATTAGCAAAATAAATCAATTGGTTAATAGATAGATCTATTTCTTTTTTTAAAAATATTACTTTATTAGCAAAATAAATCAATTGGTTAATAGATAGATCTTTTTCTTTTAAATCTGCCTTGACAATAACCTTCCAGATATAGGAGAAATAAAGTAGAAATGCCATTAATTATTTCGACAGTTTCAATGAAATCACTTCTCATTCTTCACTTATGCCGTTCACTTTTATTTTCAAATCTACTTTTGGTTGATGCTATGCTTTTCCGCTAATTGTACCAGTTTCACCCAACATCCAAGTAGATTAAAGTTTTCTTTTTTTTCTGTTATTTTTTTTTTGTTCTGGTTTCATGTTTTACTGTTCCCAAATCTCTTTATTTTGATTACTTCTATGGATTTGTTTGTTTCTTTTTGAAAAGGCAATTGTTTATATAATCGTATCGTAGAAATTTTGTCTACAGCTGATTGACTCTGATTGTGAACACACACAAAAAAGACGCAACCAATTCCCAGTCAAATAAACATGAAAAAGTACTTTCTGAACAAGCATAATTGTGTTGCATTCTATTATGGTAAACAATAGTCAGAACTGATTTCTCTGTAACGAATTGTGTTTCTCGTGGAATCTAAAAATGAGGAAACCTTTCTCTTCTGCTTTTGTGTCTGTATAAATGGTAATAACAATTAACCGGTCTGATTCCATTGCAACCAGAACATCTTCCTTTTCATAAACATCAACTGCCAAATTGAACTGACTTTTTTAGATGTTTTATATCTCTTTGGGGATCACCTCTTAATTAATAATCCAATTTAAACTTTTAAATGAGCAAAAGAAATTATGAATATATATCTATATAGCTCAGCCGGTAGTGACTGTTGTCCAGAGTTAAAATCTCTGGGTTGATGTGCTTGCTGCGTCTAGCCACACTGATGAGTCTTTTCTGTAGATAACTATATTTTATATATATAAACTAGAAGAATACCCATCTCAGGACTGGCAAAATGAATTCCACAAACAGAAAAGTTTTGCACCACTTTTATGTTCCCTTACGAAGATTAAGATAAACATATAATGATACCGAAACTTATTTCTAGAATCCTTATTCTAATTTTGATCAAAATCCATTACATGATTTTGATGCTAGAAAATGTCTAAATAAGAAATTGAATGTCTTAATAAGAAATTGAAATTCAGACAATCTTAGTGTCTCATGAATATGGATCAAAGTTAATGCAAATCTAAAAAAAAAATGAATTTTCAAATGGGAGATGGTGCCCATATTATGCTCCCTAAAAACACTTATGGGGCAGTTTATGACAAGAATTTGTTGACATTAGATTTTAAAACAACTATGTTGTAATCAGCGGGGAAATAGTCTCGCTGTAATGTGTTCCACAGGTGGAAAGCCTTTTCAAAGAAGCTCTGTCCATGGATATTCTATTTGATGTAAATGTCTTACAAGGAGGAACTAAAGATTAGAGCTTAGTCAAGTGCCTACATGGAAATAATGATAGAATAGGGAGGGGGGGGACTAAAAACGTCTGGGGTTGTAAGAAAGACGAGAGATCACTCCTCATTAGATTTCAAAGTCGATTTTGTACTCTGTCATGGCAGAAAAGAATGCGCTGGGCAGCACCTCCCCGGATGTATCTGACTTTTATATAGGTAGAGGATTGTATTTGGAGTCAGGTACTTTCTAGAGCAGTAGAATGATCAAACCAAAAATATGTTTTTTCTAAAAAGAACAAACTACACCCAATGGTGAGACCCAAATTTATAGTCATGGATTGGAGTTCGAATGAAAGTAGTTAGCTTAAACTATATCCAGTTGTGAGACCCAAATTTATAGTCATGGATTGGAGTTCGAATGAAAGTAGTAAGCTTAACTATATCCAGTAGTGAGACCCAAATTTATAGTCATGGATTGGAGTTCGAATGAAAGTAGTTGGCTTAAACTACATCCAGTTGTGAGACAAAAATTTATAGTCATGGATTGGAGTTCGAATAAAAGTAGTTAGCTTAAACTATATCCAGTGGTGAGACCCAAATTTATAGTCATGGATTGGAGTTCGAATGAAAGTAGTAAGCTTAAACTATATCCAGTTGTGAGACCCAAATTTATAGTCATGGATTGGAGTTCGAATGAAAGTAGTTAGCTTAAACTATATCCAGTAGTGAAACCCAAATTTATAGTCATGGATTGGAGTTCAAATTAAAGTAGTTAGCTTAAACTGTATCCAGTGGTGAGACCCAAATTTATAGTCATGGATTGGAGTTTGAATGAAAGTAGTAAGCTTAAACTATATCCAGTTGTGATACCCAGATTTATAGTCATGGATTGGAGTTCGAATCAAAGTAGTTAGCTTAAACTATATCCAGTTGTGAGACCCAAATTTATAGTCATGGATTGGAGTTCGAATGAAAGTAGTAAGCTTAACTATATCCAATAGTGAGACCCAAATTTATAGTCATGGATTGGAGTTCGAATGAAAGTAGTTAGCTTAAACTACATCCAGTTGTGAAACCCAAATTTATAGTCATGGATTGAAGTTCGAATAAAAGTAGTTAGCTTAAACTATATCCAGTGGTGAGACCCAAATTTATAGTCATGGATTGGAGTTCGAATGAAAGTAGTTAGCTTAAACTATATCCAGTGATGAGACCCAAATTTATAGTCATGGATTGGAGTTCGAATGAAAGTAGTTAGTTTAAACTACATCAGTAGTGAGACCCAAATTTATAGTCATGGATTGGAGTTCGAATGAAAGTAGTTAGCTTAAACTATATCCAGTGATGAGACCCAAATTTATAGTCATGGATTGGAGTTCGAATTAAAGTAGTTAGCTTAAACTATATCCAGTTGTGAGACACAAATTTATAGTCATGGATTGGAGTTCGAATGAAAGTAGTTAGCTTAAACTACATCCAGTTGTGAGACCCAAATTTATAGTCATGGATTGGAGTTCGAATTAAAGTAGTTAGCTTAAACTATATCCAGTGGTGAGACCCAAATTTATAGTCATGGATTGGAGTTCGAATGAAAGTAGGTAGCTTCGTCGATTCTAAGCTGAAATTAAAGAAAAATATGCCGATAATACTTCTTCTGTATTTCCATTAAACTGCATCTAGCGGTAGATGCACCTAAATTTACATCATGAATAACTAATTTAAATAAATTAAAATAAACATCATGAATGAATATTTGAAGATAAAGAACTTGGTTAGTAAAGAAGTTAAGAACATTAATTTTCATCTCCCCAATTGACCAGTTAACTATGGTATAGTATATCTTTCTGGTGGTCTCTTGGTCTTACAGGATTCCAGGACAAGAATTCATTGTCTGGTGGAGTATCCAGCTAAGTGCTGTTACTTGAGATAACATTACTTGAAGAAAGTGAACCCGTGTGTAGCTGTGTCGAGGGGATCTTATTTGGTATTTGAATATTTGGTCAGGGTTTACTTGTAGGGTGAAGTATCCTCATGTAAGGTTGTTCTGACAAACCCTTGTACAGAGAGACCAAAGACACTCGAGGATAATGTCTAGTAGGTAATTCAAACTCTCCAGTAGGTAATTCAATCTCTTTCTGTTTTTGTATGTGTATGTTTGCATGTCCAGCTATGGTTCTCAAACTATTGAACAAAGACCCACAAAGTTTATATTTTCTTGATCAGCATTGTCTCGGTTGTATAATTTCTTCTATTTTATTTTTTTTTATGGCCACGGGTAGCCCTGCTAGTATTTCATAAAACAAACAAACAAACAAACAAAAGAAAAAGAACTTGTTGAAATAAAAGTTAATTGTATACAATATTAGATCCGCAGCAGATCCAGGAATACATGAATATTACGCTTAACAACATGCACGATTAAACTTTTCCTCATCCTCTTCATCATCATCTGGTTTAACATCATTTTGGTATCCTCTTTCAAAACATCTTTCCAAAGTTCCAGACATTCTTCAGATCATCCCTGATTGTCTCTTCCAAAGTTTTATATGGATATTCCCTACCCCCATCTACCAGAGGCCCACAATCTTAGTACATATGGCTCCATCCATTCCTATGATTTACATATCAAAACCAATGGATCTGTAATGTCAGTCTTAAAGACGACAACATGATGATGATGATGATCATCATCGATTTAACAGTCATTTTATATGCTGGCATGTATTGGATGGCTTTTAGAAATTAACTTTTAAGCTAACCTCTCTCTTACCAGGTTAGTATTTATCTCTGTTTCTCTCAAATACATCCTTATTACTTTCTCCTATGTTTTCCATGGCCTTCCCCTGTCAACTGACCATGTTATCTCAACTATTATACATGTACTAACCCAATAACTCTCATCCATTCTTTCAATGTGACCATACCATCAAAGTCTCCTGTTCTGCACACATCTCTCTGTACTGTCCAGATTTAATCTTCATCTGAGCTCATCAGATTTAATCTGTCTTTAAGACTCACATCATACATTCATTGTATCATTCTTATATCATTTCTCTCCATGCAACGCATGTCCTCAACCCTTACTGGCCAGGTTTTACTTCCATACATCATCATACTGCGTACACATGCCTAATAGACTTTTCTCTTGGTAAACAGTGGTAATGCTCTGCTGGTTAGTAATGTCAGAAGTTATCAACCGAGTAATAAAATTATTAGTAGTTATGCCTTTTCATTTATCTTTTCAAAGTAACTACTAAAACTTTCTATAATTGTATCTTTTTTATGTTCATACAATTTTGTTCAAGTAATTTTTTACTATCAAACAAGGAAATGATTTGCACCAACTAACTTGATACGTCTAAATCAGTTTTTATATATTATTATTACTCTCTTCCTGATCACTTTCACCCGTTAACAACTTGCCTATGATATATCGTATCTCATTTTCCTTCATCATCAAACGTTTTCTCTGCATACTGCGGAATACTACATAGTTTAACTGACAGATCAAGAAGTCCAGAAACATGTTATCACATCATCCCTTCAGTAGTCCCCTTCATCCCAAAGGTGGCCAGAAACAAGGCGATCGATCCCCCCCTCAACATCAGGGCCAACCCCTTTAACAGCAGCATGTTGTCAGCACTGCTATATGGGGCAGAGACCTGGTCAACTACTGCAGCCGACCAACAGAAGCTGGACATCATCTAGTATATAATCAAACGCCACATGGCCGGCATCTAATCAACCAACAGAGTCAGCAATGAGCAGGAAGACCTGGTCAACTCGACCCAACAAGTCGAAGTAAAAATGAGTCGGCTACTTTGTCCAAACGATGGACAACCGATATATACGGACAATGACTGAATCGCTGATGATTGATATCAAGCACCTGCTCAACCGATTGACAAGATGGTGTGATTCACTGTGACAAAATCTGAGACGGAATTGTTGTGATTTGTTGAGTTATGTTGAAAAACAGTGAGATTTTCCATTGTTTTGTTTGTCCATTTGTCACACTCATGAGCATATAGCATGACTGGCAGTACATATTTGTTGATAATCTCAGATTTCATCTGATAGGACAGGCAGTTGTAAGTGAGAACTAGCCTATCCTTGTCGAAAGTCACCCATCCAAGGCCTACGCATTGTTGTACAAATGATCTCGCTGAAACAGTTTGCTTACTATCATTTTTCTTTTTATTAAAGCTTGCAAAATATGTTGTTTATTCTCATGAAAATAAATCGTTTATTCTATCTTATTTCCGTTTTTTTGTTGTTGTCATTGTTAATTAGAGAATCGCTAGGCATCTACGAAACAAATGAAATCCTTTATTGATCAACTGAAAGGGACTAAAGATCTATAAACATCTGATTAACATTTCTCAGCATTATTCATGAACAAATACCCGTTGTTTATCCCACCTTCCATTTCTCTTCTTTTTTTTAAAAACTGTTTACTAAACAGTTAACAGCTAGCAAGAATAACAATTCAAGCACATTCAAACATTTCTTTTTCTTTTACAAACTTAGAAAGTTAAAAAGTTGTAAATGCCAAAATATATCCCTTATTTCTCTCAATTTGTCTGTTTTAAAAAATATAAACCATCATCATCATATTTGGTTTAGTACCCGTTTTATATGTTGGCTTTTAGAAATTGACTTCCAACTAACCTATTGCTGATCATATCTTTATGCCTCTTTCTCTCAAGTCCATCCTTATCACTTCCTCTGAGTTTATATTCAGAACACCCTCCCCTTGACTAGAGAACGTAGTCTAGAATCAAATAATCAAGCCTACATGTGCTTTAGATTAACCTTACAACACATCTTAGTTACTTATATTTCATCTACCATTCTCCTTCGACCCAGGGCTGTACCCTGCTCGACTTTGTCTCTAATAGAATAGATGCAACCCTCTCGTTAGATCCAAGTGCCCAGATACATGTATTTGGGGATTTTAATATCCACTACCGTGATTAGCATGAATTCTCGAGCTATACAGATACAGCTGGTAACAGCAATGCATAGTTTCTCCATAGCACACTCCCTTGTTCAGACTGTCACTTTCCCTAACCGCCTTCTAAATCGTGAGGATCAGCAAACCACACTTCTCAACCTATTCTTGACCACACTGTCAGGGGTTGTGACGGATGCCTAAGTCAGTGCAAAAATGAGGTAACTGAATGGGTAAAAGCAGGCATCGAAGCACATGTCCCCACGTGGAAATTCTATAGCAAGACTAACTCTCCCCAATGGTTCACTTCGACCTGTGTAGCTGTTATTGCTCAGGGGCAGCAAGCATTCCACCAAGTCAATTGCCATAAGTCAACTACAAATAGACAGAAATTTATAACATCAAGAAATCATTGTAAAACTGTAATAACCGCAGCTAGAAGTAGGTATACTGAGATGACCAGAAAACATATTTAGTCACAGATATTAGGAACTCGCAATTTCTAGAAAATCTATAATAGTGTGGTGAATAATGGGCAATCAATAATTCCAAAGCTATCCAACCACAATGATGTCATTTCCATGGCAACTGATAAAGCTGAATTACTTGCCCAGCGGTTCGCCTTGGACTGCGCAAACCACTACCTCCCAAATTTCCCATTGCGGACTGAAGCCACACTTGATGACTTTATAATCACCCTTTCCCATGTTTGAAATATCATAAAATACCTTGACATCACCAAAGCATGTGGGCCTGATCTTATTCCTGTTATAGTAATAAAGAAATACTCTGTAGGCCCCTGTCCTCTCTAAACTCTTCAACAAATGTCTTGCCGAATCTTGCTTCCCTGATAGCCAGAAAACTGCCTCGGTGATACCAGTATTCAAGAATTCTGGTGAAAGAATTGACCCTCAAAATTATCGTCCCATCAGTCTACTCCTGCTTTTTGCTAAAATCTTTGAATCTTTAATCAAGATAGTCCATTACCTGTTAATGCTAAACTTCTTTCTGACGATCAGTATGGATTTACGCAAGCATGTTCTACTGCAGATATCCTAACAGTCATCTCTGAACGCATATATCATACACTTGACAAGGCAGGTGAAGCTAGGGCGGTTAGACTTGATATATTTAAAGCCTTTGACAAGATCTGGCATGAAGGTCTTCTTATGAACAACATGATATGAATGCGGGTGTACGCCAGGGGTCGATCCTTGGACCTTTACTGTTCCTGATTTTCATAAACGAATCCTTGATGAAATTGTGTCAAAGATGAGTATATTTGCTGATTGCGCAATGCTCTATTCTCGACAACATGTGGGTAAAACGAACGCGCACATATATAAGGCAATAGCTGAATCCTTAAAAAATGACCTCCAGTCTGTAGTTGAATGGAGACATAATGGTAACATTTAATGCTACTAAGAAAAAGCTCCTTTCCTTAAACAATTATAAGCAACCTTTTCAACCACCGATTGCCATAGCAAATAACACCCTACCCGAGAGTCAAATATTAAAACTCCTCAGCCTAACATTCACTGGTAACCTGAATTGGAACAAATACATTGAAGATGCTGCCAAGGGCGCTGCAAGGAAAGTGGACTCCCTCTAACATGCTAGAAAACTTCTCACACCTGCCAGTATCCTATATCTCTACAAAGCCATCATCCACCCATGCATGGAGTATTGTTGTCACATCTGGGCTGGTGCACCAACCACTAGTCTCTCCCTCTTAGACAGAGTTCAAAAAAGAGTTTTTAATCTAATAGGTTGTGTACTGTCCACCAAGCTGTAGCCCTGTCCCATCGCAATGTTGCATCCCTGTGCTTGTTTTACAAGTACTTTAATGGAATGTGCTCTGACATATTTGCTGTTCTGGTGCCCCTCAACATAAATACACTAGACGAACCCGACAATCAGCTAAACCCCATGCCTTCACTGTGAAGGTTCTTAGATGTCGTAGGCCTTTCTACTCTAATAGCTTCTTTCTTCAAACTGCTAGTCTTTGGAATTCCCTCCCTGCTTCCTGTTTCCCTTACAACAGGCAGAAATTTAAATGTAATGTGAACAAACATCTCGCTACACAACTCTTCACTTAGGGTGCCCCCTATAAATCTGGCCCCTAATTCTCAGTAGCCCCTTACGTCTCAGTGGCAACATACCTTGTTAGGGATGAATTTGTATAAAAAAAAAATATTTTTTTTAAATACATGCGACTAGGGACTGCTTGTGAATTTAATGGCTGGCTCAACTCACCAAGTGTGAATGTTGCAACAGGGGTGATTTATTGGGATGAGGTAGTTGAAGTTTCTACATTTCCGATGGAATTATTGCATAAATTAATGTTATAGATCGAGGTGGATTTGAACTCGGCTTACCGATTCTATAGTCCATATTGTTAACCATTAGGCCACTTGCATACTGCACAGCATTAATATAATTTACACACACACACACATTCTACAATTCATCTGACTTCTTTTCAACAGAAATTTACCACCCGGACAATCTGCATATATTTTTCATGGAACTTTTCTTTTCATTCACTGCGTTTTTTTAACAAAAATTCTTTTATAATAATTTTCATATTTTTCAAATATTTGAACTTTGGTTTTTTCGAAAGCCAACTTATCCATCTGTATTTCTCCTCTGATGATAAGATTTCCATCTTTGAAAAGCCTTGGCTTAAGGGAAGAATAATAAACACTAGTTTATTACTGAATACACCTTGCATTGAACAATTGAAATTTGAAATAAATTTGGACAATCGTCGCATATTTATCACTCTTTTTTCTTCTCTCTCTCTCTCTCTCTCTCTCTATATATATATATATATATATATATATATATATATATATATATATATATCACTAGATGAAGTGAAAGAATAAAATAAGGTGCAAATCAAATTTTATTAGAATTCAATGTTCAAGCAAAGTACTTTAAAGTCCTTAACTCATGAGTTTTCAAAGAAAATCTTCTCCTCAGAGGACCATTACCGCAATGACATTGCTGCAGGTAATAAAATTAAGCTTTGAAAATATATAAAAAAATATATATAAAATACATAAAAGTATATAAAACATCAAATATATCGGGCCAAAACATACTTTTTTGTTAAACTTATACAGTTCATCCAAGTCATAAAGTTTAAAACAGCTTCAAGAAAGATATCAAAAAGGTTGATTAAAAAACATTCCAGGTGGTGTGTATATATATAGTATGTCAGGGTATGTTGAAAAGAAATCCATAAAGTGCTCGATCATAAAAGGTGAGAGCTAATATACAAATTATTTATTTAAAATCTATGTTACATATTTCAGAGACGTACCGCGGTTTCATAGAGATGGACTGATCTTTTATCCTTTAAAAGGCCGTTATAGTCCATTCCAATCATCAGCGATTCACAAAATGAAAACAAAACAAAGAATTAAGTTTAAAAAATAACTGTTAATCCGGTGTATTCGTTCAAGCGTCCCTTTTGGAGACAGTGCCGAGTCAAATAGGGGCGGACTATATATTTATATAGGTCTTAATCATAATTAAGTTTTATTTAAAATAATTTAATTATTGGTAACAGATGCTGTATGTTTCACTGCTTCAATGGTGTATTTATGTTTACGGGTAATTGTGTGGTGTAGTTTATTGGTTGTTGAATGGATTAGATTCTGGTGTGATTTATTTCTGTTATTAGGAGTTTAAGTGTGATATTCATATTATTTCTTTATTTTCTTTATATATTTTTTAAAATTATTTATATTTTTTTATTTTATTATTTTTTTTTGGGGGGGGGGTCTTATATTTGAGTGTAAAACTGATGTTATTGTAGATTATAGCTATGTGGCGGCTGGGTGTTGAAGGGGGTGGGGGTATCTTTATCAGTGAAAGGGTTACCTAAGAGATATCAGAATGGGTTTACTATCATTGTAATATGCATTCGTGTGGGATTCTTGTATTTAATTAATTCTGTTGTATCTAATAACGTTCACGAGTCTAATGTAGGTGATTCATAGGTCACTTAGCTATTTAAATGATTACCATATGAAGCACAAACATACTATGAACTTTTGATAATTGTTATCTTACTCTCTAATTACTGCTATTTGTTATTTTAAATTTTTTCGTTTATATATTTGTTTCTATATATATTTATTTTTATTTATTTAAATTTGTGTAAATCATCATATGTGCTTTTTTTTCAGGCAGTATGTCATTTACAATTGAAGAGCGAATTTTTATTGTTATTCATATGGCCAAATTTAATGAATCTCCCACACTTGTTGAAAGGCAATGACGACCTCAAATCAAAAATCACTGCCGAGTTTGTTAAAATTAATCAATCAAATATGCTACAAAGAGTCGTAAATTCCTTGCAAAAAAGAATGGAGCTATGCATGCAGAACAAAGGTGGAAATTTTGAAAATTTGCTGTCATTTTAAACTCCCATAAATTAATATGTTGAATAAACTTTCTGTTTTGTATTACCGTATTTTTTAACTTTAGAATTTCAAAAATAAATAGCTAAGTGACTTATGAATCACCCTGTATAATTTCTTTTTATTTAAGGGTATTCGATAGTAATATGTCCAGATATAACGGGGGGAGGTCCTCTATAAATATCACTCCCCATTGCGGAAAAAAAATTCTAAAAGATTGAAAAATGCAGAACATGGAGTAATAAACTGATATAATTTTGTTAGTAGTTATAATAACAAAAATAACCAGAGTGTAAGATCTTTAAAAGAGGATGGTTTATTACAACGTATATCTTGTACGAAACAATAGCACTTCCGGTAATCCAATAGGATCAACCTAATACGCTCGAATACAATCCACCATACATACTACTGTTCATAGTATATATATATATATATATATATATATATATATATACTACAGACTAGTATGCCTTGAGGGGAGTCAGGTATCCCATCACAACACCTATCCCTGAAGCTTAAAATCTCCCTTGAATTTTCTGCTTTTAGGATCCGGGTTGAAGCACTTCACTGGTTTTCTTTCACATGTGCTCTTTCTTTTATTCCGAACTAATGGAATTGTATCCTTTCCAGTTTGGGGCGAAGACAAATTTTGTTCAGCTTGTAAGGCTGGTCCAGTAGATGTATACATAGGTTTATGTACAATATTGGATAGTGGCATGTCAAAAGCATCACATAGAATCTCCATTTGAACTTCTTCGCCTTTTCATTATTTTCAGCATATCAGTCTAATTTCGTTAATGTGTCTTTTACACACAATTTTTTGACTTTTTATGGTGTGGACAACTTTGCCAATCATTTTCTGAATTATACCATCCATCCAATAACTTTTTCCACCTTGGAAATTTTTTAAATATACTTTATCTCCTGGGGAGTATCTTATGTTTACATCTTCTTCCTTTTTAGCAACTTTTTTCTTCGGATAGGGTATCAATCTATTGAAAATCGATCGTATTTTCCTTGAGAACATAAGTTCCGCAGGGGACAACTTCGAGTCGTTGTTTCCATTAGGAGTCACCCTATAAATTGCTAAAAATCTCTGGGTACTTTTTTCTTCTGTGTCCATATATTTATTTTTTTGTAAGGCACGCTTAAACGTGTCAACAAATATTTCGGCTTGACCGTTCAATCTAGGATGATATACTGGTGTAGTAATGTGTTCAGTGTCCAAAGAAGTACAGAAATCTTTAAATTCCTTTCCTGTGAACGCCGCAATATTGTCGCTGACCAGTGTCTGGGGGACCCGGAAATGACTGAAAATTTAATCTAATGCACTGATGGTGTTCTTAGATGTAGAATGCTTGCACTTGAATACCTCAGGCCATTCTGAGAAAAAGTCCACCAAGATCAAGTAGTAATATCCATTAATCGGTCCAGTATAGTCTATATATAGACGTGCCCATGTGCAAATCCGTCTTTGGCCAAGGATTCGTTTTGATCGGAGGCACCCTTGCAGCCAATTGACAACCTCGGCATAGTTTTACAAAACTTTTTATTTCCTTGTCCATTCCTGGCCAGTATACATAGCATCGCATGAGTGATTTCATCCGGGACATGTCAGGATGACTGGTATGAAATTCTTTCAGCATAACTGTACGTAGAGATTGAGGTATTACAATTCTATCTGCGTACAATTAAAGTGTTGTTGCATATTGAGAAAGGTGAAATCTGGGTTCCCTTTTTCTTTCTTTCGTTCAATCTCGTCTGATCCTTTATTTTTAATATAAAATCATCTTTTTCGGCTTCCTTTTTTATTTGTTCCAAAGTTACAGGTAATTCTCTGATAGTGTTTAACAACAGACCTGAGATTTATTTTTCCTCTTGTAATGCTGCTCTCCTAAAATTTCTTCATTTTTGGGGATGAATCTTGACAGTCCATCCGCATGCCCATATTTTTTGGATGCGATGTATTCCATTATAAAATGATAGTTCAGAAGGGTTACACCCCATCACTGTAAACGGTTTGCAATGTGGGTAGGAATGCCTTTTTTTTATCCAAATATAGTTACTAACGGTTTATGATCTGTTTGAAGTATAAATGATCTCTGATGGTATTTTTTAACTCCAAACACAATCGATAATGCCTCTTTCTTGATCTGACTATAATTTTTCTCAGCCGGTAGAAGAGTCCTCGAAGCGTGTGCGATCGATTTAGTAGTACCATTGTTGCATAGTCCCTGCTTGGGCTGCGGCAGTTCTCGCTTTGTATACTCGCCCCGGAACGGGTCGTGGCAGTTCTCGTTTAAACACTCGTCATTTTTTTAACACCAAAAATCATATAGTTTGAATACCTTTAAATTTCTCGTACCCTCTCTTCTTTCCTCATCGCGTGGAGAGGCGTGTCGTCTAGTGGTTGAATTCTTTTTTCTTTCTTTCTGCCGAAACAACAAAAACTTCATGACCG
Organism: Sepiola atlantica; assembly: GCA_963556195.1. Lineage (NCBI taxonomy): Eukaryota > Metazoa > Mollusca > Cephalopoda > Sepiida > Sepiolidae > Sepiola > Sepiola atlantica. The sequence continues at coordinate 103,106,911 of OY744515.1, read as the reverse complement.
ACTCGGAAGATCAACAGTCTGTTAAATTTAATTTCTGTTTTATTTCAAGCGTTAGTTATCCGTCAGCTGGAAGATATTCACTAACGTCGAGAGAGAGAGAGCAAATTACTGCTTTCGTAATTACTTATCAATTAAGTCTTAACCATTTGTGAAGGGGGGGAAAAGAGATCTTTCGCCTGTATTTTCTTAGGGAAATAATTCCCCTATGTAAGTTGCAGACTACATGGTAAAAATCACGTCTGATAGGTTCGCCTCCAAAACCCAGACTGCTAAAACTCGCTTCTCACGAAGAACGAGTGACGTCACGGATCCCTCTGCTTCCCACGCAAAAGCCCGTCACGGAGCCTCTATTGCAGGTGCGCATTGACCCTTGATCTGAGGTCTCGTCACGCGGTGACCCTGTCACGTCTGTGAGCTCCGACTGTGAGAACAGGCCCTATTCTGCACTCGACTGCACGGGTCCACCGCACTAAATCGCACAAGCTAAAACAACGATTTCCAACAGATACGTCCATTTCCATAGGGCCATTATCCAACACCATCTCCATATTTGTGTAGCAGTGCAGCACCCACTCTGTATTCACTAGCATCAGTCGCAAAGATGATTTCTTTCACAGGATCATAATGAGTTAAGTCTAGATCTAAGAATAGACTTTTTTTTATTTTCTGGAAAGCCATCTCGCAATCTTTTAACCATATCCATTTTTCGTCTATCCTTAATAATTCATTAAATCGTACATTTTTGGAATGTAGATCACATAATATTGGGCCAACCCAAGAAACGATTGTTGTTTTGCAACGGTGTTGGGTGCAGGCATATTTTTGATTGCATCGGTCCTCTGTGGGTCCGGTTTCCTGCCTTCACTGTCTATCACTTGTCCGAGATATTTAATTCTTTCCATGAAGAATTGACTCTTCTCGGGATTTAATTTGAAACCGAATTCTTCTAGTCGTTTGAACATAACTCTGATGTGTGTTTTGTGTTCGTGAACTTTCTTACTTTTGACTAGAATATCGTCTAAATATTTTGAGCATTACCCGTTCACTTTAACTTGCAATTATGTGTCAGATCGATTTTTGAAAAAAATCTTTCCTCCATTTTACTTCGAGAAAATGTCTGGCGAAGGAAGTGGATAATTATGATCCTTCAGGCAATCATTTAATCCGGTTGAAAAATCGGCGCACATTCTTATTTTTTTGTTTTTCTTTTTGACGTAGACGTATAGTTTACTTTAGATATAACTACCACATTTTCTAATATTTCCAGTTCCTTGTTAATTGTGTCTAAGGAGAAAAAAAGAGACGTTTCTCTTTGGTTTAAAAATTGAAGTGACATTTTCCTTAAGTTCAAACTTGACTTCTGTCTTTGTAAATAAACCCTCAAAGAAAACTCCGGGATATTCTTCTTTCAATTCATTCATGAATTTTCATTTTTAATATATTTTTTCTTTTCTGCACTGTTTATTTCGTTGCAAAAAGAGTCAATTGGGAGTTCAAATAAATTGAACAATACTATCCAATCTATTCCAAAGAGACATGAATTAACCCCTTGAATCACATATACTTTTGTTTTTTGCCACAGAAAGAAATATCGCACTTTAATTCTTCTTTAAAGTTGAATTTTTTTCCCTGAAACCCCTTTGGCAATTGTTTTGGTTTCAGATAATTTGTGTTTTCTAATTTTTCTCCATGTTTGTTCATCAATAATACTTATATCTGAGCCAGAATCCAGTAAAAAAGTGACTGTACGACCATTTATACGTACATCTATGTATTTTTGATTTTCACTGTTCTGGATTTCTTTTTCTGATAACACAATGTTTATTTTTTCAAAATTCTTTTTCTTATAATTGTGGCAAACAGACCATTTAATTACCCTTAATTCTGCAAGATTCATAGAATTTGTTCTTATACCAACATACGTCTTTAGTATGTTTATTATTTCCGCACGTCTCACATTTTCCTGTCTTTTTGAATTCAGGAGTTTTTTGGGTTTTTATGTGTTGAACTTTTTTCCTCAATTTGGGTATTATCCCTTTTAACATTTATGAGATGCTGATATTCTTCTGTCACTCTTTGTAACGTGATTTTCGTGTCTTGCTCCACAATTGTTAAAATTCTAGACCTTATTTCTTTATACTTAGGGGCTGTTAGTCCTTGAACAAAGATTAGGCATTTGAATAAACCAAAGAGTTCACTGTTCCTGCGTATACCAAAAATTCCTTGTTATCCGTTTTCATGATGTTTAGACATTTGTATCACGTGTGGAATAGACTATTTCTTTCGTTGAATATCTTCAACAGTATATTTATAGTTTCATCGAATGAAACTTTCTCAGGTTTTCTGGGCAATATCAAGTTCGTATATTTGGTATTCTCCTCTGTTCCAAGTTTCTTCATCCGACCAATCTAAGCACCTTTTAGTAAATATCGTTTCAAATCGTCTGAAATATGCTGGAAATGTAACGCCAGAATCAGGTTTGTATACAAATTCAGATAAAGAATTTGCAATTCCTTCGGCAGAAAAAAAACTGGGTTTTTTTCACCGGTGATCTGTTTCAGAATTTTTTCGAAACTGTTTTGCTGTTGTATTAGTTGTTGCTGCAACTCTTTATATTAATGTTGTTGTTGCTACATGCTCATACATAGCATTTTAGTCATTTCGGCTAATTGTTCCATATTGAATTTTCAATATGGAACTCTACACAAACAACAAAAAATGTTTATTTCTCTTTGGAAAAAGTAATAGCAGTGGATGTATTATCATTAGTTACTAAAAAGTATTGAACTTTTATCTTGTATAGTTCGTAATGTTAATGGTCTGAGTTTGCATTTGAGTCACGGTCCATCATACATCTTTTTTTTAATCAAAAAATAAAAGTATTCTTACTTTTTAAAAAGATTTTCCTCTTTGACACGTCTTTTTTTAAGATGTTTTTTAGTTGTACTGGAAAAAACAAACAAATCCGCAGTAATCCTTGTTCGTTAGCGCACATCTACGTCCGACGATAACAACTGTTTGTTGGATGCTTTTTTTGTACCTTGTAGGGGTAAATCCTTTTTTGTAGTGTGAATTCGATTAGCGAACCACGTTTGCAGTTGATATCTGTAAATTAACATCAGTCAGATTATTTCGTTCACAATGTGACTTGCATGTATTTACTGAATAATAAAAAGTATGCACACGACTGAACATACTCCAAAATTTGATTTCGTTTTGAATCCTTGTTTGTCAGTTCATATAGTGACTTTATCATATTTTTATGGGTTCGTTTTCGAAATTCTCGCTGCTAGCTGGTATAACTTGGTTAGAAGTTATAATAACAAAAATAACCAGAGTGTAAGGTCTTTAAAGAGGATGGTTTATTACAACGTATATCTTGTACAAAACAATAGCACTACCGGTAATCCAATAGGATTAACCTAATACAATCAAATACCGTTGAATACAGTACACCATACATACTACTGTTCATAGTATATATATATATATATATATATATACTACAGACTAGTACATTTATTAGCCTTGAGGGGAGTCAGATATCCCATCACAACATAAACAAAGTGGTGCATTGTAGTTTTCTGTAATTAATTTGGTTTTGTTTCCTCTAATAATGTTTCATAATAGAAGCATAACTGGATACTTCATTGTCATATATATATATATATATATATATATATATATATATATATATATATATATACTCTGTCTTGTTTTCTATTTGAAATAAAATAAATTCTTATTTTATTTATTTATTATTATTTTATTTCTTAATTTTACTTTCTTATTTATCTTGTTTTATTTTATTCTATCATATATTATTATCAGTATTTTTCTTATTAGCATTGTTTAATTTAATGTTACTATTTTTTATATTTTTATTTTATTTATGTATTTTGTTCTCTTATGCATTTTCTTCTTCTTGACTCATCCTATATGGTGAATATTTTGAATATTTGAAATGTTTGATTCGTTATTAAATTTCCTGTCTTTTTGCTATTTCTAAAGTCCTTTCACTGATGTTATCTTTTAGTACTGAAATCTGATGGGTTTTTTTTCCAAGAGACTTCTGTATGTGATGTTATAAAAGGCACTGACGAATGACGTTTTGGAATCATCAAAAATATAATGAAAAATAAAATATTTCCCAAAAGTCTTGGAAACGATCGTACAATGTTCAAATTTTGTTGATTTCAACTAACTTTATATATATACGTCCGCCTCTCACTCCCTCCCTCCCTCCACAGGTATTGTAATACCTCCTCCACTTCCTAATGATTCTATACTCCAACCGCCACTTGCCACTGCCATCATCTATTTGTATCTCATATTTTGATTTTTTTTTGCTCAGACGGTTACAGGTTCTGAGCCAGCTGCCGCCACCACCATCCATTCCAAACATTTTGTACTGGTGCAATGTTTTCTTCAGACAAATCATCTTGAGGAAGTCTTATAATAAAGACGAAACGTTGATGAATACATAAATAATATTTTTTGGTTTTCCTTTTTCAACTTCCATATATATATATATATATATATATATATATATATATATTTAGCTTCAGCAAAAGTTGATCATAAACAAAGCATAAACACTTTGAAAATTTCAGTAAATGAATAAAAACCTGTGTGTACTTCTCTTCCCAGCCCAGTAACTCATATTATCATTTTTATTCTAATTATTTTTCTAAAATAAATAAAACGTATTTGCTGTTTACGGATGTCCAGTATGAACCCATACCCCACAATATTATTTTTTTTTTAAATAAATAAAAGTAACTTAATACAAAATTTATATCACGATTATATCAAGATTTTACTCCATTTTGGTATAGGGCTTTGTTTTCAATTGCATCCTCGGACAGGCCAATTATTTATTGCAATCAAAAATGCAATAGCATAAAATAAACGAAATTTAAAAAATCCGATTAAAAAATAATTTGATTATGAAATTAAATCAACCGAAATGTGTTTCGGTTTACTTGAAACAAGTCAGCCATTTTAATCTTTTATTTATAATTGAAAAAAAAAAAAGAATGCATTACTTTGTAACCTTCCGAAATTTGAAATGAATTTCGAAGCATTTAAAACGTTGAATAGAAAGTTAGAAAACAGGATTCATTCTGTTCACAAGAATTTCTTGCCAACTAAGCCGAAACATCTATAATGGATTTTTGTTTCCCAGGAAATCTTTTGGTATGAAACCCCGAGGCTTCAGCGGAGAAAACATTTTATGAGAAAATTTCATCTAGAATATTAAAACAAAAGTTGTCGACTAAAACATGATTGTGTTTAGGAGATCAATTGTTTCTATTTTAAGCGATTGCTATGACAAAAAAAAAGCGTTTGTTGTTTTCTTGCTGACCAGAGAAGGTGGCATTGTAAACCGAACAGCCATGATTTTGTAGAGATTATCAAGATTGAAAGAGGGTTATATTAGGATTAGGAAGTGAGGCGGTGTTGATGTTATGCACTCAGATTACGAAGAGAGGTAACTTGAGGCGGCCAATCAAATCTCATTTGTACAATGGATCTGTAGTCATATTGGCTGCTGACGACGCTGATATTGGTTTTACAAATAAAACCAGTTTTTTCTCTGCAGTTCAACTTGAACCAAAGCTCTCAATATTTTTAGATTCTTTAACATATCTCTCGATGAGAGACTCTACCCATTCGTATGTTATGCTTGATTTAGAAATCGCATTTTCATTGATAAATGTACAGATTGAATGGAAATATCTATTGTTATACTAAAGCTGAGTCAATTAACATTTGTTTTCCTAAGGCTTTTTCCTTGTATATATTTTGTATAATCACACAAAATGCAAAAATATTCCTCAATTCTAGGATTGCATTATTTGTGAAAGAAAATTCCATTTCAATTGTTTTAATTACCTGTAATTTGCAATTAACTCATCAAGTGACCCATCTATTACTAAGTTTTTGTCTGTCTGTCTGTCTGTCTCTCTCTCTCTCTCTCTCTCTCTCTCTCTGTGACGTGCCACACTCGGTATCTATCACTCTTGCCCTTCTCTCTCTCACTGTTTATTAAGGTAATAAAAAAAAGGAAAGAATAAAAAGATTGAAAGGGAATATCACCAAGGTAGTAATATTATTTAACCCATAGCTGGAAATAGAGAGGGGCTAATTTTATATTTTGTCTTTTTAAATTTTTATATGTTTTACTGCTTTGCAAACTCAGTTATTCCTGATTTAAAGCATCTAACCCGAGCTCAAGTGTTGACCCAATGGATCATATTTTTTTCTAGTCTTATTTTAGATGCGTCCAAGTATTCAAAATAATCGCTTCTATCGATCCATTGGTTGGTCTGTCATGTTTCAGCCTGAAATGGCAGTTTCATCATTAAATGCAAACATTGAATAGTCCTTCTTGTCCATATCTGATCAACTAAAATCGAATGTTTCTCATAAAGTATTGTATTTTCTTGCGTATAATACGACTTGACTTCAATATGACGTTGTGTTTCCGAAGCTAAAAAATAAAATGGTAATAAATTACACTCTTGTGTATAATACAGCTATCCATAAGTAAGTTGTTGTTTTTTGCAAAAGCGTTCCATATTAATCAATGACAAATAAATAATTAATATTTATTTATAAATATTATAATATATATATATATATATATATATATCACAATATTAAAACATAAATAAACAAATATTTAGCCAATGTGTGTTTCTTCTAATTACTGTATACTTTTCATGGAAAGGTGATAACTAGATATACCGCAGAATACATTTGAAGGTGTTAACTAATCAATCATACGTTTCCTTTGATAGGACTTTATTATATTTCTCTTTATTAATAAACTGTGAACATAAAAAAATATTGTCTTTCATTAAAAAGGAAGAGAAAAATGTATAAAAAACACATGAAAAGTAAAATATAAACAAACTTTATATTCTGAGTAAAATTGTTAGTTTATTTGCAATCTTGCCATTTCAAATACGTTTTTTAAGCTGAGTGAAAATGTTTGTAAACGTATGATCCTGTATAATACGACCTTTTTTCTTTTTTTGTAATTATTTTTGTTCAGAATTTTCTTTTCCTTATAATTATACACAAGAAAATGTCATATCCAGTGCCACGTGAAAGTTGTTGCTTGCCAAAGTTGATAGAATGCTGAAATAAAGCATAGAGAAGAAGGCATACAAGAAAGAGACAAAAGATAATTTATGTATGAAATAAAATACAGGAAATGTCAATTGCAAAATTACTTGTATTTTCGGCTTGATTAAAAACCAACTAAAGTGTATGTCCATTTAACATAGGAACAGACGGCTTCCTTGATTGTGGCTGATTCAAAATGAGGAGAGAGGTTTTCCCAACGTCTCTCTGGGCCAAAACAGCATCCAAAAGAGAATGGACAAATGATTTTTGCATCTAGCCCGCCAAAATTAAGTGTCTGTTGATTGGTCAAGAGTAATTGCCTTACCCAATCAAACGAGTCTATTTTGAAATAAAAAGGAGTGTATTCATGTTATAATGGGCAAAGGGAGGTAATTATATAAGAAAAAAAAGCTTTTTTCACGTTGGCTTTTTTTAAGATAAATGATTGATCTCCTTGGAGTTATTCCCTTACCTAATTAGCATTAGGTATTCCCTCATGAACATCTAGTGGTTTTTATTTGGTCCCCCATGTTGACTGCATAGCCATCTTGAAATTCATTCTGCATCACTGAAAGATATTCTTTAAGAAGGACGATGAAGACAATTTAAACTTATATTTATCCTTTCAGCAATTTTCTCAGAATTGACTCCCAGGAATTTTCGTCCAACAATTCTCTTCTGGGTTGGTCATGATGGAAGAGGATTAAAACGATCATTATTTCAAAATCATAAATATATAACTTTATTATTTTTTTTTATATTAATAAATTATGGAAATAAAAAACCTAAAAAATTGAAATATAAACAAATAGTGTAGAACATTTAAACTGGATAAATTATTAAAAAAAAATGAATGAAATTTACAAGGGCATTTTTTAGGTCTATCTGATGAAATATTTATGAGGAAAAATATTTTGTATGATTGTAGGTAATTTATGCATATGTGTATATTGTGACCTTGTGATCCAGACTTTATAGAGCTCTCCAAAAAGGAGCACAGGCTCCTTTTTACATTCAGCTTGAGTGGAGTATGAGCAACTACATTTGCAGCTGAAAATTCAAATTCTGTTTTTAAACATTGAACAAGAAAAAAGTTTGAGCTAAACTCTTTGAGCTTGTTTATAACTATAGTCAATGTATATATGAGAGAGGAAGGGAAAAGGGTACACATTACAATTAGACATCAACAGCTGAAATATTTGAACTTCTCAGTTTTTTGTATTAAAGCAAGCATTATTTGTCACCTAGGTGTTACATTTCTGATCACCCATCTTTCTAAGAAGACAGCCTGAAATAAAAAAAAATATTTTAAAAACATTCAAAAGCGCCAGTCACACTGTAAAAAAAACTTTTGAAGTTATTTTCTTTAAGTTTTGTCAATTTTTTGCTGAATGGGTAAATATACCAAATGTTTTTTTTTAATTATTGACAATTTATTTTTGTACACTATTTTATTATTATTATTATTATTCAAAAAAGGTTCTCAAAAATAAATCTTTTAGGGTACCTATTTATTTGCCTCCGCACAAGGGCAGAGTTAGATACAAGGTCGGTTTTACTGTGGGGAAAATCCAGCTCCCAAAAAAGGGCACTCTGGATTATGACAAAAATAAATGTTGCCTCAGTCTAGAAGGATTTCTCCTTCACTGAACGAATATGGAAAAGATGTAGTGTAGTGTATCAGAACAGATACCACACTTTGTTCCTGGCCTAAAAAAATGTTTGTTTTTATAACAAATAAATGATATTTATTTTACCAACAATCATTTAATTTAATACGATTTTGAAGATACATTTTAAACATTAATTTCTAAACAAAATATTTTGATAAAATCGCTTGATTAAAAAAAATTTTCATTGCACTTTTTTACACTAACACCTTTTCAGTACACGATTAACTAACACCTTTTTTAGTACACCATTAACCAACATCATTTTTAGTACGTTAACACCTTTTTAGTACATCGTTAACTAACACCTTTTCAGTACATCGTTAACTAACACCTTTTTAGTACATCGTTAACTAACACCTTTTTAGTACATCGTTAACTAACACCTTTTTAGTACATCGTTAACTAACACCTTTTTAGTACATCGTTAACTAACACCTTTTTAGTACATCGTTAACTAACACCTTTTTAGTACATCGTTAACTAACACCTTTTTTAGTACACTATTAACCAACATCATTTTTAGTACGTTAACACCTTTTTAGTACATCGTTAACTAACACCTTTTCAGTACATCGTTAACTAACACCTTTTCAGTACATCGTTAACTAACACCTTTTTAGTACATCGTTAACTAACACCTTTTTAGTACATCGTTAACTAACACCTTTTTAGTACATCGTTAACTAACACCTTTTTAGTACATCGTTAACTAACACCTTTTTAGTACATCGTTAACTAACACCTTTTTAGTACATCGTTAACTAACACCTTTTTAGTACATCGTTAACTAACACCTTTTTTAGTACACTATTAACCAACATCATTTTTAGTACGTTAACACCTTTTTAGTACATCGTTAACTAACACCTTTTTAGTACATCGTTAACTAACACCTTTTTAGTACATCGTTAACTAACACCTTTTTCAGTACACCATTAACCAACATCATTTTTAGTACGTTAACACCTTTTTAGTGCATCGTTAACTAACACCTTTTTAGTACATCGTTAACACCTTTTTAGTACATCGTTAACACCTTTTTAGTACATCGTTAACACCTTTTTAGTACATCGTTAACTAACACCTTTTTAGTACATCGTTAACTAACACCTTTTTAGTACATCGTTAACTAACACCTTTTTAGTACATCGTTAACTAACACCTTTTTTAGTACACTATTAACTAAAACCTTTTTAGTACACTATTAACTAACACCTTTTTAGTACACTATTAACTAAAACCTTTTTAGTACACTATTAACTAAAACCTTTTTAGTACACTATTAACTAAAACCTTTTTAGTACACTATTAACTAAAACCTTTTTAGTACACTATTAACTAAAACCTTTTTAGTACACTATTAACTAACCCCTTTTTTAGTACACTATTAACTAAAACCTTTTTAGTACACTATTAACTAAAACCTTTTTAGTACACTATTAACTAACCCCTTTTTTTAGTACACTATTAACTAAAACCTTTTTAGTACACTATTAACTAAAACCTTTTTAGTACACTATTAACTAACCCCTTTTTAGTACACTATTAACTAACCCCTTTTTTAGTACACTATTAACTAACCCCTTTTTTAGTACACTATTAACACCTTTTTTAGTACACTATTAACTAACACCTTTTTTAGTACATTGTTAATTAACACCTTTTTTAGTACATTGTTAATTAACACCTTTTTTAGTACATTGTTAATTAACACCTTTTTTAGTACATTGTTAATTAACACCTTTTTTAGTACACCGTTAACTAACACCTTTTTTAGTACACCGTTAACAAACACCTTTTTTGTACAATGTAAACTGATCCCTTTTTAGTATATCATTAAGTAACCCCTTTTTTAGTACAGCATTAAGTAACACTTTTTTTTAGTACATCATTAACTAGCACCTTTTTAGTACATCATTAACTAACACCTTTTTTGGTACTTTGTTAGATTGGGACCCGTACTAAAAGTTCATCAGCGTCGGTGCTTTCCGACGTTTTACGTAAAATACCAGAAAGCCCCGAAGCAGTTATTCAATGAAACTGCGAGAAAATGATTAACTGATTTAAAATTAAAAAAAAACAACACTTAATTAACTTTCTAATTTAAACACTTATTTGAATCACTGTTATTTCTTTGTTAAAACTTTTTAATTTAAACACTTATTTTTCTGTTAAAATAGTTAATAATAATTTTTTGCTCTAATTTTTTGCTTGTTTTTTCATGCTTGTAAATCCTGCCTCGTTTTTTATTTGGGATGTAGGTAAATCAATGGATTTTTCATTCGGCACTGTCCGGCGTTTTACGTAAACATCCGGAAAGTACCAACGACGAGGCTCTTTTAGCACGGGTCCTAATGTAAAAAAGCACCCGTTTTAGTACACCATTAACTAACACCTTTTTTAGTACATTAACAACACCATTTTTAGTACACCGCCGACAAAATATTGAAAATAGACATTCAAATATGAGATTTAAATAAAGTTATATCTTAAAACCAAAAAAGAATTTTAGCAAATCTTAAAATATTTGAAAGATTTTTTCTAAATATTTTCTTATATTCTTACGCTTAAAATGTCATCCCCACCTATACTGACAAGATGATTTGATGCCCGCATCTATAATTTGACAAAATAGGAAAACCTAAAAAATCTGAAAGAAAGTACATTTTAACTATTGTAAAGGAGTTGGAGCTGGAGTAGCTCCTTTTTTTAAAATGGGGAGCGTGAGGGTATCCAGTTCCAATTTTTAGTGTGTGAGCTGGAGCAGATTCAATAGTAATGGAGCGTATAAAGCCCTGTTTGGTAGATAGACAAACATGTGAAGAAAGATAGAGTTGAGAGAAGACAGTTTGGGACATGTTGATCCCCTCTGATTGGTTGATGTTGTATAATCCTATCTCCCCCCCCCCTCCTTCTGTGGTAGAAGTAACCACTTTACATTTTGGCACTGGAACATGGATAACAATCAATAACCTAATAATTATAGAGAGGAGGAAGGGATAAGAGTCAGATGACAATTCAAGCAGCGAACAGGAAAAAGGATTGAAACATGTGGTGGAATGAAAATAGTAAGAGTGGTAATTAAAAGTTTGTTTTGGTCGAACAGCTGTGTAAGCTGTTTCAGCTTAAAGACAATTGGAGTGATTGATTCACCCCCCCCCCTCCTACAAAATCAATGGATTGGCACATATCGCATGATAACAGCGTAATAAAGTCAGGAGATTGCTCGGATTATGTGAGAAAATACCATTCATCTCAGGCAAATAGAGATAGATGGAAAGAGTAAATAAACATATTGTAATGACAAACGAGAACAGACGTAACTTGAGAAAGCTTTATTCGGCATACAATGTCGGTACAATATTATTGCTGCCACTTATATTGTTTAGTAAAAGCAGGAGAGTTCTCCAAAGGGGAGATAATTCAAAATAGGGAAAGTTATTCGTAATTATTCATTACACATATAAAGAGAGAATGAAGGAAATAAAAAACAACCCATCAAGTAGTGAACTAGAAATTGCAGATAAATACTGTTTAAATTAACCCTAACTCCCCAATTGACTAATGCATCATACCCAAAACAAATCTTTGGATACATCATTCAAGAAACCTAAAGATAGACCTTGTCTATCTGACTCTCCCCATTGTTACCACTCCACTATATTGCATCATATTCGTTGTTTCGTTCTATCGTCTTATTGGAAGGCTTGTATTTCTATGTTTACTGTTTGATTGTTTATTAGTCATAAAGACATATATAAAATTATTAGTTATATACAGACATATATACAAGTATAGGGTGGGCAAAAATAAGGGTCCTATTTTTAAAAATTCATAACTTTTATTTATTGATTTTTTTTTTTTTTTTTTTTTTTTTTAGAATAAGTAAAGGACCCCTTCCGAAGCAAGCATGAGCCGTATTAGCCCTAAGGAACGTACCCTCATTTAGAAAACATTATTTTTGCTTAAAAAACTCAAAACAGTGTAAAAAACAATACTTTAGTTTTTGTAAGTTTTAAGAAGTGTTTTTCGGCTAAAATTTGTTTTGTTTATTTCAAAAAATCTCGGAAGGGTCAGTCTACACACACATAAAGTTTTGTGAGTTTAACTTTTATTTTGTGGAAGTTATTCAAATTCAAGTTATTCAAATTTAAAGATAGGACCCTTATTTTGGCCCACCCTGTATTAGTTACATAAAGACATATATACAAGTATTAGTTATATAAAGACATATATAAAAGTATTAGTTACATAAAGACATATATAAAATTATTAGTAATATAAAGACATATATAAAAGTATTAGTTATATAAAGACATATATGAAAGTATTAGTTATATAAAGACATATATAAAATTATTAGTTATATAAAGACATATATAAAATTATTAGTTATATAAAGATTTTTATAAAATTATTAGTTATATAAAGACTTTTATAAAATTATTAGTTATATCAAGACATATATAAAAGTATTAGTTACATAAAGACATATATAAAATTATTAGTTACATAAAGACATAAAAGTATTAGTTATATAAAGACATATATAAAATTATTAGTTATATAAAGACATATATAAAATTATTAGTTATATAAAGATTTTTATAAAATTATTAGTTATATAAAGACTTTTATAAAATTATTAGTTATATAAAGACTTTTATAAAATTATTAGTTATGTAAAGACATATGTAAGATTATTAGTTATATAAAGACATATATAAAAGTATTAGTTATATAAAGACATATATAAAAGTATTAGTTATATAGACATATATAAAAGTATTAGTTATATAAAGACATATATAAGAGTATTATATAAAGACATATATAAAAGTATTAGTTACATGAAGACATATAAAAGATTATTATTTATATAAAGACATATATAAAAGTATTAGTTATATAAAGACATATCAAATTATTAGTTACATAAAGACATATATAAAAGTATTAGTTATATAAAGACATATCAAATTATTAGTTATATAAAGACATATATAAGATTATTAGTTATATAAAGACATATATAAGATTATTAGTTATATAAAGACATATATAAGATTATTAGTTATATAAAGACATATATAAGATTATTAGTTATATAAAGACATATATAAAAGTATTAGTTACATAAAGACATATATAAAATTATTAGTTACATAAAGACATAAAAGTATTAGTTATATAAAGACATATATAAAATTATTAGTTATATAAAGACATATGTAAGATGTTTAGCTATATAAAGAAATATATAAAATTATTAGTTATATAAAGAAATATATAAAATTATTAGTTATATAAAGAAATATATAAAATTATTAGTTATATAAAGAAATATATAAAAGTATTAGTTATATAAAGAAATATATAAAAGTATTAGTTATATAAAGAAATATATAAAAGTATTAGTTATATAAAGACACATATATATAAAAGTATTAGTTACATAAAGACATATATAAAAGTATTAGTTATATAAAGACATATAAAAGATTATTATATAAAGACATATGTAAGATTATTATTTATATAAAGACATATGTAAGATTATTATTTATATAAAGACATATGTAAGATTATTATTTATATAAAGACATATGTAAGATTATTATTTATATAAAGACATATGTAAGATTATTATTTATATAAAGACATATGTAAGATTATTATTTATATAAAGACATATGTAAGATTATTATTTATATAAAGACATATGTAAGATTATTATTTATATAAAGACATATGTAAGATTATTAGTTATATAAAGACATATGTAAGATTATTAGTTATATAAAGACATATATACAAGTATTAGTTACATAAAGACATATATACAAGTATTTGTTACATAAAGACATATAAAAGATTATCATTTATATAAAGACATATAAAATTCCTAATTGGCTGTTTTGTTTGTCCTGCTGTTAAATGATGTCTTGACCTATCAGATAAGTCTCTTGTTTCTTTTTACTGTATTCTGTTTTATATTTAATGTCGTCCGCGTGCGCTAATATTCAGGCATCCATACTGCTTTGACATATTGGTGGGGAAATTTCTTTTTCCCAAGCTAGAAGTTGTCAAGGCTATATGACATTGTGTATATATATATATATATATATATATATATATATATATATATATATGTGTGTGTGTTTATGCATGTGTACATTTTTTTTATCTATATATGTTTCATTAAAAATTTAAATGAGATTACCGAATAAAATAAGAAATACCTAAAGAAGCTGAATAAATAAATATGAGCAAAACTTCTAATGTTAAACATTTTTCAAGTCAAAATCCCTGAGGCTTTCTAAGCTTAGTAAAGATTTCTTAAGACGTTTATTTGTGTATAATACAACCCTCTATTTTTTTATTTTTTATTTCACTTCAATTTTCCTTAAAAATGTATTATAAATACAGTGTCTGTAACCAAACAGATTTGAACCATTAAATTTGTATTTATATGTAATTCTCAGAAATAAGAAAATTTGGACCAATCATCAGTCCCTTAAAATCTTTGTTCACAATTTTTTTCCAAAGTATTTCTTCATATTATTATCAACTAGCTGTACCTACCCGGTGTTACCCGGGAATCTTTGTACTTCCATTTTTGCTTCATGATGTCTTTTTAACTATGGCTGTTTTTCTTTGGTTGTATTTTTTATGAAATTATTTATTTTAAATGGGATTTTGAATTTAAATTTAATTCTTACGCTATATTTTCTTCATTAAATTATTGATTGAACCAAATTGTAATAAAAAATGTAACTAATTTTGTTAAAGTAGTGTTTTAATCTCTATAAAATTATTGGGTGTAAATAGCTTCCAAAATATTTAATCTTTTAATACATGAGGATTTGCTAAGAAATTTAAAACCAATAATCAATTTCTATTCGGCAATTTAAATCCTTCCAAATTTCTTTCAAATTTTAAAGGGTCACAAAGTAATTCTTTTTCTTTTTTAAACTATTAAGAAATGATAGAAATGGGGAATTTCTTCACAAATGAACCGAAATGCATTCTGGTAGATTTAATTTTTGATTAAGATTTTTTAAATTGTTTTGTTTTATGCTCTTGCATATTTTATTTCAATAAATATTCGATGAATAGTAAATAAAAAAAATCTAATATCTAAGTCACGTAGATGCAAGTAACATACATACACAAATTTATTAATATAGAGATTAAGCACTAAAATTTGTGATTATCTAAAATATAAATCTTTTTGATAACTTGTTTACCTTTTAGAAGGCAGTTTCATTTTCAATTCCTTGTAAAATGTGCCCTGAGTATAGATGAGTGCTTCCTGTTCTGGCACTAAGCCACCCCACTCCACCTCACCCCTCAATCTATGATATGGAACTACCATGAGGTGATTACTCTTTTTGTAAACAAACAAATTCATCATTTTTTTCTACTCACCCCAAAAAGAGAATTATCCAATTTTAATGAACATTTTCATCATTTATTCAATAAATTAAATATTTTATAAGAAAAAACATTTTTCAAATTTAAAATCAGTGATTTTCGACAGAATTTAAGTATGGCTCAGATTAATGCATATGCACTGTAGAATTATAAAAAAAAATGTGTTGTTTTTATGGATGCTGTCTTTGTTATCAGCAGCAAACTTTGCTACTCATTGTACATTATTGCAATAAATAATCGATAATATAATATTATTTAATAAAGAAACAGAAAGTTTTAAAAAATCAACAGGTTTACTTTAAAATTAAAAGCCAAACAATAATTAAAGTAAAGAAAATCCCGGCCAACGCCAGGTAGGTGCAGCTACTATTTTATATGGAATACAAGTTTTCAAATTTAACATCATACAAATTTTTTAAAATATGCCCCAGATTTATGCACATCTTCAGTAACAACTTTTTTACTATGCTGTTACTGTGAAATTTCTTTCTCTACCTTTTGGTTGCGATGAAAGTGTAGTATCTGTTCCGATGGATACTATACTCCTTAGACCGGTACCGTCTTGGCTTTCGGGCCTTGATTCCACCAATCTTAGGGATTCTTCTGCGTAGTCCTAGGAGGTTCACCCTCCCAGGCTTTGCCTTCTCACCGTTTGAGAAAGGGTTAGTTTATTGCTAATCGCCTGAAACGCCCCTACTGGGGAATGCCGACGGGGTTCCCCAGGCATTTTTTGTAGGCCAGAATGCTCATCCTCTAGGGTGCTAGCTTTTCAATCCCACTTTCCATCTTGTGTCACATCTTATCGCTGTGAGATGGAGATAAACTAAAAGCAACTCTAGTTTTTTCTTCAGCCGACTCCCCCACCTTTCCAAGTATCAAACGCTCAATAAGAATCCAATATTCTCTGAAGATTTTGCATCATAATAATAAATATTGTTACAAAAACAAATAAATAACTCATAACTGTTTTGCTTAACTGTGGCTTTATACTCAAAAACCTTGTTCAAAACCACAATAATATTTAATTCTAGAAATAATGTTAGTATTTATGTATATCATAATCCCCCCTCCCAAAAAATGATAATGTTTATAAAAAAGGGGTTTAAAAACCAAGGAAATATGGTTATTTCATATACTTTGTCTGAAAGTTAAAAGATGTGAAGTTCTGGTAGTTTTGATGCTTAGAAAGAGTGAAAGAGAATATACCAATAAAACAATTATTCATGCTACACTTTGTGGCTTATGAACCTACAACAAAATAAAAACTAATAATTTCCTCTCTGAATATTTAGGGAATTATTCTTTCTAAACTAACCAATATGTTCATATTTTTAAAGAAGGTTGGCTCCCTCTACCGTGCTAGTAAACTCCTCACACCTAACATTATCCTGTATCTCTACAAAGCCACTATCCGCCCATGCATGGAGTATTGTTGTCACATCTGGGCTGGTGCATCATCTACTAGTCTCTCCCTCCTTGACAAGGTCCAAAAAAGAATCGCCAAACTAATAGATCCTTCACTGTCAACCAAGCTCCAGTCCCTGTCCCATCGCCGCAATGTAGCATCTTTGTGCTTGTTTTACAAATACTTCAATGGATTATGCTCCGATGAATTGGCTACTCTGGTGCCCCCTCGACATAAATTCACTAGACTAACTCGACAATAAACTAAATCTCATTCGTTCACTGTGGAGGTCCTCAGATGTCTGAGAGCCTTCTACTCAAATAGCTTGTTTCCTCGTGCTGCTGGTCTCTGGAACTCCCTCCCTGCCTCCTGTTTCCCCGATAGTACAGACATGCAGAGATTTAAAACTAATGTAAACAGACATCTCGCTGCGCAGATCCCAATTTAGGTTGAAACCCCCCCCCCCCCCCCAACCTTCTCTCCTATTCTTTTTTCTCAGTAGCCCCTTACGTCTATAGTGGTGGCCTGCCTTGTTTGGGGTGAACTATGTTAAAAAAAAAAAAAATTTTTAAATAAGAATTTTCCAATTTTAATGAACATGTTCAGTATTTATTCAATGATTTAGATATTTTATGAGAAATAACATTTTTCAAATTTAACATTATAACGATTATCAAACGAGTGTTTGGGCCAGATTAATGAACATATGTACTTTGGGGGTTGCTTTAGGGACGAGAAAGAAGTCTAAAAATCTGCACTTTTTATTAAGGGCCCATTTTACAATGAATTAATGCTGAAAATAAGACCCCCATCTCAACTCTCTAAAAGATAATCAGTTTTTTTTTCATAACATACGTTTATATGCATCAATCTGAGTCTTCAATGATGTTAGCCTGGTATCATAAAGTGTTTCTGGCTTTTTCGACATCATACTCCTTTGGCCAATTTACTAAACTTAAATTGATCAAAAACAAGCTCTTAGTGACAATGTACTATAATTTGTTCAAAAATGTTGTTCTTTTACTTTTCAGTGGCAGTTTTGGTTTGTTAGAGTTTGGCTTTATGCAATCAGCCAATAAAAGAGCTCAATTTGAATTCTCTTTCTGTATCACATTATTGGAAGGAGGCTTCCTGTTTTCCCAGAGATTATTACCTATAGTAAACAGAAGAAATATCTTTTTTAAATGGCTAAAACAAGATTTTAGAAGATAGGTGATTGGAATAATCACCTAAGTTCCACCACAAATTCTGTTGTTTTATAAATGTTCAAAGGTTTATCATAAATTCGAAATCAATATCATCTGTGGTAAATATTTCCAATTATAGAAAGGCTAAATCAACCGAAGCAATATCTGCTTCTTCTGATTTGTGGATCATCCGAAATCACCCAGATCTAAATATGGAGATGTTATCGCAGAAAGCATAAGAGTCGTTAGGATGAGAGATGATAATCATTTGATGGACTTGACGAAATTTTTTTATTCGAATGCAAGCCAAAAAGAAACAATTATCCAAGTCTTCATATTAACCTTCTATGGTCTTATTCGTTTCTGATAGATGATGGTTATTCAAAAGTCGTTCCTAATAAGTGTATGTTTCTTTGTGAGAACCTGATTTAGCTTTCATTATTAAAAAAATAAATGGAGCACCCAGAGCTAGCCCTACCTACCTTCAACCCTCCCCAACTGGGGTAGAGCCAAGCCTGGTGTTGAGAGGAAGCAATGGTTTTAGTAGAGAATGACTTAAGATCGACCTTAACTAAGGGACCAAGGAGTTCCAAATATTGGTAATTTCGGAATGCCCCCTCTGTCACTGGCAGAAGAAAAGGCAACGGCAACATCTCAATAAAGGGTCCTTTCTTCAAATTCGATGATTTCTTTGGCATTACAGGTACCACCCAACAAAAAAAAACGTTTTGGATGCAATGGATGGTTATCATTCAATCTCTCTAGATGAGGAATCTCAGCCACTTACAACTTTCATCACAGAGTGGAGCTGTTTCATGTATCTCCGGACGCCTTAGAGATACTTAGCCTCCACTGGTGCCTATACATGTAGATATGATGAGATCATTAAAAACATTCCTCACAAAGTAAAAGTTGTTGATGATACGCTACTTTTTGACAACAGTATAGAAGATGCCTTCTATCATACATTTGACTACCTATCACTTTGTGCAAAAAACGGAATTGTCCTTAACCAATATAAATTCCAATTTTACCAAGATGTGGTTCAGATACATGAAAGGCCTTCAAATAACATCATCATGGGTAGCCCTTTCCAAAAATTTATTTAATGCAATTGCCAACTTTCCTATCCTAAAGAATATAACTGATGCAAGGTCTTGGGTTGGATTAGTTAACCAAGTAGCATGGGCACATTCCCTAAGCCCCATAATGTCTCCCTTTCGAGACCTTGTGAAAGAAAATTCACACTTCATTTGAAATCAAGATCTCAAGAATGCATTTTTCACATCCAGCCAAATCATTGTGAATTTGGTAAAGAAGTGTGTTACAACTTGATATTAACAGGGCAACCTGCTTTGCCCCAGACTGGAGTAAAGAAGGCATGGGTTTCCTGCTATTACGGAAGCACTGATATGTTCCACCAAGAAAGCACCAGTATGTTGCACTGAGGACTGGCACATCATATTTGCAGGCAGCAGATTTTGCACAGATGCAGAGCGCCGATACATGCACATTGAAGGTGAAGCAGCAGCAGTTGCCTGAGCATTAGATAAATGCTGTATATTCATTATGGGCTGCACTAACGTTATAATAGTAACAGACCACCAGCCCTAAATAGGAGTATTTGGTGACAAAAACTTTAGCAAGATACGTAACTAATGCCTGAGTGATTTCTCTTTAAGTTAAAGAGAAATCACTCAGGTATTTTTTTACGATCTAGCACTGCCCAAGAAAGTTGCATCAGGGTTCCAATGCCGTCTCCCGCAATCCAGTCTCCACAATGAGTGTGCTTAGATCCCTATCCTCCACTTGGCCTTCCTCTGAAGACATTCATCTCTCAGACAAAGTAGATACCATGATGGAGTTATCAACCCATGAATGATTATAGAGATAATGATACAATTCTGTCAACTGATCACGTATGTGCATCAGGCCGAAATGATCCGTGTTACACAACTCTGATACACACAATACAAGTAGGTTTTTTCATCCAGACGTTCACTTATTGAACCGGTAATCCATAACTTCTAGGAGGTACGCCATCGACTCGGTACCGACAGAGGCTTAGCACTAATGGATGGGAGAATTGTGGTACCCAAATCTCTCAGAGGAAAAGTTACTATACTATTTACACTCAGCCCACCAGGGTGTGGTTGGCATGAAAGCTTGTGCCAATGAATCGATATATTGGCCCAGTATGATTTTATCCATACGCAACTTCAGAGCCAATTGCCTCGTATGCACAAGCATTGCCCTAAGTCTGCCTCGTAAACTACTCGTATTAACCCCAGCTCCAGATTAGCCCTTCCAGTAGATGGTGATCAACCTTTTTTACGTCGGACACATTGCATACCTTGTCTGTGCAGACAGACTCACTGGCTGGATTATTTTGTACCATCTAAAACCAGATCATGCCATCACCTCAAAACTAATATCTATTTGTCTGAGACTATTCCACACATATGGCACCCCAGAAGAACTAAGTAGTGATGGTGGCCCATCTTTTAATTCCAACATGTTTCAGCAGTTTCTCAAGACATGGTGTGTGAAGCACAGACAGTCCTCAGTGACATACCCTCAATCTAATGGTCGAGCAGAGCTTGCTGTAAAAACAGCAAAGAGTATAATTCATGGCAATACAGATCCTAAGGGCTCGTTGAATAATGATAGTGTCATCCGAGCCATCCTGCAATATTGCAACACCCCTATCCAAGGCATTGGTCTATCTCCAGCACAAATCTTGCTCCACCGCTGACTTTGTGACTTCATACCATCCCAATCTGCACTATATGAGCTACATGTAAAATGGATAGCTGCAGCTAGGAACTGTGAGATAAGCTTATATCAACGTGACACTCACTTCACTGAGCGGTACAACCACATAGCGCATACTCTATGTTCATTCCGAGAAGGAGGAAGAGTATCAATACAACGCGCGAATAATCGTGTTGTGGAAACCTCCCTAACTGTCAGTATCGGATCAGGATTGATGGGTCAGGCAGAATCACTTTGCGAAACCGCAGATTCTTTGGAAAACTTGCAGCACCTGTAAATGTACGGATTCTAGACATAAGGTTTAGTATCATTATATCTTGATTTTAATCTTCATAAAGGGACATAAAAGTGGTGCAAAACTGTTCTGCTCAAGGAATTAATTTTACCCGTCCTGGGACGAGTATTCTTCTAGTTTCCTATAAAATATATAATTTATTGAATAATTGCTGAAAATTTCATTAAAACTTAATAACTTTCTGATCTTCAGTGATAAAAAAAACTTAATACATTCATTTGTATACAAAAAATGCTCTCCGAGTGAGGAGTCCCTTATCATAGATGAGTGTGTAAGATCGATATTATTTTGCATTATGGTCTGTACGTATCATCTATTTATTTAAATTTTAGCCGGAAAAATTTCGCTCGATAAGGGAATTTTCCTTAATTCTATAACGCTATTTTTAACAGGAGAAACAAAACACAAGGATGAAATAATTGGAAAGAGTATATTAACACAGATGCAAGGGTCAGGTATTTAACAAATACATTTATTGTAGCAACGAAAGAAATGACGAAATAAACAAATAAAACAATCCAATACAAAGTTATGATAAAGTCTTCTCTCCAGTCAGTTCAAACAACAACGAAGTTCACTTATTTCTTCGTCCTTTCCATTGAATTCGAACAATAATAAGGTTCAATATGAAATAATTATAGTGTTCCTTTCAGTAAATTCACACGACAATAAAGTTCACTTACCTCCAATTTTCCAGTGAATTCAAATCATAATAAAAGTCACTTAATTGTACAAATGTCCTGTTCATGCCAACAAATTATCGTTCTTTTCTTACGATATCTTTCTTTTTTCATCAGATCACCGAATGTTAAATCATTAAACCATTTTATCCTATATATCTCTCAATATCCCTATCAGAAATTCAAGATCTTGTGCACGACATTTTTTGCGATGCCCAAAAGTCTTTGACCTTTTGTCACATTCATCCGATACTTTTACGCTCAATGTACTGTGTCTTACCGGTCTGGCATTCTCTGCATAACCACGTCCTATCCAAACATTGACCGCTCAACCCTCTCCGTCTTCTTGGTTCGGCGTTATCTCTCGACTATGTCTATAATTCGGCGCGATCCCCCAAGTGTCATCTGCCAGCTTCCAATTTCTCTTTCTTTTTCTATTTCGTTTTCATCCACCTTATAAGATCACCCACTCGCTTTTTCTCTTTGTAACATTAGACTATCGCTTTCCTTTCCCCTAAGTTCCAGGTAATCAACAATGAAGAGAAAAAAGGAAGTAAACAACCGGCCAATAAACAGCAAGGCCACACCCCCTGCTATTCTTTCTCTTCTCTCTCTCTCTCTCTCTCTCTCTCTCTCTCTCTCTCTCTCTCTCTCTCTCTCTCTCTCTCTCATACAAACGCATGTACACATTAAGCTACGGAGAACAAATTATAAAAAGAAAGCTTTACAAAAAACAATTAATATATATTCTTAACACCTTTATCTCAAGATGAATTAATATTTTTGATGCAGCCCATTAATTCTTTGAGCTTCTATGGGCAACTCAACATTATTATACAACAGCAAATACACAAGAAATTCAAATCCTCTAAAATTTTGAAACTCCTAAAATAAATTAAACTATTGCCACTTTTATAGATTTTAAAAATATATTATCTTTTAAAATGTCTAAAAAAAACCCAATCTTTTTGACATTTATATTATACTCGGGTATTGCCCGTGTGGAGATATATTGCTGGTCAAATATAGCTATGTTTACAATTTTTGCCTAGAAAGAAAAGTTAAAAATAACATTTTTAATATGAGGTCAAGTAATAAATAAAAACTGTCAGCTGTGTTATCTTAAAAAAAAAACCCTACTTGTTGATATCTGTAAAACGGCAAATGGCTATAACAAATCGAAATATTTAATTATTTTAAGTCTTAAAAATAGCAATAAAAATAATTATTTAATTGTTTAAATTTTTTTTCTATACATTCTTCATCGAGATATTCTTTGTTTAATTTTATGTTTGTTTCATGTAACGAAGGAAATATATTTTTTTTAAATGAATTTCGTTTCTTTATGTTCTGATATATTTATGGATCTACTGATAATTACCTCTAGTAATCCAAAATGGAATCAAAGGAAATGTCGATGGTATCTTTAGATTCCTCGAAAAATTTAATCCTTGTTGAAACTTATTTGAATATTTGAACTGTTAACATATCGATTTCCATAACACACAAACAAACATTGACTTATATATATATATATATATAAGATTGAATACCCATCCCAGGAAGGATTTATAATATTAGGAAAGCCTTGCTTGAACCGTGTGATATTTCAGATCACCAAATAATTCAATGCACATTTGTTAATACTGCTGTAGGGCAACTTGAATGAAAACAGAACATACACACAAGTGGATATTTGAGCTGAGAAGGAGAGTATTAACTTCAACTGCTTCCTATTAGTTTTCCATCATACTGGTTTTCTCTTTCATTTTACAGTTGGTTAAACACGATAGCTGAATAGTGATAGCAGTAAATTGGTACAAAATTTGATGTTTTTTATTGCACACATACACACACACACACACACACACACTTCCACCTCCCCTGTCCCACACAGTTTCATTTCTTCGTTTTGTGCCGTGATTGCGTGTAGAAGTAGAAAGCAAGAAAAATCAAAATTCTGATAATTCTCAAAAAGACAAAACCAATTCAGATTTTAATTGGCTCATTAAAATACTGCTCACTTGTCGGCTCAATTGGTCCGTATTTTTAGTAGACAATCAACTATATTTTTTCTTCTTGATTTCCTCCACTACACATGATGTTGCTCTATCAAAAACAGTAACAAATTATTGGCTTACTCTGATTTCATCATCTACAATTCATTTACTTGATAGAATTACTTAAAAAAAGCTTAGAGATTGAACATTGGCTGATTGGCCGATGCTTGATCTCACAAACTGACTCATTGAAGATTTCAAGTTTGAGATTAGGTTGTATCATCTTTCTTTTTTCACTTGTTTAATATTCATTAATCACTTAATCAAACCAGTTTGAACCACTGCTGAACAGCATTCCCTGACTCACTTTCAACTAACATGGTGTGAAGTCACTCGAAATGACAGGGTGGATTTTGTGGCATATCAATCTTAATGGGTCATTATTTTTTTTTTTATCTTTAACATTTAAAGTATAAAGGTGAATCTCTGAAGATGGTTGTAACTATTTTCAATAAATAAGTGAATTTAAGCTATAAAAATCTATTATGTTTTTGATTATACAATAGATCAAATTAAGTACAGATCCGT
The DNA here is from genome assembly GCA_963556195.1 of Sepiola atlantica. Classification (NCBI taxonomy): domain Eukaryota; kingdom Metazoa; phylum Mollusca; class Cephalopoda; order Sepiida; family Sepiolidae; genus Sepiola; species Sepiola atlantica. Next base: position 103,081,734 of record OY744515.1, on the reverse strand, counting down.
GCCTATGTGAACATGCGTAAAAATTGATCACAATTAATAGATCAAAGTGTAGTATCTGTTCCGATGGATACTGCACCCCATACTGGTGTTGTCTTGGCCTTCGGGTCTTGATTTACGCCGGTCAATGGGTCTGTCCTGTGCAGTTCTGGGAGGTCCATCTTCCCAGGCTTTGCCTCCCCTCTTTATTGCTTACTGCCTGAGGCGCCCCTACCGGGGAATGCCAACGGGGCTGCCCAGGCAATTTTTAAACCCCACTTTCCCGACCCGACCTTGGGTCACATCTTACTTGTGGGAGTAAGATAAAAACTGGCCTTGTGCCTAACTCCTGGAGAGGAGTAAATCAATACTCTGTGTTATTTATTTGTATATATATATATATATATATATATATATATATTCGTTTTTTTTACTTACAAACTTTTGTATACAAAAGTTCGTTAGTAAAAAAAAATCTGCCAGACGAAATTCATTTCAAGTATATAGGGGAATTGAGAAAGCAAATAGTAAGTCAGACATCCTCCGCTTTCAATCTATTTCCATAATGAGATGTGTTGTTTTTGTTCTTTTTGCTTTCTATACATATTTATACGTTTTTTCTTTTCCTTTTTTTCTTTTTTTAAACTTTCCAGTTTGAAACGTTTTCTTTTCTTTGCTATTTCTTTGTTCAACTTGACCGATTCAGATGTTATTTTATATGATTATAAGTGTGCACACTGGTGATGGATGATTTTACTTTTCGTCATTTTTGATGGACGGTGTGCACTCGTAACATGAAATATCGCAATTTATATTTTATTATAGTTGAGGTGCTTTCACAGATTAGGACCCATGCCAACTTTGACCGCATCGTTAGGGTTAGGGTCAAAGTTAGCATGGGTCCTAATCTGTGAAAGTACCATAGTTGATTCACAGATAAATTGTAAAGTAATATTTGGTTTTGAATTTGTTATAGTTATTTCAGATTATTTGCACTGTAATGTTATATTCAAGTTTGTTGATAATCGCTTCAGTTTATTTCAGAGAAGTGGATACAAATATTTTTTACTTACGTTTATTCGTTGATAGCTACACTAATATGTACACTGTATACTAACCAAGTCTGGATTTAATTCTTCTCATAGAGAGAATGATCTTGGGATCATGACAATACAAATGTATTGTCTGGTTTATATCAATAGACTTGGCAGAGCAACTATGTAGTACTACTATGGTACACACATGTACTACTGTACTGGAGAATGGAAAGGGTTGGTAGGTTGAAGGGGTAGAGGTTTTAGTAATCTATTAATTCCTTCCTGACATTTTAATATTGTGACGTAATCCCAAAATTAGTTTTTAATTTAAATATATAGCCTTAAACAATGTAAGATATTATTGAGCAAAGATGTATTTTTTTTTATATATTATTTGTCTCCCAGCTTGAGAGATAGTAAAATAAAAAGAGATATCGTTGAGCGGGTATATATATATTTTTTTTCCTTTGAAAAACTTTCTTTATTCGCCGGCTTATCATAGAAGGGAAAACACAAGACGAAACAACCATTTGAATCTTAGCAACATGATTAAAACCTACCTGGAAATCGCAAGAAATTTGCTCATTAGTTGAAGATAATCTTACAAGATGTGAACACCTGAAACAAAATTATTCGCAAGACAAGGGATTTGATAACCCCATGCTAGAATCCTGTTAGAACATGTAATATCCAAGAAAGAGAAAAACAAAAAAGAGAAAGATAAAATATAGAAGAAGAAAAAAAGAAAGGATATTTTGGGAAAGAAAAAAGGAGAAAAGAAAACAAATATAAAAATGGATAGACAAAAGTAACATTATAAGGATTATTCTGATTACCGTTCTCATTTTTTAAAATTATTTGTTTGTTTGGGCATCTCCCCTTTAACTATCTTCTCAATTCAACTGTTTAAAAAAAAATAAAAAAAATCTTAGTACAGTATCGATATTCAGATCAAATTCTGTTAAATATTTCATTTGACAACTCCCAAAAGTGCCCCCTCAATTTCTCCCTCCTACCACTTTCTCTGAATTCATCCAACCTACTCTTAAACTGATCCACGCTATTGCTGTTCTTAATCTGATCTGGCAACTTATTCCAAAAACATATTACTCTGTGAACAAAAAAAACCTAACTGATTAACAGATCTAGTTTTTGAAAATTGCCTTGACAATAAACTTCCAGATCTAGGAGAAATACTAAGAAAATGCCAACCATAGTTAGAAATGCCATTTATTATCTTGAAAGTCTCAATCATATCACATCTCATTCTTCTCTCCAGCAAAGTAGTCAATCCCAATTTGTCCAATCTCTCCCTATAACTGCACTCCTTTACTTTACTTATTAATTTTGTCACCCTTCTTTGTACGCCTTCCCGTTTCAATATTACATTCCAATTTCCATATCTAGTCGCTGGAGCCCAGGCCTGGGTGCAGTATTCTATATGAGGTCTTATTAGAGCTTTTTATATCCTTGAATATATATCTTGGATGTTATTCTAACAACGTTTCGGTTTATGTAACCTCTGACCTTCTTCATGTGTGTTTTCCACAGACAAAGCTTGCTCTCATTCAATCAGCCATGACTGGGTAGAAGTCTTGAGTAATTCGTAATTAGATTTTTAGTATCGCCCATACTGAGGATTGAACCTTCAACCTCTAGAAAACTGTTATTTAGACCTGATTATTACTCATCACTTATATCCATTGTGCCATAGGTCATTGTCATTTTTTTATAATATGGTTTAAGTAAAAATAAGTTGTTTGTGATTAATGCTGAAACCCATTTTAACTGAAAATATTGAGAAAAAAGGGGGGGGGAAAACTGCATTTGTAATTCTTATATACCCCTTACCGATAAGTGTATGAAATGTCCTTCAGGCATGTATTTTGTCGTTGTGAACCCAGGTTGTTGACAAAATGTTCAAAGACTGATTTTCTTGCCATCATCGTGTGTGTGAAACTTAGGTTGCCTTTCAGCTGTTGATAAAAACCACATGGGTTCTAATATACAGTTTTTTTTTTTTAACAGGATTTATTTAAAACAGAAACAGAAAACAGATTGATTTCTTATGCTTGATAGAGAGCGTGAGATTGTACACGATTGCCTCCACCCTTGCTGGGGCCCGGAGAACGGCGACCTGTCACTTCAGCTTGTTTTAATTGTCAGCCAAACAGTGACCAAGATCCTCTGTCCAGAAGCCCGATGGTTTCATCGATTTCTGTTTTTATGTCACCTCTGACCTTTCGGGTGTCACTCAAACACCCCCTTCGCTATCTAACACACATCCCTTTCCATTTTCTCAAAATATCTTCTTGAAGGTATTTTCCACATTCGTCCCATTTCAACACTTATTCCATTCTATATCTAAAAAACGGGCAAAAACAGGAGAAAAAATTTAACATTCACAGTATTTTTCTTATCGGTCAGCCATCTACTTTTCTGTAAGATACCTCCACTACATACTATCATACATACGTTTCGACACTCTTCCACTTTTCAATTTTGAACTCCAGAAACAACTCTACTTATCCCTCTTCCCCAATGGATCGTTCAATTTATATCCAGAGCCGGCCTCACATGTCTTTTATTTATCTTTCTTCCAAAGAACTCCCATTAACCCGGAGCTGGTGTCATGTACCTTTTTTTACTATCCTTCTTCCAAGGAGCTCCAATTATTTCACTGGTGATACCAGATCAGGCTGCCCTGTGGCTCCCTGAGACGAAATTCACCTACATTGACGTTTTTTTTTTTTTTTTTTTTGTAAAACTTAATTATGTTCTACAAAACCAAAAACAAAAACAACAGCCCCTCTCCCTTTCTCCCTCCCCTTTTTTATTTTTATTTTTCCTACCCTACTCCCGGTCCTGGATATGACCTTAAACTACATCCGATGGTGAGATTCAGCTTACGGACTTTGGGGAATGTGGAGCCTCCTCTTAATTACCATTGCTCCCAGGTCCACCCTGACCCGGAGTGGTAGTACCTGTTAGGGTCCCAACTATGGGTTAAATAGAAACAGATATTAAAAGGGGAAAGAAACAAAAAAGAGAAGAAAACAAGACCAGATTCGGCATTAAATAACCCAAAAAGGGTTGATATGCCGTAAAACAAAACTACCAAACCAAAAACCCTGATTAAACATTTGAAGATATAAAGAACTTGAAGCATAAAAACTTTCACTATAATGACCAGATTCGGCATTAAATAACCCAAAAAGGGTTGATATGCCATAAAACAAAACTACCAAACTACCAATTATTTCAACATTGACCCTCTCCGCACGGCCTAACTATGGCAGAAATGGGAAGTCTTTTCCAATGGTCACATCATCTGCCTCAAGCTACGAAAACAGGTCAAATTTTTACTACCTTACTTCTTTAGACTTAACGATTTAAAATACTCTCGTTTTTTTGTTTGTTGTTTGATTGTTTTTAATTAATTGGCTGACACAATTCAACTGCTTTTTGACCAATTAATAGTCTAATACTTATATTTTTTAAATTTAATTTATATCTATCTCGGGCAACACTGGGGCACAGGTCCTACTAATATATATATTATTTTCATTCTAAAGCCTCTGCTCAATTGATCCTTGCTCTCTTCCCCACGCAAGAGAAAACAAGAAAAGCATAAGAAAACTCGCCACACAGATCACAAAATAAGTCATCTTCTTTTCTGACTTTTTTTCAAAGTTTTAAAAAATAAACGAGTACAACACAAAAAAAACGTATGCGTCAGACTGACAAAATAAAAACAATCGTTTGCAGTGGGAAAAATAAAATAACACAAAATAGCTGATATGGTTGTCCATCATTCGCGCGTGTGTTCACTGTGGTATTAAAAATCTCATTTTTTCTTTCTTTTCTTAGACAGAACAATGTGCATATTCCTTTTGTGTTTGTGTGTCTGTGTGTGTCCATGCATGCATCTTCAAATATTCATGCCGTTATTTTGTTGATAAACATGTATGGAAGTGATTAAAATAAGGTAAAAAATGTATTTAATTTTATTTGTGTTTATTTAAACAAAGCTTCTTTTTTTTTCAAAATATGATTTGTTTGTTTTTTTAAGTTGGAGGGATTAGGTAATTCTAGTGAATTAAGTAGGTTAGAATAAGAGATTTGTATTTATAAGTAAAATGTCAAATAACGAATGAAGAAATAACCGTAAAACGAAGTGGTAATGTAAGTAAAATTTAAGAATACTTACACAGGCAACATATTTTTGAAGTTATTTAAAATTTTAGTATTTGTAACCAATGCACCAATCTCAGTGAAGAGTTAACGGTGAAAAGGTCCAGTGTAGATCAGGAAGTGTGTCTTACTAAAGGAAATATCAGGCCAGATGTAATCAAAGAAATAGATTGGATTTTCAATTTTTGATTGCAAAACATACAGACTGAAAATTGATGTAAACGACTGGCTAGTCAGAATAAAATATCTATTTTTCAGCCGCATTACTATTTAAGTCTTACTTTGATAATCCGACTGACTTGATTTTATGTATTAGATATATGGTAAATTGAAAGGATTAGTAAGTGGGTGACTTGTTAGTTTCTTCTTTTGAAATTAAATTGACAAATATCTAAGCGTCAAATAATATTTTAGATAAGAATGAAAGTTTTCAAAATTTTATTTTTGATTTTATTCTTGTAAATTTAAACAAATGTTCATTTTTTCCCAGATTTTTCTTTATATTTCTGCAACTATAGCTTCAAATGTCCCACATGTGTATCAGTCATTTTTTTGTAGATGATCAGCCTATATCAATGCTATAAATTTCCCTCTGGTTGCCTGTCTCTCTGTCTGTGGATGCAATTGAAAACAAAACCCTATATAACGATCGAATACAACTTTTCTAAAATTTTACAAATAATCCAATGGTGGTATTCATTTTGTACTATGGTTTCTTTGCGATGATATTGTGGGGATCTGCACTAACACACACTGTCAAATAGAAAGTAAATAAGTAGGCAAATCCTCATGTATTAAAAGATTGAATGATTTGGAAGTTATTTACATCCAATAATTTTATACATAGTTATTAAAACATTAGCCTAACAAAATTAGTTATAGTGTTATTACAATTTAATTCAATTAATAATTTAATGACCAAACAAAATCTTAATAATAAAATTTAACTTTTAAAATCGTATTTATAAAAAACGGCATAATTAAAAAAATAAAAAATAAAAGCGAAACAAAAATGAAAGTAAAATGACGCCCGGACAACATCGGATAGGTACTGATAGTTAAACGTAAAATATTAACCAAATGATTTTTTTTTTTGTTTTTTTTTTTAATATCATTTAAATTTTTTATTCATAAAAAATCTCCTTGAAAAAAAACGCACATATAATTTTGAAAAAAATAGTTAAATTCATCCACACTAAGCATATTAAGATGGAATTCCAATCAAATAATATCTAAACTATATATGTAGACTCTCTGTTTGGGGATGCAATTGAAAACAATACCCTATACCAAGATCAAGCATAACTTTTCTTGGGTAAAATTTTATAAAAAATTCAATAATGGTATTAATGTTCTATGTTCACTTACCAATGGGTGTATAAACTCTTTCTACACCCACATCGTTGTTGTGAACTCAGATTCTTGATTGTCTGTAGATAAAACATTCGGATGTTGATGTTAGCTTATAAAAAGGTTTATAATGTAGATAACTTGGACCGTTCATAAACCCAGAGTAAGGGTGATACAAAGACTTTAACATGCGGACCACCGCGTCAGAGAGAAAGAGAGAGAGAGAGAGCAGTAGACAGACAGAAAGATAGATCGTTTGTCTTTTTGCACCTAACTATATTGTACACAACTGCCCCTACCCTCACTGGCGCTCTTCAGAGAAGGGCCGCATTTTGCATCCACTTGCTTAAGTTGTCAGCCAAAAATAGACAGAAAAACCTTCGTCCGGAAGTCACGTGGTTTCATCGACTTCCGCTTTGAGGTCACCTCGAATTTTTAAGGTGTAACTCAAACCCTTCCATCCAAACATGTCCTTCACTATGTCACATTAATTTTGTATCACAGGTTTTGTACAGTAATGGTGTGGGGTCTGCATCTGTGGCAAATATCCATAAACAGCCAACGTTTTTACTACATTTTATTTTATTTTATTTATAAATTGAAAATAAGTATAAAAATGGTAAATATTGCATTCAAGGCTGGGAGCAGAAGTACACGGGGGTTCTTATTCATTCCTAGGTAATGTCAGGTGTGCTTGTTAGTTAAACATGTTAATCAATTTGGTTTTAGATAGTACAAAAAGGTTGTATTCATACATGTGTCCTTGAGAAAAAAAAGCATGTTATTTTTCAGAATGTTACAAGGCAAATTATAGAATCACCTAATTTCCCAATCAAATATTACCAACAATTAAGTAGGTTTTCGTAATATATCTACATTCATAGATAAAATCATTTTTAGACAAAAATAAAATAGCATGTCTAGAAACTTGCTTATATGTGGTCCAATTTTCATCAAACTGCTTCTGTTATCATTTCGGATCCACGGTAAATATTGAAATATTGTTTGTAGATGTTATGTATTTTGCACCTTTATATAAACTTACAATCACAGAGTTTTGGTATTATATAGATAACATGTACTTATATTTTCCATTTTTTGCTGTTAGGCTAAAAACACAGTTGGCATTTATTCATTGGAATAAAGATGGTTGGAAAACTGGATTGTGTGCTGTGCCTCCTGTCGGCCATTCCTATTCTTTGCTGACATTGGCAAATAATACTTGTGTCCGACACACATTTACTGATCTCAGGGACAGATTTGTGAAATTATACAAAAGAAAGGTAAGATTTAAAATAAAATAAACTTTGAATGATTAAGACATTCAAATAATTTATATCAGCTGTACTATTTATCATTATTAAAACTTTGTAAATATTTTATAAGGGCCATGTATATATATATATATATATATTATATTATATTATATTATATTATGAAATTGAGTCATCCAGATTTTCGACCTTAGACCTAAATAACATTGCATCTAAAAGATCGCTACTTGATTCTGTCTAGCCTTCTTTTTTCATTGGATGATGGTGCATGTTAATAAGAAAAATAAATTTTAATTAGATTTAATTTGCAAATATATTTTTCCTGCTCGGAATAATTTTTAGTGATGAATTCCAGCATTTTCATCGCCGATCCTGCGTTTTTTCTCTGATGTCACCTTGTAATCGAATCCTGAATCTTTCAATTGCTTTCTGACCTTTTCAACCATTCTCCTACTGATGCTGAGGAAGTCTGGAATTGCCTTATTTTTCCTTCCGACAAGAATTCTAAGGAGAACTCTGTGTCTCTTCAACAAATATGGAGGTTCAAAATTGTCCATAATCAATTATTCTGAAAAAAAACAAAAAAAACAATGGAAATATAATCATTGCTTTCATAAATACAAGACTCACAGCGAAAATTTTAAAAAATATGCATAAAGTTGAAAATTGCAAATAAATGTAAAATTAAACATCAATGACACTGGATAATTAGTATTTATATGAAGAAGACATATATTTATTTATATATATGAAGAAGACATATATTTATTTATATTTATTTATTTATATATATGAAGAAGACATATATTTATTTATATTTATTTATTTATATATATGAAGAAGACATATATTTATTTATTTATATATATGAAGAAGACATATATTTATTTATTTATATATATGAAGAAGACATATATTTATTTATTTATATATATGAAGACATATATTTATTTATATATATGAAGAAGACATATATTTATTTATATATATGAAGAAGACATATATTTATATATATGAAGAAGACATATATTTATTTATATATATGAAGAAGACATATATTTATTTATATATATGAAGAAGACATATATTTATTTATATATATGAAGAAGACATATTTATTTATATTTATATATGAAGACATATTTTATTGATGTTGAAAAACATCTTTTGTAGATTTATATCATAGCACTCTCTCATACAGAACATATCCTCCTCTCTGTGTGGAGCCGCCACTCTACATTTTAAAGCCTCCACGCTATATTTTAAAACCTTCTTTTCATTATCTTGATGTATTTGCTATCATGAAGTTATTTTCAAATAAATAATTAACATTGTTTAAAAACTGTTTTTTGTACATCAGTAACCATGACAACTGGCATGTAAGAAAAAGAGAACAAATAAGACTATGACCTACTTCCATGTTGATAGAGAACAAAAATAGAAATTGTCATACTTTCAGTTCCAAACTCTGTCATTTTGGACAAATACGTCCGATTCAATATTTCTCATCCTTTGTGATATTGTTATATTGTCTTTTTAGTTATTGTATTATTTATTCTGATGTATTTTTTCTTCCTATCATGCAGGCACATGTACATCACTACACTTGTGTGGATGGCATGGAACTTTCTGATTTTTCAAGCAGCCTACACAGTTTGGAAGAAATCGTCAATGAATACAAAAACTTGGAAAAACAAATGGGTAATCCGCCACCATCACTTCCCCGGTTGCATGTGGCCACATAGAAGTGGGGAGCGTTACAGTAATGGCGTTACATCTACGGAGAAAAATATCAATTCCTAAATCCAATTTGTTTATCACATAATTACACTCCAGTTTGCTATAACCTCATATCTTTTCTAGATTGAGTGATTGAGGGATAAGAATACTTTAATTGTAAAGTGTGTGTGTGTGTATATATATATATATATATATATATATATATATATATATATTGAATCTCAGAATGAAACGCTCACCACATCTTGCCACACTGAGAAACTGATATGGTGAAATAACTGTCTATATATATATATATATATATATATATATATATATATTATATGGTAATTGGTGCTTCATTACAAAAGAAAACCATCCCTACAAGATTGTAATGCCTGGTTGTTGGCATGCAAATGGCTCAGCAACCTAAATTTAGTTTGACAAGTCATGTTGCAGATATGACAGACAAGAGAACTGGCTTGTGTTTATACATACCTATGTCCTTCCATTTGTCATGTGTGTAATTAGGTGCTACCATGGGATCTCATGTGGCAAAGTAGACCAGCCCTTGACAGATTAGGACATTCGACCTCAGAGCACGTCACAAGATAGAGTACTTTAGTTGCCTTGCCTCAAATCTTCCACAGCCATCATAGACATGCTTCTGCCGAACCAATTGCTTTGAAGCTGTCTTCTACAGGTCTATATATATATATATATATATATATATATATATATATATATACACTCTGACTCTTGGTTGATTTTGATGTATCAGTGTCCAGTAAGTGTCCAGCAGCTTATTAGTTGATGGAGGTTTACGTCTGATGTAGCATTTAAGTGAAGCCAATGATTTGCAAGCAAAGCTACAAACTGTGCAAGAATATTGATTATGAGACAAAGTCGCTGGTATCGATGATGACTCTAACTCTTGCTCTTGCCTTCGTAAGATGTTTAAGGCACTCTTCCTTGAATTTTAATGTCTATGTGACAGCTGTTTTGATCCTGGAATCATAGCTAAAATGTGTAAAATGGTATGTTGACACCTTGAAGATTGCTCTTTAGCAATATATATATATATATAGGTGGTAATGATAATATAAAACAAATTTTATACAGTTCAGATCGATTCATATAGGAATCAGTTTCTGATTGCAAATAAAAAGCTCAATACTTAGAATTAAATAGAGCTTATAAATATGTATTGTTTTTCAAAAGTATATCATTTTATAATAATTTCGAAACAGAAAATACCCCAAAACTCATAGCTTACATGTGACCAGATAAGAATGGGGAATGTTATAGGAATGGTGTTACATCATGTTTCAGTTGGATCTGTTGGTATATTGTTCCACCATGCCCCACAAAAAGAAGTTGAGAGGGTTGCAGTCAGGCTAGCTGAGAGGTCAGATATCAGATGAAGTGTGACTGCTAGTCAGGCTTGGGTCTTCTGACTAGTATGACAGGACACTAATTTGTACTTGTGGCAGTATTCACCCTGGTCGGGCTGAGTCAGTTTCCTAACTAGCATAAAGCATATCTCAAATCATAGCAGCCCATGCATGGCAGTCCTGGTCAAGGTCACATGAGATGGCGAGACACTCACGATTCCACCACTGAAGACCAACCAACCACCTGTTGGATAGAGAGCATTGCATTTGCCATTGTGACATCTTGATGGCGATTTGTAAACCAAGATTTAAAAAAAAAAAAGAAACTTAATGAGAATTAATATTTCGATTGAAACAAAAAGTAAAAAGTTATTGAAATCAAAACAGAAACGCACGGAAAGATTTTCGTTTGCGCTGCACGCGTTGTGTACATGTGTGCGTAAAACAGAGAAGGAGAAGAGAGAGCCTCGACTGATATTAGCAGCCACTGCATGGCCCTCTTCCTCTTGCACTCGTAGCGATTAAAAAGAGAGTAGGAGGGAGAGAGAAAGAGTGATCTTATAAGTTAAAAGAAGAAGAACTGGTGCTACCAGATCAGGCTGTCTGAAGATACCGGCTTCCTGACTTAAAATACTCCAAACATTGATGTTATTGTTTTTGTTCTTTTTCCTTTGCAAAACTCAATCATATTCTCCAAAGCTAAAAACAAAAACAACAATTTTCCTCAACAAAACAACCAAAACAAACACTAAGAATAAATATTTGAAGATAAAAAGAATTTGAAACATAAAAATGTTTACCAAAATGAACAGATTCAGCATTAAATAATCTGAAAAGGGTTGATATGCCGTAAAACAAAACAACAAAACAAAACATCATGAATAAATATTTGAAGATATAAAGAACTTGAAGCATAAAACTTTTACCAAAATGAACAGATTCGGCATTAAATAACCCCAAAAAGGTTGATATGCCGTAAAACAAAACAACCAAACCAAACATCATGAATAAATATTTGAAGATATAAAGAACTTGAAGCATAAAAGTTTTACCAAAATGACCAGATTCAGCATTAAATAATCTGAAAAGGGTTGATATGCCATAAAACAAAACAACAAAACAAAACATCATGAATAAATATTTGAAGATATAAAGAACTTGAAGCATAAAAGTTTTACCAAAATGAACAGATTCGGCATTAAATAACCCCAAAAAGGTTGATATGTCGTAAAACAAAACAACCAAACCAAACACTAAGAATAAATATTTGAAGATATAAAGAACTTGAAGCATAAAAGTTTTACCAAAATGAACAGATTCGGCATTAAATAACCCCAAAAAGGTTGATATGCCGTAAAACAAAACAACCAAACCAAACATCATGAATAAATATTTGAAGATATAAAAAGCTTGAAGAGTAAAAACTTTCACCAAAATGACCAGATTCGGCATTTAATAACCCGAAAAGGGTTGATATGTCGTAAAGCAAAACAACCAAACCAAACGAAAAGAAGACGAAAAGAAAGGAGGAAGGTAACAGGGGGCAAAGCTCTGATGCGACTCGGCTGGCTGTTTGTTTTACATCTTCTTGACTACGTTGATGGAAGGGAAAGCGAGAGTCTAATGTTACAAGGAGGAAAACGTGAGCGGGTTATCTTATAACGTGGATGAAAATGAAATAGAAAGAGAAATTGGGAGATGACAGATGACACTTGTGAAATCGTGTCGAATTTTGGAGACAGTCAGAAAGATAACGTCGGAAGATTGGGGAGAATGCGGTAGCAATAAGAGGTGATCAATCGAACGGCAAGCGGTCAGATGGATGTAACATTAAAATTTGAGATTCTGGACAGCGCGGAAAAATATCGTTTGAATGATATTTGACTTCGAGCATGGATACTGAGATAAAAGAAAGTAAAATGTTTACTGATTTAATATTCTTTGATATGATGAAAAAGAAAAAAGATATCTCAAGAAAGATCGATGGTTTGTTGCTATCGACAGGTCATTTGTTGAGTTAAGTGGACTTTTATTATGGTTTGAATTCACGACAAAATTGGATATGGAAATAAGTAAACTTTACTGTTGTGCGGATTTACTGAAAGGAACACTATATTATTATTTTGCGTTGAATTTCATTATTGTTTGAATTCAATGGAAAGGTCAAAGAAATAAGTGGACCTTGTTGTTGTTTGTACTGATCGGAGAGAACACTTTATCATAACTTTGCATTGGATTGTTTTATTTGTTTGTTTCATCATTCTTTCGTTGCTACAATAAATGTGTTTATTCGGTTCATGACCATTGCCTTTTTGTCGGTATATTATTTCCAACTATTTCATCTTTGTGTATTGCTCCACTGTTAAATATAGTATTAGAATTCGGAAAATTCCCTTAGCAAACCAAGCTAACTGGCCAAAATAAAATACTTTGTCCTATGTCTGGATAGTGACATATATAATCATTCTTATCCGGCACGTAACACCATAAAAATAGTTTCTTTCGGATTTGTTTAAAGTGTGGTGATGTACAGAGGACTGGATATTCACTCTGCGACGTCCAAATGAAAAGTGTGTAAAATGGTTTTTGCGCATATTAATAAAGGCATAACATCCACTAAGAATAATAAATATAAAATGATTGTATTTATGACCAATCAAAAGTGTCCCCGTAAAAATGTGAAATTATGTTCCCGGAAACTAATTTGAAGGCTATAAAAAAGCTCCAGAAATCCAAATCCTGAACAATTAGGCAGCTATGATGCCCAACACCTCTGTTCGCTCAGCACTCCCAGTTTTACTTATGCTATCCTGTTGTGACCCTTTAAAGAACCCTCGTCACCAGCACCCCTTATTCACCATACAGGTTCTCATGGAACATGAAGTATCAGTTTCTGTTTCTTCCTTCTTTTCATCACTTCCTAAAGTGAACTCCTTTTTGCCGGATACTTGATTCTTAGTTATGGTGTGATGTTGAGCTACCCTATATCAGGAATTGATGGACTCTTCAAGACACTATAAATAAAGTTACAACACAGACTTTCTGTAACATATTATTCTGTACTTCTGTCAATACACTCTTGTAAATATACCACCGTGTTGTCTTATTTATTATCGGCTCTTCAAGGTCACAACACTAATAGACTCAAACATCCGAACCAAAAAGTAATTGTTTGATTTCATCCATTTTACTCAGGTTCTTAAAACCCGCTAAGATGTGAGAATAAACTTATTCTAGGGAGATGGATATTTACGCATCCATTCAATACTCCTTCTACGTATCCATTTTTTTCTCACACTCCTGAACGATTAACTGAATACCAAACATGTGTAGCAAACTTTCACTATTAATCCCTTTAAACATATATATATAACATTGTTTGCACATTACACATAAATAAATATGATTTTATTAATGCTAATCATGTTTCATATTTTCTTTCCTTCATCATTTCTATTTCCTTCGTCGTTCAAAAGAGTATTTACTTTTCAGCGTGTCTATCCATCAATTTCTAAATAATATTACCCTTCACATTTCTTAAAGTAGAAAGATAGCCATCTTTTCTTTTCGGCCAACATGGACAAATACATGATGATCATATACCCTCACAAAGGTAAGAGACCCAAATCCTACCCTGGAAAGAAGTGATCTGACTATCAAATGAAATAATAATAAAAAGAGGTTTCTGGTTTCACACTGTATATAAAATAGTTTTCTCAAGATAAGAAGGCACATTATAAATCTTTGGCATTTCTTAATACAAAATGCTATTAGATATTTCATAATTTACAGATAATCCCAGAATTACTAGTTGCACTGTGTTAAAATAATTATTTTTATATATATATATATATATATATATATATATAGTCTCGGAAGTTTCTCAACTATTAAAACTATATTTAAAAAAAAACCCCCCAAAAAAAAACCTTAAGTCCCAAGTCGTTCAGTGGAAAATCACTCATGTAAGTCAATTTAATTTTTACAGTTATTATATTAGTTTGCTTCTAACATTATTTAAGGGATCATCAGTTGTTTACCATGAAAAACTGTTTCGGGAATTTAAAAACAAGACAGTATTTAATTTCATGGCTTCCCAGCAGAGTTGATCAGACCCCACTTCCCTTAAAAGACAAAAACATAAAAAAAGAAAAAAAGTCCTCCTTACCTGTGTTGTTTGTCTGTCTAATAAAATTTATCTGTTACTTACAAAAATGTTGCTGCATTTTAAAGTATGTAGACGAATCCATTACACTACTTTTTAGGTGATTAATGTATTTTTAGTTTTATATTAAAAATATAAAAAATATCAACATATCCAAATATTTTTTTTAAAAAAATTTTTTTAATTATATATATATATACATATATATACTTTTAGTCCTTTTTTCTACCCCTCCTCCTTCTCCGCCTCCTTTGTTGTTTAATTCCTTGTCATCAATTTTAAATAAATACTAATCTTCCTTGCCCACTCACAGCGTTCATAAGCTTAACTGCCGATTTTTTCTCTTTCTTCTTCTTATTTTTTAACTCACAGTGTTTCCAACCGGCGTTCATAAGCTTAACTGTCGATTTTTTCTCTCTTTCTTCTTCTTGTTCTTTTTTTAAACTCACAGTCGATTATTTCTCTTTCTTCTTCTTTTTTTAACTTTTTTTACATTTCTTTCTTTCTTTATCCCTTTCTACTGTTTATTATACGTAACTATTTTTTATATAATTAGTATATATGTTATATATACGATTATACATATTCTACATTATTTTTATTTATATTTAGATAGCTTTGGATTTGCTCTATCAATTTATTTTAATTAATTTGATAAGACTTAAAAGCATCACGATAGCGAGTAATTGCCTTATTTAATTGTCTAAATATTTTATGCTGATCGCCACCTTGTTTAATCATTCTTATTATTAGGTCAGAAATTGGGGGCATAAAATCTACTAATTTTAAGGTAACACGAGTAATCCTCAGAAATTCGGACATTATATATATATATATATATATATATATATATATATATATATATATATATATATCTATACTGCCAGAAAGCTTCAGGAATTGGACAGTGTAGAATTTTTGGCACATCCAGCCTATAGTTGCAAACCTTGCTCGATCTGACTACAATCTATTCCGATCAATACAGCACTTAATGAAGATAGGGATGTGAGTTCTCCATGTTTTAGAGCAATTCTGGGTTTTTAAATCCAGTAAAAGCAGATTGCCACTAAAATCGCTATAGCCTCGCATAGATGTGAGTTCTCTGCTTTTTGGTCAAAATCCGCTTTTTATTTTAAATAAGAAAAGCATTAGATTTGTTTAGATTATTTTGACGTTCAAATGAAAACTTTCAGTTAAGTCTACACCCACGTACATTTGTCTTTTCTCCTTGTTTTTCACATATATTTGTCTTTTCTCCTTGTTTTTCACATATATTTGTCTTTTCTCCTTGTTTTTCATATACATTTGTCTTTTCTCCTCATTTTTCACATACATTTGTCTTTTCGCTTTGTTTTTCACATACATTTGTCTTTTCTCCTTGTTTTTCACATACATTTGTCTTTTCGCTTTGTTTTTCACATACATTTGTCTTTTCTCCTTGTTTTTCACATACATTTGTCTTTTCTCCTTGATTTTGCACATACATTTGCCTGTTCTCCTTGATTTTCACATTTGCCTTTTCTCCTTGTTTTTCACATACATTTGCCATTTCTCCTTGTTTTTCACATACATTTGTCTTTTCTTCTTGTTTTTCACATACATTTTTCTTTTCTCCTTGTTTTTCACATACATTTGCCTTTTCTCCTTGTTTTTCACATACATTTGCCTTTTCTCCTTGTTTTTACATACATTTGCCTTTTCTTCTTGTTTTTCACATACATTTTCCTTTTCTCCTTGTTTTTCACATACATTTTCCTTTTCTCCTTGTTTTTCACATACATTTGTCTTTTCTCCTTGTTTTTCACATACATTTTCCTTTTCTCCTTGTTTTTCACATACATTTTCCTTTTCTCCTTGTTTTTCACATACATTTGTCTTTTCTCCTTGTTTTTCACATACATTTGTCTTTTCTCCTTATTTTTCACATACATTTGCCTTTTCTCCTTGTTTTTCACATACATTTGCTTTTCTCCTTGTTTTTCACATACATTTGCTTTTCTCCTTGTTTTTCACATACATTTGCCTTTTCTCCTTGTTTTTCACATTTGTCTTTTCTCCTTATTTTTCACATTAGTCTTTTCTCCTTATTTTTTACATACATTTGCCTTTTCTCCTTGTTTTTTTGTAACTATTTGGGTGATTTTTTTCTTTTTCTGTCTTTTTCTTTCTCATATTATTTTTATTTTCCTGTTTTTCCTGCTTCTTTCTTTCTTTCTTCTTCTTCTTCTTCTTCTTCTTCTTCTTCTTCTTCTTCCTGTCTTGTCTTGCCTTCCTTTTTCCTAGGTCTTTTTCTCTTAATTCTAATGTTTTTAGTTTTAACTGATTGAAGTTGTTTAAGAAAGAAATGTTCTTTTTCTGCACTACTCGCTTTACACACATGCACACATGGGAGGCGTGGCCCTCCAGATCGGGAAATTCATCTCAATTTCAGCTTTTTTTACCATTGGCTCCTCACATCCCTGTGAAGAGTTGCTATTTTGCATCTTTCAATAAAGTTAAAGAAGCCTGTCAAAAAGTTTTTGATTAAAAGCTGAAGGATTGGTACTTTGACCAAGACTTAAAGCTTGAAACAAGTCATTGACAGAATTCTGTTGACAATGATGCTTATGATTTTGAAGAATAGTTGTTTCCAAATAAATTCATGCATAATAAACCATTATTGTTACACGGTGCCCAAACTTTTCCTCAACCTAATAGAAATGATAATAATGATTATATAATGACGATATAAACAAAGATAAATTACACTATACAAGTCATTCAGTTTACAAATCGCAAGAAATCACCCAAGATTGTTCTACTGGTCATATAGACAAGTGGATAAAAGCATACAAGATATTTTGCGGTAAATTCTACCTTAGAGGCTGCGAGGTGAATCCCTAGTGAATAATCTGATAAATGGAATCGTTAATACAATTTATAATCTTTTCTGCAGTCCAACCATATTTCGTACAAAGAACCTTCAGTCTTTGTTTGATCGCCGTTCAGTGGTAAACACATCTCAATATGATGTACAGAATTGTCAATAACTCTGACACACTCCTTTCTTGGCACTGCTTTGATTTTTGGATGTGATGGCCCCCTTCGGTTCACGAATAGTCTCGGGATTGTTTTGATAGACATTATCTTTGAGATAACCCCACAGATAAAAAGATTCAGTTGGTGTGAAACCTATTCAGGATCGCACCTACTGATAAGACGATCACCAAAATGTCCCCACATATCATTGAATGACGACAAAATAAAGACTGTTGGACATATATATATATATATATATATATATACAGGGTGGGCAAAAATAAGGGTCCTATTTTTAAAAATTCATAACTTTTTTATTTATTGATTTTTTTATTTTTTTTTTTTAGAATAAGTAAAGGACCCCTTCCGAAGCAAGCATGAGCCGTATTAGCCCTAAGGAACGTACCCTCATTTAGAAAACATTATTTTTGCTTAAAAAACTCAAAACAGTGTAAAAAACAATACTTTAGTTTTTGTAAGTTTTAAGAAGTGTTTTTCGGCTAAAATTTGTTTTGTTTATTTCAAAAAATCTCGGAAGGGTCAGTCTACACACACATAAAGTTTGGTGAGTTTAACTTTTATTTTGTGGAAGTTATTCAAATTCAAGTTATTCAAATTTAAAGATAGGACCCTTATTTTGGCCCACCCTGTATATTTATATATATATAATCCATTAGATTAGACCATTTACTGACAAAGGTGGTTAACGTGGCATGATTTTCAATAACTTCTGAAACCACTGGTATAATATGGCTAATCAAAATATTATTGTATAGTATTGTATGTAATAAATATTTTATGCTCTTACTAAACTAATTGAGCACTCTTGTTATTTCTCCATGAATATCAGCAGTAATTAAATTATGCTAGATAATTCAATTTTAATTTATTTAATATGGCCCAAATAGAGCTGTATAAACGAATTTTTATGGGTTTTTTTTGTCATCTTTTTTGCTTAAAAATGATAATTCTCCAAATGCTACAAATTGATGGTTAGTCCTCTTTTTTAAATCAACTCTGATGAGGAGCAATTATTCAGAGTGAATCTTGTGAAAATAAGCTCTACGAAAAATTGACCTTTTGTTCAACCAAATATGAACATTCCGTTACGAAACGTGTGTTCATAAGTTGATTAAAATAATTTGGAATTCTGAAATGTTGGTGTGAATATATCACATTAATCAAATCAAATTTATTGGCAAAAAAGTAGCAAAGTGCAACAAGCCATGTAAAATGTGCACTTCTATCTACCGTCTGAATGTTTGTCCAAGGTGACTTTAAACCTGGATATGATAAGCATCGTCACTACCTCCTCTGATCGACTGTTTTATGGAACAGAAACATGGACAGAGAATGCTGCTTTTCTTATAATGAGATGAAAGCACCTATGGTACATCTTTTGCTGAGTCCCATAGAGACTACGACTTGGCATTGCAGTGAAAAATTCTGGATGATTATGTTTTATACCAGAATCGCATCCCCATGCATCCTCCGCTGCTCAAGTGAGGGGTAGTTATCCAAAGATTAGCGGCCATGATACATCCAGCCCTGCCTTGAACTATTTGATTGTCTGCAGGTTGACCACCGTTTCTGGCAGCCTGCTCCACGGTGCAACAACCCGAACCGAAAAAAACTCCTTCAAGCAATTAAACCAAAATTGTCTCAGATACAGCTTCTCTGACTTTCCATGAAGTCCGTTCTGTGGATCTGGTGTGAAGAAGAGGTCACTAGGCTCATTGTAGTTGCAGTGCATTATGTTAAAGACGAGGTTGAGGTGTTCATGCAGCCGCCTACACTCCAGCGAGTAGAGTTAGAAGGCCTCCAATCGTTGGTCATAGGACTTTGTGTAGAGTCCATGGACCAACCGCATCATAAGTTTCTGAACTTGCTCCAGATTCTGGATGTCTCAAACGAAATAGGGAGATGAAGCTTGGTTGCCATATTCCAGAATGAGTTGCACCAGAGTTGCACATACAGCAGTAGGAAAATGTTGGTTGTCACGGTGGCAAAGGAACGGTAGATGAGAAAGAGCATACCGCAGGTCTTATTTGCTGCCTGAATGTATTGGCCAGTAGGAGTAAAGGAGGAATCGACCACAACTCAAGTTCTTAGACTACATCGTCTTGTCCAGAATTAATCGGCCAGGTTCAAAATCAAATTGCATGTTGGGTGAAGAACCGACTGGAAGGTGATTGCATTTGTTGATATATATATATATAAATGAATAAATGCAAAAAAAAAAAAATTCATTTATTACTCCTATATTACCAGCAAAACGGTTACTGTTATTTAAATTTATAATACAACATAATGTTTTGAAATACTGTATATATAGTACAGACGAACGATTCAAGGAGAGAACGATTTGAATGTCTAATTTGCATAACTATTTTTTAAACAGTTCATAATAAATTAATGTTTGGTGCTATTAATTTGTAATTTTATTGTCCTATTTTTCCTGTATATCTGTAATAGTTTTGGCGATATTAACAGTAATTAATTAGTGATTCAATAATAAAAAAGGATAAATAATGAAAACCTTTCTTAAAATATGCTCATTAATTATCAAAGGAGTTAATTTTAATAAAACTAATGCATCTTAGCTAGCTAAGTGACTGCTATGTCTTTCTGTCTGTTTGTCTGTCTGTCTGTCTGTCTCTCTCTCTCTCTCTCTCTCTCTCTCTCTCTCTCTCTCTCTGTGTGGTGAGGGTCTTGTTTAAAAACAATAAAAAAAGAATTTGGTGTAGCTTTTACTCCTTCGCCCATGTTCTAACTTCTAAATAAGGCTATGCGCGCACAGACATAACACTAACAATAACTGCTCTCTCCCCTACAAAAAGGGAGAAAAATTATGTGTTGTTTTATGACCTACTACTCAGACTTCGGGTTAGTCATAAAAAATTTGGTTAACGGCCTTAAAAAGATAGAACAGTACTGAACTGGGAATCAATTTGTTTTAAATTTATATACGAAACTGATCCCCACTCTTAATTCTAAAATGTTTTTTCTCCTTTTTGCCAAGTTTTTCAGTGTGTTCATACATAATCACCTTAAAAAGTAGAATCTCTTTTTCTTCTTTATGGTGTGGGGGTGATTCAGCTGAGGATGTTAATCTACAAATGTACCCATATTTTTTTATCTTAAAATTTTTTGAATTGTACGTCCCCACACCCACTTTAAAATATACTTTTTTTTTCACATTTAAACATTTGATTTGTTTAGATTATTTTGAAATTCAAATGATAACTTCCGGTTAAGTCTACACCCACGTACATTTGCACATATCAAAAACTTACATAACTATGGAATAACTTCTTTTAAAATTATTTTTAAAAAGAAGTTATTTGCATTGAATAGATTCAAATATTATTTTAAAAACGTAATTTTTGTTGATTTTGTTGGTGGTCCTTATATTTTCCATGAAAAAAACAAGAAAATCACACACTTCCTCTCATCTTTCTCAATTACAAAATAAATTCATATTTTTATTCTTTATTAAGTGTTTTATTTATTTTTTCAGCTTTAATAATAAAGCTGAAAACACAAAGTTACCATTTCGAATTACTCAGTTTTATTTGACCAATCAGTTTTCCGTTTATTCATTTATCCATTACATTATATAATCAACTTTTAATAAGGAATTCATTTTCATTTTTATGCTTATATAAAATCAAAGCACTCGACTTTAAATATCGAAAAGACCATATGAAATAATCTTTTTGTTGTTTTTTTTTCTAATTAATAAAATGTGACTATGTTCATACACAGTGAATTTCCTCAACATTGAAATATATCAAATAACACCATGGCAATCATCTTTTTGTTGTTTTTCTCCAAAATACCAAAATGTGAAATGAAAATTGTTACTTTGTTTTTTTCTGTAAAGAAGACTTGATTAATTGCTGCCAGGAGGGCGGGTATTTTTAGATAGTATATATATAAACAAAGATTTGAGTGGTTCAAACTTTTCATTATAATGCTATGCTCTGTATTGCGCATTTTAAAAATAAATACTGCAAAATTCACCCATAATATATTTTACTATAGTATGCTGTTATCATATACAGGGTACGTATTTGAGGATAGATTTATCCATACACAAAATGACTCTTGGAAATAGATGATAATCTCTTTTTAACAAATAACGTTTTTGAGGATAAGAATAAATACATTGTTTTGTAATTTTATTAATTAAAGTTTTCTTCAGCTTCATATACGGTTTTTATGTAAAGTATGAATCGCATACATGCTATAATTAGATGGTCTTTGTTTATATTAGACGTTACTCTAACTTTTAAGGATTATTTCGTATAAGGGTGCTCATTAACCTTTTTCTTTTTTTTGCACTTCATACATAGTAGTTCAAAAGATTGAGATCTGGGGAGCTAGGAGGCCAAATATTGGAGGTCATGTGATCATGAAAATTTTCCGACATCCACTTCTGCATTCCGTGAGCCTTGTGTGGTGGTCCGTTTACCTTTTCTCACATAAAATGACCTTTATTTATTACAAAGACTTGTATATGATGTCTGATGCGGACAACATTTCACAGTGTTCTTTTGTTACATAATGGGAGCCATGTTTTCAGTGGAAACGTCTGGAATTGGAAGTTGAGGAAGTCATGTGATTTCCGGTGGGGTCTCTCTCACTTTCTTAGCCAGTGAGATTTCAACCAGAGCAGGCATGTCAGGCACCTCTGTCAAAAAAAGGGGGGGGGAGTGCACACGGACGGTTGATGTACGATTAGACGGGCTATCTGTATCTATCTCTCTTTCTCTCTCTTCTTCTCATGCATAGGAATTCAACCTGTGTCTGTTTTAAATAAATCTTCTTTAAAAAACTGAATATTGGCATCCACATGGTTTTGTGTCAACAAACGTGTAATCCAAACTTGAAAAAATAAAATTGTCTTTTCTTCACCTTCACCAACAATCGCAATCTCCAATATTCAAAGTTCTCTCTCCAATATTCACTCTCTTCTCTTCCAAACTCAACTCAGCTCTTCAGTAAAAAAAGTACAGTTTTTATATTCTTTAACCCACCACATATGCAAATTATTGCAGTATCTTGAATCACAATGACGAAGGCGGTGACACGGGGTTATAAAGGATTTCTACTGTCATCGTTAGTTTAAATACAACACTTTCTGATACATGGTATTCTTTGCAATCGATCTTATGAATCTTCTAGAATTATCACTGACGGTGTGCTGTACTTGCCAAATAAATCCAGGTGTTCTTACGCTATCATTGTGTCCAGAATGTCTCTTACCACTTGATAATGGTGATACCTGTACATCTTACGCCTTTAACTATTTACGACCTTTGTAAACAAAAGATCAAGTGACTTTTAAGAATGGTTCTATTTCTCAATTGCTGCATTCAGCCTTTATAGTCACAGTGACTGTGTGCCTCTTCATTTCTTGTGTAATTACAGCGGCTGCCATTGATAGCTGACCGTCCTTGCGTGTTGCCCGGGAAAACCAAAGAACCTAAGAAACTAAAACTCCATATAAATATTTTTTATTTTATTTATTTATAGATATTAATTATAGCGTTCTGTGAGTATTAAATTTATAAATAATAATTAACATTTAAATGTTCGTATTATTTCATAACTATGAAAGAGCATCCACTCAACAACATATTTCTGTATGGGCAAGGATTTTTTTTTTTTAATTTACTGTGGATGAGGTTTAAGTAATTGTGTCTATACATGACATGTAATAATTATGATAGGAATGAAGATAAAAAAACAAAAGTACATGTTCTTCATTAGCCTTAACGGTAACCATAAGTCCGGGTGGCAATATGAAAAAAAAAGCCGGAAATGATGCATACACAGTGGACATAATAAAAAAAAATCAATTTATAGTTTAAAAGTTAATTTTTCTTAAAAATTATTCTGGTCGGTCCTGTCGACACTGCCTCATGGATGAAAATGCCTCAGGTAAAAGGCAATAAAGCTATTCCCCTCATAGTAATGCCTGTGAGGATGACCTCCATTAGCTGTATTTTTAAAATAATGAACAGTTAAACATTCGTATTATTTCATAACTATGAAAGAACATCCTTACTGTAAAATACATATAGTCTAAGATATTTTATTAAAAAAATAATTTATATCTTTTTTTTTTTGGAGGGAGGGGGGGTATTATAAATAATTGTGTCTATATAAAAACATTAGAAGGAAGGTAGTATTTGATAGGAATAAGGTTATTATTGGATCCCTGAACTCTATGCAAAATCACCCAAAAATAAGACTAAGATTTTACCATTCTTAGGCAAATACGTGTAAGCAGTTTAAAAATAAGTAATAAAAAAAATGTTTAGACTTAAGAATGGGAGGGAGCTCTAAATTTTGTTTTGCTGAAAATATATGCTGAAACATGTTATCATGAAAGTAATTATGTACTGCTTAAGAGCAAATTTGACTTTTAACAGTCCTGTAGACTATTTTTGTTGTTGTTGCAGACTCGTATTATGAATGAATAATAAGCATGTACCCCCCCCCATAATTGTAAGAATAGTAATAATGTTAAAAACATAATTAAAAATAAAATAATTACATATTGTTTTCAAGTAAAATTTAATTTTAGCGGTCCCATAGACTATAAATAGACTTATAACTGTCTTGTAACACACACGTCAGTCCGTTTTTGTTTTGTTTTTTATATTTTATTTATTTTTCATATTGCCATCCAGATTTACATGTTTTTCATATGAACCCGTCATTTATTTTTCAGCTTAAACGAAAGCTTGTTCATTAAGATTATAATAATAATAATAATAATAATAATAATAATAATAATAATAATAATAATAACAAATAATAATTAAAATAAAATGGATACAATATTTCTATTAAAATAATATTAGTAATGGTAGCAGTAGTAATAATAATGTTACCACTGGGGAAGAAGCAAAAAAGAAAAATAGTTGAACTACTTCATTGTAGGGCAGCAAAACGGTTTCCCAACACCCATAACCATGGTAACACATTTTGATGTGTGTGAACTGCTATGTAATTAGTCATAGTGATCCAAGCATGTTCACAGAAGACAGAAGCTGACGTTGATTAAGAAGCAAAATGTTGTTTTTATGCAAAAATATAAGATAGAATGCAGACCCCCCTCCCCCAAAAAAAATTAAAGAAGAATGGATTGTGTTTTTAAGTATAATTGAAAGGAATTTCAATTAGCAATTTTGTTATTTTCTCTGAAGGCAATATAGTGCTAATTCTCCTATTCACCCAAATTATTATTCTGATATTCCATAGAATAGTTAGGTTCACCGCAATCTGCGTGAACCCATTAAAATCAGTATTTGAAGAGGAAAAATAAAAAGTGAAGTAAGTATTTAAATGTACCCAATGTGACTCAGGAATTATTTACTTTTTTACATAAATCATCTGATTTGAAAAATGTTAAAGGAAATTAAATAAGAAGAAATAAAAACCGTCTTATTTATTCTGAAGACCACTTTGTATTTATTGAATGCCAATCTGCTTTTCATTTATTCTGGCAATTGAGAATGTGAAAGGAGGTCTTTGGAATAGCTAATCAAAATGATTCATAGAAAAAAAAATTAGTTGAAGGGAGTGTTCTGTATGTAGCTAACAGACAATAGCAAGATAGGAAAAATAAAATAATAACAGTGCTACGGCTAAATAGTTAATTTTAAAAAAGTCTTCCCGGTAGTGGGTGGGAGTGGTAGTAGATCTGAACATGAGAATGAAAATACTTCTGACTTTATGTTAGGAGAAGCTGTTGAGCCGGAAAAAATGTAAGAATTATTGAAAATAAAGAAAGCAGATTCACATATGCAATTTTGGTTAGAAAGCCATAAGTATTAATGAAATAGGGGAAAATCACTTTTATTATAATGATATAAAGTCAAATAATATTCCTGCTATTGTAAAAATAACATATCCTCAAATACCTTATGTACTATATATATATATATATATATATATAAATCCAAAACTAAATTATAATTCAATATCAAGTTGATATTTATTAACATTGATTCTGATAGTACTCAATATAATGTTTGTAGAGCTAATATATATAATTAAATAATAGTATAACAATGGAAATTAAATGGCTCTATAAATAGATAAAAAAACACCCTTTTTCAATCTCATGAAGCCATTCTGAATGGTCTGATGAGATTTGAGATCGAAACATGATTGCATTTACATATATAAAATAAACATTGTATGTTAATAATCCATATTAATAGCAGAGTCTATTTTGAATGAAGTCTGAGTATGTACATTGATAATTATTTCCGTATTAATATTACACTAGGACAATAATTCTGAATATTTCAGATTTTTTTAAATCTTAGAAAATATCATGGAATGCCTTTGAGAAATATGACATAGTTTAGGTTACAGACACCAAATCTCCTTTATAATAAGATTATTAAATAAAGAAACAATGTGATGAACTTTCGGTTATAAGAAGAAGAGTAAGAGCCATATTTTAGAATGGTTTATTTTCTACTGAGTCTCAGCTTAAACAGATCATAATAAGTATTTATAACCTATATCTATATATATTACTAAAACTTTGTGAATATTCTTTATCTTGCTTGTATCCGTGCACGCTGGATGATGTCACCAAGGGATGACATCTTCCACTAAAATAGGTTGAAGATATTGGGGATTCTTTATGACGTCATAAATACAAACGGTCTAGAATGAAACTAGCTACCGGAACAGTAGCAGAAACTTGCTATGAAGCGAGCTGATAACAGAAGATATTGTTGTTTGAAAGAAACAGCTTACCTTGTGGGCTGGTATATATATATATTTCCTCGGCTGTTTTACTGATGGAATACTTAATTTCAGCCTCCAGACAATGTCGGGTCATCAGGAGAGAATATGCATCGTTTCAGGGCCTAAAACTAAAACGGGATTTTGTTTGTTTGTATGATGCTGGATGACATAAAGCTACCATTTATCCTTATGACGTCATCCATTTTCAAGTATATATAGAGAGAGAGATTTAACATAGTATCTGTTCTTACCAAGTCGAGGATACGTCCTCGACAATCAGTCCGACAGAGTCTAGGTCATTTGCGATAGGTGACCTTTTATCTGTCAGGCTGAGGTATGGTCCTGTTCAGTTCTAGGAAGTCCACTCGTCCAAGCTTTGCCTTATCTCTTTGAGAAAGGGTTAGTTTATTGCTAATCGCCTGAGGCGCCTCCTTCCGGGGAATGGCGATGGCGCTCAGGCATTTTTTGTAGGCCAGAGTGCGCGGCTTCTTTGGCGCTGGCTTTTCAAAGCCCACCTTCTGACCTTGTGTCACATCTTCATGCGGTGGGAAGGAAGTAAATACTATCTGGGAGAAGAGATAAAGGAGAGAGGGAGAAAAGAGATATTTAATAATATATATAACAAATACTGACCCAACGGGTCATGGGTGGTCTTGTAATAACTAAATATCCTTAAGAATATGACAGGATATCGTTGAGAAATGTGAGACACCAAATCTCCATTATATTAACATGCATAAAGAAGCATGTCGTTTATCTCCCTTTTCGGAATTTATTCTTAAAATGGCCATATCTAATTTTAATTAAAAACGCTCAGTGAAAATAAATGTTTGTAAAATTCGTTTTGTTTTAACGGTTTCAAATTTATTATAGAACCGTCCTAAAATGTTTTCGGCAGACGACAAAATGGTTATCCATTTCAGCGGTGGCCTTTGGGTCATTATCTGATTGGTTAATTTGAGTGACGCAATAGTTTTTAAAAATTAAACAAATGCAGATGACAAATTTGACGATAGAATCTTTCTGAGATTATTTCGTCAGGTGAAATCTTGGCGGTGAATCGTCAACAGCTTGGTCTTTTATCTCCTTGGTCATAATCTTCTTTCTTTAGGAAAATTGCCCCACATTAATCTCATTTGCTCCTTTTGATGTAAAATCGACATTATGATGTCGAAAATTAATTTAAATAATAATTTAAAAGATAGCTTTAAAAATAACGTCATAGATTTGAGATATTTCTCTCTTAGTTACGATGTGAATTTAATTTATTGATCGTAAGCGTCAATTTTTGACTACAGACTTTTATTCTGTGGAATTGATGACAATTTAAAAGTTGTATTTGAAAATCTCAAATATTAATTATTGTTTATGAAGGAAACTTATGACGATATGTCATTTTTTTAAAGTTGGTGAAAAGAAATGTATGACAAAGTGTCAGTATTTAAAAGGTTATATTTGGAAAAACAGAATCCAGATATTAGCTGAAGTTTGATTGCACAAGGACCAATAATATTTTCCGTTTAGTCAAAAAAGACTAATTTTTTAAAAGGATTTGTTGAAAATATCGGATTCAAGGATCCAGAATATTTTTATTTAGTCAAAACGACAAAATTATTTAAAAGATTTATTGAATTTAATATTTGTTTATCCGAAGGATAAATAAATAAAGAAGAATTGAATCATCGTATTTTTAATTTGATTTGAGATTTGCAATCCAGAAATTCACATTTTAATATAAAAAAGGAGTTATAATTATTTAAAAAAATATTAGAATTAAGTTAGAAAATAATAATTATTTAATTTTCAGAGACTCAAGTAATATTTGATAATTTATTACTTGATAAAAAACAGAAAAGAAGAAGGCCGGTTTCCAGATTTTTGCTCATTCTCAAGAACTTTTTTTCAATGAAAATGTGTCGTCTGCCTAAAATGTTTTTCCTTTTGGAAAAATGAAAGAAACTTTTTTCAAGTAAAATTTCATCGCCCCCTGATGAGAGAACTAAAAAAAATATACAAGGAAATTTCCACATCTACTAAAAAAAATATATATATATGTAAAGGTGTGTTAAACTGTGAGTAATCTATATATATATATATATAAAGTAGACTTGATTTTTCCCCTGTATCTTTGGTGAGAGTAAGAAAATAACCACATGCTACTAAACTCACCACTCTATTCACCTTATTGTTGTAGACCCGTGCTAGGGGTCACAAAGAAATAAACCACAAATAGTGACAGGGTTAAAATATAGCAATGTATTTATCATAAAGCAATACAGAACGCCACTAATGTGGTAGGAGATGAACGGGTTCATAACATGCGGTAAAACATGGTATGAAAGTCTCTCCTGAGTCTCTGCAACCAGTGGTATTTATTATACCTGATTGATACCATCAGTTCTCCAATAGCGGTGATTTGTACCCCACAACACTTATTCACTCGAATGCGTTTCAAGAAATTTATGACTATTTTCAACATCTAACAAAAAATGCTACTTTTAGACCGCCATCACAGACTCTGACAAAAAGATACCCCATACAGATGGTAGCAAAAACTTTTCTCTCCAATCTCCATCTACACCTACTCTCCCACTTAACGCCGATAAATAAATTACATCAGATAAATTATAGAATCATCACTGTAAATATTGCATTTCATTCTTCTAATAATTACATACATAATATACAAGATTGCTTATTCAATTAATAACTGCTCCCTGATATGCCTTAAAACTTACAGAATATTGGATTACATATACTTATTTATTTTCCGTCGTTACTTATAACTATTAAACAAACACTTAAACTCATTCCAGAATTTCCGGTTTACATTAACGAACTGAATTAATTCTTTCGTACAATTATTCAAAGTGGCATCACATACTTATCAATCTCCTCGAGACAATTGATTTCAGTTGCGAATCTTCGATTGTTACATGTACACTTTCTTTTTATCAGTTATACTTTAATGCCTTAACCAATTCGTCAATTTCATCCAAAACACTTTTACAGCTTATAACTGAATTTTAATTAACTCACAGCATAAAACGAATAGCGGTCCACAGTTAAAAAAAACATCCAATTGCTCATAGAAATCTTATGGACACTTGTAATAGCTTTCTTCCATGACACTGGCCAGTAATAAAAACACACACAAAACAGGTAAATTGTTTCAATTTTGACCATTCGTACTTATCGAACATTATTCAAACAATCGCAAAACCTCAGAATATATTATTATTTTTTTTTTTCATAGGATTTCTTTAATTTATAATTCTCGAAAAATTCGATATTTTGGGTGATTTTTATTTTAAGTAATTTCCTATCATTTCTTTTTCTTTTGATTTTAACTTTTACCTATTATGACCATCCGATCTCTATGTCTCGCTCTCTCTCTCTCTCTCTCTCTCTCTCTCTCTTTATTAATTTATTTATAATAAAAAATCTCTTCTCATAGTGAAGAAGAAATCCTTCTAGAATGTGGCAATTTTTACTTTTTTCTCCAGTAGATGGATTTGGGACCCCCCCCCCCCCAAAAAAAAAACACTCCCTCTCTTCATTTCTTTATTTACTTACTGCAATAATCAAAAACGTTAATTTGATTCGGTTTAGTTTTACTTATTCTTTTTTAAGTTTCAAAATTTACTTAACTTTACAGTGTAGTATCTATTACTTAATCTCTACTCCTCTCGGTCAGTGATGTACTAAACTTATTCACTGACAGAAGGGAGAAATGAATGAGAAATCCTTCTAGACTGCAGCAACTTTTATTTATTACCTCAGGAGATGAATATTCAACACATTAAAAACCAACATTGCTTTTTATGGTTGGAAATTCATTCAACAACCAAGAAGGGCACTCCAGATTGTGATAAAAATTCTATCAGTCTAGAAGGATTTTTCCTTCACTGAATTTGGAAACATTCACACATATTTTTCGATCACATTTACTCATTTTTTTTTTTTTTGGGGGGGGGGGTATTTTTACAAATAACCTGCTACTTACAATCATAGTGGTGGTGGGGGCAATCACACAAAACAGAAAAATCGATTTTGTTTGATTCAAAACATTGATAAATCCTATTTTAATCAGCTAAATTAATTACAGGGTTCTTTTCAACTCCTTTTTTACGAATTAATATTCTAATACTTATATATCTCTCACGCACAACGCCGGGACACGGGTCCTGCTATATTATATAATACATTATTTGCCTCTTTATGGTGCTTATGCAGTTTATGGACCGGGCTTATTTGCATCCACACGAGGGCACAATTAGACAAAAGGTCAGTTTTTAATGTGGGGAAAAATCCATTCCCCAAATAGGGACACTCCGGATTCAGACTAAAATAAAAATTGCCGCAGTCTAGAAGGATTACTCTCAATGGCAAGATTGCTACAACTAATCATGGCAAGAGTCTTATTACTCACGTATTGCATTAATTGTTTCATCTGCTGTTTTACATTAACATTGTGGGGTCTGTGTTCCCGCTGGTCAATCATAAGCACCACATAATTCAATAGTTACAGATTTTCGACTTTTCCAGGCAGCGCCGGGGCACGGGTCAACTAGTTTCTTAATATTTTTCTTTTTTGTATGACATATGAACAAATATGCATGTCAGCCCTTTTCTTTTCTTTTTTTTTCTTTTTAATAGATTTTCGATTCATAAATATACAAACAAACTTTGTCTCTTTATTTCCCCATTTATTTTTTTTATTGTTAACAAAGAAAAAAGTGTATAGATGAAAACGTCTTACGCAATTTATTTAAAGATATTTTTTTTACCCTCTCCTAACCCTACCATAATTGATCTTGAAAAACGTGCCTTGTCTTGTATAACGGGAAGTAGACGGAAACAAGACAAAGCAGTTTTCATGATAACAATCACGTATACAGTATGGCGACTGCACTGTCACTGCAAGCATTGTTGTCACTGTGACACTCCCGCCAATATACTTATATGCTGGCTTCAATGCACATGTGCTGATCCTCGAAAAAGTAAATCCGGGTTCATAATTCGGAAACGTAATTCATATGCAGCAACAAATTAAGTTGTTCTTTTTTTTATTTGCTTGATTCTGTTTTATTAGCATTGGTTTCCCCCTCATAAAACCAGCCACTCACAGGAGGGACCATATGAAGGTTGTCAATATCCCTAATGAAAGTAGTGTTATGGATCCAACGGAACTCTAAAATACCATGCAGACCATCGTCGCCTCCCAACATTATGTGTAATAGAAAGAGTTGGTCTCAGTTTCACAATAGCGACATGCATACTTAATGTAATAGAAAGAGTTGGTCTCAGTTTCACAATAGCGACATGCATACTTAATCTAATACAGGGGCGGGCAACATCCGGCCTGCGGGCCAGATGTGGCTCGCGAAGGCTTAGCGTCCGGCTCGCCACCCTGTTATGTTTTATTATTGTAATCTGGCCCGCAGACTTCCAGTAAAACTCATATCATTTTGTGACATAGACGTAAAAGTAGGTTTCAATTAAGATTTACAGTGGGATGAAAATGGATGAATATCAGCGAGCAATGATGCATGTATATTTCATTTGTCTTGAACTATTAATTTCAAATCCTTGGCCTGAGATAAAAATAGAAAAAGAGAAAAAAAACAGCAAAGAGGAAACAAGAGACGAGGAAAGGGCATAAAACAGAGAACATATGTGAGGTGTGTCAAAACGAATGCTGGATACATTGCTACTTCCCCCGTCATTATTTTTTATGATTCCAAAATGGCTCTTCGTCGGCGCCTTTAATAACATCGCATACAGAAGTCTCTTGAGAAAAAATATCAGATTTGTAGAGTGTTAAATGCAATTTTTGTACAATTTATTCATGTAAACAAAATATAGTAATTCTCGGATTTCGTTTTTCACTCCGGCCCGCGATCTCTTTCCAAAAATCTCATCCGGCCCTCACTCTGAAAAGGTTGCCCGCCCCTGATGTAATAGAAAGAGTTGGTCTCAGTTTCGCAATAGCGCATGCATACTTAATGTAATAGAAAGAGTTGGTCTCAGTTTCACAAAAGCGACATGCATACTTAATGTAATAGAAAGAGTTGGTCTCAGTTTCACAATAGCAACATACATACTTAATGTAATAGTAAGAGTTGGTCTCAGTTTCCCAATATGGACATGCATACTTTATGTAATAGAAAGAGTTGGTCTCAGTTTCACAATAGCAACATGCATACTTATTGTAATAGAAAGAGTTGGTCTCAGTTTCACAATAGCAACATGCATACTTAATGTAATAGAAAGAGTTGGTTTGACTTTCACAATAGCGACATGCATACTTAATGTAATAGAAAGAGTTGGTTTGAGTTTCACAATAGCAACATGCATACTTAATGTAATAGAAAGAGTTGGTCTCAGTTTCACAATAGAAAAATTCATACTTAATTTAATAAGAAGAGTTGGTCTCAGTTTAACAATAGTAACATGCATACTAAATGTAATAGAAAAAGTTGGTCTCAGTTTCACAATAGCAACATTCATACTTAATGTAATAGAAAGAGTTGGTCTGAGTTTCACAATAGCAACATGCATACTTAATGTAATAGAAATAGATGGTCTAAGTTTCACTATTGAAACATGCATACTTAATGTAATAGAAAGAGTTGGTCTCAGTTTGACAATATAAACATGCATACTTAATGTAATAGAAAGAGTTGGTCTCAGTTTGACAATATAAACATACATACTTAATGTAATAGAAAGAGTTGGTCTCACTTTCACAATAGGAACATGCATACTTAATGTAATAGAAAGAGTGGGTATCAGTTTCCCAGCAGCAACATTAATACTTAATGTAATAAGAAGAGTTGGTCTCAGTTTAACAAAAGCGACATGCATACTTAATGTAATAGAAAGAGTTGGTCTCAGTTTCACAATAGCAACATTAATACTTAATGTAATAAGAAGAGTTGGTCTGAGTTTCACAACAGCAACATGCATACTTAATGTAATAGAAATAGTTGGTCTCAGTTTCACAATAGCAACATTCATACTTAATGTAATAGAAAGAGTTGGTCTCAGTTTCACAATAGCAACATGTCTACTACATGTAATAGAAAGAGTTGGTCACAGTTTCACTATAGCAACATGCATACTGAATGTAATAGAAGGAGTTGGTCTCAGTTTCACAATAGCGACATGCATACTTCATGTAATAGAAAGAGTTGGTCTCAGTTTCACAACAGCAACATGTCTACTTATTGTAATAGAAAGAGTTGATCTCAGTTTTACAATATAAACATGCATACTTAATATAATAGAAAGAGTTGGTCTCAGTTTGACAATATAAACATGCATACTTAATGTAAATGAAAGAGTTGGTCTCGGTTTCACAATGGCAACATGCATACTTAATATAATAGAAAGCGTTGGTCTAAGTTTCACTATAGCAACATGCATACTTAATGTAATAGAAGGAGTTGGTCTCAGTTTCGCAATAGGAACATGCATACTTAATGTAATAGAAAGAGTGGGTATCTGTTTCCTAGCAGCAACATGCATACTTAATGTAATAGAAAGAGTTGGTCTCAGTTTCACAATATAAACATGCATACTTAATGTAAAAAAAGAGTTGGTCTCAGTTTCACAATAGCAACATGCATACTTAATGTAATAGAAAGAGTTGGTCTGAGTGTCCCAATAGCGACATGCATACTTAATGTAATAGAAAGAGTTGGTCTGAGTTTCACAACAGCAACATTCATACTTGATGTAATAGAAATAGTTGGTATCAGTTTCACAATAGCAACATGCATACTTTATGTAATAGAAAAGGTTGGTTTCAGTTTCACAATAGCGACATGCATACTTAATGTAATAGAAAGTGTTGGTCTCAGTTTCACAATAGCTACATGCATATTTAATGTAATAGAAAGAGTTGGTCTCAGTTTAACAACAGCCACATGTATACTTAATATAATAGAAAGAGTTGGTCTCAGTATCCCAATAGATACATTCATACTTAATGTAATAGAAAGAGTTGGTCTCAGTTTCACAAAAGCGACATGCATACTTAATGTAATAGAAAGAGTTGGTCTCAGTTTGACGATAGAAACATGCATACTTAATGTAATAAAAAGAGTTGGTCTCAGTTTCACAATAGCGACATGCATACTTTATGTAATAGAAAGAGTTGGTCTCAGTTTCACAATAGCAACATGCATACTTAATGTAATAGAAAGAGTTGGTCTCAGTTTCACAATAGCAACATGCATACTTAATGTAACAGAAAGAGATGGTCTAAGGTTCACAATAGCGACATGCATACTTAATGTAATAGAAAGAGTTGGTTACAGTTTCACAATAGTAACATGTCTACTTAATGTAATAGAAAGAGTTGGTCTCAGTTTAACAAAAGCGACATGCATACTAAATGTAATAGAAAGAGTTGGTATCAGTTTCACAATAGCAACATGTCTACTTAATGTAATAGAAAGAGTTGGTCTCAGTTTGACAATATTAACAGGCATACTTAATGTAATAGAAAGAGTTGGTCTCAGTTTCACAATAGCGACATGCATACTTAATGTAATAGAAAGAGTTGGTCTCAGTTTCACTATAGAAACATGCATACTTAATGTAATAGAAAGAGTTGGTCTCAGTTTCACAATAGTAACATGTCTACTTAATGTAATAGAAAGAGCTGGTCTAAGTTTGACAATATAAACATGCATACTTAATGTAATAGAAAGAGTTGGTCTCAGTTTGACAATATAAACATACATACTTAATGTAATAGAAAGAGTTGGTCTCAGTTTCACAATAGGAACATGCATACTTAATGTAATAGAAAGAGTGGGTATCAGTTTCCCAGCAGCAACATGCATACTTAATGTAATAGAAAGAGTTGGTCTTAGTTTCACAATAGCAACATTAATACTTAATGTAATAAGAATAGCTGGTCTGAGTTTTACAACAGCAACATGCA
The DNA here is from genome assembly GCA_963556195.1 of Sepiola atlantica. Lineage (NCBI taxonomy): Eukaryota > Metazoa > Mollusca > Cephalopoda > Sepiida > Sepiolidae > Sepiola > Sepiola atlantica. The sequence continues at coordinate 103,045,864 of OY744515.1, read as the reverse complement.
TACTTAATGTAATAGAAATAGTTGGTCTCAGTTTCACAATAGCAACATTCATACTTAACTTAATAGAAATAGTTGGTCTGAGTTTCACAATAGCTACATGCATACTTAATGTAATAGAAAGAGTTGGTCTAAGTTTGACAATATAAACATGCATACTTAATGTAATAGAAAGAGTTGGTCTGAGTTTCACAATAGCGACATTCATACTTAATGTAATAGAAAGAGTTGGTCTGAGTTTCTCAATAGCGACATGCATACTTAATGTAATAGAAAGAGTTGGTTTCAGTTTCACTATAGCGACATGCATACTTTATGTAATAGAAAGAGTTGGTCTGAGTTTCACAATAGCAACATTCATACATGATGTAATAGAAATAGTTGGTCTCAGTTTCACAATAGCAACATGCATACTTTATGTAATAGAAAAGGTTGGTTTCAGTTTCACAATAGCGACATGCATACTTAATGTAATAGAAAGAGTTGGTCTCAGTATCCCAATAGATACATTCATACTTAATGTAATAGAAAGAGTTGGTCTCAGTTTCTCAAAAGCGACATGCATACTTAATGTAATAGAAAGAGTTGGTCTCAGTTTGACGATATAAACATGCATACTTAATGTAATAAAAAGAGTTAGTCTCAGTTTCACAATAGCGACATGCATACTTAATGTAATAGAAAGAGTTGGTTACAGTTTCACAATAGTAACATGTCTACTTAATGTAATAGAAAGAGTTGGTCTCAGTTTAACAAAAGCGACATGCATACTTAATGTAATAGAAAGAGTTGGTCTCAGTTTCACAATAGCAACATGTCTACTTAATGTAATAGAAAGAGTTGGTCTCAGTTTGACAATATAAACAGGCATACTTAATGTAATAGAAAGAGTTGGTCTCAGTTTCACAATAGCGACATGCATACTTAATGTAATAGAAAGAGTTGGTCTCAGTTTCACAATAGCAACAGGCATACCTAATGTAATAGAAAGAGTTGGTCTCAGTTTCACAATATAAACATGCATACTTAATGTAATAGAAAGAGTTGGTCTGAGTTTCACAATAACAACATTCATACTTGATGTAATAGAAATAGTTGGTCTCAGTTTCACAATAGCAACATGCATACTTTATGTAATAGAAAAGGTTTGTCTCAGTTTCACAATAGCAACATGTCTACTTAATGTAATAGAAAGAGTTGGTCTCAGTTTCACAATATAAACATGCATACTTAATGTAATAGAAAGAGTTGGTCTCAGTTTCACAATAGCGACATGCATACTTAATGTAATAGAAAGAGTTGGTCTCAGTTTCACAATAGCAACATGTATACTTAATATAATAGAAAAGGTTGGTCTCAGTTTCACTATAGAAACATTCATACTAAATGTAATAGAAGGAGTTGGTCTTAGTTTCACAATAGCGACATGCATACTTAATGTAATAGAATGAGTGGGTCTCAGTTTCACAATATCAACATTCATACTCAATGTAATAGAAAGATTTGGTCTCAATTTGACAATATAAACATGCATACTTAATGTAATAGAATGAGTTTGTCTCAGTTTCACAATAGCGACATGCATACTTGATATAATAGAAATAGTTGGTCTCAGTTTCACAATAGCTACATGCATACTTAATGTAATAGAAAGAGTTGGTCTCAGTTTCACAATAGCGACATGCATACTTAATGTAATAGAAAGAGTTGGTCTCAGTTTCGCAATAGCAACATGCATACTTAATGTAATAGGAAGAGTTGGTATCAGTTTCACAACAGCAACATGCATACTTAATGTAATAGAAAGAGTTGGTCTCAGTTTCACAATAGCAACATGCATACTTAATGTAATAGAAAGAGTTGGTCTCAGTTTCACAATAGCAACATGCATACTTAATGTAATAGAAAGAGTTGGTCTTAGTTTGAGAATATAAACATGCATACTTAATGTAATAGAAAGAGTTGGTCTCAGTTTCACAATAGTAACATGTATACTTAATGTAATAGAAAGAGTTGGTCTCAGTTTCACAATAGCAACATGCATACTTTCCTCATCGCAAATGGTAGTCGCAAGCACGCCTTCTCAGTCTTTTTTAAGAAACTGGTATTTCCTACAGACTGTCGTCAAAAGATGCGACAAATTCAAAATCACTTGATAGACTTGTTTGGAACCGGTTGTTTTTTTGTGGGGAGAATTCATCAATGGTATTGTAATGTTTAAACGAACATTCCCACGGACAGTTTAAAAAATATTTCAAAGATAACAAATAATTTGATCACTCACCCTCGTCATTTGGACGGTATAGGAAGATGTGTGCAGAAGAGTATACTTCGATGGTATGGCCATTGAAAGAATTGATGAGAATTCTTGGTTTAGTAGATGTAGAAAAGTTGAGGTAGAATGTTCAGTTCACAGGGGAAGGCTAAGAAAAACACAAAAGGAAGTTATAAAAATGAACCCGAGGGATAAATAAAGACCTAGTCAGAGATTTTTAGCTTTGGAACTCAATTTCTTAAAGCCGTCCAACACATGCTAGCATCGAAAATGAACGTTAAATCGATGATGATGATGATTCCTACTACTACTACTACTACTGCTACTTCTTTTCTTCTACTACTACTACTACTACCAATAAACAATAGGATTTCTTTATTGAGAAACTAATTAATTCCGTAGATAAGTTGGTAGAGCATGTTAGAGCTATAACTGATATAAATAGTTTTTAAAATAATATTGACTGATTTTGTGATCATGGTATGAAGAATGGATTGTGTGGACAGTATTGGGAGATCTTTTAAAAAGAATCTAAACTTACTCGAAGTTCTAACAATGTGTCAAAGAAATAAAAAGTAGACATAAAATAACGGGATAATGCATTTTTTAATGGGGTTCTGCATTTTAATGGGGTGTGAATTTTTTATAAGATTCTGCATTTTAATTGGGTTTGTACATTTTTAATGGGATTTTGCATTTTAATGGGGTTTGTGCATTTTTTAATGGAATTGCCCCCTTTTTTCCCTTTCACATCATATTTTTACTGAGATGCCCATGGAGGTATACATGAATTCAAAAATGCAAATATAAACTGGTAAAAGAAAAAACAAGAAAAACTTGTTGATGCTTAGAAGAAATTTGGATTATTTTGATTATTCGGAATACTGTTCTCATCTTGGATGTTATTCTTACAACGTTTCGATCAAATGTAACTTCCGACCTTCTTCGGGTTAATCTTGTCGAAATCCAGCATCTTTCTGTCGAACTCGGGAATCTGAAGAAGGTTGAAGGTTTCATCGACCGAAACGTAGTGTGAATAACATCCAAGATGAGAATAGTAGCTTGAATAATCCAAATAATCCAAATTATCAATCCTCATCTAAAAAATTTCGAAAAACAAAAACAAAAATAGATTAATTTTACACTAGTATAGAATGTTTTTATATACCAAGAAACTCAAAGCAATACTCCTTGCAGACTTTGAAGCTTGTTCCTGCAGAAAGCGACTTGGTTCTTCAGCCCATAATATTAAGAGTTTAGAAAAAATTTTAAAAGCAAAACTGTATGACGAAACTAAACAGTAAAACAGTTGCATACTATATAAGGTGTTCAGGACAAATTTGATATTTTTTAATATTCTTTCGTTTCAAAACCATTTTAAGTATTTAATAGTGGTAAAGTGCAACGAATAATGTTTCTGTAAACTATTGGTGAGTTTGAAAGCTGGAGACCA
>OY744515.1:103027139-103034639 GCA_963556195.1 Sepiola atlantica | reverse complement strand
ATATATTTATATATATATATATATTTATATATATATATTTATATATATATATATATTTATAGATAGAAGAAAAAAGAGTGATAAATATGGGACGATTGTCCAGATTTATTTCAAATTTCAATTTTTCAATGCAAGGTGTATTCAGTAATAAACTAGTGTTTATTATTCTTTCCTTAAGCCAAGGCTTTTCAAAGATCGAAATCTTATCATCAGAGGAGAAATACAGATGGATAAGTTGGCTTTCGAAAAACCAAAGTTCAAATATTTGAAACATATGAAAATTATTATTAAAAATTATTAAAATAATTTTTGTTAAAAAAACGTATTGAATGAAAAGAAAAGTTCCGTGAAAAAGATATGCAAATTGTCCGGGTGGTAAATTTCCGTTGAAAAGAAGTCCGGTGAATTGTAGAGTGTGAAGAAAAACTTATTGCGAGGGAGCAGATTGGAGAAAGTGCTCAAAATATAGGTAAGTCCAGACGCACTTAAAGGGGTTGAGAAGAGGAAACAGACCATTTTTTTATGTACTTTCAGGGCCAAATAAAACAGATGAATCTCATTCAAGGTTTAAATCCGAATGAGACAAAAAGGCAAAATTGTTAAAGATTTGAGGTTGGGGGGGGGGGGGGTTATGAGGTACGGGATTGTTTAAAAAGCCGCTTTGTGAATTTGGGGGAAATAAAAAAGAAGGGAAAGGAAAAGGAGGAAGGGTTGGTATGGGGATGCAGTTAAAGTGACAGGTAGGTTAAGGGTGTGGGCAGGCGGGCGGTAGGATGTAGGTTTAGGGAGTGGGATTAATCTGAAGTGGGAAGTGGGTATAGAAATTGTTGATTCTAAAAATAGAAATCAAATGAGTGAGCTTCTAACATTTCAGGCAGCTAAGAGCAAATTAAATTGTAATTACCAGTTTTGGTTACTGGGGGTTTAAAAAGGGTTAAAGTAGAATTCGTTAAAAGCATGGTAAAATAAATAGAGGAATGTGAGAGAGTGAATGATTAAAATTTAAAAATTAAATTTAAAAGGAGCTAGGGAATAGTTAATTAAAAAAACCAAATTAAGGGTTAGATGAATAATTAGGGGGGACGTTAAATGACCAAGGAGACAAGAGGGGGAAAATAAATTGATGGGAAGAGAGTTAGTGAAATTAAAAATCAAGTCTGTTCTACTCGGTTATATTGAAATTTAGGAGAGGGGAACAGTGTAAGTGATAAGGATAGATTGTTTGAAACAATTTGTTTACAAGTAATAGGGGGTGGAATTGGGTTGGTTCAATCAAAAACTTGAGTGCAGTGTCATTGTTATAATCTATGTTTAAATGGTGAGTGAGTCGTAACAGGGTAACAATTAACAATTACAGTTTAAAATTAAATTAGATATATAAGGGAAGCTTGCAAGGGGTTTCCAAGTAGTATGAAAAATATGAATTTGAGGGGGATGGGGGTGAGATTGGTCAAAGATAAGATAAGGTGAGCAAAAGGAGAATAGACCGATAGAAAATGGCTCGCGAGTAGTTAGAGGGATTAGGATTATTCAAAATAGGCCAAAATAAGTAGTTATGTAACTAGCTTGAATCAATCAATTAGTTAAAAAGATTTCACAAAGGGGGTTATGGAGGCTATTAAGGAGATAGGACAGAAATGCTAGTAACAGTTGAAATAATATAAGTGTTATGGGCCAGGGTTGGATAGAAAAATTAAGCAGACTTGCGATTTGAAGCTAGTGTGTTAGAGATCTGATAAGAATTACAGGGGGATATAAATGGATCCAATTGGAGGGGAATTCAAAGGTCGTAGTTAAAAGGAGAACAAAAAGAAGTTACAGGGGAATATGTTGCAATTAGGAAGAGTCCAATATAAGGACGGTATAGTGGAAGTGTGGGGGATAATAAGGGGGTGAGAATAAGAGGCCATGAAGGAGTTTGTGGGTGGGTTTACGGACAGGAGAAAAAATGTGATAAATATAAGAGGTTAGGAGTGGAGCTGAAGTAAAAGGATAATAGGAGCTATATTGCAGATGAGGTATAAATGTCTAGATATTAGATATGTTAATGATCGGTGGGAAGTAGGAGGAGTAATGTTAGTTCAATCTACTAAATGTGTCACGGGTAGATATAGTTGTTAGGTGTAATGGGGAGGAAAAATTTATTGGGAGAGTTAATTGGTGAGATTAGAGGCGTTAAGAATAGAAGTTACAAGTTTACCCTGGGATATAGTTTAGAGATTTGTCAGATGCTAAAAAACGGGGGGAGTTATTGGTTGGGAGGAGAAATGTCAGAGGGAGTGATGAAATTAATGTATTTAAATTTTCGTTTGTGTCTGCAATTTGAAATAAGTTCATTTTTGGAGTTAATGACATTTAAGTTCTTGTGTGCAGTAGCTATCATATAAGTTTCCAAGGTACATAGTTGGCAGAAGGTAGAACCAGGAGTATATGAGTTTGACTTTTTTAATATAGACCAACTTAGGGAGTAGGGGATCTTTTTGATGTTAAAGCTTTTTATTAGGTTGGAAAGAGAGGTGCTAGTGGTACTATTATTATTGTGTTTAAAAGAGTAGATATGGTTAGAGATTCGAGTCTTTATGGGGAAAGCACTGGCACCAATATAGGTATGAATTTTGTGGGGGGTTGTTGTTATATTATTTGTGTTGTTTATATTATTGGGGATGCTTAAGGTTTGTATGCTCGGATTCAGGTCGAAGTTTAAGTTAGGGTTATTGGTTGGGGAAAATGGGGTGTCTTGGGGGATGAGATCGGATCCATTATTAGTTAGTGGTAGTTGTTGGTCAGTGTGGAGGGTGTTATTTAGTGGAAGGGGTTGCTGATGGGGATGGTTGAGGGGAAAAGGGGGAGATTGTATGTTGGCATTATTTTGCATATTGGTATTAATTTGTGTAATGGTGTATTGTTTAACAGTACAGGAATATATAACGTTACTTTGTATGCAATCACTGTTTAATGGGCATTCTCTAGATTTTTGGCAGTTGCAGTTATTAGTGGGGTGTATGGTAGGTGCTGTTTGTTGGGCAGATTTAATTTTTTTGTTGTTAGATGTGATGATGGTTTGTGCTATATTGGGCATTGTGGAGTAAGAAATTTTAATAGAGTTCTTATTTAAAATAGTGCTGTATTTATGTGGGTGCTTGAACGAGTTATCTAAAATTTTGAAAAATTCCATAGCTATATTAGTTTTTACATTGCAATTATAGGGTGGGTTAAACCAAATATTATCCTTTCTTCTAGTTTTTTTATTTTTATTTTCACTGTGTTCTTGAGGGTTAGCTGTTTTAACTATATTAATAGTTTTAGTGTGTATATTTACATATTTCTTAGGTTTCTTGGGTATCGTGGTGCTAGTTCGTTGTCTATCTTGTGTAGCCATTTTGTAGGTAATAACATTTGAAGGTTTATTCCCCTGGAGAGGGGGATTATTTTCATATTTTATTTTATCAGTGTATCCCGAGTTAAGGAGTGTGTTATAAAAACTAGAATTTTGTTCGAAGATAGGTTTATTAGCTGAAAGTCTTGAAATTCTATTTGAAATTGAAGGGACTATTGAGTTAATGATGGATTTAGGGTGGTTAGAGTGCTTATGTACGTAAAATAGGGTTAGATTAGGTTTGTGGTAAGGGCTAAATGATTTGGAGTTAAGGTCTAGTGTTAGGTCAAGGAAATTAGATATTCTTTTCTCGGGTTCTATGGTTATGGTTAATCCGAAGTTTTTAAAGAAATTGTGTAGGTTTTTTTTGGTGTTGTTGTATTGTCTGGGTCTCTCCTTAGAGATAAAGAGCGCATCGTCTCTGTAAAGTCCACTGTGTAAGTGTCCGAATTCAAGCTTTAATTGTCTCAATAAATATAATCCTACTAGGTCAGTAACCTGGGCAGAGTCTGAGGCTCCCATGGTGATATCAAAGTTGTTGGGGCTATCTTTCCTTGTCCAAAATTTATTGTCAAATTCTAAAAGGGATCTCCTGGCTAAAATTATTAGATTTTTTTCAGAGTCTGTGATATCCGAATTATTCTTAGCGAAAATAAGAGCTTTGTTTAGTAGGATAGGAGAAATGGACTGATAATAATTGTCAATGTCAAAGGTGATGAAGTTCAAGTTAGAATTAGATTTATCTTTGAGGTTTAAGAACCAGTTGGAAACCTCTCCAGATGATTGCCAAAGGGAGTATGTAATTTTAGCTTTTAATGTAGGAATGATTCTATCTAGGATATTTTTGCTTATAATGCCTATGTCTGATTTGGAAGGGCAGATTAGTCTAATGGAGGGGTTTTCATGAAAATTTATTTTGTGGTCTTTTAAAGTACATCTGGGTGTAGCAGGAGTGAAGATTTCAGCGTAATTCAGGATGTTAAAAGAAGTTAACAATTTTATATATATATATATATATATATATATATATATATATATATATATATATATATATATTTATATTTTTATATATATATATAGCAATAATCTCCATAATGTAAACAAATATAAAAACATAATTTTTCTTACTAAATGAGATGGTCAATGGGTAAGATTACTGACTACTATAAAAGAGGTAGGGTTTTGAATCCCAGCTTAAAACACTCACTATGTCTAGCCACACTGAGGAGACATCGTATGGTGAAACACTGTAGATAACTATATATTTAATATATAAAGAAAAGTATGTTTTATTCTCAACTTAAAACCTGAATAACGTTGCATCTGACAAATCGATATTTGATTCTGACTAGTAAATAAATTATAAAATATTTCTCAAATGGATGCCATCTTTGTCATCAGCAGCAAATTTATTTTAAAATAGATAACATGATTGTAATCAGCAGCAAATATATTTTAAAATAGACAACATCTTTGTAATCAGCAACAAATTTAATTTAAAATAGATATTATCTTTGCAATCAGCAGCAAATGTATTTACTAATAGTAGATCTATAAACTAATGCATTGTTTCATTTATTGCTGCTAAATAACAATTAAATAATATTACATTTTCTTCATATAGAAAAAAGGTGGAAATAATCAGGAAATCTTTGAATCCTTTAAAATTTTGATACCGCATCGTATGACGTCACAAATCTTCATTAAACAGTGCATAAAATACATTTTCTTTAAAACATTATCGTCTTCAGATGTATCAAACATGGAGCTTTTTGTTATTTTTCTGTTTGTCTAAAGCTTCTAAATATCAAATATTGCTTAACGATTTGCTATCAGAGTAAGTAGAAACATTCTATCTATTTTTTTCTGTTTTAGATTTCAAGAATTTAACTCCTTATTGCCATTGTTTCATATAATTAAAGTTTATAAAACAATGTTTTCTTCCATTTACTATTTCTTTCGCATTCTTTTTCAAAAAGTTTCAGAAAATAAGTGTTATCACTTTAATTTACTTTCTTTTCGATTCTCAGAAATAAAGAAAACTTCTGCTTTTATTTAGTCAATACTTCATATCAAAAGAAAACAGTCATTTTTTTTTTATTTAAAAAGAAATCCCCCCTACCCACCCACAACATACGCACACCATTACCCAGTTTCACAAAATTGAAAGAGAAGAGTGGAGATGGAAAAAGAGGGAGATAGGTGAGAAAGAGGTAATGACAGTAAAGAGAGGGAGAGTCATGCTGAAAAAGAGGGGTAGAGGGAGAAGAGTGAAGATGGCACAGAGGGAGAAGGGGAGAGAAGAAAAGCGGTAAGATGAGTAAAGATGGAGAAGAGTGGTGGGATGAGGCCTTTTCTCATACGTTGCTTTTGTGGTCAATGTTAACCGAAAGTTTTGTGATTTCAATCCACCAGGGTTATTTTCTTTGAATAAAAACGTTTCTCTTTAGGAATCGAAACAAACACTTATGTGACTTACACATTATCGAAACACGCATAATTTAAGATATAAAATTTGTTTTACACTAACAGAATAATGTAAAAAAAAAAGTAATTTAATCTCTATATGAATAACACTTTCTCGTTTCTACGTTACTTACGCATTTTTTCCAATTATTCATAGTAAATCCAAATGAAACAGCGTAAAGTACCACTACAAATTTTTAGCAATTAATTTTTTTGTTTTTAGTGACATGAGATAAGCTAAAAAGTTCGCTACTTCGTAAAGAGAGAGGGAGAGGGAGAGGGGCGGATATTTTCCCATTTGAATTTTCCATAATTAAATTTCTATATACTTACTTTAAATATATTTTAAATTATTTTTATTTCGGCCTTACACCTAGAACTATATTCTACCCGTGTAATACCAAGTAGTAAGGAAAGCTAGTATATATATATATATATATATATATATATATATATATATATATATATATATATATAATATGAAACTTCTTTCATTTATCTTTATATATATATATATATATATATATATATATATATATATATACATATATATATATATATATATAATATGAAACTTCTTTCATTTATCTTTATATATATATATATATATATATATATATATATATATATATATATATATATATATATATATATATATTAGAATTACATACCGTTATCTTATGAAGAAGCCAATTATATTTAAACTTAACTAACAGCAGGAGACTTGGCACCTCTGCTCATTAAAACTCAGGTCAAGTCTTGAGCTCGATTTAAGTTGGGTTAATTTCTCTTTGTACTTTGCCAAATGCCTGGAGAAGCTTTGCCATTCTAAACCAGGAATTAGTACACATACGAACCTTGTCATTACTGATGCCGATATTGATTTATCCACTTTGATATCATTCCCCCCCCCCAAAAAAAAAAATATATGGTGGCGTCCCAAAACTGAATGTGAAATGAATTGCTTGCCATCCAATTAGAACATAGAACGGATATTTTACCATTTTTTTTTCAAAGGAATCCATTTCCTCTTCATCCTTGTGTTAGATGTCGGTGATGGATGCTGGTTACTTCGTGGAACAATTTAAATGGATGCTGCCAATATAGTGCTCACCACCAATATCATAGTCCCAATTATAATCAGAACTAATGTCATCTTCATTGCTGTTTCGTCACACAGAAAAATAAAAAAACACATTCACTTTTATTTATATTGGGCTAACTGTCTTTACCCGGCGTTTCTTAGGATTAAATAATGTATTAATATTAAGTAATGGATTCTCTCTACCCCCATAAAAAAAAAGAAAAAATGGAGCTGATATCCAAAACGGAATCCTAAGGTGTTCAGTCTAATCCACTACCATATGAGCTATATACAGCTTATGTGATAAAGCTAAGCCTTAATAAATGTAATATGCTGCTACTGCTGCTGTTATTCTTGTGGAGTGGGAGGAGGAGGGGTGGAGGAGCAGCATCCTGGTGCACCTTCTTAAGTAGGAATGCCGGGTTTTGTGATATCTAAGGAGAGTAGAAAGTGGACGTTGGGTTTACTTACGGCAGCCCCGTAACTCTCGCTTCCCTTATTTTGTCTTTTAGTCCTCACATTCCATGAGCGATGTTTCTGACAAAAGGGGGAAGAATTGCTGTTTTCTGGGTCG